>JAWNMR010000122.1:4800000-6000000 GCA_035043845.1 Drosophila picticornis
AATAGATTTTGTTCTCTTTATGTGTCTGGGATGTTTTATTGACCACCTGACGGTGGACTGGCCAAAAATGTTAAAGTTCAGTGTTATGGCTGATAAATTTCAATATTTTGAAACATTAATTTAATATCATGCTGTGATTGAACCTACATACTTAATTTAACTATTTCTTTAGTTTATTGCTCATTCCCCACTAATCCACCCACGTAGCATAATTTGAAATTTATGTTAAATGTTTATTTCGCACCACGGTCTGTTTGTTAACAGCCTCATCTGCTTAGCAGTCGAACAGAAGCAGAGAGCACGCTCTCTTCAGCTAAGAGAGTAATAACAGTGCCATTTTGAGTATAACAGCTGTAGCGCACCAGCAACCGTTTAAACAGCGTACGTTGAAATTTTCTTCTAGACATCAGCAACAATTGCACATAGCCACCCAACAGCAGCAACAGCAATAAGCCAAACCAACCACCCACAAATAAATAACAAATCTCCCTGTTACTTGTCCAATATGTATGTTTAATTGTTTAAGATTTGCATTTTATAAATATAATTAGACAAATATTGAATATTAAACAGCCTGATCTCGGCAACGGCTTGGATCAAATGTTTGTGCACTGCAAACACAAAGAGTGCTCCAGCGTAGAGCGAAGAGCAAAAGAAAAAGAGAGAGAGAACGCAGTGTGTTTGTGCGCTCGAATTTGTATCTGTGAGTTGCTGCAAGATACAGTTAGTTGTGAACGAATCGTCGGCGTGTGCAAACGTGTCGCTGCTGCGTAACAGCGCTTCTTAAGGGTCCCAAAGAGGAACGAATTCTTAACGTATTTCAAAAACTACTTTTGAGCAACGCGAGTGCTGAAAGCAAATGCAAATTAATTCAAAATCGACCCCCATAAATGAAAATCAAAGCCTGCAACTAAGGCCAAAAGCAAAATAATAATGCAATAAAATCACAAAACACAAAACACAAAAACACAAGAAATGAATTAAATGCGAATCAAGCGAGTTGTATAAAAGGGAATCGAATTCTATATTCTAGTATATATGTATATACATATATATGAAAGCCAGTTGGATGCATTATCGGAAACTTTAAACTGTTGCTGATAATAACACGCAAATATACACAATATATATATATATATGCATATGCATATACATATTGATGGGGTTATTGCGATTATGTCACGCAGAATTGTAGAATTGTAGGCGCTTTTTGAATAAATCTTACAAAAAAATATCACAAAAAAAGAAAGAAAGCAAAAGAGCAGTAAAAGAGAGAGAGAGAGAAAGAGAGAGTGAGAAATTGAATTTTTCAAAAGTGTATTTTAGTTTAAACAAAGCGAAATAACAAAATTCGCATCAATACCAACCGCAACAACAGCAACCACAACAACAACAACAAACAAGGCTAGACACGCGTGCTTTTTGCACACTTTTTTTGCGACGTCAGCGCGTGAGAGACAACAACAACAACAACAGCAGAAGCAACAACAACAAAAACAATAAACTCTCCGCGTATTTTGTTTGTGTAAGTGTGTGTGTTGGCCCAACCGGCAAGTGCAAAAAAATAATAAAAGTTCTCTTTGTGTGTGTGTGTGTGAGGCGCTCTCTTTCGCTCGCGTCTCGGTCGCATACTCTCTGAGCGTGTGTGTGTGTGTGTGTGCTCTTGTGTGTGCGTGAGTATTGGTGTTGAACAGCTGTTTAGTGCAACATGCAGCGTAGCTGCCTTAAATCATAGACGCACACACCGAACGCAGCACACCTGAAAAGGAAAAGTATTTGTTGCCTCACCTTGAAAGGTGTCCGGTTCACATTTTCTGCATTGCTCAAACAAGAATTTACAGCAGCCACCACAAGAGCAACAACTACAACAACAACAACAACAACAGCAACAACAATATGGCCGGTCAGCAACAGCAAGTGACTAGAATGCTGCTTGTGGCGCTCATCTGCTGCGTTGGCCTCGCCACAGCAAAGCACTTGGGTGCCACCGATGGCGACATTGTGGCTGCCAGCGACAACGACAACGACATCATTCACCATCATCACCAACACCATCAGCAGCAGCAACATCAGCTGCAGCAACAGCATCATCAGCATCAACACAGTGCCGCAACGCACCATCGTCGACGCCTGCAACGCGACTCTCGCGCCAAGGATACGGCGCATCAACAGCAGCAGCAGCAGTGTGAGGCAGTCAAGGGTTACTTTGAATCGATCGACATCAGGTCGAGTGGAGTTTACAATGAAAAAGGTAGGTGCAACCTGACAGCAGTCACAGCAATCACAGTGGCAGCAGCGGCAAGGCCAACTCAGTCACCCGTGAGGGACGCGCACTATTTCAATCTTGCAACAAAGCTGATAGACAAATAAAGAAGCTGCAGATACACTTTCAACATCAAGGCACAAGGATGAAGATAAGACTCCGAAAGAAATCTAAAATAAAATTAGTTAGAAATGGCAATAATCCACAGAACAAGTTTACAAGAATTCCATTTCATAAAATCCATTTTTAAAATTTGAAATTTAAAAATTATAAATTATATTAAAATAATCACGAATATACATCAGTTAAGGCAATTGGAAAATATTTGAGTATTAGAATCTTCTCCTTAAAGCCATGGCATATTTTGAAATAAATAATAACTGTGCAGAAAATATGGCTCATTAGTTCAAACGATAAACTTGTGTTAAATGCCAACAATTACAACTTCCTGTGGCTATCGCTGCTCTGATTTCGAATGCACCCGTTCAGTTGCAACATTTGCAGTCCGTTAGCCAATGTGCTCGCAATTGTAAATGTCATCAGAATTGGCAGCTTAAGTCGAGTAAATCACTGGCAGTCAAAGTTGAGCGCATAGCTTCGACTTAATGCTTTGGCCTGCTTTTCTCTATTTCTGGCGCTTGGTTCGCACTTGCAACACAAGCTGTATGCAAATTCATTGAGCTGCCTTTGACTCTCGTGGGGGCAGCGCTTTGCTGTCTGTCACTCGAGCTGGTGGCAGCGACTGAGCGTCGCGGCGTTCATCCGTGTCGCGGCCCGGGGGCAAGTGCCGCGTCCGCAATTAGAAGCGTATTGAGCAATGTTCAATGTGCCTCATAAAGTTGCCCAGGCCTGGAAGCTTTTCCCAAGAGCAGCCCACACTGCAGGTTCATTATATTTGCTATCTAAATCTGTATCTGCTTGTGTCAATGTGTGTGTGCTGTGTGTGTGTGTTGTGTGTGTGTGTGTGTGTGTAGTTGTGTTCAAAATCTTGATGTCGGCATCGTCATTTGTTATTCCGATTTCGGGCATATCAAGTGGCACGCATCTAACTGTGTGAAGGCTATGGGCAAGAAAATCATACATATGAATTGTATTTTTGTATATTTACATCCATGAGATACTCGAAATCGCTTGGCATATTTCTTGTTTATGCATATTTCACACATGAGCGCAGCTCGCTCGGCGTTAAGCCAAATCAAAAGATAACATATCGAATGCGAAACAAGAAAATATCCAAACAAGCATAATGTTTCCACATATATCTTTAGTTGTAGCCATAGCTGTAGCTGTAGCTGTTTGTGTGTATCTTTGGCAGTATCTGTTTCTGCGTATGTCTCAAGAATGCGAGCCACAAATAACAAACTCACGCAGCGCGACGCGTAATTGAGTGAAAAATAATTATTATTGATTAACCGACCTTGACTTGGTATTTACACGTTTACGCACAATTACAAGGCAGCAGCCAAAGCAGAAGCAGCGCAAAGCAGCCATCTCATAGATGCTCAGATACTTAGATACCTGTGTGCGTGTGCACTTATTGGTGTGTGCGTGTGTGTGTGTGTGTGTCTGGCATGATGTTGCAGTTCTGCGCTGTGTTACCTGCTTGCTGAGCAGTTTTTCTCACACGCAGGTAGTTAACCAATAAACACCAGTAAAATGGTATCTGTATGATACATGCTACATGCGACATGCTACATGCTACATACAGACGCCCGCATCGTGGCGGCAACAGCAGCATCATGCGTCGACTGACTTTTCCCAAAGATTTATCCACACGAGCGCTCGCTCAATGGAGCTGACTTCACCGACTTTGACTTTGTTAGTTGTTATTAGCGTTTGGCTTTTCTCGAATCTTAATTTGTGTCTAGTGTTTGCCAGCTTATGCATCTAAAAGTACCTGTTTGTCTGCGTGGCTGTATCTGTATCTGTATCTGTGCCAAATCGAAGTAGCGCCTGTAGCACGAGTATCTATGTATCTCGATTCCTGTGGTCGTTGCTCTTAATGGCCCGCTTTAGTGTATATATTTGTGTCGAACTTCATTTCGGGCTCTGGCCTATCGTCTAAGTATTTACTGTATTCACTGTTTACATAGTTCAACTTCTGGTACGCGTTCGCTTGCGTTTTATTTATGCCCCGCCGTCTGGCTGCCTCAAACTGTAACCGTTTGTGTGTGTTACTTTTACGTTTATGTGCTGTTTGTGATGCTAATCTGGATGTCTGTGTCATGCATACGATAAATGTGTTCAGGTATTTATGAGACACACACACACACACACACACAGACACACACAATATGTACACACTGTGCATGTATCTCTCTTTGTAGATCTATGTATCTCGTTTTCTATTTGGTATGTAAACCTGGCTACGCACTTGGGCGCAACACATAAAATTCAATTTCATTTTAATTGCGCGCACTATCCGACTGCTAATTGAGCTGTAGCTACAGAATAAACATCAAACTACACTGGATAAACCGAAAAATACAAAAATAACAAATTACAAAAGTAAATATGCTGGAAATAACGTAAGCTTTTTGGCCCTCTCGTAAACACGGCCCATTAACATTAACACGTTACATACTTGCAATGAGCTCATAACAATGCTCCAAAGCAAACAGGAAGTCATATCTTATCATATCTGTATCTGTATCTGTATCTGTATTTGTATCTTGTGAAGCGAGGAGCATGTTACTAAATATTTAGGCAACTCGCAAGCAGTAGAAATTAGAGCAAACTATGAGATACTTGTTCGACGCCTTTCTGTGTGTCTTGTCTTTCAGATAATAGAAATGTGCAAATAAAAGTCAAAACGTGCGGCAACTTTCTACCAGCTTATTAAGCTTCAGGATGTTTGTTTGCAGCGCACGAGATAAACCAAAATAAGCCACATTAAATAACAACAACAGGTAGAAAATGGAAGAGGAATCTAACTTATCTAAACTCGAAATGAGCAAGATGCTTAGCAAAGTTTCTCGAACAGATTTTACTTCAAGTTTCTTGATTTAAGCAACTGCGTCGAATCGATTTTACTATTCAGTTAATGCCTTTTATATTATGTATGCTTATTTTATAGTTTTTCGCGTTTGTTGTGGATATCCGGCTATTTTTCATGTTTGTCGTATTAATTTATTTATATTTTATTCGCTGTACTTTTTATGATAATTACTTGCCAAATTTGCACTGAATTGATTCCAATTAAGACTGAGCTGCAGCATAAATCTTAAAAACAACTTCATCAAAATTATCTGCAGACCCATCCTAATAAAAAATAAGTAAATAATTAGAAAAACACACATATTTTCCACAATATTTAATGTATGTGTGCCTTGAGCAGATCATTAAAGTCGAACAACGCGAAATTAAATTTTTAAGCATGCCAAAAAGTATAAAATAAGAAGATGTCTGTATAAATATACAATATATATTTAAATGTATCTGTAGCCAGACGAGAATGTATGGTGCTGTTCTTTAAATGTCTCAATGATGCAACAGCTTGTTTGTATTTGTGGCTTTCGTCTTGAAAATAATAAAAACTTTAACGATTTCTGGTGCAAAATTGGTTGCTAAATGAGCTTTAGTTTTCTCTTTCCCAAAATCAACTTGAACTTCATCAATTTCAGTTGAGCTTAATTGCTCTGTTTCTATTTCGTATACAGACTTATCAATTAAGAGCAAAGTCAAACGTTTTTTTAATTGATTGATTTCAGATGGAAAGTAATTACAAGTGCATTTGGGGAGTTTAACAGTCGAATGCTCAATGGATTCAAACTTCTCAACTACTTTTACCCAGCTTGCCAGTTCTAGACGTAAATTACAAATAGTTAAAGTTCAAAGAAACAAGCGATGAATATTGAATATACTCTGGGGAGCTAATTTGATTGATTATGTTGTGGGGTTCTTTTAGTTTTGTCAGACTCCAAAAGTTGCTGTCTCTCACGATTATTTCGGATAGAAGATTTGCGGTCCATTTGCCCCATTCACTAATTTATTTTGTTGTCGTTTGCTGTATTTTATTTTATTTTATTTTTTATTTTACTATGTATGTATATGCGTTAATTAGTTTCAATTAAAATTAACGACGCCTTAGCGTTCATCCATCGATTTCACACGCACTTAAAAAGTGCTCAGACAGAATCAGACTGCTAAAAAACAACAGCAACAAGAACAGCAATAACAGCAACAACAAACAGAGAACCCAACGAGGAAATCTTAACTTTGTATATACGCGATGGGCTGCCACTTTTTTAATGTTTGCTTTAATTTTGTGTCTGTTCATTTTATTTTACACTTTTGACCTCAATGCGAAGGCAGTTCGAGTTGGAAGCGAGTTGGGTTCTGCTTAGTGTCGAGGCGAATCAGTGATGATGTCATTGATTGCGATTGGCGATTGGCGATTGCCAACTTACGATTGTATATTGCTTTATTTGCCACATAAACTAAGCGTAAGCTATTTAATTTCATTCAATTTCCTGCACGCATCCAAGAGAAGTGAAATTAACAACTGGAGTGTCTACGAACCCGTTCATTCATTCATTCATTAAGGCATTTAATTCAACCAACAGATATTCAACGACTTCCAAGAAGTACACAACTGTCATTGTTTTGAATGTTCGCTGGCTACAACATGTTTTGCTTCTGTTTACAAATATTTTATAATTTCATTCATGACATTAGTCTCGCTCACGGGGTTAGGTTCGGGCCTGAACCTGTTTTGGACTTAAAGGTTATCTGCACATTTTCAGTATAAGCATGAAAACTTGGGGCAATTAAAATCTACAAGTGTGTCCAAAGGAAGTTGTCAACTTGTGCTTGTTGCTGCTTCCGCCTCGTAATGGCTTCAACCCGAGCAAATCGCAGATAGCTAAAGATAAGCGCTGCATTGATAAGTAGATACACATAAACAGTTTATATATATGTATAAATAGTATATAGATGACTTTGCTGCGGGTACTTATTCGTTTTAAATATTTCATACTTGTTGTATTTGTAGATGCTCGAACAGGCAACAGGGAACAGCGAACGCATAACACATTGAACGTGTGAATTGTGCAAGCCAACAGCAGCACTGGCCCCAGACAGGTAGTAGATACATTTGTATCTCACGCTTGTACCTGTCAGTTCTTCTCTGTGCATGTGTGTGTGTCTGTGTGTGTATCTTGTAGCTATTTTTAAACAATTTACAAGTGAATTTATCAAACAAACAAATGCGAGAACTTGCAGACAGCGATTGAGTTGCATTTGCTCAGTGTGTTTCTTAAGCCTCTCAGTTAGAGTCAGAGTCAGAGTCAGAGTCAGAGTTCTGACTTTGGAGTTCTGAGCTGTGCTGTGTGTGTGATACAATTTTCCACTCATTTTGAACGATTCGCTTTGCTCAATGTCTCTGGGCCACTCTTATGCTTGTGCTTATGCTTATGTAATGCCACTCCTCTACGCCTCTTATAACAATGATGCAGCAGCAACAGTCGCCGCCAAGTTTTGTCGACTTACTCAGTTCCAGTTTGAGTTCCCCCCTATGTTACCTTCTGGACTGGGCTGACTGACTGGCTGACTGGCTGACTGACTGACTGGCTCGTTGGCTCATTGTTTGCTCGATGCCTTTTGTGCCGCGTAATCGTCGTTTTCCAATGAACTCAGGTATGGAGGGCATGAGATACAAGCGTCACCGGATTCTTTCATTCTTTCTTCGGTTTGAGTTTGGGTTTGTTGTTGTATTTTTTTGATTCATGGATGCCATGAAAAATATTTGTGTTCATGGAAAATAAAAAAAAAGAAGAAAAGGTTAATGCCTAGTGAAGTGTGCACAGCATCGAAATCACAATCCCAAAAAACAATATCAAAATAGTGCCGGCACATCAATACATCGTTTTCTTTCATAGTTGGCACTTCCGCTCCAAGTTGTCGTTAGTTACGGCCACTGAAGATTACACAACGCATTATTATCATTATTTGTGTGGTGCTCACTTCTCATTTCTACCTATCGATTCGAATTCGAATTCAAATCAGTTTCCATTATGCCCTGTGTGTTCTTCTTAGCTTATTTTCTTTCGAGGGTATTCAAGTGTTTAACAATCTCGCACTTGCTATCAGCTGTCGACTCGCTTATATTTATCTAATTACTTTTCTGCACGATGTACGTTCTTCTTTTAAGTGGCTGGCGTATTTGTTTCCACCATTTTCACGATACGTTCCCATTTGTGTTATCAGGCAAAGAGGTGTTTTTCTGCTGTACTCACAGATTGCACAGTGCTCTCGGCGCATAAATCAATTATTTGCACCTAGTGCTCATAAATCAACTTCTGATGAGCAGCCAAAAGGCAAACATTGAATTGGTCAGCGCACAATGGATGGAGCATGGAGAGAATGAAAAGGCAAAAGGCGAGCAAATTGTGTGTTGCTTTATAAATGGCATGAAAAGCCAGGGCTAATATGGCGTTGGCGGCGTCTTGTTACCACACAGCACGACAAACAATAATACAAAAAACAACAATAACAAATATTTGAATGATTTATTTTTTGAGCACATACCAATAACAACAACAACAACAAGAAGAAGAACAACAACAACAATAGAAACAACAAGAATATGAACTCAAACAGATTTAAATTTTTACGCTGGCAAGTCTGCGAGTGTTGTTTGCCTGTCTGGTTTAATTCAATGGCATCCACCTCCTGTTTAGCCCGAAATACCACGCCCCACCTCAATATCCGTTAACTCCACCCCTAGGGAACACATTCGAGACTTTTCAAGCACATATATGTCGTGTTTGTTTGGCTGATTTTGTGGTTTCTTTTTTATATTGTTATTGTCGTTGTTGTTATTGCTCTTAATGTTATTTTTGGTTTATTGACTCTGGTTTCTTTTTCGCACAATAAGCGCAAATCTAAACATCAAAATTAAGTAAGTGCAAACAACAACAACAACAATAAAAATAAAAACAGCTATCTTAGGCGCGCCGAAGATTACGTACCCTTGCAGAAGAATCTACACTCAATTAAACATGTAAAATACGGAACGATTAATTAAAGATGAGTTTCGAGCCAGAATCGGGTTTTGAACTTTAAATATAATATTCATCTAGAGGTCAAACCATGTACAAAATGACCTGGTATAATATAATTAAACAGATGAACACATTTCACGACCATATTAAAATAGCCTCAATACCCTTATACCCTATAACAAGAACTGTTAAAAATACTTATGTGCGAAGTGGAAGATATACAATCATTTTTTCTTTGGAACTCAAAACAAGAAATATTGAAGAGGATTGTGTAAATAGAAGCTATGCATGTGTTTTTTCAGTGTGATAATTTATATTTCCATACGAACATTTTTGTACATTTCCTTCATTCATTTAAAATATGAATCGTAAATATCTACACATTTCTCCCCCATTCTGCGTACATTTAATTATGCATAATTTTCTGTTCGGTTTTCTTTTGAAATCCAACCACTAATTTCTATCTATTCTATCTCTATCGTTGCAGGTGCGTAGTTTGTATACCAGTTCAATTCGCTTTTCGTACTCCTTATCGCCGTACTATATACACAAACTTGTTTGTTGCTACGAATAATTATCTATGCCAACCGACTATCGGGGCTACTCTACTGGTGAGTTGACGCCCAGCTAGACAGCTTGGCATTTCGCAGCTGGAATTATAATATCGCATAATATAATGTGTAAATAATGTCAGCACATTCTGCATGTCTATGGCTGTGCGTGTGCGCGCACGTGTGTGTGTGTGTGTGTGTGTGGGAGCGACCTTTCCAAAAGCCCATCAATCATTTAACAACAATTGCGAAGCGCTCAACGCCAACACCGACTTAAACAAAAATAAAACATAAAAGCAACCCCACGCAAAAATACTCGAAGAGCAAAAACAAAACATGCAAAGGCGCGGGAGAGTTAGATATATATTACCAAATATGAATATAAATGCTTGTAAAAAGCATAAGTAAAAAACTTACTGTTTGCAGCAGTAGAACGAATATTGAATACCCTTTAACAAATGCGGAAGCAGCAAAAACTCATTGCACAGGCTATTTTTAAGAGCAACACTCTCCTGAAAATAGAGTTAAATTTTGGGATAGAAAAGTGTGCTTACAGTGCTACAGATACAAGATTCCTGATAGCAGGACAATACCCTGTAAAAGAGTATAACAAGAAACGTATATGGGCACTGGGGCACTTAATTTGTGACCTGCACCCAAACACAGAACGGGGCCAACGCAGAACAGTAGGAACATTTTAATATTATTGTCAAAGAGGTTGGGGGCGTGGCACATTCTCAAGTTTGTGTGTGCGTGTGTGTGCGTGCGTGTGTGTGTGTGTGTGCGTGTGTTTGTCTGTGTGGATGGAACTCGACTCCGCCAGCCATTCACTTTTCATTATTAATATTTTGTATGCTTAAATTATGCTAATCCGTTGAAATATGATTATGCCAAATGACAACAGCTTGAAAAATGAAAACTTTACCGCGCACGGGGGCTGTGCTAACCGGGGGCGTAGGGGTGTGGCGTGTACGTTTGCAGGTGCGCCCCGGTAGCTCTGCATAGTTTGATTAGCTTTCGCAGCTAATTTCGTTCGCGACTCTCGTACTATAATTAAATACCCAAAAATATTGTGCTCCATATTAAACCATTTCGCAACAGTTCCGGCAACTTTTTCAATTAAAGCGCAAGGGCAAAATAAATACGCGACCTTCAAAGCGAACAGCTTTTTGCAAATGGCAAATGGCAAATGGAATTGCAGTCAGAAAAGTAATTTAATTAGCTAACTCTTAACCCAAAAACGAATCACAGTAGTAGAGGAAACGCAATCCCCACAATAATTTCACTTAAATGAAAATAATTTCCGCGACAGCCCGAAAGGGTTCGCTTGGTAACGCCATTCCACCTGGATGCCTCTACTACTATGACTACCTCCTCTTCCCCCGCTGCCAATTCTCTTTGCGTCGCGTGTTTGCGTTTGTGAAAGTTTTTGGGGCGGTGCCAGTCGCCAAAGTTTTGAGGCGCCAACATAGACGAAACTAGCCATGAAAAAATAATGGTTGGACACTGCAAAATGCAGAAGACGACACCAGACTAAAAGCTATGCAAATTGTCGGGATGTCGGATGGTCTGGATGCCGTGGAGTTGGGCCTTGACCAAGTGTTGACTTCAAACATTTTGTGGGAATGACAAAATGAAATTTTCACACAGCAATGCAAATTAACCCGATATTATTAATATTTAGTAGTGGAATTGAGTAAAATACTGAACTCATTTAGAATGATAGCCACAAAAATTTGAAGAAAGTTATTTGGGGAAACCCTGCATAATAATTATAGTTAAAATAGTATGCAGGCTCATTTACTTTTAACTCATGTCAACATAACATAAACGTTCAATTAGTTGCAATTTTTTTAAAATTTATTTTGACTCTGTATTCAAAATTCCATTGAATATGTTTCGCAAAATCTTCGTTGGCACCTTGAGTAACCAGAAGTCTTTAGTCCGGACCAGACTCCGCACACCTTTCCATGACTGCCTAGCTAGGAATGATTTTGCTCCATTGGACAGTCGAAGATGGATAGCGGCGATGGCACGTGAAGATCGCGATGATCCTTGCTTGCATCGTCACACTCGTAGACGCGCACCGGATGATAAACAAATACCGGCAAGTCGACAGCCTTGTGGTGTTCGGGTACGTCGTCGTGGAAGGCCGGAGTCGGAGAGGAAAGGTTTATTTCAAGTAAGGCAGGTGCTTGAACCGTCGCCTAATCGAAAAATGAGCTCATTAGCGAATGTAGAGACAGGAAAGGAAAGCGACGAGCCTCTCGGAGCTGCCGCTAATCCACCAGGTCCACCGAAAGGAGGCAAACCACTTCAAATTAGTGATGGAAGTTCCTCTAAAAGTGGGGGTGGTGGTGGTGCACTTAAGAGTGGAGGCATTACGCCCAAGACAAGGGAACGTGTAATAACATTGATGCCTGGTGATGGCATTGGGCCGGAGATCTCGCTGGCTGTGCTTGACGTGCTCAAGGCAGTGGGGGCGCCGCTGATATTTGAGCCAGTGGATGTGACGCCGGTGACAGACAGCACGGGCAAGGCATCCATTCCACAAGCAGTGATTGACAGCATGACACGCACCAAGCTGGGTCTCAAAGGTCCGCTGACGACGCCAGTTGGCAAAGGCTTTCGTTCGCTGAATCTCCTACTGCGTGTGCTCTTCAACCTGTATGCGAATGTTCGACCTTGTCGCTCTTTGGACGGCGTTGAGACCGTCTATGGCAAGGTTGACATTATAACCATACGCGAGAACACCGAGGGGGAATACTCTGGCATCGAGCATCAGTTGGCCAAGGGAGTTGTGCAGAGCATTAAGCTGATCACACGACAAGCCTCGTTGCGAGTCGCCGAATACTGTTTCAAGTATGCCTTGGCCATGAAACGCAAGAGGATTACGGCCGTCCACAAACGTTCGAGCATGCGGATGTCGGATGGCTTGTTCATCAACTGTGTGCGTGAGGTATACGAGAAGTACAAGGATAAGCTAGATAAGAATGGCATCGCTTACGAAGAGCACGCCATTAGCAAGGTCTGCCTCAAGATTGTGGCCGATCCCCAGAGATATGATGTGCTCGTTATGCCCAATCTTTACGGCGATATCCTTTCGGATACGTGTGCGGGTCTAATTGGTGGACTGGGTCTGACGCCATCTGGCAACGTTGGCGTCAATGGCGCCATCTTTGAGGCCGTCCACGGCACAGCGCCATCCATTGCTGGCCAGGACTTGGCCAATCCGACGGCACTTCTACTCTCCGCGGCCATGATGCTGCGCTACATCGACATGGGCAGCTACGCCGATAAGATTGAGCGTGCCGTCACCGTAACCATTAGGGACGACAATGTGCGCACCATGGATCTGGGTGGCAAGGCAAAGTGCTCCGAATTTACCAAAGCACTCATTAAAAATCTCAATTGATGTCCTAGTCTATAGTTAATAATCTGACGGATATAGTTTTTTTGAGTGCGTCATACGTGTATTAAATAATTAGTTGGAAACAAATAAGAAAAACTCTACATATGAATGTATTTAGCTACATTTTTAATTATGCTTCAATATATATATTAATTAATAAGAATTGATCCACCTGGTCACACTTTTAGCCGCAACTAGCAAATTAAATAAGCAGGCAAAGCAAACGCACTCAACACTAATCAACAAGAGGAACAACATCAGAGAAAAACGACCGACAAATAATCCAGACCCCTAATCCAGACCCAGTAAGAAGGCCAGCCAGCCAGTCTAACCAGTGCCAAAGTCAAAGTCAGCATCAGAGTTGTAGTTGGAGTTGCAGTCAAAGTTAGGAGTCAGAGTCAGTCAGTCTCTCGCGGGCCCGAAAGCGAGAGCCAAATGCAAGTCATCAACCGCACTGGGTTGGCCTAACCAGCTAACTCGGAGCACCTTCTACCCCTCGCCTGCTCCACTTGCCCCTTACCAATGTTGTTGCAAGGGCCGGCTTACGTTGCATTTTTACATGAATGCCACTTGAAACTCGCTGCTCTTTGGAGCTGCGTTTAAAAGCACCGACCGAAAACTCTAAACAAACCAAACTACTAGCCAAAGAGCACGATTGGAAGTGAGGGCGGGGCAGCGTGTAAGGGGGGCTCCTTGTGAGCTGAGTGTAGCGCAGCGAAGCGTGTAGCAGGAAGAAAAATGCCAGAGCTAAACCAAAACAGCCATATAAAAAAAATTTCAAAAAAAGATGATAGAGAAAAAATTAAATTTTGTGTGTGTGCGAGGCGAGTGTTGTGTTATGTTTGTAAGTGAGAGAGACAGAGAGAGAGTGACAGAGAGAGAGAGAGAGAGAGAGTCAGTATGAATGTTTGTGTGCATTTCAAAGAATTTTTATAAACAACATGAAGAAGAAGCAGCAGCAACAGCAGTGAGAATGGGCACCGGAGAGCAGCAAAAGATAAACTTCGTTTTGTGTATATGAAACAAAAGTCAAGAATTTTTTCGTATTCTGTTTTTTATGTTTTGTGTGAGTGTTTTTTTGGAGTCGTTGTTGTAACCGGTTTTTAGTTTCGTTGCAGCCGCAGCGTTAAGAAGCAACCTCCTCGATTCTAACAGCTTCCATGTTATAGCTGACACCAGCTTTGTCTGGCGAGGAGGGGTAGGGGGCAGTGGGTAGTGAGCCAAGTGGTTGGGGAAGTGGCAAGTATATGTGGAACAGCCTAGTTGTCGCTGCAGCATTCATTCATAAACATAGATATGAACAGATGCATGTTTACAGTTCGCAGGAACTTGAGCAGCAAGTGCAACTGAAAATTGCATAGCTGCTTAGGAGAATCCACTCCTCAAAGTGGAACGAAATGAGACTCATTTGAATTGGCTAACACGCAATGTGCAAGTATAGCAGTTAATGCATGAACATGTTCATGTCATTCCAGAGAATCTGTTACGTGCTACGTGCCACGGGTTGGGGGCAACTGTGAGAATAGACAAAAGGCGGCGCCATAATTATCATGCCGTGCCACAAGTCGCAGTCGCAGTCGCAGTCGCCGTCGCTCGAGCTGCTCATTAGAATGCTAATTTGTAAATGCAATTCGATAGATGTGGTTGTGGTTGATGGCGTGCAGCGGGCCCAAAGCTGTGAACATTTGTGCCTCGTTTAATTGTTTCAAACGAATTTTTTATGCTTCCATGGAAATTGTGGAAAAACCAACACGCATTTTGTATATACTCAGAATTAATCGGTGAACGCATTAACGTTGTGATTTTTTGAATTCTTCAATTCCGCTAATCTAAAATTGAAAAGATTTCAACATCGACAGGCTCAGAAGGTCAACTATAAATAGTAATTAATTGTAATGTATGTATTTGGTTTGTTAATTTTACTCTGTTTCGCCTTAAATTAAATCCATGCGATTTCGGTTCTCTGCATAGTTAATGCTATTAATTAAAGCTTCGAGCTACAATGATTACTTGGCCTCAGCTCAGATCTTGACTGAAAATTAAATAGTTGGTTATTATAGTACTTCTTTTTCACTGTATTCTTCTTCATCATCTTGACTTCCTTGGGCAAAACTATTTGTATTTGCTGAGCATTATATATATTTCTCTTGCGCTCTTCATTCGCAGTTTCACAAGTGCTTGACAGCGCTTTTAAATCGCTTTTAACTGATTTTCCGGCTTAAACTCGTACACAAATTTGGGCCACTTCCGCCCCCGTCGTTTGCTGGTGGGTCGAATCCTGTCGTCCAACCGCCCCCGTTGCTGTTTCGCTCCTGCTCTGCTTGACAAGGGTTGCAACACTTCTACAAAAGATTTACGACCGCCGTCAATAGTGCTTTGCATGACATGCCCCAAGCCGCCACCCCCAAACCCCCTGGACACTACACACAGAAAGCCCAATTGAACTCGTGCACGAATTCAAAATACAAAAGAAAAAAAAAAACCAAAAAAATAGCGACAAGCAAAAAGCATTTTCGAATTTAAATCTATTTGTCACTTGCTAAACTTGTGCTACCTTTTGCTACCTTTCCAACTTTTGTCACAATGCAACAAAAACTGTCGTTGAGGCACGCATAAAGTTCGCCTTAAGCGAACCGGTTCCACAAACTGCCGGAACATATAGATTTCTATGCCTAAAAAAACATAGAGCCAGCAACAAACAACAAAAAACTTTGGCCAAGTGACAGTTACAAATTTGCTGAAATAAGAGCAAAAAAAAAAAAAAATTGAAAAAAAAAAACAAAAAACAAAAGAAAATTCAAATGAGTTGGGGGTGGACTGAGGCTGAGTGCCACTCTGTGTGTCCACAGCAGCAGCTACTTATTACGCCAGTCCAGGATCCGCTTACGGCTCTAACGGCTCTATCAACCAACACACAGTCCGGATTTCGAGTCGGAGTCATAATACAGTTTGCTCGACCTGAATCGCAATCGTCATAATGGTAACCATCAGGAGCTCAACACTCTCCAACACAAAATCATTTGCATTTATTTATTTTTGTGTGTGTTTCTTTTTGGTCTTCCTTGTTGGCAATTGTTATTGTCGCACCGCCAGAAGAAGATTGAGGACTTTAGTTTACTACTTACTTCGTCTGTCTTTGCCGTCGTCTTGGCCACGAGATTTCCTTGGTCTTACGATAAAAAATACAGCCATTTATTGTTTAATGCTTAATAAATAAAGCAATTTTTATTTATTTGTAGCATTTTGTTTCTTCTCCGTTTGTTCTTTGGTATTGGCTCGTTTGGTGTGTGTTTTTGCTTTGTCTTTTTTTTTTATTGATTTTCTATGATTGCCGTTTGTTTGTGGTTGTGATGTTGTTGTTGTTATTGCTGGTCTAAGTAAAATGCCATCAATTGTTTATTGTTTTCATAATGCGTTTTGTTATAGTATTTTATTGTTTGTACTTGTGCTCTGGCTTTGTTTGCCTAACTTTGCGCTTTGTTGTATTCTCATATTTACATGCAAATAAATGCCGTTTAATTATTATGCATGGCAACGCGGCGTATGCGTGATATTGACCTTATGATTTAGCTTTTATTAATTGCAATGTTTATAGAACGCAGAGCTTCAATTGACAGTGAATTATCAATTGAAAATTTGTAAACTGCCCAAAAAGAGAGAAAGAGGCAAACCATCAATTAATAAAATACAATTGACAAAGTGCCTGAGCCTGAGTGGTCGAAAAACCAGCAAACGAACTGCCTGCCACTGCTAATTGAAAGCACATATCTACACTCTTACACAGATACACACAATGTTGCACATATTAGTGTGTGTGTGTGTCTGTACTCATCTGCTGCTTTTCTGCACGTGGACTCCACTGTATTCAATTATTCAATTAACGACGGAAATGCGGCACAAGTGAAAAGGAAAGAGTTACTACTGATAAGGATATGGCTGGATGAATGCTACTCGAGCCCGGAATGTGGATATGCATGAGGATGTGGATGTGGAAGGCGTAGAGCAGAGTATAAATGTCATAAAATGCACACAGAGAGTAATGAATGTTAAGCAAGTCGTGTTGCTTTAATTAATGCAATTAAACGGCATGCGAGAAGATAATTGAAATCGCCCATAAAAATAATGCGACACATGTGCAAAGGCAGTCGGCGTCTTTGCAACACACGCTGACACGCTGTGGGTGCAATGCCACGCTTTGTGTTCTATAAGGTATCGAATTAATTAGGTTGACTATTTATGTGTTTTCTTATATCATATATCTATAGATAATCCTTTGTGCCAGCGGCTCCCGCTTCTGAGACTAATAATTATAAATTAGGTCAATATTAGAAATGTTTACATTTAATATTGAATTTATTAATGGACTTTAGATGCTAGACTTGACTTGATATATGATTTCAATATTGAATTTCTACCCTATTAAATCATGCGCAAAATGGGCTTAAAATATTTCGCAATTGCCAAAGTCTTAAAATACTTGGTTTAAATAAAGTTGTAAGTGCTAAGCGAGTCAAAGCACTTGGAATAACACGATGCCACAACAGCAAATTGTGGCAAGTTGTAAGCCAATTTCAAGTACATAGCTAAGTACTTTCTTGGGCAACTATCGGCTTTCTTGCTGTGGCTGTTGTTGTTTTTGTTTTTGTTGTGGGTGTGTCCCAGACACTAATTGCAGCTTGTTACCTGGCCAAACGTAGCGGTCAGGCAGCAACTTCCGGTAATTAAGAGACAGCAACGACAACTCGACAACGTGACACGACACCGACCTGCTCGAGACCAATGAAAAGAACAAGAACAAGACCCAGACCCAGGCCCAGACCAAGACCAAGACCACGACCAAGAACATTCTCAAAGTCGAGGCCAGGGCGAAGTCACAAAGTAAAAGTTGACGTAAATGCAGCAGAAACTTGTTGATTTCGTGTCTCCTTGTTGGGGGTTGTACTTGCTTGACTGCCGCAGTCATATATCAGTCGGAAATACCACCTTGGGGTTTTTCAATTAAAACTTGTAAATATGAAATAAGCCAAAAGTTATGCAAACACAAGCCAAAATTTACTAAAATATACAAAAATGGAAACACTGCTCGACAAATTCATAAACAGCATACAATTTCAATGAGTGCCGTCGAACCAAACTGACCCGACCTGACCTCAACCTGGCTAACAATAGCCGCGTGCCAGTGTTGCCAATGGGCAATGAACCTCTTGCATATGCCTAGGCATATTGTATGGCTAAGGTCAACATATGTATAAGCCCAATGTTCTGCGCTCCATTGAAATCTATTATGCAGTAAGGGGGAGGCAGCCAGTGTTGCACGCTGAGTGGCCAAGTGCAAGCGCATTATGCAAAAGTTGCTCCGTTGCTTTTTTTTTTCGTCCTCTTGTTTGGGTATGTGTGTGCTTCATATGAAGGCACTTGAGTACGAACTACTTAACTGGGTCGAGGAGAGGCTCCGTTCTGCTGTTGCCGGCTCGTTCCGGTTGCAGCCGTGTGAAATGCAATCAATTTTTTGTTTGCTGCACAATTGGGTAAGAGGCAAGTCAGCAGTCCGGAGCCAGGATGAGGATGTAATAAAAGTAAACTATATAGTAAGCGAATATGATAGACGAACCTATAACTAGGGATATACACACACATGATGGGTGTATGTGTATATGTGTCTAAGTAATGGACATGGGCCAAAGTGAATTCAATGAAAATAAATTGTGATTGCACTCGAGCACTTAAGGCATATTGAATCTGCTTTAAATTGCAATTTAATGTTGAGACTAATTTTACCTCATAAATTGCCGAGATTTTCCAACTTTACTTTAAGGCTCGCCATCTCTCTCCCCCTTTGTGTACGCTTGTATGTTTGAGCTCTTAACGTACTGTCAATAATCCTCAGGAAGCACTTTAGTATCTCAACGTTCTGGTTATGTCCGTCGCCTGCTACCCTTCTCAGCTATCCGGTTCTGGGGCGAATGGCACGCGGCATCATTTGTGTCAGACACACGACTCACCGGCTGACTGCCGACTGCCGACCAATAAATAATTTATTAAACAAAGAGCATGCTCGATGGCAACAATGACACTTTAAGCAGCAGCCAACCAGTCAGCTCAGTCTGTTGCCACGACGCTTGGCCTACAGCCGCCCACTTTATGCAGAGCACTTCACCTTCTGTGCCAGACATCCGCCTCTCATTGTTTCTCTTCCTTTTTAGCAAACAACACAAAAATGACAACAATAATAAAGCATATAAATAAATAATAAACCTTGCACATGTACAATGACATGCCGTCATCCAAAAAAAAATGTTTGGAGTGGGACATTGGCGGGGTGTCCTGTGCTCTAATGAAATTGTCAAACTGCTGTCGCAATCAACTTTCAACGTGACCATTAAAAACACTCATCAAAAGCGTTGAGTTTTTTGCTGTGGTTTTCGCAACTCACGTTTTCATATCACAAAATTGATGCCCTTAATATTGTATGCAAATATATTACATGTAAGTACACAAAAAAAGGTCGGAATTCTCATAGTGGTTTTTAGTTTAACATTTGCGCTCGCCCAATTATAAGTGCAATTGCCAAGTGAAACCATAAATAAATTCATAATAGAATTTAATTTCCCATCTTTATTCGGTTTTCTTTACTTTGTATCCCTTAAATTCCCCTATGAAACTTAGCCTTGATAATTTATTAATTTTTTGCAGCAGCATAAATATGCAGCTCAATTAAATACGCATAATCTGCAAGCTAATAATAGAGCTCCCAATTCAAATGTAGTACGCTGCTTATCTCAGCCATGTTAAGCTGGCAACATAATATACTCGAGTAGACAAGCAAACTCACCAGCAGACACACACAGAAACCGAGCACAGTGCTGTCGAAAAGTGTTTGGCCGCTTCCTTTTCCGGTGCCTATCTTGTAAATCCCTGCACTAAATAACTGTCAGGCTGGCAGGCAACGTCTGCCTCGCACCCCAGTCTGCTTCGCTGCCCCAAAAATGTTGGCAAGCTGGAAAACAAAAACTTTGTCAATTTCTCTGAACTTATAGAGCAGACGACAAGTCGCAAAAGTTTTTGCATTTCGCAAGCTGCTAGCTCGGATCCTTCTCTATAAGGCAAACAAACCTAGCCAAACCGACACAAACCAAACTCGCAAACTGTTTGCTTTTTGCTGTACTACTATTTTACATAACTCTGTAAGCAATAAAAATTAATTTGCTGCCCATTTGGAAGTGCTTAATTTGTAAACGAGACCAGTGGGGTCTCTCCCCAAATTCTGGTGGGTTTGGGGCTGGGTGGGGAGTGGGTTGGGAACATTACGGAATTGTTGACTTCAGCATGTCGTACAAACTGTGCCCGATTCCCTTGGTTAATTTATTAAAATGAGGCTATGCCAACTTTGTGCTGCATTTCGTGGCGTGTAGGTGTGAAGGGAGTCAACCAAAAATAAAATGACCAAAATTAAAAATGAGTTGATCAATTTTGCTGATAATTCGTTTTCTGCCATCTTGCTAGCCTTAAATACCTGTTATATGTCTCTTTGAATATCGCTGGGTTGCATATTTAATTGTATACATTTTTGTATATTTGTATACAAAATTTATGCAGAAAAGTGTATTTGGTTATCGGCTGGCTGCTTCTGGCAGTTCTGGCCTGTTATTTCACTGATTTTTATCGCCGCCCAGAACAACAACAGCAACATCGACAACCACAAAAGCAACACACACAGTCAACATTTATATGGCCAAAACACAAATGGCGTTGAATGTTTGCAATAAAACAAAAATTTAACAATGCTTCCCTGTTGTTGTCGTCGATAGTTGTTGTTTTTGCTCGTTGTTGTTGCTCGTTGTTGTTGCTCGTTGTTGGTTGCCATTTTTGACCCCGAGAGTTGTGTCGATTTTTGGGTGTTTTTGGCCACTATATATTAGGATCTGTCTTGTCGTTGGCATCACAAATTTATAGTTTGCGTTAAGCGAGTGAAATTGGCGAGTAGACGAGTCTCAAGTAGTAATTTCCTTTAGTAAAATACTGAATTGTCAGTACTATATAGCCTGATTAATAATTGCTCAAAACTGAATGTTCAGCTGCTCTTGACTTTGACCTTTGTAGGTGGGCAAGAGCGGGACGGGGCAGGGCGGTAAATGGAGAGAGTGAGATAGAGACTGGTCCTCGATTAAAGCATCCGCTCAGTGCTCGCTGTAGATGGCACTGCGACAATCTGTGGGCGGACACAAACAGAGAGCGGCAGACAGACAGATGGACAGACGGACAGACCGAACAACAGCAGCACCCCTTGGTGGGCATGAAAGCGCTTGACAAATGTCAAGTAAAACGCGTCAACTGTACCGTGCCGGGGAAGCATAGAACGACCTCGCCAGCCAGCCAGCCAGGCAGTCAGTCAGTTTTTCAACCAGCCAAGGGTGATTCTGAATCTGTATCCGTATCTGAATCACAGGCAGAGGCGCAGACAGAGGCAGCGGCAGAGGCAGAGGCAGAGGCAATGAGAGAGGCTGTGCATTTATGTGTGGGGGAGACTGTCTAGAGGCCTGTCAGTGGGTGGCATTACGTAAATCTTGACGCAGTGAAATGTCTCTCTGCATTTAATGCATACAAATTGCTCTGATTTAAAAAAAAATGAAGCAACGAAAAAAGGAAAAGTCATGTTTGCCAGAAACACAAAACGTTGAACAAATTTGCCAGGGCACTGTGCAAATTAAAGGCATACAACTGCCTGCCCGGAACCAGAGAGAACAAGCTGTATGCATCTTCATAAAATGCATATTATGCGTCTAAAGTGCGCTACTCAATATGCTTGCGGTCTGTGCTGAAACCGACACTCCACACACACACACACACACACACACACACAACCACACACATACACCCTCTGAACAATTAATAAATCTTAAGCACAAACCACTGAGTGACGAGTTGTGGGCAAAGAATTATATTCTTCAAATTCCCTGCACTCAACTACAGCTTCTTAATGTCTGACTAGCATTTTCATATTTAAATCTCAGATATACAGAAAGGCTTTCATTTTGATTAAAGCAAAGTTGAAATGTGACTCTTAAAAGTTTCCTATTTCACTTTAATTTATTTTGGGCTGCTGAAAATTAAATACATCTAAGAGCTGAAAATGATGCGTTGAAATTAATCAGTAGGCACACTCGGTTGTCATCAATGCCTGTCGAAAGTCACTTGCCACTGCTTTGGGGCAACATCAATGCGCTACGTGCAGCCCCACTCATAAGTGGCCATCAGCGCATGCACTCTGCAACTTCCTTGGGCATTTCTTTCACGTACGAACTTGACAGAATTTTTTATATATTTTGAGCTATTTTTCAACACAACCCCTTCTGTTAGTACACTGGTCAAAATATTTCGAAAATGCCTGAAACGTAAAACGTAAATGAGCTCAAAAGTGTGAAAAGTGTGTGCATATACTTTTTCTCCAGGTGTAGCTGTGGCTGGCTACGTTGCATGGCCAAACAAATTGTGTCAGCGCAAACGTCGCGTTGGGGCTCGTCTGACAAACTGCAGTGCGTGCTTGCTGGGTGGCTGGATAAATTCAACCCGATGCGCAGCTAGGCTGCTCAACCAACCACTTGCCACAGTCGCCATGACGTTGCGCGTTATTTGTCTTTCAACACGGTGCATCATCATCATCAGCAGTCGCCGGTTCATGGGGCAGCCAGATCCTGGCTGTCAGCATCATATTTTATTCAAGGCAAGTGCCATCTGCACGTGAACGCCGACGCCGCAGCGGCCCTCAGTCATCCACTTGGCGAGGCAGCTGCTTGAACTCTGACTCCTCTGACTGTGGCTGCTCGTTCTGTTTGGAGAGTGCAGTCTTCTGATTCTTAAAAGGTATACTTTTTTCTGCAAGCCTAATGGATTTGTCAGCTTCTGTTTGCGGTGCGCTCATCCAGTTTGAGTCCAGCTGTTAAATGGCGATTAGCCGTAATTGTCCCCCCCGGGCAACATTGGCAGTCAATAAACTTTCTCAAAATAGACGCCAGCGTGTTGAACTATGACACGCAAAGCAAACAAACAAATTAACTGAACCCGTTGCACTTTCCAAAACTGTATTCAATGATATAACAATAACACATACACACACAGATAGCCAAACACATTCACACACGCGCACGTGTCGGAAAAACAGACGCACAACCTTTCTCTAAACAAATCCATTTAAGTCAGTCGGAACGCAAACGGGGCATCGGCCATGTCAGTCAAGGCATCTGAGCATGGAGAAAACTAAAAAGGAAAACCTGTGAAGAGTTTTCTGAACAGCCGCTTTTGCCTTTATTTTTCTTTTTTTTTTTTGTGTTGCTGTGTCTGTTGTTGATCCGGTTGTTGCCACATAATTAAATCTCAATTCAAACAAAATGCTAAACATTTCAAACTATTTTACGACCGCCTGATGGATACACTAGGCAACATAATAAAGGGCAACATTCGAAAAATAGAATCTGAAGCAAAGAGTTTATATGTATACTGAATTGTAAAACATAAATTGAATTTGGTAAAGTTCTTTCTAAACTCCTTTCACTAATTTCTATCGACATCATCTTTTCATTGCAGGTAATGAATGCACACTACAGTTTGGCACGGACTGGCATTTAGCGTCGAAAGGAGCAAGCACTCGTACAGTTGATGAGCCATTGATAGCTTCATGCCTAGTTGGCTTCCAAGGCACGCAGCGTGCCGTGGCGGCAAATAAGTGCAAGTGCTGCACCTACAAATGGGGTTGTGAATGCCACTGCTGTTGCAGTTCCAGCTGTCCCAATGCCCCATCTATAGCAGCAGCAGCAGCAGCAGCAACAACAGCAACAACAACAGCAAAAACCAGAATCAAAGCAATTGCAAGCAACGTCTTCGAGCGACAACGGACACAGAGACAGCCGATAGACAGACAGAGACACAAGGCACAATGTAGAAGGAGGCAACAGGCAACTGGGAACAGTCAGAAGGCACATGGCAGCAGCCTCCGTTTGCCTGACAGCGAATGGAGAGCAACAATTGTTGCAGACACATTGACGACGACAACGACAACGAACAGCATAAATGGGAGTTGAAGTTGGGTGCTGTGTGCTGTGGGGGGTTACCATGGCACAGTGCCTAGCTGCCACTGACAGATGCTACTGTCGACTGCTGCACGATTACACGCACATTTTCCTCTGTGCAACATTGAAAATTGATAATGAGCCGCAGCAGCAGCAACCGTCTCCAACAACAGCAACAGCAACGGCAGCAACCATTGCCTGTGGCGCCGACTGAATGGGCAGTGCCTTATTGGGCAGCGATGTTTGATAAAGACCAGAACGGAACGCAATATGAATGAAAGGCTGAGTTGCATGAATGAGTGAGCCACACTCACTCGCTAACTGACTGACTGACTGACTGACTGACAGACTGATCAACTGATTGAGTGACTAAACGAGCAGCTGACTCCGTGCACAATGTGTTTGAAAAGCAATCAAGCGCACGATAAGATAAGCGAAAAGCCTGCTTTGCAAAAGCCCAAACGCTGAAAGCCCGAACCCCCAAATCCAGCAGACTGAAACTTTTAATTATGATTGACATGCGGTCGCCGTCGACAACGTCAGCAACGGCTGCTGGCTCCCACAACTGGCATCGATTTCGACACGACTTAATTTTTGAAGAGGGTTGCTGATTGCGGCTGCTGCTGCTCTTGCTGCTGCTGCTGTTGCTGTTGCTGTTGCTGTAGCCAGCGTGTGGTGCTGAAACTCATCAGTCAAGCAGCAACCAACCCACAAGCTGAGCAACCAATCAAACGTACCCACAACCCACCGACAGACAACGCACTCGACACGAGACAATTGCAACACAATTTCAGTTGCGGCCACAAGCTATCGCCACCCCAATATAAAAAAAAGACCACCCTGCCATTTAGTCTTCGGTCGAGGGATGAACTCACTCACTCTGTATGCCAATTGTAACAGTTTGCCCCAAAATATTAAATTCTAGTCGCATTAACTGCGAACACGCAACATGACAAAGTCACTTCAGTTGCGTGTTGCATAAATCTGACACGCAAAAAACAAAATAGAAGGAAAACTAACTACAGGAACAACAATGAGTTACATAAAATATAAGGAGGGTTAGTGTCGTTGGTCTGTTTGTCTGTCCTATTGATTTTCTATATGTATATAATGTATATATATATATATATATATATATATATATATGCATATTTTGCGAAAAAGCACCCTGTATTTGCGTACTCTGCATGTTGTGGTTGATGTGCATAAACAAATATTAGGGTGATCGTGCAGATTGAAAGGGTGACTTAAATTCAATAAGAAAATCAAAAAGAATATTTTAGACAAATTTTGGTGATGCACAGATTGAAAATTAATTGAAAATTAATTGGAATTCATTGACGTATTCAGTTGAGAAATATTTATATCAATCAAAGACATTCAAAATTTTCCTTAAAATTTCTTTAAATTCTTGATTATTTTTAAATGGAATTTTTATTATATTTAACATGGCAAATGCTTTATTACGCAAACTGACATCTTCTGGAAAGTTTGCTTAACTTTTTGCTTATATAACACAATAATGGCAACAAACTTGATACGCTTTTCCACCCCTTCAACTTTGGCCAATTCGGCATTCGGCCTACTCTGGCACTTTCACATTTGGGCTTATTTGAATAATAAAGATTATATGTGCATATATACAACATATATGCGATAACAGAGAGGGGGGCGCCAGTGGGACGTCTAACACTTTTGTGAGTTGTCAGCAGCAGGCGAGGCAGATTCCCCTGCCAGTTACCAACATACATGTATTTGGTTATTTTGGTTATGTAAAAGTAAACAATATTCTCGAGCCAGAAAAAAAAAATTATATACACTGGCAGAAAACTATTACACGGCCAAATGTGTTTCATATCCTCAATTAAAACAGCTCATCAGCTAAGCTTCCGCGTCATTTACGCTGCTAAACGCGCAACGCATTCATCTTAATTAGCAAACTGCGAATGGGACTGTGCAGGCAGGCAGCCAGGCCAGCCAGGTGTGCTTGCCTCCCAATCCAGACAATCATGTCTAGCCAAAGGTAGCACGCGCACGGCTCAGTGTAAGGGTGTAAGGGGTTTTTGCATGCAGACAGCCAGAAAGTTTGGCATGCAAAAAAGGATTCGTTTACGAGTGTGTGAACAGTGCTCGACAAAAACAACTTGCTCGGCAGCAGGCACACAGGACACACATAACAATGACGATGCCACTATGAATGATTGCCGCGGCGCGCTTTGTTCATGTACATTTCGAAATTTTTGGGCGGGCAAGGAAACTGGCTGCCAGACAGGGAGGCTCCCTGTCCACTCTCAGGGCCGCCCGCAGCGGAAGAGAACCAAAGCGGAAGCGCTCATACGCCACGTTGGCCGGCGGCGACGGCGGCGACGGCGGCAACTGAAAATTGAATAAACGTAAGTTTTCGCGTGCCAAAAATGTTGCTGTTGTTGTTGTTTGGAAACATTTGCAATCGTGGCTGGCGCTCCCCTTATTCATTACTAAAGCTGCCACAACGAAATTACTTGAGCCGGCAGCGACTTTGACTTGGCGACTTTGTAGATACTTTGCAGGCGATAAAAAGGTCGGCAGTATAAGCAAGAGCAACAGCAACAGCAAAAGCAAGAGCAACAGCAAGAAGAAGGCTGTACAACTCAATAAGCCAAGTTAGCAGTCTATTGAGTCGCGCATAATAATCCCCACACCCATCTGCACCCCTCCTCTCCAGTGACTGCGCCTGGCTGTTGCGGAACTGACAGTTACCTAATGGCAAACATACACAGATAAACCATTAAGTTTTGGGCCAAAGTAAAGTTAAGTTCTTTGGCTGCGACACGAAGCAGCGAGATTCGGAGCGAGAAATGCCACAAAATCGATCGATAATTCGTGCTAAAAGATAAATTACCGTTATGCCTGGCAGTCGCGCCAGCAACATTGGCCACTTTTTTTTCGCTTTTTTGTCTTTGGCAGAACCCTGCTTGATAATATCATTGGCGTTTCTTGTAGCTGGCCGCAGTCGGCTAATAGCTGCGCTGATTCCATTAATTTGCCAAATGACAGCCAAGCAGGAAGCAGTCGCGGCACACACAGAGATCTCAGATAGCTAAAAGTGTGACCCGACAATGAGAGGACCTCAAAAGTGGGGGAAAGTGCTGCGAAGAGCACTCTGGAAGTGGAAACCGCCCGTTGCCAGCCTGCCAGCCTGCCAGGCTGTGGCTTGCGCCATTTTGACACTAATTAATTAGGTTTCATTCATTTCATTCTCTTTTCTTTGCAAAAATTTCCCATTTGTCTCCTTTAAATTTTAGTTGGGATTTATGTTCGAACGTAATTTGTATAAAGTAATTTCAATGCTAGATAAACTAAGCAAAATTTTGTCTGTCTTAATTCTCTGTTTTTGTGAAATGCTCATTGTTATGCTTGATGGCCACTTCATATTTTGAGTAAAATTTATAAATTGTTATGTGGACTCACGCAAACATATTTTCACATAAAATACATTAAGTTGCGGCATAGCATAAATCCCCTGTGTCAGCAACAGCAGTTCCCCTTCCCTGGTGGCCCAGAACAACAACTCAACAGCCAATCAAATAAATTTGTGCGACTTTAGCTTGTTGACAGACATGTATGCAAAGTGTGTTGTCTGTGTCTGCTTGAGCGGGGCAAATGATCATAGCATAATATATCGATTACAATAGCACAACAATAGCAGCCCAGAGACCAGACGTCTGCCTGATGAGTGCCAGACTGTGAAAAGATATGGCCACTATAAATAAATATTAATTAAAGCTGTGAAAGCTACGCAATCCAAGGGATGCACATAAATCTCAAACCAATGCACCCAAAATGCCCTGAATTATATAATTATTTTTTTCGGTTTTTACTGTGAGCATTTTTCTATTATTTTTTTTTATCGCTGATTTATTTAGCAAATATTTGGCCAATGCTATAATTGAGGAAATTATTTGACCAGCATAGCCAAAATCTAAATAAAGTGAATAGGTAAATAAAAAGCGAAAAAAAAAACATACCAAGCTCTATATAAATATTTGATTTCAAGCGTTTTAAATAGAGAACTAAAAGCAAGTCACGCGTATATCATTTAAAATGCTTTATTTATGCGCGTCTTCAAAATTTTGGCAGCTACACTTTACAGCAAGCAAAATACAAGTGAAAAAACAACTGAAAAAATTAATATGTTTAGAGAGCAAGTCGAAAAATATTCGCCTCTTTTTATGTATTTTGACGCGACGCTAAATTTAGCAGGCAAATATTTTGCGCCCCAAGCAATCCAACAATTTGATGCGCAACTTATGCAATGCATCCGGGAACCATATATGTCTGAGTAACTACAAACACTATGCAAATACTTATATATATAAATGTATGTATATATATATATATATGTAGTTTGGGCCGACAAATTTAATTGCCTTCACCGAGTGTGCAAATACTAAAATGTTTCGGCCGCACAAAGTGTCAAAGACCCCGTGACCGAGTGTACCACAGACCGGGAGAGTCTCGAGAGCATCGCATTGCATCGCTTGCCATGCATGGCATCGAGGAACTACAAAAATGTCACCACCTCTCTTTGCCACACACCCCTTGAAAAATCTGTATTAAAAGCGCAACTGTCAACTTGGCAACTGTTCGCTGCAAAAATGGACGCGGTTTGCCCCATTGCGTCAACAGTCATTGAGTGAGTATTAAATAAGAGCAACGTTTCCCTTTCCCCTCCCCCTACAACTGATCGGGTATATCAAGTTCTAAGATACACAAAGAACACAGAATAGCTATACGATATGCATTCATAAAACAATTCATAGGAATTTTTGTAATTAGCATCCATCTATTTGGATACAAAAGGGGTATATTCAAAGCGCCAATTAAGTGGCGATATCTCATTCCACTATAAACAGCTATTTAATACTATATTCCAGCTTTTCATTGTTTTACAGGGTATGCATGACCGCAGTGTGTAAAAGCATCCATGAAACGGTTTTATTTAATAAAAAATGTAAAAGAGAAAAGCCACAAAAAGTTGCACAAACTGTGAGACTAGCACAGACGGACACTTTGCACGCTTAGTTGCCAAATTAGCACGGGTGCAGACTTTCGACACACACTGTCGTCCAATTGGCTGCCAACTGGCTATGAGTCAGTCGCCTTCAGTTGCTCACAATGATAATTCGAAATATTCATGTGCGCATTTGGCTGTGAAAATCGCTTTTCTTTTGTCTTTTGGTTTTCAGTTAAAAATTTTTTGAATGAAAATAGAAAATCATCTGAAATGCTTTTGTTTCAAGTCTTTTCTTTTTTGCCTGTTGGTATTCGCACACGTGCGAAAAGTGGCGAACTAAACAGTATCTAATATTGGAATTCCCCAAGCCAAAGTTGTTCAAGTATTTTCACTGCAACAACGATCGACGGTCGGCAAATGGAAACAGTGCTAATTGCAAAACAAAACACGCAGCAAACAAATAGCCAAATATAAATAATAAAATGTTTATTAGTAAATAGCAAGCCAGTGCAAATAAATTATATAAATGTTGTTTGCCTAAATTGACTGGCTACAGTACAGAAAGGTCAAGTTGACTTAATACATATATCGAGAAATTAATCTCTGTGCGTTGGCCTACGTGACCCTGCCATTAACGTACAAAGCTGATAATAATAATCATTAGAGTAATAATGACAATCTGGGCGGCTGTTAAGCATTTGTTTGTTTCTTATGGGCCAAGTCTGTTGCTAAACTTATCGGCCGGAAGACGAAGAAACATTATCAAACAAAATATTGTCATGTCATTTTATGTTTGTTTTTTTATTGCGCATTTTGATTCCAAAGAAATTTGATTAGATACGAGACATATTTATATAGAGCAATTCAGTTTAGTTGAGCACCACTGTACTTGCATTACGTTGCTGCCAAATGTCGAGCCAAAACCGTTTAGTGTCGCAGTCGCGGCAGACAAACAGACGACAGCAGCAACATTGCCAACAACTGCAACCAAAGCCAGTTTATTGCCATTGTGTCATGTGACAAGGCTAAGCCACTGGCGAATACAACGGCTATGTGGCAATGGCTGCTCCTTTGGGGCAGACACTGCTGCTGCTGCTGCTGCTGCTGCTGCTGTTGCTGCTGCTGTGGCAATGACATCATCCCCTTGCAAGCAATTAAAACTAATGTATGTGCCAGATTTGTTGGATGCGATTTTCCAAACAACAAATATAGCCAACTCATTGCCTCACCATTTCAAATGACCTAAAAATGACTTAACATTTGTGGTTTTTACTGCTGTTGCTGTAGTTTCTGTCATGTTGTGATGTGATTGATGCCATTAAATGACATTAGCGTGGGTGGCTTAGAGAAATGTGCACGTAATTGTTATTGAATGGACAACTAAACTGCAAGCAGCAAGCTTCAAACTGCAAAGTGCAATAGAGAATTGCAGGCAAAGTTCGCGTCATTAACTCATTTATTTATTGCATTTAATATTACGCTCGGCTGGAGAAACAGCTGTACAAAACTTTCACATCGACACTTGTGCGTTTAGCACTTAATTAATGCATATTTAACCAGCGATTAATTTGAGTCGGCTAATTACAAGAAAATTCAAGAGTTGCTTAAATAAACGCCTGCTTTTTTGAAACGCTGCGCAAGAAAAACACGCAAACTCAGCTGAACTCAACTTGACTTGACTCAAGTTAACTTAACTCATTTGCCTAACTGCCAAATGGCCAACAGATGCGGACACAGAGCGGCCCCTTTGACATGTTGTTGTTGTTGTTGTTGTGACAGGGCCTGTCATTTTGCATTTAAGTCAAAACGCTGTAAAATGTATACCATTATCACTTTATTATAATTATTTGTATGCCTTCGCCCGGTTTTCCTTTACATGCTGTTTTTTTTTTTCTTGTTTATTTTTTATATATTAATTTTTTTTTTTTTGTGTTGTGCACGTTTTTCTGCTGTTTTGTGTTTGGCGTTTTGTGCCTTATCAGCGGCTTTGCTTTTCGCTTCGGTATTTCGTTACTTGAGCAAAACATTTGCTGAAATGCCATAAATTTGATAATTTATTGTTAATGTTCTTTTAAGTTAATTACGCAAAAGAAAAAGTCTTTTAAGCCGCGCTCACAAATTGCCAGCTTCGGTCGACTTTTTGTGTTGAGGACTGTCTTCTTTTTTTTTAAATTACAAACGTTCCACATTCAAAATACGTAGTGGACACGACTTGAGAATGAGACTGGCATTTGGGTAAAAAGCAAAAGCTTGTTAATGAGTTTCAGCTCGAAGCTGCTGAAAAATTGTTTGACTACAGCATTCAAATGCTATTAAGTTGTATTTATTTATTTTTATTTTTTTCTTTTTTAGATGTGTTAGTTAAGATAAATGCACGAGTGTAAAAACCCAAACTTAAGTATTATATAACTTTTAGCTGTAGGGGAACTTTTAACAAATCTACTTTTTTCGTAATCTTCATATTTCATATTTTCACTTCTCAGCAGATTGTTTCGGACTTTGATTTTAATTAAGTTAAATTTCATTAATTACATAGTACAGTGCTGGATGTACCCAATGGCAATTTATTAATGGCAATTAGTTGATTTATGTTAATTTATTTTAATGGCCATTTGACCCCACATTACAGCAAGCATATGAACAGCTGTCTGAAAAGCCCGATAAGGCTACCAGTTGAGCATTTACAAAAATTATAAATTATGAAAAATGCATGAAACTCGATATGTGACACATGACACAAGGCAATTTTGTTATTGCTGTCGATTGTTGCCATTGTGGTTGTAGTTGTTGTTGCCTGGGGCCATGCTGACAATTCCGTGACAATTTATTGGACATATCAATGACCAAAAAGGCCACATGCAATTGCAGTAAATGTTGGACATACAAAAACAAAAACATTCAATGTATTTTTTTGACTATTTTTTTGTGGCGCAATCACAGCAAACCGAAATCAAAATCTCTAAAACAAACAGCATGTGCCATGTTTTTAGTATCTGGCTTTGTTGTTGCGGCTTTGTTGGCTAATTCTAAGTTTGTCCAATCAGAAAACTAACAACGAACTGACCAAAATGGTCATAAGACAAAATGTCAAATGTAAACTGCGAGACTATTGAAAACAAAAACTATGCAACGCGTTTTCATAGAAATAATCTACCAGAAATTCGACAAGCCATACGAATTAAATTTAAGAAGTCAATTATCGTTATAAGCTACTTGGGCATTGCTTTAGTACTAGTGGAATGGCATATTTTTATAGCTAGCTTCTTGGCCAAGTTTTCTTGTGCGCTGTCATCGTTGTCATCCTTTAAAAGCTTCTTATGCGGCTTGCCACACAATGCCGGCAATGACAGCAGTGGCAATAACAATAACAATAAGCAGACGCAAGAGGAGCTAATCAAGAAAGACTCAACAACTTCATTTGTAAGAGTCTCTCTCTAGACAGGTCTCATATTACACGCACCCTGCACCGCCCCCTTGCCACATGTCTGTTCATTATGGCCGTGTCGAACTCATGCACAATTAGTCACCTGCAAGTCAATTAAGTTACCCAGCGCTAACCACAACAGACGCCGAGAGATGTTCAACCTACCGATCCTAACCCAGACAGAGACACACGTATGGGTGGCAGGCTTGCAGATACCTGTGGACTACAAATGGAGGACACGACCAAGACCATGTCTGTGGCCGCGGCTGCGGCTGGGACCGCGTGACTGCGGGGACTTGTTGTAATGCTCTGGCGCTTATTTGCAGTAAAAAGCAATGACAACGACGGCGAGAGAATTAAAGAGAGACAGCGATGTGGTGGCCACGGCAAAGACAGAAGGCGCTGGCGAGGGAAAAGTAAAACAAAACCATATTATTAACGCCTCATTAAACTTTTAACGATTTTAAATTACTGACTGTGAACGGGACACACTAATGAATACAAATTAGCCGCCGAAGAGGTGTGTGCGCCTCTTGTGAATTGTGCAAAACACACACACACACACAGAAACAACATGCAATAGATATAAATGTGTTGTGACTTGACTCTTGACTTGCCTTAAGGCCTACGACAAGTATTGTGGTACAACTCAGAAATTCCATGTTATCGTGTCTGGCGCTTTTTACGAAATGACTTTTCAATGTAGCAAAATTTGACAGTCGTTATAAACAAATTGTCATTAATTGTCCAAGAGTCTGAATTCCAGCCGTTCGCACTCTGCCTCAGCCTCTGCCTTGGCCTCTGCTTGGGCGTGTGACTATTATTACTACGGCATTCGGCAATTGACAGTTGACAGCTTGGCTTGCCAAATGTTTAATTGTAAACACTTGTAATATGCAAATGAGTCGCCGTCCATTAAACACACGGTATACGATACAAACACAAGCCAGAACAGCACGCCGGGTCAGGGCCTAAGCTGAGCCATTTTTTTATTGCTTTTTTTTTTCTTGCTCTGATATATCACGACAAAGCTAATGCTCCAAAAATAAAAGCAAAAAATGGCAGTCAATCTTATGCATATTCATATTATTCCATGTTTGTATTTTAGAGTCGTCTCTCAGCCAATTTGAATCTTTTAATATACTTTTTGAAGCTGATAAGTATATTTATAGGCTTCAGCATATTGGTATAAATAAAAATAATACACATATTTCTGTGTATATATATAAGCTATGTATTTGTATTGTCATTAAAGTCGCGTTCGCATTGCAAATTAAATGTATAATTAAGAAATTAACTGCTTCCGTTGATGTTTATTGTGTGCCAACATTTTGTTATTCTTTCAACAAAATGAAAAAAATAATGAACAAAAACTTGACAGGCAGTGAGAACAGACCAAAATAAATTCATCAGAAATATTTCAAACAAGTCATAAATTTTCAAAAAAAAGAAAAAAGAAAAAAACCACACACTATGCTGAATATGTTAATTATGCAAGAAAACTTGTTTCGAAACACTGACCAGCTCAAATAAAATATTCAAAAATTAACTCAACACATAAGTCATAAATGTGAGTTAAAATTAATTTTCGTTTGGTTTACGCTAATTTAAGCCTCGCATATGACAATTGTGTGTGTAACCCTTGACAAAATGTATCAAAATGAATTTGAATGCGTTAAGCATTAAAGTGTAATTTGACACCTAATTTAAATTGTGAAAAAGGTGGAATAGTAAAAGCTTTACAAAACTGGTTGGGTTTTGTCTGCTTTGAACATAATTTTAGAAAATAATTAAATGAATTCGTTCCCTGCACGCTCTGCAGCATTTTTTGGGTATCTTTTCAGTTGATGCCACCGTTGTTGTAGTTGTTGTTGTTGTTTGCTGCTTTTCTGCTTTTCGCCTCGATTTAATATCAAAGCAAGCCGACAGCCTGCACAAATGATACAGACACAGCCACGCCCCTTCCCCTCAGCTGCTGCTGGTGCACATCCTACGCGGTCTTCCACTTTGTTAGTTTTTGGCATTTTGGCAAGCGACCAACAACAAAACTCAAGTTGTACACAACATAAACTTTATGCCGGCTTCTGCTAGAATTTTCGTTTAAATTTATTTAAGGTCTGTTGTTTTGGATGCAAGTCCAACAATTTGAAATGCACAAAACACAAAACACACAACACAAAAACATAAACAGGCAAAACAGCAGCAAAAGCAAAGCAGAGCAAAGACGGCTACAAATTAAAAATCGAGACAAAACAACAATAGAAATTGTCAAAAAGCGCCAAAATTTATGCAAGACTCGTGCGATAAGCCATCAGTAAATGGTCTGTGGACCAGGGGGACAAGAGAATATTGGTTTAGGGGCGAAACTGGTAAACGGTCAGCCTTGTGTGGGCGAGTGTGAGAGGTGCGATTAGGCCAACATCGACAACAACTACTACTAAAAGGGGGTTTTTGTTGTTTTGTTGTGTGTGTTTTTTTTTTATGGTGAGACAATCTAAAGATTTTAGTAACTGGTTGGCTTACAATCAATGGTTGGATGGGTCGTTTGCTCGTTTGTTCATTTGTCGCTTTTGTAGCGATTTGTTTCTCTCGCTTTGGGTTATTCAATTTTTGAAAATAGATTTCATTTTTATTGAAATTATGACATTAATCTTAATTTGCAGCAGCACATAACTTATTCATTTTATTTCTCTGCCCATTTGCAGGTGTGTATCCGTTCATCTATGGCGAGTGAGTGTGCAAGCAGGTTTCTACAATGAATACAAATGCAAATGCAATTAACTGGAACTCCAACTGTCAGCCGTTTGCCATTCCTTATGCATGACTTCTACGAGGATGCCAAAAATTATGTCGACTGGTGGACTCATTAAAATAGATTGCATAACTGACTGAACTTGAGCTTGTTCCAGCAGTGCTCTATTTTCTGAGTCATTTCATATTGCAATGCTCTTGCTCACAAATGAGTTGTCTAAGGCTGACCCTTATGGGGACAAGTATGCATTATAATTATTGTTTGTTATCTTACTTTGAAAACAATAGTTTATTTCAAATATTTTACATATTCATAACAAATTCATTCACGTTTAATCCCCCACAAATCTAATTATCTGGTTATGCAAAAGGGCATCTAAGTTTCGTCTCGCTTCGTTTTGCCATGTAATTCATCTTGAAAAGTGATTTCCAAGACTTTTCCACAGTTGCCTCATTACAGCTGGCACATTAAGTATTCGTTGACTATTTCTTTCTCTCTCTCTCTCTCTTTCTTTTCTTAGTTTTTTCTCCCTCTTTCGTTTGCTTGTAATTTAATTAAAATGCAAGTGTATTTATAATTGAAGCAGTGCCAAGGCCTTTGCATCATTTGTGCCTGAGTCTTGACTATCCAGTCGGTGTCGGTGTATCTATCTTTATATCCATGTCCATGTGTGCGCCCGATGTTGGTGCTGTCATTAATCTTTCGACAGCTCATCTGCGCTCCGCTTTGCTCCTCTTTCGCTGCTCCTTTGAATCAACTCCGACAACTGTGAAAATTTGTTGCTGTGTTTCAATGGCAAGGCTTTGTTTTTGTTATTGTTGCTGTTGAATTTTTTTTCTTTTTTTTTTTTGTCTAATGATCGCGTGCAGTTTTTCATGTGTTGTTTTCCATAATGGGGCCAGGCGTCATATATCATAATTGTGCCAAACTATGAGCAGATACAAACGAGCACTCGCATACCATATTAACTATGGCTCGTTTAGCCCCTAGATACTTCTACTTGAATATATATGGACTTGGATTTGGACTTCGGCTTTAGGCCAGATGCAGATTTGAGCCAGTTGATTAATGTGCTCAATGTGCACAGTTGTCAGTTGTTATAAATGTGCTTTGCTTTCTGTTAATCAACAAGCAATTTCTATTATACTGAACGAGAGTGCTTGTCATAAATTGATGATCGTCTAAGGCTGGAATTGGATAGGATTGAGGGGGAGATTGTGGATAAAGAATTGGTATAGTAACTCAACTTTGCATTAAATACATTCCAGAATTACATGTGTGCCACCCACTCGACTTGTAACGCAATGACAGCTTTCAGAGTGTGGCAATTGAATTTTAACATATTCATAGGCAAATTACCATCCCAATTATAATAAAATGGCAAATGAAAAGCAAAACTGTAACAGAAGTGTTGAGATTGCGCTAATTACATGTCAAGCGACCCACACACAACACATACACACACCACCGCACACCTCCCCACACACATACACAGACAGGCACGACTTGAACAGCCAACACCTTGGCGCATAAATTTACAACAAACGACGCATGTCGCCGCGCGCAAGATCAACTGTATCTCCTCGCCCTTCATACCCTGCTCACGCCCCATAACCTACCCTGACTTGTGTGTTGCATGTGGCATTTTGTTTTGTGCGTCGACGGCGTCGCCTGAAAAGTGTCAAATGTGAAATTTATGTCGCCAGACATTCAGACAGGCGGACATGCAGAGTTGTTGCATACGCAAAACTCACTTGTGCGCACGCGTAGCAGCCCCTCCTTGCCTGCCCCTGGCTCCCTCCGTCTACCCATACCAACTACGCCCTCTCGCTTGGGGCTTATAAGAAATTAGCGCAAGCAGTCTCAAAAAAAAAACAAAAAAAAAAAGGAAAAAAGATTTAAATAAATGCCAAAACAAGTTGTTAACTTTATTAGCGTTCATTTTACTTATGCGCAGACAGAAAAAGAGTGATTTGCATAAAGCGCGACTCGCAATTAGTTGGCATGCAAATCGCATATGGCCACAGACTGCAGACCCATCGTCTATGGGGTGTAAGCTGCATAGACCGTGGAGCCGGCAGACTGCAGTCTCAAGTCTGAGGTCATAACTTATATGCAACGGTCCGAAGGCACGACAAAGTGCTTAACTGAGCCGTATTTGACTTAACATCACCTACAAAGAACACACCACACACAAGCGATTTGTGTTTAATGCCGTTCGAAAACAAATTCGCAACATGCTTTCGTGGCTTTGTTGCTAATGGATGTCTCTATGTTAATAATGCATTTGCCAACCAGCTAAACCTTAACAAACTTAACAGTCCGCACAATTTCACTTTGGTAAATTTGTCAAATGGTTAGTTAACCAGTCAGCTATTCAATTTGCTAAATCAACATTCATTCATTAATTGTCACGCAGACTTACGTATGTGTAGATTATTCACACCAGTCATTAGTTATTGTCGTCGCTGTTGCTCGAACTGTTCATTAAATGTTGTACGGCTGTTAAATGACAACTATTGTTGTTGCCAGCTGCTGCTGCTGCTGTAGGGCAAACAATTTGTGTTGCTCTCTTTTGAGCATTGGCATATGAACAAAAATTCTTGTCATTCAAATGAGCTTACAACAATGCACGCACTCGCACTAATCCATGGAACCAACAATAGCAACAACAATAAGAACAATAAAATAAAATAACAAGAATTGCTGTTCCTGTCAATTTTCCTAGATATTTCATTCATTTGTGTGTTTGCTCTACATATAGCGTGTCACAAATTCTCAGCCATTAACACTCGAATACTCACACTCACACTCACACTCACACTCACACTCACACTCACACTCATACTCATACTTACACTCATACTCATTCTAGCACTCATATGTGTGGTGTGTGTATTTTTTGTTTCTGTCAGAGGCAGTTCAAGGCTATTTTGATTGATGGCTTATGGGGTTATTTGTGCTTAGCAGCGCATTTGTGTGTGAGTCACGCAGCAGCAATGATAGTTTCTATCCTCTCTCTATCCACACACTAGATTAAGCCAGGCTTCAGGCTACTTAATGCTTCTTTTCTGCAGGGCTCATTAGTGCAATTGAAGAATTTTTACCGAAGCATAAAAACGGCTAAAGTTGTTTTCTCATTTCCTGCACCGATACGTGGGAAATGCCGAAACGCTGGAGAACGGACAACTGAGTACCCACGTAGTTTAATACATTTTTAATTGCGAGCCAGTCTATGAAAATAAAAAAAAGGGGGACTGGCCAACGACTGCCTGCCAATTGTATACTGCAGCGGCAAGGCGAACTTTCACTCGAAAGAAATCTGGGTCCATGGAGAATACGCGCATTCACAAGATGCAATTACAGGCGGCGAGTGATAATCAAAAACAAGCCAACGCATAAATTACAGCCCAAAGCTGGTGGAGTCAGTCAATGAAAAACCCATAAGTAAAACAAAGTAAACAAAAAACAGACTAAATAAGGAAGTCGAGTGAGGCACGCTCGAAAATGCGAATACGACTGTTTAATGAAAATAACGCAGATGCAGCCCCGACCGCAGCAGCAGTCGATGTACAAAAAGCGACCTACATGGCGTATACGTAATTACAAATTTATGTGAACGTCACTTGATATGTGCGCAACAACAACAACAACAGCAACAACAGCAGACAACAGACTCAAGGCAACTAACAAACTTGGCATGAATGCATAATGCATACGAGCAGCAGCAGCAGCAGCAGCAGCAGCAGTCGTTGTGGCAGCCGCCGGCGACACTTGCCACGTTTGGCACAGGAGTCGTAGTCAAAGTTGCAGTTGCAGTTGAAGTCGGCGCCGATGTTTAATGACAGCTGCGTCGACGTTTGCGCCGGCGCATCGTTACTTGGGCGTTTGCCACACGCAAATGCCTTGGGGCACGGCTGAAAATCAATAAGCGCGCACACGCTACAAATTGTGGCAACTCCGCGACTCCGCGACTGCGCGACTGCAGCAGGCCCACGAGTCTGGCTCAATAGATATGGGCAGCGATTTCACCGATTTCACAATGCGACTCCAAGTTGGAGCCGTGGCTTTGCCACAGCTCGTATCTAATGAGGCGCAAAAAGAGAGGCGTGACAGACCGCCTGCTTGTGTCAGCAGAAATGTCAGCAGCTTTGCTTACAACATTTTGCACTTACAGAGACTATTTTTTTTTCGTTTGGTGGGTTGCAAACCAGCTCCTGGCCGCAGCGACGATGACGACTGATGAAGCCATTAAATTGAAAATTATATGGCAGTATGTGTTAATTGGCCAAGTCTATTGAAATTATCGCTTGTTAAGTATTTTTTGTCTACTTAATTTTTGTTGAGCAATGCGTCAATTAAATAGAAATAACATTACACAAGATGGGGTATGAGGCCGATGATTTAAGCTTTTCATTAAGGTTGGTCACACTGCACAGTGTTTTCTGAATCTTTGACTCTTGACTAAAATATTTAGCCACAACATTTGTCATTTTGCTCTAACAAAAAAGCTCTTTGTTTTAATAAATCCCATTGTGCTGAATCAAATTTATAATTAGCAACGAGTTACTCAACGTATTTTGCGTGTTTTTTTGTTAAATCATCTTTATAAATGTGGAGAAAATTCATTTGAATGAGCGCCCAAGCAGCTAAAGAATTTTAAGCAAAAATCCCTGTACATTCTTATCTAATTGCTTCCGGCTAAGAGGCGAAAGCTAAAAATATGAATATCTTTGCATACGCAAAACACAGCCCCATGCATGTATATATATAAGTATATATATAAGTCATACAATGGTTTAGATACGAAATATAATGCTCAAGAATATTCTCAACGATGACGTGAACAAATTTCATGGCCCATCTGATAAACTCACAAGCGCACAGATTATCAAATACAAAAGTAAAATCAAAATAAAATCCCAGCAACAATAGCAAAACAATGCATAACCAACCCGATGGATGTTGAGTGTTTAGGAGTTTGGTGTTACGGAAAAACTGGGCACGCATGGGAAATTGTGAAATCATCACGAAAAACGCTGCAAATTCTTCTTACGCCCGACGGCGAATTACGTGAGCGGCATGGCCAAAACAAAAGACAGCCAACAGCAGCAGTCGCAATGAATGAATGCATGAATGAATGAATGAGTGAGCGAGTGAGTGAGTGAGCTGGGCGAACGTGCGAGTGAGTGATGCAATGAGTAACTACCTAGGCAAAAGACAACCGGCAATGTGGAAACAAAAGCCAAGTGAAAGAAAAACTAAAGGAAAAATCTGTGTATTGTTTGTCAAACTCGCGCTTTCCACTGCTTTTCCTGCCAGTGCGCTGAGCTCCATTGTTTGCTATTTTGTTTGCTTTGCGGCTTTAACGTAAACACTCAATATTTATTCTTTTGTACCCATTTACCCCTTTACTAGTGGTTCTATCTATGAGTGTGGCACTCACCTTCACCGCAGCCGCAGCCGCAACGAGCGTGAATCCTTTGCATTAAGTCTGATTTTTTATGGCCATAACATTTTACGCTTTTGGCTTTGATTCGCTTTCGACTTGCCTCTCGCCATTTTCGTGGGCGTAATTGAAAGTGGCAAAGGGAACCCACACAATGGCGCATGGCAAATTTGTAAGCCAACTATTTAGTGGCCAAATCAAAGGCAGCAACCGTCTCGATAAATCGCATCCATCCACATCCGCCGCTGGCTCATGCGGCGTATGCGCAATCGGTGCAAATGGAGACCAGCCAACGAGTGTTGAGAGGGGCCGAGGTATGCAGGGAGCTAGGGAGGGAGGTGGGTCAGAGCAGCGCCTGCAGCAATTGTGGGTTAGACAGCTTCACCTCCCGGCACCGCCCTGCATCCATGCCCGTAATAAAAATGTCGAAACGAAGGCTTGTGGGCATTTGCCGAATACTTGGGAACTGTTAAAGTTCATGCGATTTCAATAGCTTTGTTGTGTCTGCGTCTGTGTGTGTGTGTGTGTGTGTGTGTGTGTGTGTACTTGTGTGTATGTGTGCAGTAACTGAAAGCAGTGGCCAGTGTTAGGCAAATATTGAAGCATTGAACACGTTTCAGACGAATTGCATTTTTATTGCCACCTTCTGCAATGTTTGTGGGTGTTCACCGTATATTTAATGCGAGACAGATACAGATCCCAAACTAATGGCAGTTGGATACACATATCTTGTGTCTTTAACAATTATTTCAACTTCTGGACGATGAAATTCGTCTTATAAGGAAACAAATATTTACTGCTGTTTCTTCAGGTCAAAAAAAAATACTGAGGTGGAAGATTTGTGGATATTTAGCACGGATCAGCTTCTCGTCCACTTTCCGTTCTTAAATCCTATTTTACTATGCATGATATACCTGTACCTATACCTATTTTCTTATTTCACACTGTTGGAACGTGCTTTTGCTTAAATATTGTTCATTCTCCTTTTGCCCCAGCGGTTGCAATCCCTTTCAGCAAATCTGTTCAAATTTTTCCTCTTTTTACGGTTGCACTCAAAGGTTAGCAAATTCATTTGCAAGCACATCATTTGTTTGGGTCCATCGATTGGAATGCTGGGCGCCCTCAAACTGGAAGCTTGAGAATTCATCATATTAAATATCTTAAAGCAGTCAACAAGTGATGTGATGAGTAACTTGATAGTTACAAATGGCATCTAAACCAAAATGTTAGTCAGTTGATTTGAATGCCGAAGCTCATTGTTTGAGTGTAAACTGAGTAAATTGCATGTAAATCCCAATCGACTGTTTGCCTCTTAGTCATCTAATCAGCAGTTGAGCTAAGCTCATCGCTAGTTGTGAACACCCTGGCTGACAACAGGCTGACACCTCTCGCTCCACTTAGTAGTTGGCTTTATTTAATAAATATTTACGAACCCATGTAACCATATGGAGTGTGGGGTTTTGCAGAGGTGGGTGGTAGTTGGGTTGGGTGGGTTTTGGTGTAGTTTGTAATTTTTGTCATGCAATGCGCAAACACAGAACTAATTGAATTTTTCGTAGCTCTTTGCTCTGCTTCATTTTCTCTTCTCTATCTCTATCTCTCTTTCTCTTTCTGTTTCTTTCGATGTGACCAGCTCTTTGACATTTTCTGCAAGTCAGCAAAGGCAGATGCCTGCCATTGTCTGCTGCTGCTGCTGGTGGTACGTGCCACAATTTCGGCTTGTCACATCGTTGTTTGAATGTTTAAGGAGTGCTTTGTTGTAGTTTTTATATTACATTTTTGTTGTTGTCTGTTTTTGCTGTTGTTGATTGTGCCCCAAAACATAATCAGCATATAATTAAAAGCTACTAACATGCAACAAATTACACGCAAAGTATCTGGTAGTCTTACACAATACAAACAGTCGTCCAAGGTTGTTCGTGATTGTGTTTTTCTTTAATTTGTAACGCATTTTTTTCTTTTCACGCTGCTACCATCCCCAGTAAAGGCGTGGCACCAGACTGACCCAAATATCCATTTAACAATAAAAAAAAAAGAAGCAAATACAACGCCAGACCGCAAGCAATTTTTGTTTGTTTAACATTTTTTTTTGTTGTTGTTGTTTTTTTTTTGCTGAGGCAACTGGCTCCATTTTTATGGGCCAAATTGTGCGTCTTTCTGGCGAGCACAATGCAATGCAATTATTTTGTCGAGTGCACTCAGTTTTGAAGTAGCCAAAATCTACTAGACGCATTTTCATTGTCCACACAAAATGTGACCCAATTTGCCACAGTTGGGCATTGTATATAATTTACATTTATTTGTGCTTTTTTGCTTATTTTTGGTATCTTTGAAATAGTTTTTGTTGGAGTCAAATTTATACGCAAGCTTTGCAGTTATTACAGCGTATGTTTCTTTTGCTGTCATTTGTCCATGTAAGTACGAAATATGATTCCAATTGCGTCTACTGGCTTAGTTTCGTATTTCATTCAAATCAGTCAGCAAGTCGAAAACTAAAACACTGTATTCAATTATGCTTTGCCTGCGTAATTCCAGTAGCCCAATGCACAGATAATGCCAATGACATGGCCCACTTACAATTACTTTGGTGTCTTATCAGCAACCTAAACACAAATTAATTAAAATGCTCATAATTTATAGGACTGAATGCTCATAATTTATATGAATAAATATATATATATATAAATGTGTACTACTTAGGCAATAAACTAGTATATTTTATGTTCTGTGTAGCAACAAATATTTCGTTGTTACAGCAGCAGCAGCAACATGTTGCTGCTGTTGAGCTTACAGCAACATATGCGTGTTGCAGCGACTACAATTTGATCGTTTCGACTACCCCCGACACAAATTGTATCGTTTTATGCCACATAGATTATGATGACAATTAAGCAGCTTATTGCTGACAGCAGGCCAAGAGAAATTCTGCGCACATTAGGCGACCGTCTGTCCGTCCATGTGTCCGTTGCAAATGCGAGGTAATTATAATGCCCAGTTGGTGGGATAAAGCTGCTCTTTTTCCCCCATTGTGTCCCCCTTGTGTTCTCTCCTTTTCTTTTTTTCTTTTTTTTCTTTTTTTTTTTTGCATATTTTGCCATTGGCATAATCTCATAAAAATGCTTGCAGACCGTTTATGCGGGAACTGTGTTGCAGGTTTTGCCAGTTGCAATCTCTCGTTTGCCGTTGTCGTTGCCGTCGCAACGCTCGTTGATGCGTTAATTTGCATGCAACATGCACTATGATTACCCGCAGCAATTTGCAGCAGCACCAGCAAGAGTAGCAGCAGCAGCAGCAGCAGCAGCACCACCAGATAGGGAGCAAATGCAGCTGTTGCTGCTGCCATTACGGGACAACAGCTGGGCATGCCCCATTCGCCTACTGGGCGCACAGAATTTGTTGCTGCTGCTCTTTGGCTATTTGTTGCGCCTGTTGTTGTTATCGTTGTTGTTGCTGTTGTTGTTGTTGAGGGCACGCATTCATCTGACTATTGGTTTGTTTGTTGGTCTGCTTGGTTGTTTGTTTGCTTATTTGCTTGCTTGGTTGGTTGGCTGCCTGTTGGCACAACGTTTGCACATCTGCAATGTAGCCATTGGATGGGCGATTGGTCAAATGGTCAAAGGGACAGTTGGACACATGGATAACTGGACGGCTGTCGCTGTCGTTCGTTTGCTGTGCGCCCAGTTGTATAATTTGCAATTGTTTGTTGTTATTGCCGAGGCAATGTTGTTGCTCATCATCAGCAGCATGGAGTCATTGCCGTTGCAGCTGCTCTGGTTGTTGTAGCTGTTTCAGCTTTTAATTATTAAAATGCTTCTGCTGATGGTGTTTTCTACTATTGTCAGCAATTTCCGCAATTGTTTGTTGTTGTTGTTGCTGCTGCTGCTCAGCTATTCTTATGTTACAAGAGTGGCGCAAGAAAAAGGACAGAAAAGTGTTCCCTCGATAGATTTTGATGGCTGTTGTTTTTGTTGTTGCCTTATTGTTGCATATTGTTTATTATTATATTTTTTGTACATTTGTTAAACATTTGGCGTCTTTGCCTGTGTGTTCTGCCTGCTGTTTATTTAGTTGTTGCTGTCTTTAATTATTATTATTATTGCTTTCTTCTTTGTTGTGTGCCACATCAGCTGGGCAGTTTGGTAGTTGCCCCTCTTATCGCGAATCTGAATCATACTCTTCACAGCGCAGATCGCCTTGGAGTTGTTCTTGTCGCTGTTTGCGCTGTTTTATTTATAGATGTGCAATTTCATCTGCTTGGCATTTTTGTGGGATTTATGTGTGTGCAGTTAAAAGAACTTGGCAAACGCTGCCAACCCCTGCCCAAAAATCACTTACAGAATTCCAGGCCCAGCCAATGAACTGCAACCAGCGAAGCATGCCACACTGTTGCTGTTGGGTATTTAGCGTCTTTTGTTGCACATCATGCAGCGCTGATTCAATTAGCCAGCTGTCAGCTTGCAATTGCAACTAGAGTCTTACGAAATGTGTCGAGCCACAAAATTCATCCGCGGCATTCGTGTGGAAAATTATTCACTTGAACTATGCAGCCCCTCATCATAAAAAAGCCGCTCTGATCTTGTGGCATTTGGTTGCTTTCTCCGCAATTTCTTTGCTAGATTTGCGCCTAGATATGTCCAATACAAATTTGCATATAGATAGGCTCTAGTCTTGCAGCAGCAGCTGCAGCAGCAGCAGCATCATAAATCTTAATAATTAATATATAGCAGCGGCACCAACACAATCACACAGCCACATCTAAGCAGAAGCCAGCCCACATATTGCAAATATGCCGCAATATTCAACAAAAAAATTTTTTCAATTAAATTTTTAATATGCTTTTTGAGGCAGACAGTTTTTTTCTGTTTTTTTTTTTGCGAGACGCGTCTGCCTGGCGCCTAACCGAAATGTAAGCCAATCAACAGCAACAGCAACAACATTACGAAAGTGTTGCAAGTTGCAAGTTGCAAGTGGCAAGTTGTTGTTGCTGTCGTTGTCGTTACAACAACGGTTGTCCAAAAAGAGGCATACAACTTGGCGGATTTTCCATGCCAGTCGCATAATCGCCGTTGACATTTTCATGACAAAATTAGCACAAAGTGCATGCGTGTAAAAACACACACACTCAAACACACACACACACACACACACACACACACACACTCGCATACGAGTGTAAGTTATAGATACATATATAAAGTTATATTCAAATGGGCGAATGCAAATAAATGGAGAGGAGATTGTCGCTGTTGCAGCCACCGCAATAAATTTAACATGCAACGCAGACGTGGCGCCAAAATCTGCCAGCTACGATGTCAGTGGCGTCGCGTGTTGCAAGCTGCATCTGTAACTGCAACTGAGAAAGTGTGCTGTGTCTGTGTGTGTTTACCACGCGGAATTTGCCACACAAATTGAAAACTTATGCGCGCATTAACAATTTATCAGCTGAATTGTTCGGATATTCGCTCTCTCACCCAAGCGGCAACTGAAATGCAAAATAAGCTGCAAATATATACACACACAAAAAAAAAAAAAGAGGTAAATATTCTCGAATGCAAAAGCAAGCAAATAATGAAAAATCCAATAAATAAATATATATGCGCAATGCAAATTTGTTAAAGAATACACAATTCGATTGCGAAAACAAATCGCAATTTGACATCCTGGCAAAAAGTTTAATTGAAGGCAGGAGAGAACGAAATTAAATATACAAATTAGTTTGTTTGTTATACAATAATTACAGTGAACCAAGTCGTATCAGATATCAACTTGAACACACTTTTTTATTATCAGCAACCAACTGCTGATATAAGTAAGTTCCAAAGTGCTCGCGATAACATAGCACAAATTATAACGTTGCAAAAGTAATTGTAGCTGGTCTATTTTGGGTAGTTATAATGTTTAACTAGACTAGAACAGAGTTCAACGAACCATTTTCCGATTCTGGTTGCCACACGAAAGATCTGCCACAAACTGCTGATGGTGATCTACACAAGCCACAAGCAACAACAACAGCAACAATAAACTTGTCATAATAATAACAGAACTCAACGAACCATAAAGTGTATACATAGAACAGTTCAAGCATATCGATAGAATCTAAAACTAGTTGGCTATAACATTCTCATTCTCATTTCTATCGTTCTCATTCTGATTCTCATTCTGGTTCTCATTCTGGTTCTCATTCCCATTTCTATTTCCATTCTCCTTCCGATTCGTTGGACTATTAAATTTCTTTTTGCCGCATTTGTTGACTTAATCGTTATCGCACCTGCCGCTGCACAAATTGTCGGTGTTTGACAACTGGTCAACAATTTTTGATAACAATTATTAAACGCCCCTTGACACGCAGCAAAGGCGGATGTTTTTATTTGTGCTGTTGATTATAAATTTCTTTTACAATTTATGGCCCTGGCCAATAGTTGACTTCTTATTCCCTGGCCTGCGAGCTGTCGATAGGGTTTCGCTCTGGCATTGCCAGTCTATTGTGGTCTATGTGTGTGTTTTGTCTATGTGCTTGTACACAAATTGATTTTCTATCATGGCCATAAATTTCAGTAGAAAAATGTTATTATTTTGGAGGAAAAATATTTATGATATACTTAGCCAAAGGGCTGTTTGTTTTTCTGAAAAGCCACGTAGCGTGCAACAGACAATAAATGCATGTATTTTATATTACGAATTAATCAAGAGTATTGCTTTTGAAAGAGTGATGACTGTGGAAAGATTTGCCCCATCCACAGAAAGACATTTTTAAGGTACAATTGAGGCGAATATTTGAAAGCAATTGAAAGTTTCGAGCCAGAGTCACGCTTTCAACTTCAAATGCAGTATTAATCTAAAGATCAAGATACGATTAAAAAGCCTCGGCTTTTGTTAATCGGTAGTTCTGTTAAAGTTATGGCAATGGAAACTCTTGAAAATTTGTTTTCGTTTATTGCACCCTGGAAACTTAAAAACTAATCTCATAAGAACAGAAGGATGTGCATTTTAACGCAGTTGTTCAAACATGCGCAGCATTGTTTTTCTCGAAATAAGCATTAAAAAAAAAAAAAATACAGCGTAACTAATAAGTTCGCGACTCAGCAGCAGTCAAAACTAAACTTTTGCACTTAGTAAGCATTTTCTTTAATTAGAAGACGGCAGTCAAACTTTTCCACACACAAACATGCATAGAGGTGTTCAGCTGGCGTTCTCACATTTGGTCTGTCGACGAACAAGTTTACGAATCTCAACACATTTAGAACTAGTTTGCTAAAATTGAAAACGCATACAGCATTTATGTAGTAAGATATGGGTACTGTGTGAAGTGCGGAGGGTTGAAGGAAATCCGAATTATGTCAAGGTATTCTAAGCCTGCCTCGGAGCCAAGTGTTTTGCGGGCTAAGCGTTTTCTTGGCTCACAGCCAAGTCTGATAATGTCGACAGTCGCCAGTCGACAGTCGACATAGGCTTTTGCCATTGGGCAATGTGTGTAAGATAAAACACAATGGCACAAAATGGTCTAAAACCAATGCAAAACCACCGCACCACCTGACCCATGTGGGCCTCTCCAAAGGCCTGTAGACAATTACAGTAAACAAATTCGCACACGTTGCATGCTTGGCTGCTGCTGCGTTGACAGGCTACAAAACAAGAGACGAAAATAGACAGCAGCAGCAGCAGCAGCAGCAGCAGTTGCAACAACAGCAGTTGCAAGAACAGCAGCTGCAGCAGCTGTGGCAGTCATAAGTGAAAGAATGGCGCATGAGAGCATTTGAGTGTGTAGGCGTTTGTGCCACGCCCATTTGCCCTGCGGTCATGGCCGGGCATAAAACTCGTACTTTTTGGCAGGCACAGTTTTTGGCCATGCATGAGATTTGCATTTTTTACACCATGCCCCAGCCATCAGCCTCAAACTGCAATTTGGCCAGCTGCCTGCTGTAGCCTGAAAATACTTTGTCCTAGCATACTTTTCTGGGCCAACTCTTGACGTATGCCTGTATGTGTGTGTGTGTGTGTGTGTGTATGTCACGTTGCGACAATTCAATTGAATTTCTACTGCTTCTTGAGCTACAAAGCAATGAAGCGAATAGCAGCAACAGCAAACGGAGCATTTCCAAGCACAGTGGGATGGCTGTGCGAGAAACCCAACAAAAATTTGGTTTCTCCACGAAAACAAACTTTGACCTTAAGAAATTGCATTTGCTACGAACCACATTCATTTAATGTGTTTGTTTTTTATTGTATTTTTTATAAATTTAAACAGTATACAACTTAGTTCATTCCAGTGAATTCTGTGCTGGTCCCAGGGCCAGGTTTAAGTTACAGCCAGTCTCTGAGGCGACGGCAGCAGCTGCCGTTGCAGCAGGAAGCCCCGGAGAAGGAACCAGAGCAGATATATGTAATAATTTTTTGTTTTGTTTTGGTGCTAGACTGACAGGCGCCGAGTCTGACAACGGAGCTGGCCTGTTGCCATGTGGGTTGTTTGGCTGCCTTGGCTGCCTTGGCTGCCTTTGCTTGCCTCTGTCCTCAAAACACTCACTGGGCCTGCCTGATTTATGAGCAGCAATTCACGCATAAACACGCCATTGCAAATATGGCCTTAAAGTCTAAAACTCAGTCTCACAATTCGAGTGGCAGACTCTCGCTTTAAATGCAACACACAGCTGCCAAATTTGCCATTTGGAAACCAAATGATTGATTGCACTTTATGACTCATCAAAATTATGTGGTGTGGCCACCAAATGAATGATATTGCTGCTGCTGCTGCTGCTGCTGGTTACTCAAGCTTTTAAGATGTGTGAAAATGTTTGCCAGATGCCAAATGTATTAGCTTTAATTGACTGCAGCTCACTTTTTTGTTTGCCACATTTCTGTTAGCCTCGCATGTCATATTATTTTAGTTTGCCACACTTGTGTGCAACGCCATTTAATTTTCCATTTCATTTTGCTGTTGCTGAATTGGCAATGCAAACGACTCATGGCAAATATGTGTCATGGTTTTGCGGCCAGCGATGCGACAGCGCCACGTCGTGTTGTTTCTCCAGTTGCCGCCTGCCGCCTGCCACCTGCCACCTGCCACCTGCCACCTCCCCATCTCGCCTCCACCCGCCACGTCTGACAACAAGCAGCTACTGTTTGCTGCCTGCAGCTAGTATGTATTTCTGCTGCTGTGGGCTATAACTTAAATATAGCCTGCTGATGAATTGCTGTCGCAGCGACAACCAGTCTCTGTTTAAAGTCTGTTTTGTCAAATTCATTTTATTTTATGGCAACAGCATATGGCCGGTTAATCGGGGCTAATATATATGCATATATAGGTGCAGCGCACAATTCATAAACAGCATGTAAAAACCATTAATTTAAATTATAAACTATAAAAGCCAAATAGGCAATACATAAACAGAAGATGAATCTATTGCCATATAAGTCGATTGCTCAAAGCGCTCAGTTTGTCGTTTTATGGACTATTGTTGTTGTTGTTGTTGTTGCTGTTGTTGCTGTCGTTGTAGTTGTTGTCATTGTCATTGCAGCTGTCATGATATGCGTGTCATCAGCCCACGCTTGCCTGCCTGCCGCTCTTCCCCCTCTTTCACTCAGTTATCTAACCCAACTCAATTGTCACATGGGCCAGCAGCAACAGCAGCAGCAGCAAGACTATAAACACATATTCACACACTTATATAAACTATATAGGCCATAAATTTATTGTTGTTGCTGTTGTACTCGAGCCACAATTTGTTTAGTGGATAAATGTTGGCTGCAACAACCTGTTGCATAAAGAGACATTTAATTAATATAATGTTTGCGTAATAAAGCGTAATAAAAACCTAGAAATAATTGTCCCAAATTGCTTTTCCGACTCTTTTAAAGTCGAAAGAAACGAATTATTTAAGGAATCAGCATAAAGATATACGCATAGATATATTTTAACACCCACAATCATTGTTTGTTATGTAAATTTGCTTGTCAAAAATTAGAAAGTTAAACACAGGGAATGTCTTTTATTAAACAATGTCGTCATTGGGTGAAAATTGTTAACATTTTATGTCACTCGCTGTGCGTTGCATGGTTCCAGCTTAATTTATAAGCACAGCAGCTGGCAGATGGGAGCCAAAAAAATGTCTCCAGTTTTACGAGTTGAAGGAGGAGCTGCGAGCAACAAATTCGCAATTACGAGCAATTTATAAGTTATTAAAACCGCACCGTCAATGATGAAACATTAAAGTAGCTTGAGCGAAACGAAAGACCAAATAAAATTGTTGTTTTTGTATGCGTATATAAATGTTAAGAAACCCACGCGTATTATGCCAACGTGATGGGTGGCGCCACAAAGGCTTTGAGCCATAAACAATTAAGCGAGGCACCGCACCCACACGCAGGCACAAAAGAAAAGAAATATAAACGATAATTTGAAGATGATATCGAACACAGCATGACGGAAGAGATTTTTGTGTTATCCACAAGCGCTGTGGTCTCTAAAGACTTAGGACTGTTTATTGTAAACAGAGTTTAATTTGTGTGTGTTTTACTAATGTTGTTGTTGGTTTGAATTTATTTTTGTATTTGCAGGCGCCACATGCGGGGGCAGCTGCTGCAGCAATGCCACCGAACTGGAGCTGCGCCACAAGGCTGCCGGCAAGTTTGAGCAACTGCTGCACCATCATACGAGCAGCCTGCGCGGCATCCTCGAGACCACAGCCAGCCAATTTCAGAGTGAGTACATAATAATAATAGCATACAACTAGTAGATGAATCTATGAATCGCATTTGAAACGAGTGCAACTGAAAACCAAAAGCTGGCGACCGGCAAATGGCAAACGCTCTTATGCAAATTAGGCAGCCACAGAAAGAGCCAGTCAGCCAGTCAGGCTCGGAGTCAGAGTCAGTCGCAAAGTCTGAAAAGTTTCGTGGTGAAAATAAAAAAAAAAAAAAACATATATTTTTCGTGGCAATAAATTATTTATAATATGCAAATATGAGCGTGGGTTGCAAAAATTATGATGATAACTTTTGGCTTGCCAAGTGAATTAACAAAATTAAACTTGAAACGCGAAATTGATTTGTAATTTGCATTTTGTATGCAGATCAAAGCGACTTTACGCCAATATACCTGTCCATATCTTTATGTATTTAAATATATGTATATATATATATATATTTTATACCTTATGGCAATCCATATCCAAAGCCAGCTCATTCTCCGTTCCAGAGCTGCTTGGAATGCAACAAAGTGTCTGCATCTAATTAAAAAGGCATTAAATATGGTTGCTATTGTTGTTTTTGTTGTTTGGGTTGTGTTGTTTTGTTGCTCATCGCCTCTTAGACAATTTGCAAACTTTGTTTGGGTCACGTTTTAGGACAGCAGCAGCAGAACTTTTCAATGCCTGAAAATTGTTGTCGTACATGTTGTAAATCTCGCTTTAAGGCGTGCCTCCAACTCATTGGGTGCTGTATATATATTTATATATATTTATATATTGTTGTTGCTCTTGGCTGTTGACTGTCGGCTGCAGTTCTTGGAAATGGGCGCGCATTAAATATTTAAAAATGTTTGTATTTGCTGCAATCGCCTTTTGAGTTTTTTTTTTATAGCCCGCGTGCACAAAGGAAAAAAACCAAGATTATATTGTGCTCTTCTAAAAACCATTGTATTTCTTTTTATAATTCTACTTATAAAATGTAGATTGTCTTATTTCCAAGGAATTTTATCTGTTTAAATAAATGATATAATTAAATTTCTTAAATTAACAATGCGATTTTTTTTTTTTGTGCTTCACAGCTCCATTTCAAAATAACTTTTGTATGCATTTGATGACTCTCTCATACCATTCAAACAATGCCTTTCATTGATTTTAACTTTTATGATGGACATATAAAAATTTTTGGTTGTTTTCGTGGCAACCAAAATATAATCTTGATGCGGCTGACAACAGCGGGTGTGTGCAGATAAGGATACTAAATTTGTATGCCAGACAATGATTAATCCAAAATCGGCCATTGGATTAAAACACGTTCTATAAAAAACGCATTCAAGAACTTTCGATTATTTTTCCCATACTGCCCCGAGGGCATTCTTATTTAATATTCAGTTGGCATTTGTTGACTTTGCATGATGTCACATTGACGATTGACAAGCGCAGCCCATTTAAGTATTACACGTAGAATTGAAATGCGAAACATACAAATTAATATTCAATCGGTCAAATCACTTAGCTGAAAGTTTGCACAGACATGAAAATGAAATCATATTTACAATTGCAACTTATTTCGCTGATGAGTTATAAAGTAGCCATAAAAAATATATGGAGGGAATAAAAAAATGTAGGCGCGGGCATTGAAAAATGCATGAGGCGTGCGAATTTAATTTTATACCCTGATACATGTACGTAAATAGGGTATAATGATTTTCTGCAAAAGAATGTAACCGGCAGATGGGAACATCTAAGAGATATCAGCTGATCTCAGCGACTAGAGAGGCTAGAGTTTGTTTTGTTTTATCGATAACACATTCATGTGACGTATATCGATACATATCGATTTTCGATAGCCATAAAAGCCACAATTGCAATAACTGGGCTCAGGGTATATGGCAGTCGAGCTCACTCGTTATTAAATATTTTATTTTATTATTTAAGCATTTTTTATGTGTTTCTTAATCGCATAATGCATAATAAAGGAATTATAAATATATTTATACAAATATATTTATTTGGGTTACACATAATTTATGCATGTCAAACAATTTGTTTAACAGCAATACAAAATGTTGTGTAGCTTTTAAGCCATTTAGTGTTTTTTTAACTTGGCCTGGGGATGTGGCATAATGCGTTTCGTTTATGTCTTCACAGGCTAACTCGTAAAAATTCATTTAGTTCGTGGCACGTTTTGCACAGCCGTGCGTATGCTTAATATTAGCACCCTTGCAACTCTACGCCAAATGCTCAACTATAAGATTTTATGCATTTTTTGCTTATATTCATATTTATATTTATATATTTATATTTATTTCGCTTTTTGTTTTTACTTTGGTGCACTTACGCATAAAATATATTTAGTTGTTGTTGGTTGCTAACGAGAAAAATGTTCATTTTTATTTACTGCCACCGCTTTAGCAACAGCAACAGCAACAGCAACAGAAGCTTCAACTACAAAATCGAGTGCTGCGCTTTCCAGCCGCATTTCCTACACCCTCCTCTAAAACTGCTGCTACTTCTTTCCGTTTCCTGGCTGATTGTTGTTTGTGTTCTGCGTTGCTGCCACGCCAAGTTGCATGTGTATGCTGGCTTACATTGTTGTTTGTTGTGCTTATTGCGTCGTTGTTGTTGTTGTTGTTGCTGCTGCTGCTGTTTCTCGTTCTGCTGCTTTTGTGCGAATGCATGCTCCGTATTATTTTTAAGCAAGTATTTGCGTGTGTAAACACGTTTCGCAGCTTACGAATTATGCCACAAAACCCCTTTCGGGCAGCCTCCACCTCGCCAGCAGCAAGATGCCGTATGTCTCCATTGCACTTATTACAAACACACATCTTACAGCATACACACACGCATACCCAACCGACCCCACCACCCCCTCACTCTTCACGCACCACTTTCTTAATGCGTTCGCCTGACCAAACCGTCCCGCCCTTGGCTCCGCCGCAAAATGGGCGTGCGCCTGCATAAAAGTTCCAAACGCTGACTTACCGATCAGCCAGTTTGGCTGCCTGCCACAAACCAAAAACTTTTTGGCCCTTTGTGCAACGACAACAGCAGCAGAAGAAAAAAAAATGGCACAAATTCGTTTGCTTTTTATATTTTCGCATTTCTACAGTGCAACAGCAACGCAGCAACAACAACAACAGTTGGCAGTGCGTGCACTTTCATAAGTCGCAACTTTCGTGGCACATTCCACTGTTGCTGTTGTTGTTGTTGCTGTTGCTGTGGCTGTGGTTGTTGTTGCCTCTCTTAAGTTAGCCCAAGTCTGCTTTTGGCCATATCTTGTGCTTAGCCCGCTTCAGCAAAAGCTGCTGTTGTTTTTAACGGGGCAAAGTGGTTTTTGGCCGTCATCGTTTGTTAACTGCTTTTGTTTGCCCTGTCACAGAGTGAAGCTGTTAGATAGTTGGTTGCTTGTTTGTTGTTGGCCAACGCTCCACTTCAAGTGCTCGACGGTGGTTGCAGTGGTTGTCGTCGTTATACTGTACAACTCTCAACTTGAAATTGAAGTTAAGCTGCTGCTGCATTCTTGCAAACACTAATGAAGGTTTGCATTTCGATATTTGCCAGTTAATGCTGATCATAACTGGAATACAAGCTGCTAAAGCATTAAAATTTGCCGTTTCACAAAAACGTGTTTGGTGCCAATTAACACCATTTTTATTGGACACAAATTAAATTCAAATATGTATTCGGTGCAAATGGTTGACTTTGGAACTGCAGCTTAAGTTATTGAATGAATTTCTTTAGGCAGATTCTGATAACGCCACCAAAACCAGCTCATAATTATTTATTTATTTAACCAAACACAAAAGCTCAAAATGAATGGAGTAAACAATTTTGCGATAGCAACAAATTATACAGATTTTAGAAACTGAAAAAAAAAACTGCGCAACAGGTTTCATTAACTTATTGCCAAAGGCATCTGCCACCGCGCCATTTTGTCTGCCCAACCGACAAATGTTATTTATAATTAGTTGCTAACCAGAATGTAGAATGTTGCTTGAAGCGCACACTTTTAATTAGAGGCTCAACTCGGAATATCCAAAAGTGGAATATTGAGAGGAATACGAGAATAGAGGCACAAGAGCTGGATGATGGTGATTACAAACTCCAAAAAGGAGACAATTAATGCGTATGCTTTGAAGCACTTTCAATATGACGAAAAATATGAAGTTCAGTCACGACTAGTGGAGTCGAGAGGCTGCTGCTGTTGCTGCTGCTGTTGCTGCTGTTGCTGCTGCTGCTGCTAAAGTCATCCAATTATTTTGACATTGTGAACGGCCATAGAAGAAGAAGAGCAAGAGGCAGATGGGAGATGAGAGCTTGAGCTGCCCACAGCTGTTGAAGTGGTCGAGTCGAGTCGACTCAACTCGGAGTCAAGTCAAGTCGAGTCAAGTCGTTGCCGAAGGGGCGTGCCCGAGTTGGCACGCCTGCCCCAGCGCAGAATAGCTAGTTACAATACAAGCACCTAAGCATTGTGCAACTCTGGCTGGTGCACAGTGTGGCCTCCGCCTCGTATTGATGCAGATAACAGCAATTATCATAGAGCAGAGAGATAGCAGAGAGCGAACCAATGCTATAATTATGTTTGCACTTTGCTGCACCTTAAAGTCACCCAATCAGTGTATGACGAGTGCAGAAGAACACTTGTAAATCCACACACGCACACACACCGGGTTCTGCCCACTGTGCAACACAAAACGTGCCACATTTCAAACTGAAACTAAGCCCGACTAGATGCGCAGCAAAATCAAGAAATACACGTGTACATATAAAATGCAAATAAAAAAACGCCAGATACTAAAATTGTAATATCCGCACACAGGAAAAAAACCGAGTGAAATAAAATATACAATAAAAAAAGAAGAGAAGCTTAAACTACACACACACACACACACATACACATAAAAAAAGAAAGAAAAGAATAAAACCAAAGCTGTGGGCTATCCCTGCATACATTTATTTGCCATGGCGTGGGAAACAAAAACAGAGAACGCCGCCAACTGCGAACCGCGGTCGCATCTGCTGCCCTAAACCCTGCCCTCTGCCCCTGCCGCCGTCTCCTGCACCCCTGCACCAGGCTGGGCCGTGCCCCGAGGCGCGGAACCGGTCGACTCTTGCTGCTTGGACGAACCTCTTGGACCGCCATGCTAATCCCGTCTCTGCTGCCTGCCACCTCCTGCTGCTCCTGCTGCTAATGTTGCTGCTGCCTCCTCCTTCTAATGAAGCAATGAAGCCTAGCGCTCGAATATTTGCTCTATGAATACCTGAAGAACTTTGGAGCTAAGCAATCTGAATGGATTTTCAGTGGCTGCCGGCCTGTGCCTACCTGGTGCTTTTTTAGTGGCGTGGGCTTGGCCCCACTTCTTCCCATTTTGGCCACACCACACTTTGCTGCAGCCTTGTCTAATTCAATCTCCATGTTCGCTTTGGTCATTAGTGTGCTCAAAGTTCCAATTGCAGTCAGCAAACCAAAAAAAAAAAAAAAAAGAAGAAACTAACCTGACATCTAATGAAATTTTCATGTCACATTTGACCAAAAAGCATTTGCTGTATTTCGTATACCATAATCGAGGCCTCTATTAATTCCCAGCACACACAACCAGAAGTACAGATAGACAGACAGTCAGACAGGCAGACAGAGTGGGAGAGAGACACACACAAATTGCAATTAGTTTGGCTGGCTGTTGTAGTTTCAAGTCTGCCCTTAGGTGAAAACTGCCAGCCCGCATTCACACACATGTCTACATATATTGCTGTATTGTATCTTTAGACATATGGCTACAAAATTTAGCTCTATGCATTTAGCAGCCTGAGGTTAACGGTTTTCCGTCGGAGTGTGGGTTGTGTGAATACCTCAACTTAATTGCTCACATTAGGCTGACAAAGGAGCTGCAATAACATTAAGTATACGCAGACAGTACGCTAACAAGTGCCAAATGGCAATTTGAGAGAAAAATGTCTTAACGACATAAGTGTTGCCAGTTAGATGTACGCTTTGAAGCCAAGAGCTGATCAAAATAAATTACGACGCTGCACATCTCTTAAAATTATAAAATCGGTAGCACATCTTAGAAATAAAATATAAATTATAAATGGTTATATCTGCTAAGTAAAACTCATTTTAATATTGATGAAACTAAGATCAGCAAGCCTAAAGGTTTTTCATATTATCTCATAGGTATTTTCGTATTTTCTCCTAGGGTTGCTGCTTGTCAAACTGTCTCCAAAAACAGCCGCGTGCTAAAACTTTGTGTTCTAGTTGTGGTTAAGCTATAATTATAAAAAAACAATAAATACTATAACTATATATTGCCTTACAAAATCCAGAGCCAAGTGAGCTTGATGCAAAAGTGAGTTCAACAAAAATAAATGCATTTATATGCTGACTTTTGCCACTCGCCAATTTGACAGCTTGAACTGAACAGCTTTAACCTTGTTTGCCGTTTGAAATTCAACTTTCGACTCTGACATTGCGGGGGCATAAAGCTCTGACACAGCCTGTCGACACTTTCTCAGTTGCCCTCGCAACCCTTTTGCTGTGTCAACGAATTGAGTGCAGCTGCTGCTGCGACTACGATTACGATTAAGCTTTCAATTACAATTACAATTACTTTGCACAACTACAATTGCAATTAATGTGTGAATATTTGCGAGCTTCAGCGCATTTAAAGCTTTCGTGTTTATTATTAAATACTGCATCCGCTTAACGGCTTCATTTGTGGCCAATATCTCAAAATCTCAAAGCGACTAACGGCAGGATGTGTGTGCTTGCCAGGGGCGGTAGGGAGTAGGAGAGGACTGTGTGGTGTGGAGCGGGGCAGACACACAACTTGCAAGCAATTGCGATTCATAATTAATTGAACAATAACAAAGTTATTGATATATGGCAATTGATTTGCTGTTTTCGTCTTTCGTTTGCCTTCTCCCCCCTTCTCCCTCCTTCTCTCTTTATATATATCTTGCTCTGTACACAATTAACATCGACCATTGATAAATGATTAGCTGGCCAAATGCTTTGGTGGACTCGCGTCTATTTGCCGCGAAGCCAGCAAATCGCAGAAAGGCTAATTAAAAGGGGTAAACTCTGACGCATCAAAGGCCGTTAGCCGATAAAGAGGTAGGCTGGCAGACAGACAGACAGACAGACAGAAGAGCCGGCAGAATAACAAGCCAAGCCCAAACTGAACCCAAGGCTGAGAACGGAAATGCTTTGCAGCAACAACAACAACAAAAATAACACCAACACCAACAACTTTGTTGCGATGAGCAGAAAAAATCACTTTGCCCGCCGCAAAATGCGAATGTTTTATTTTCATTTTGAGATTTCAGTTTGGTTTGGCTTGTTGGCATTTGCCAATTAACAGAAAGATTGACACTTTTATTTAAAAACCGAGGCGTTGTGTGTCATGCAGATTTTCAGCTTGACAAACTGTTTTTTTTTTAGGTATGTGTAATCGCTGTATTAGCTGCGATTATAGCGAGACACCAGCTGTGAGTTGCAAGTGTTGTCCGCCTGACCGTCTGTCCGTCTGTCGGTCTGCCTGCCTGTCTGTCTATCAGGTGTATTTTTATACTGACTGTCAATCAATAATATAATACCCAAATCGAATCGAGACAGATTTCGCTGACACATTGACAGATTATTTTGTGCAGCACTGTGATTAGCATTCTCTAGCTTGATTGGGGCTTCGAAAGCGTGGCAAGAGATTCGATTGTTGATTGGGGGGGCATAGATTGATTGATTGATTGATCGGCTAAATTACACACGCGACTTCTGATAAATGAATCGGAATAATGCCAATTTGCGTATTGCACTTGGAAAAATACTGTAAAATATATGAATACCATTATTTTGTTTTGGGTAATACTTTATACAACACACTTATTTATACTTTTCTAAAGTACACACTTAAGATCCAATTATAATACAAGTAAGTCGCATAAGCTGCATATAAATGGTAATCAGATAAGAGACCTGCCGCAAAGCTGATATTGATTTCCATGAATAATTGATAAACAGCATCTTAGAGGCAGGCAGTTGGCCAAAATAAATTTGATTTAATTAACTAAAAGCAACGCAAAACAATAGGAACAAACTTTGGCCCTGATAACAAATCCCAGAAAGGCCATTAAGCCGCCGACTGATGTCGAAATCCCAGCAGCACTCGCAAAAGCAAAAGGGGAACTGCAGGAAACAGAGTGATTAAATTTTACTACAATGTCGAACAAAACAATAATACAAACATTTTTTCTCTGTGCTTCTCTCCTCCCTTTTCTTTTTCTTCCTTTCTTTTTGGCTTCTGGTATTCTCTTAGGTCACGTTCTGGAGCTGGCGGAGCAGTCGGAGAACAAAACGTTGAATGTGTTCTCACAGGTCTATAGGCGAATGGTGCCACTGTCGCGGAAGTTGATACATCAGCTCTATACGGAAATCATCAAGTATGTAAAAGGATGAAGCCTGTCGGGAAGCAACAAAATAAAACATCATTATATATCTCTCTTTCTCTCTCTCTCTCTCTCTTTCTCTCTCTGTTTTTCATCAGTCACTTGAAGTACACGTCGAATTACAGCAGCAATAATGGTCAGGGCAACAGCATCCTGAACAGTCAGAGCAGTTTGGAGGATGCACTGCACAGATTCTTCGAGCACCTGTTCCCCGTTGCCTACCATCAGGCGGTGCATTTAACCAAGGATAACTATGGGGAGCTGCATGACGATTACACAAATTGCCTGAGGCACAACTACGATGACCTGCAGCCCTTTGGCCAGATACCCAAGGAAATTCAGGCCAATCTGCTGCAGAGCGTGCACATGTCCAACATCTTTATGAACGCCCTGCTCCAGAGTGCCGAGGTGCTCAGCGAAACCGATGCGCTCTACGGCAAACAGATGACTGATACGTGCAAATTGCATCTGCTCAAGATGCACTACTGTCCCAACTGTAATGGGCACCAGGAGCACAACAGGCCCAAGGTCTGCTACAGCTACTGCATGAATGTGATGCGGTGAGTGTGCTAATCTAATCGAATTTCCAGTCAAACGAGGCTAATGACTGCTCCATCATTTATATAGTGGTTGCTCTGCCCAGTACTCGGGACTCCTGGACAGTCCCTGGTCAAATGTTGTCGAGGCTTTGGACAATCTGGTGGCCACACACATACGCTCCGACAGTGGCATAATGAGCACCATCAAACAGCTCGACACTAAACTGTCCGAGGCCATCATGCGAGCCATGGAAAATGGACCAGAGCTGGAGAAGAAGGTGAGTTGGACTTGTGGAGAATAATCAAGTATTAAAACTGCAAATTAATCAAATGAAGATGAGCATTTGAAAACGAGAATTATCAAGACTGCGTAGAAATAATTGAAAAACAAAGAGAATATTCTAAATAATGCACTTACTGGCAGCTGCAGCAAAAACTTAATAAAGTTCCTTTCAAGATGAACTCCAGTCCATTTACACTTGAGATTTTGTATGCCACAAAACACGCGCTAAAAAAAACCAAACACAAATAAAAACTTAATGCAACAACAAACTGTGCAACCAAAGGCAGCTCAGCCCCAACTTAGATTTTATCTTAACAAATAGTCACTTTGTTGGTCGCATTAATTAATTAAACGGCAATACTGTGATGTTGTCAACTTATCATCACATAACACAATTTTAGTATTATTATTACTTTAATTGGATAAATTAGCAGCTAATTTTGTTTCATTGAAATTAAGTCGCGCAATATTAGACCAATTACTGATTTTGATTAGCTCGTTTCGTGATCTCTCCAACGAGCTCTGCAACGCAGGCTTTCTCGCTCTTTAATGGCATTGGATACTTGTCCTCAAAATCTGTGGAAAATGTGAACTAAAAGAAGTGCAAAATGTGTTTGTCAAAGTTTTTAAGACAGCTTTTATGCTCTTTCTTTTTTCTCTTGAAGGACATTCTTAAATATGTTTGATCTTGAAGCTTACATAAAGCTTATTTGTTAAATTAAATAACTTTAATTGACAATGATTTTTATCGAGATTTTTTTGTCTAAAGAAAATCTTTAAATTTGCGAATTTTTAGGTTCGGCTGACTTATTTAGCTTCACAAATTCCCCTTTACTGAAAACAAGCTTGTTCGCAATGTACAACGACGTAAAGGCTTCAATTACAGCTTAATTTATGAGCATTTAAATGAATTTTATGAGTGGCCTTCGGGCGGATGTGCCGCCATGCAACCAGTTTGATCGTTGTTGACTTTGGGGTACAGTTAAGTGGAATGTCAACATGGATTTTAAATGTTCAATTAGATGACATTTATGCAGCGCAGCAGAGTGCCGAATCTTCAGCAAGTTGTAATTAACATGCAACGCTCCATGATGTGTGGCACGAGCTGGGGCAGCTGTGGACAACAAACACGGGAAATGGACATTAACATGCACAGCTCTAACCTGCTTTTCTTCCCTCTCTCTCTCTCTCTCTCTCTCTCTCTTTCTCAGGTGTCCAAGACATGTGGCACGCCCAATTTGCTGCCCTCGCTGACCGCCCCGGAGGCGCATCCAATGCATCAGCATGGCACCATCAAATGGGCCACGCCACCAGATGCGGGCATCGTTCACTTTCTGTCCACCATCGAGAAGTCCAAGGAGTTCTTCACCAACATTGTCTACAAGTAAGTGTTCCCAACGAGATTCACGTCAAAAAGAACACAAATATATATTTATTAGACTATTGCTGTTACTCGAAACTCTGACCAACAGACACATATATATCTATTTATATACACAGTAGACTGAAGGACATCCTGCAGCACTCATGACCTAATTGTTCCTGTCAGCCTTGTAGTCATGCAGCAGCACAAGGATATCCTTCAGTAGGCAGACATAGAGCGGTGTGAATACCGCAATAAAGAAGATCACATTGGTCCACCAGCGGTTCCTAATCAAAGGACGGCAGGCAGACTAAAAATAGTGAATCCATTTATAGATTATAGAATACAAACAAAAGACTTATTATAAAACTTACGCCTCGGGCGACTTGGCCAGATTGAGCCAGGAAAAAATTGCGAACCGTTGTGTGCACAAACAATACAAGCTCTTTGAACATTTTCCGGCTCTTCCTTTAATATATAAAAATTTATCGAATTTTTTGAAAAAAAAGACACGAGCTGTGTTTCGTTTGTGTTGCTAAATGGGAATGACTGACTGATGAGAGAGTGACGTAGGAAGTGATTAAATAGGAAGCCAGCTAACTGAGTTTTTCTCTATTTTCCACCTAAACAAAAAAAAAATAATTATAGCTACTGTGATGAGGATTATACTCAGCGCAACGATCATCTCTGCTGGACCGGAGATCGCGTTGGGGAATACACACAGCTGCTGATAACGCCCGGCACGGATACACAGCGCTACAATCCGGAGGTCCCATTGGAGGATCAATCGCAGATCAGTAAACTCAACGAGCTGGTGGACAAGCTGATCAAGATTCGCAAGAGCATCGGCGTATCGGTAAGTGAAGGACTTAATCCTGAACAACTGCATCCCAATTATACATTTCCCCCTTTCCCCTTGCAGGCGCCACCCTCGAGCAACCATGATATACAGAGCGACATGGGTCGCGAGGGTTCCGGCGGCGGTGGCGGCGGAGTGGGTCACATCAGCGACGATGAGGAGTACGGCATACACGCCTCCGGCGATGGCTCGGGCGATGGTAAGTTTGTTTTTTCACACATGGTTTCATATGTAACGGACGTACCTAACCGCCAACTGTTGTTTCGCAGGACCCACATCTAATTTCGATGACCCGTCTGGCACCACGCCCATCTCCAACAACGACATCGAATCGCGCGAGAATTCAAAGGCAGGTTCAGCCTCGCCGCTGACGTTCTCGGCGACGAGCCTTCTCCTACTCCTCACACTAGTCACAACACTCTACAGTAGTTGTAGTTAAAGCAGCAGCACCCAAATCCCAAAAAAGTAAAGCACATATACGCAAATATATATACACATATATATATAATGAATACATATATATATATATATATTTCTATCTAAGAGCAAAACGCAGGCAAATCAGAACGCAATTTGAGCGCGCGCACAAAAGTTCGACGCAATGCAAACAATTAGTTATTATTATTATTATTATTATTTTTATTATTATGAACATTATTATTTGGATAATTCTTAAGTTGTTATCATTAATTTAATAGCTACTAAGCGCACTAAATTGAGTAACTTTGCAATCGAGAAGCGCGTTTGGAATGCAACAAAACAATCTTCAAAAAAGAAAAAGAAAACGAAAAATAATCGAATATAAACCCAACTTGAGATGCGGTACGTCTCTCTATTTGTGGCGTCTCCACCTTTTCTTCTAGTGGCTTTCCCCCAACTGCTGAGCCTCCTTGTTGCGCCTAAATGCTGAAAATCCAACTAGACTTTTGTGCCATATATAAAGAAATGTGTTGCGACGTTTGCATTAAGAATAACAAAAACAACAAAACTAATAACAAAACAAATAAACAAATACAAGCAGAAAAAGAAACAGTAAATAAAATAGGCTCAAATCGATCTTTAGCGAGTGCAGTTCTTCAAACTCATATAAATATATAAACAAATAAATACATATTTAGCATACAGTGCGTTAAATACACACATATATAAAGCTCAATGTTCAAAGCAAATTGTTCCTTTTTGGTGTAAAAAAGAAAGTAAATACAAATAGTTGCTGTTACCGCTCATTTTGAGAGAGAGAACGAGAAAAAAAGAAAGAGAAAGAGAATTCTTCAATCGACAGAATACGTAAAAAAATAATGAATTTAAAGTTGAAAATCTGTTAGATAAGAAAATACAAAAACAAACTATTGTTGTCAACAATTTTTGAGAGCTCAAAGAATTTTGAAAAAAAGTCAACGAAAGAAAATGCATACATATAAATGGAATTTAGTTGAGTAAACTTACTTTTGGGAAATTAAACTAGAAGACTTACAGCTTTATACGCATGAAACGATGAAAATCTATTATCGAGAGATATATATATATATATACCCATGTATATCTATAGATATATGTATCTATCTAATATATGTAGCATTATTTAAATTAATTATATGAAATATAAACAATCGAAAACTGAACAAGCAATTTGAGGTATTGTCACAGAATGCATAAAACATTCAAAAAAAGATAGAAAGAAAAAAAATATGAAAATACTATTAAAATGTATGAAAAATAACAGAAAATACTAAACATTTTGTTAAGTTAAGTTTTGGTCAAAAGTTTAGAACTGAAGAATCAGCTTTTGACCAAGCCAAAAAATGCCTCTCAAAAACTTTTAAAAAACGCAAATGCTGTAGTTATTTACCGTTAGCAACTAAACTAACTAAAATTCACACAACTTGATCAGTTTTGTGCTGCATAATGCATTAAAAAATATCGGAATAAACAGAAAAATATTATGGCAAATGTGCTAGCACTAAATTTAAAAAATACAACATAAATAAAAACATAAATACATAAATAAATATATATATATATAAATATATATATATATATAAATATATATATATGTATATATATATATATATAGGATATTAGCGCGTAAAGTGTAATAATTTAGCGTGTAATGTGTAAAAAGAAATTGTTTGATGAGACAAAAAAAAACAAAACGAAAACATGAAATTTAGTTAGTAGCCAATTAACAATTGATAATAACACAACAAATTGATCTACTTATGTATAGTGTATGTGTGTATGTACACTATGAATATATACATACTATTGATTAATAGCAACAAGAGATCGCAGCTAAACACAACAACAACAAATCGGAGAAACGCGATCACATGAATATATGTGTGTGTATGTTAAACTATGTATAATTATTATTTTTATTATTTAACTATTGCATGTGATTAATAATATTTAAGTTAAACATAAACGAAAACATATTACACTGTAACTTATGTATACCGCAACCACAAAAACACAAAAAGAACACAAAAACAATGGGCAAATCATCTTTGTTCATCTATTCGAAGATAACCAATGCAAAAATGTGCACAAAAAAATTAAATGTACCACTTTTTAGACGCCTAAAAACCAATAAATAATTATGTAACAAAAAAAAAAAAAACAAACAACAACGCAAGTCCAATCTATTTATTGACAACGTGAAAAATGCTATAAGTAATTGAGCAGTTGCAAATTGATATTAAAATAACACTTTTGTAATTTTATTTTTATTTAAAATGCCAATAAACGTCTACATTTGAAATTCAAAATAACCGCTCCAAATAGAATTACTTCTTAAGGTCAGTGGAGCGTTGCCACTACTGAACTGGTTCACATAATCGATAACGGCCTGCCAACTTGATGGAAAGTGAGTTTCACGGGTGGCAGCACTGCATCAGCTAAGCCTATCGATAAATATCGCATCACGTAAACGAAAAAAGGCGCGAAAATGCATAACGCGGGCTGACAGCTGGCACCAAGCAGCATTTTAATTCTACTTTTACTGTATTTCGCTGCAAGCAGGCAAATAGTAGTTATCGCGTCATTAAAGACTAAACACAAAGACAAATGGCGCGCCGTGACTATACTCAGGATAGAGGTAAGAGCAATAATTCACAAAAGTTTCAAATGGGTTTTAAAAATATTTAACGCAGAATCGATCAAAACATTTTTGGCCGAGTTCTGCAAATGCGACGACAATGGCAAAAAGGAATTTGTATATGGCTCACAACTGGTAAAGCTGGCGCATCGCGAGCAAGTGTTAATCACCATCGATCTGGACGACCTGGCCGAGTTTAATGAGAGTCTCGCCGAGGCTGTCATCGAGAATTGTCGTCGCTATGCGGCGATCTTCAGCGATGTGATTGCAGAGCTGCTGCCCAGCTACAAGCAGCAGGAGGTGCACGCCAAAGATGCCCTCGACGTGTACATCGAGCACCGACTAATGATGGATGCCCGCACACACAATCCCATGAATCAGCGCGATGAACGCAACGCTTTTCCCACAGAGCTGATGAAGCGATTGTAAGTAGACTTTCACAGTTTCAAATTGATTGGAAGTTTTTCCAATTAAGATTCCCCCACTTCCAGTGAGGTTGCCTTCAAGCCGCAGTCAACGGAGAAGGCGCACTCCATCCGTGAGGTGAAGGCCCAGCAGATTGGCAAATTGGTCACGGTGCGTGGCATTGTGACGCGCTGCACCGAAGTGAAGCCCATGATGGTGGTGGCCACCTACACCTGCGATCGCTGCGGCTCTGAGACATATCAGCCTGTCAATTCGCTATCCTTTATACCCGTCCACGACTGTCCCTCGGACGATTGTCGGGTGAACAAGGCCGGTGGTCGTCTATATCTGCAGACTCGCGGCTCCAAGTTCGTCAAGTTCCAGGAGCTAAAGATGCAGGAGCACAGTGACCAGGTGCCCGTGGGTCACATTCCACGCAGCATGACGGTGCTGTGCCGCGGCGAGGTGACGCGCATGGCTCAGCCTGGTGATCATGTGCTCGTTTCAGGAGTCTTTTTGCCCATGGTGCGTACTGGATTTGCGCAAATGATTCAGGGTCTGCTCTCTGAGACGTTCCTCCAGGCGCACGTAAGTTGTGGACAGGCGTTAAAGTGAATCCTGACCTAATTCATATTCTCTGACAGCGCATTATATGCATCAATAAAAATGATGACATTTCGGACAAGGATGCGGAGCTGACGCCCGCCGAGCTGGAGGAGTTGGCTCAGGATGATTTCTATGAGCGTTTGGCCACCAGCCTGGCACCCGAAATCTACGGCCACCTGGATGTGAAGAAGGCGCTGCTGCTGCTGCTTGTCGGCGGCGTCGATAAACGGCCGGATGGCATGAAGATTCGTGGTAACATCAACATCTGCCTGATGGGTGACCCTGGTGTGGCCAAATCCCAACTATTGGGCTACATCAGTCGCCTTGCCATACGCTCGCAGTATACGACGGGTCGTGGTTCGTCTGGTGTGGGTCTAACTGCTGCCGTGATGAAGGATCCACTCACCGGGGAGATGACGCTCGAGGGCGGCGCCTTGGTGCTGGCGGATCAGGGCGTCTGTTGCATCGATGAGTTTGACAAGATGGCGGATATGGATCGTACCGCCATACACGAGGTCATGGAACAGCAGACCATATCGATAGCCAAGGCGGGCATTATGACCACGCTGAATGCACGCGTCTCCATTCTGGCTGCTGCAAATCCCGCCTTTGGTCGCTACAATCCACGACGCACCGTGGAACAGAATATTCAGTTGCCTGCTGCGCTGCTCTCGCGTTTCGATCTGCTGTGGCTCATCCAGGACAAACCGGATAGGGACAACGATCTACGACTGGCCAAGCACATCACCTATGTGCACAGCCACAGCAAGCAGCCGCCGTCGCGTGTCAAGTCGCTGGACATGAATCTGATGCGACGCTACATCAATCTGTGCAAGCGCAAGCATCCCACCATTCCTGACGAGCTCACCGACTACATTGTGGGCGCCTATGTGGAGTTGAGGCGTGAGGCTCGCAACCAGAAGGACATGACCTTCACATCGGCCCGTAATCTCCTCGGCATTCTGCGTCTGTCGACTGCTTTGGCCCGTTTGCGTCTCTCGGATCGCGTGGAGAAGGATGATGTGGCCGAGGCGCTGCGTTTGCTGGAAATGTCTAAGGATTCTCTCAACCAGATTCATGAACACCAGAAGGGACAGTAAGTGTACACAACTCTATTGCTTTGATTGGGTTTTCATTCTTGACTCTATTTCACAGTGTGCCCAACACTTCGGATCGCATCTTTGCCATCGTAAGGGAATTGGCTGGCTCTGGGAAGGCTGTGAAGATCGCCGAGATTATGGATCGCTGCACGACGAAGGGCTTCAAACCGGATCAAGTGGACAAATGCATTGATGACTACGAGGAGCTCAACGTGTGGCAGGTCAACATGGGTCGCACCAAGATTACATTCATGTAGAACCCTCCTCCCCCCAGGAGGCGTGGTTTATTTTATCTAATTCTATACTAGTTTTTAAGCAAACTCACAACTCAAATTCATCCAACATTGTCATTTATAAATAAATTCAAACATTTTTCTAGTTTCATGCACAAATTGACTTTAATTTCAAATAGACTTTTTCAAGGACATTAAAAACGTTAAACACAGATAGAGACATATACATAGATATATAGTTATATATGCAATTACATTTAGTATTTAATAGAAATGTGAATTAAATCGCATTCACTTGCAGAGCTCAGCTGTTGCCAATTTTAAATTCGTCCTTTACCCTTATGAGCTCCCGTTAAACAGACATTGACGTTGATAAGTTTATATAGTGTGTAAATGTGGTTATTATGCATGACAATAAATGGAGCTTCTGCTAATTTGCGCTAGTTATAATTGGGGCTCTACATGCTCTTGTTGAAGCTCAGAGCTGCTCGCAATTTATTGCGTATACGCGGCGAGTTCCAGCGATTGACGCCAGCCGAAGTGAGACCCACCACGGAGCGCAGCTCGTTCGGGGAGATGCCCTCGTCGACGTCGTCGGCCTCCGTTTTGATCTCCATCTTCTGGACAATGAGTCGCACCAGATGATGCTGCTGCTCCAGCATCCGGCTAATGTCGCGCAACTTGCGACGCTGTCGATCCATTTCGGCACTGATCAAATCGTCATTGTTGTCAAAGCTAATCACATCCATGGCAGCTGTGACGAAGTGGGGAATGGGAATGAGTATTAATTAACCACCCAGCAATGGATGGGAATACTTACAATCCTCGGTAAAGGGATTCGAGAACCATTTGCGTAAAATAAAATCGAGAAAGCCAATTTTGCATTTTGTATCATTTGGATACTCAATGAGCTCCATTTTGTCCACTCGCTGCAGCCAGACATGGGGCAGCTTCCTCTCCAGCTCCGTGTGGAGCACCACCTGCATGGCCAATCTCTTCAGCTGTGCATTGCGACGCACTGACTCAATATCGCCAACGGCCAAACCGATAAGCAAGTTCATCAGCAGAATGGGCATCAAGATCATAAAAACACCTTCCAGGAAAGATGATTAGACTTGGCTGGTTAGAGTGTTTGCCAGGTAGAGACTTACTCAGTATCAAGAACGAGGTCATGGGCACCTTTAATTGATCGCGATAGTATGGATTGACATAGGTGCCAACAAAGTCCAGTTCCCCGAGCATCATGGAGAAGGTGCGCACCAGCGACATGGGTATATTTGAAAAGGACAAGTGATTAGGATTCGGCTGGGGATCAATTATCTGGAAAAGAACAAGATGTGAAGCTCAAGCAAAAGATCAATCAAATCATCAGCAAAAACTCACCTTGGAGAGCAATATATAGAATGCCAGGCCAAAAGCAATAATCAATATGGAGAAGACCAAGAGCACTTTGATCAACGTCTGCAATATCTCCAAGAACATGACCACATAAATGCCAACCTGATCGAAACGCTGCAGGAAGAGGAGCAAACGAAACCAGGACAAGAAGACGGCAATCGATGCAGCTGAATAATGTATGGTGTTAATGGCGCCATCGGATCGAAAAGCGGGCGCTATCATTATCAATGCTGATATGTAGAGCACCCAGGAGATAAGATTCACCGTCTCCACCAAATAGTGCAGACGCTGCTGATAGATCTGAATCAGTTCCCGCATCGAATTGAGTAATATGTAAATTACAATGACCATGGCACAGAAGAGTATGGCTGGTGTTCGTTTAATGCTCTCCACACAGGACTCCCGCCGGATCTGGGCAACATCCGCAGGACTGTACGTGAGATTCGATGTGAGCGGACCCCAGCTGTAAGGAGCGACATGTATATAAACAATTATTCAGTTATAAAGGTTTAAACTCACCCCTTGCAGAAGTGATTAATTGTTGTATTGCCACGGAAATGCAGTTCGATGTTGTTCATCATCAGCGATGAATATATGGTGACAAAGACCAGAAATATCGAATAGATCAAGAGATTGGCCAGATGAAAGTATTTGCCATAAGAGTTCCATTTCATTTGCAGATACTTCTGGCTCAACGGATGAGCCAGCAGCTCCACGCGTCCATGTGTGACCATTGTCTAGTCACAGGAGTATATAGAAGATATATATTAGTGAATGGTTTACTTGAATTGAAGACAACATACAGGAACAATAGAAACATTTAGGATACGACACAGAACATAAAACACAGTTACGAGGGCAGCAAAGTGAAAATAAAAGCAGACTTTTGGGACGATTTTACAGTTGCCTTTAGATTATATAGAGTAGATTTAGATTATAGAGAGAGTTCAATGTTGATTGAGACTCACATTCACCACAGCCAATGGCGCCGGACGCCATTTTGCATCATTGAATTCTTTACGCTTTTCCTCGATTTGCGTTGGCGTTTTTTGGTATGGCGCAAATGAATATTTGATCTAAATGATGAGTTGAAACGAAAATCAAATCAAATTCAAAGGGTGCATGTTTTTTATGCTTGGCGTGAGTGCATGATTAAATGTGACAAACGGATTTAGCGGACCCTAAAAACACCAAGAAGATTTTTAGCGATATTTTCAACATTTTTGCATGCAGATTATTTTCCTGTGTTGAGTGTAGGAGAAGAGTGGAGATTGACACCTAAACTGATAACTGCTTCAAGTCTTAAGGCAACAGAAAAAAACGCACTCAATAAATTATTGCATGCAACTGATGTTTTTTGTTGTAATTGTTGTTTTTGTCTGCTTACATTGAGGGCTGGTAATGGAATGGGATTTGTTGTCATGATCGGCTCTCCGGTTTTCTCATCGATCTTGGCAGACATATAAGGGCATTGCAAGAATGCAAATGAGTACCTAATCTAAATTCGTATATGATCAAAGAGATAAGATACGATTAACAACAGCAAGTCCTCAGCAGGCCAAACAAACTGATGAGTTCATGAAATGAGTTCCTTTTTCGATAGCAAACTTTCAAATCGGTTCAACGATAGACTTACGTAAAAACTCTTCGAGTCCTTCTTACAATTCGCCTTGGTAATGCACTTGTCCTGAACAGCCTCAAACACTTTGGGCATTGAGGCAATCAGTGCCAGGGTCACACAAGGATGCTTATCGGAGCGCAACGCCATTACCTCGTTGGCCCGCTCCTCGTGCGTGACCATGGCCAGTGCTGCCTCCGGATATTTGTAGTAGATGGCGTAGTCAATGGCACTCATGTCCAGCACATTGTAGATCAACTTGCAACCCATCGACATCAGCACCGAAATCGCATGCGGCTTGTTCTCCATGGTGGCCAGATGTAGAGCAGTGTTCTGCAAAACAAATAAATAATGTACAAAATTCAAGTTTTTCCCAAAAAAACTTTGAAAACCATTTTTCCTTCACCCGGGGAAAAAAATCACGTTAAATTTCAGAAAATCGAAGCTGTAAATATTTTCTTTCAATTCTTTCTGAGTATTTAAATTAAAACATAATTTAATATAAACATTATTTAAATGGATTATTTAACATTTTTATTTTTTTTGCGGCACTCTCCCACACACTCACCCCATCCTTGTCCAGCTGATCCAGCAGATGTGAATGCACCGAGTGCAGCAGTTCTATGGTCTCGGTGTATCCCGACATGGCAGCCAGCTGCAGTGGATTACGCCCGGAGTGGTCGCGATGGAGCAAAGCACCACGATTCAACAGGAGCTGCACCACACGTGTATGTCCCTGCTGCGAGGAGATGTGCAACGGAGTCATCCCGGCGCCATCGCTCTCGTTGATGATAAACGAGCCCTTCTCCGAGTCGAGCAGTTGTCGCACTGTATTATATCTGCCATAGCGAGCGGCAAAGTGCAAAGGACTCTCATTGTTATTGTTCTTCAGATTGATGCAGGCGCCCAGGCGGATGAGATTCTCCAGCGAACGTATGTGGCCATCCCGACTGGCGTAGTGCAGGGGAGAGCAACCCATGTTATCCTTCTCGTTTAGCAGCAATTGCAGCTGCGCCTGTGTCTGGCAATTGGCAACCTGCTCCGCAAAGTCCGTCAAGCGTCCCCCGTTCATGATGACAAAATGAAGGACATTTCGCGCTGCGGCATCCTTCACATCAATGCTGGCACCCAGACGAATCAGGAGATGTACTGTGCAAAAAACAGAAGTCAAATCATTCATATTCAAATACTTCACTTGCATTTGCCAACCAGTTTTCCAGCCACTACGCGAGGCAGCCAAGAGCAATGGGGAGCGATGCTCCTTGTCCAGCGCATTGATTTCGGCACCCTCGTTGACCAGGTAAGAGACTATATCGGGATGATCGAACATCGAAGCGCAGTGCAGCGGAGTCATCTTCTGTACGTCGGTGCAACTGAGACAAATCCGCTTCTCCAATGGCTGCATCTCAAACATCAACTTGACGATTTCAATGGCACCCTGTGAACAAATAAAGTGCCACCATTTCGTCAAATTTGAACCAATTACAATGGAAAAAATGATTGTGCTTGTTGAAAAACTTTCCAGAAAACATAACATTGTCAAAAGTAATCCGATTTTCAAAACCAACACATTTTGGTCGCGGCTTGATCTCACGAAAAATATAACACTCAAAGCTAAAAACGCGTTTCTCACTCGAAATTAATGTTAAAATTATATCCTCCAAAATTACTTTTCAATGCCATGAAAAATCCAGGCTTTTTGATAACGTTTTGGCCTCAAGATAAATATTACATTTAAAGTTGAAAACTAAGTTCTCGCTCGATTTTTATGCTAAGATTACTGCACATAACTCTAAACTTGAAATTCGCCACTTCATCTACCAACGTCTGTTACTTATTGCAATTAAAACACTCATTTTTTGTTGCTTACTATCAGAGCATTCTCCACTTGATTCCCCTTGTCGGCTTGCCCGTCTTACCCTACTCTCAGGTGGCAATGTTTTGGCATTTGCTAAGGGCAAACAACGCGGTTTGCCACAAAGTCACGTTCGTCGTAACACAATTTGCATAAGAATTCTGTCAAATTAAACTCAACCGAAATACTCGCGCACACGGAAGCAACACTGTTAAAGACCCGAAAAGGAAGCCATTTTGTGGCAGAGTGTTTAGCTATCAATTGCTGGCCAAACAATGAGCCACAAGCAGCAAATACGCGTTTATTTAACCAACGGCGACACTTGTAAATATGAGAGCTGTCAAGTGTCCTGTCTGGCAGTAGGGCTCAGCTGCGAGGCCATGGCAACCACCGCACAACCAGCAGTGAACCAGTGAACCACTTACCTGGGCGCACGCCAAGTGCACTGGCGTCGAGAGATCATGTTGCTGTGTTGATATTTTAGCGCCAGATTTGAGGCACAGCTCAACGGCCTTTATGTCGCCACCATGGACAGCTGAATGCAGCGGCACATTGCCCTCGGAATCGTAAAAGGATATCATCTCCTCGCGAGTGCAGCCACGTTGTTCGCCCCACTGTTTGGAGTAAAATCAGTATACATTTCATTTCAAATAATCGCATTAAGAAACTTCTGCTTACTAGAGTTAAAAGAAATCGATAATTGGACCAGAAACGTTTGAATTTGATACTTTTCTAATTGACTCCCTTGTAGACGCTGAACAACACAGCGTATACGCAATCTCCAACTGTATAGGAAAAAGCGTAAAGAAAAAAGGAAAACTCAATGCAATAGCACGAAAGGTCAACCAATGGAGAAAAAGACGGCAAATGCTGCCAGCAGTGATTGCAGTACAAATCAAATAAAGTGGAAACGCGCTCGGGGATATTAATCGGGAAGCACTTAAGGCTTTGACATCAGATCAGAAAAATGTGCGGACAGTTGCCATGGAAGGAAAGTGTGCGTGATACGTTCACCATGTAATATATACACACACATACAAGCAGTCATCTATATACATACAACATACTACCACAACTTGCCTGAAAGAACACCTCCATTGTCTTAGAGCTGGCGTTTTTAGCCGCTTCATGTATGGGATAATAACCATTGTTGCAGGGTCTACGGGGGCATGCATCGAACTCAGTAATCTGTAAGACACGACATACACAATTCATTACACAAAATCATATATATTTTAAATACACATACCATATAAGCAAATAGACACACACACACACACACACAAGCACACACCAATAGCAGACTTTTGATGCGACTTCTATGAAAATGTAGCATACTTTTAAGCGCAGGCAAATTAAATTTTTACAAACGTTCGTCTCATGATAAATGGTTATTGAGTATCTTCTGTAATATAGTTCTATGTGCTTATGTGTGTGTGTGTGTATTTCAGTAAGCGCGTGCGGTTTGATTAATGGTCAACTGAATGGGTACAAACACAAAATGCATGAGCAACTTATTGTCTATAACGTATATTAAAGCCAAAAAAAAAACACAATCAAATGCACATGTGTTGCAAGGACTCACACCACCTACCAGGATACGGGCGCACTCCTCGTGATCGTAGATAGCGGCCAAGTGCAGGGCAGTCCTTCCGTGTTCGCCGCCCTGCTGTATGTTGATAACGTTCCGATATTGACCCATCACCCGCAACGACTTAACCTTGTTTAGCTCCGTGGCCAGATGCACCGGCGCCTGTTTCTTCTCGTTCAATATGCCCGTATCCACCGGACTGCGAACATGTAGACAACAAGTTGAGTTACTGAAATCATGAACAAGCAAGACCGACAGGCACACATCCGGTCACTTACATGGAGAGCAGAAAGTCCAATGCATCGTACGCATCGCTGTCGACTGCAATATGAAGTGGCGTATTGCCCGCATTGTCCTTGGCATTGAAGTCTGCAGCATGTTTAATTATGTTTATGTGAGGACACTCACGCTTCCTACTCCTACTCACCCCCATTTTGATCGCGTATGTAGCGCAAGATGTTGACACGATTCCTGGCCGCCGCCTGGTGAGCAGCTGTTCGTCCTTTCCCATCCTGAAGCGAGATGCGCGTGTTGTCCGCCATGAACAGACGCTTAAAATCATCCAAGTTACCAGACTCCGCTGCCTGCCGACACAGAAATAAAGATAATATTGCCAACTGCTTACTTGCTGAACTAATTAAGCTGTGCATTAAAAAGATTATTATCTGCGCTACAACTTTAAACACGCGCTGCACTCGTCAGGCTTGTTGTCAAGTTCCAGGCTTAAACTCAAATCTATGGCAAATTAAATAAGGCACGCGGACATCCACAAAAAAACTGGGATAAAATGTAAATAGATTTTTAATTATAGCACGAATGGTTTGCTCCGTTTTATTTATTCTTATTTTTTCCTTTTTGAACTTGTTATTGCCATTGTCTTGTCCTTTCAACTTGTTTACATCTTTACAGCTTTGGACTTGCTGCTAGTGCAGCTGCATTATCTTCATCATTTTGTGAAAAATTCAATTCACTTTCCACTTGTCCAGAAGTTTCGCAACAAGCTTAGCAGTTGAAGCCTCTTCAGAATGCTGTTGGCTCATCGGGGGATACTTAAAAATTAACTTCGTCTGACGCTTGACTGATTTCATGGTCGTTTGGTTACCTGCAGGAGAACATCAGCTTGTATTTTTGGAGCAGACGACATTCGCAAGATTCGTGCCCATTTGTTGGAGAGATTAAGAGGAGCCATCGTTGTTAATTCCTGTCCATTCGCACAGCCGCTAATCAGATAACGCAATGGACTGATTTCCACAGCCCGCTTGGGCGATTCATTTTCACCCATCATTTTCGCTTCGGGCATTTGGAACATTCCGTTTCAATTAAGTGCTCAGCGTGCGAAGTGGTTTTTAATCAAGATCGAGGGCTAAAGATTCATGAACTCTATCTTAAATTCAATTTAACTTTCAACGTTTTTGTTTAATAATTTTGAATTTATGATAAAGCTCAAATCTTTAATATTATACTTTTATAAAAACTGAATTTCATTAAGGAAAATTAACAATTATATGTTCAACAAATCTAAAAACTCTTTGAGTTGTATATTGAGACTTTTAACAATCAGATCTTTCAACTTTTAGATTGTTGTTAATTTTCACACTAAGAACAATAAACATTTATGTGTTTTTAACAAATCTAAATAGTTATTTCAACTTTTAGATTGTTAATAAATATTTAACTTGGTCAACATTTATGTTTGGTAATTTTCACACTAAGAACAATAAACATTTATGTGTTTTTAACAAATCTAAATAGTTATTTTTAAATATAGAAATCAACTTTTTTTTATATAATAACACTGAATATTTTTGGGATAACTGCATTGCCATTATTTATTCAAAAATCACTTTAAATCTTTAAAAACTCAAATTTCCATTTCTTGCTGCTGTCGAGCAGCCTCTCTTAAATTTAATGCGATTTTCCGCTGCCATTTTGGCCCTCTGCAGTTGTCGGACGACGAGTCCTGCCAGACTAAAATCTCGGCGAGAACATCGTTTGCTTTTATAGCCGAGCGCGTTGCCAGCGGCAAAGATTTACGGCAAGCGCCTCGCGTGGTGAGTTTTATTTAATTTGTCAGCCCATTTTCATTTTAATTTTGTTTCAATTTCACTGTTGCTGTTATTGTTAAGGATACTTGTTGCTCTGCGTGTCGTGAGAGCATTTTCCTATGTAGCGACTTTCTCGGAGCTTCATTGTTATCACACTGATGCTTATAAATGATTGGGCAGCCATAGAAATGACTAGAAAACTAGCTGTTTTTATTTCTTTTTTTATTTATATAGAAATGGACAACGAGTAAACAGTGTTCTAACAAATGCTCGCTTTGGGAGTAGCGATTAAACACTTTAGTGAATTGGCAACCACTCGATGAGCTTGAACTTACCCTCAGTATCCTGAAGGGGCTGTCACGCAATAGACAAACCTCCTCCACTTGCTCCACCGGCAGAATGGCCTCCAATGGCGTATCGACATCGTCTCCCATGATATCTACTCGCTTGGAGCCAACGCTGCGCTCAATTATCATCGAGAATATCCAATACTTAAAACGGATGATAACAATGCAAATCATAATATCAGTGAAATGGTTTTTTCTCGAACTCACTTTGCTGTTGCGATTGCTGCTGCTGCTGTTCGAGCGCGACTTGGGCAATATTTTGGGTTGTGCCTCCATCAGATCGGGTGAGAGTGAGGAGCATTTGACACTGTTCCAGAGCTTGGGCATATTGGAATCGCTGCAGGATTGACTCCTATCTGTGCCAGCTGTTGTTATGGTAAACGGTCGCGACAAATCGCGACTGTGCAACAATTGGCGTCTTTTAGATATTGCCTTTAATATGGTTAACTATGATACGTATTTCACAATAATTCCTGTCACAATTATCAGCCACAGTCAATTGACTAATTAGTTATTGATTGGCCTAAACGTCCACTAAATGCCTGCATCGAGTTTTCGCCTATTTAGATAACCCTCTCTGTCGCATGATATTTACAAAAGTATTCGTTGTTGTTGTTTTTGTCGTTGTTGGTGTACATAATGATAACACTGTGTTTGTGGTGACAACTGTACCGTAAAATTCGATGTCAAATGGAATTTAATGGCGCTCATTTGTAAGTACACTTTGCGAAAAATATAGAAACCTAAGAAAATATCTTGATTTGACTATCAAAAAATGGGTTTGTCTTTCTTTTAAGTAAAACAAGTATTTCTAGTCGATGAAACTAAAGCAGACAATTTCGAATTTGTTGATAGTGGGAAAAGAATAAGAAAACTCTGCCAATTTCTGTTTATGCTCAGTTAAGTATTTTTTAAGTACACTTAGAAAAAATGTATATAATTTTTAGAAAGTGAGTTTGTCTTTTTAAAAGCTTAGTTTATCCTTTTTAAATTGTGAGTTGATTTAAAAAAAAAAAAAAGTTTTTGCAAGCATTAAAAAAAATGTTTCATGGAATGAAACTTATCTGGTCTTAAGGGTGATATTCAGTTGTTTTAATTTTTTTTTTATTTACCCACTCTAGGGTAGAACAATAGTTAGTTATGTGATAGATTTGCATATTGTTGTCGTCGTGTCAACGACCGTTTTGCCACCATTTTATATTGCAGAGCTCTCGAGGGACTTAACTGGAACCTCATTAAGTGACAGCGACTAATTAAAGCGCTATTTAGTTTTGGCAAACAGTATTAACAGCGATTGCATAATGCAAGACACGCCTTCCCCAACCGATTTGAGTTCGTTTTTAAAAAATATTAAACACTTCTCACCTTTCATCTAACACCACCATAAATGAACCAACTTCTGCAAAGACCCAAAACCAACTGTAGACAAATCTGGTAAGGATATTAATTCTAGAAATTCTACCGCGTAGTTGTAATTAATTGAATTACACTGATCTCTATCAGCAATCCAGCGATTCGATGAGGTACCCATCAAAATCCCAATCCGAATTCGCATTGCATGCATTAATTTACTTAATGGTCATAGTGAAGAACATTCGAGACAAAGCCAAGAGCTGTACCTATATGTGGTGCCTACTTTGATTATCCAATCGGTTAATAGAATTGGTCATAGCTCAGCTACGAATGATGAGTTGACAATAATTCGGACGTCATGATTTGATTAGAACGAGTGGCAAATACAGACAGGCAAATGTCAATGTTAGGCGTAGTTTTCAATAATTAAAAATGGTGCTGTGACAATATTCATTTGCAAATGGAATATTTCTCAGCTTTGTGCAGTTTCGAAACAAGTCTCATTCAACCTATTTAATGAACATGAAAAATTAATGAGTTATTTATATGACAATCTATTCACCTGATTTCCAATGAGAAGCGTTCGGAATTACGTTTCTCCCCAGAAGCTTTTAATATAACCATATGCTTGATAATTGTTTATCCTTTTCCACTTGTAAAATGATTAACATTTTACTGTAACCTATAAATTAAAAATATATCTTTTTTAGGGGTTTACTTTTTTCACTTTTTCTTCACTTAAGTGTTTCATTTTGAATTTTAAATTTCACTAAAATTGGTCACAATATCAATTTTTTAGCTTTCTCTTAGTTTCAATTAAAACAAGTAATTATTTTTGTGTAATTTATTATTATTCTTTAAGAACATTTCACCACAGTTAACACACACTGATGGCACATTTTTAATACGCATTACAATTCTGACTTACTATTTTGGATAACTATTTTAAGGTCAAAATTATAAAATTGACTGAAACGGAGAAGTTTCTAAACTTTTCTCAAATATTTCAGGTTTATGAAACTAGTTTTATTAAAGGCAGAGCGCCAGAAAAGTGTGCCATATGTTTGAATACTTATCGAAAAACGGAACAATTCACTAATCCGAAATTTAATGTACAACAAAATCCAGCAAAATGTAAAGCTTTTGCGATGGCGCTGAGTACGTTGCAAGTTTCGGTTGATGCAGCAAAATTGTCGATGGCAGGTATTTCTTTGACACAACACTTTAATTTGAAAAAAACTAAATGAAACCCTTTGAGTGTAGTTACTTTGGCTTTTGACTGACAGGCTCGCTGGCTGAGCTCCAACTGAGCGCTCCAGCCCTTGTAGAGTGACTGTAGTTCAACTATTGCTCCTCTCTGCTCGCTGGGGTCTAACACTGAGTCTGATAAACATGTCGTTGGCAGCCTTTCGTCAGTTTGTCACCCGGCTCGACGCGAACTCTGCCGACTCTCAAACGACTGCTAAATACACATAAACATATATTTGCCTTTCTAATTAACACATTTGCCCATCGCGAAATACTCGTCAGAAAGAAATAAAATGCCAAGCTTTATTTGCGTGTGTTTGACTACGATATACCCTGAACCTTAATGTTAATGATTCTTATGTCAGATATCGATAAAATTCAATCAAATCTGCCTGGCTTATACAAGAACTTATGTTCCAAATGAGAAGCATCTAGTTGGCATAGTCCTTGAGATACGCGAATATGCTTCCTTCCTCCTCTTACATATTTTTGCATAACTTCATTATAGCCCATTTACACATTTTTAATGGGTCAGGGTATAAAACTTACATTGTGCATGTAATTGTTTTTTCTTTTAGTGTGCGATTTGTATGTAGAAATGTATTTCATATGATGAAATACTGCTAGTAAAGTAATTTGCAACAGTTCTGCAAATGTGGTTTAATCTACGGGTTGGCAATGTTTGCATTGGAGAGAATATGGTAATAAGTACCTAGAGGAGAGAGCGCAACGCGATCCTTTATCTTTGGTACATTTCGTACTTATCGTGGATCTAATATAATCTATAATCTATAATAATAATGATATCCATTCAGTGAAGCAAATTGTAGTTATTTATTACCATGCTAAAATGAACACGACAAACCAACGATTTATATTGATATTGTAAAATAATCCTATTAATTTATCAATACAGATAAAATTGGTATAACAATTTCTATAATTGACATTTTATCATTAACAAAAGTGAAAAAACAACCCTTCTTATTACGTTAAATGATGAACGATCAATGCATTTAGATAACAGCTTGCTTAGGGGAAACCCTCATGAGTAATTATCACATATTCGTCTACAATGAAAACAGTCAATGTCTGTACTTATATATGTACTATATATATACCAGACCATACCATTTAGCTGGGCAGCCTTATCGCTGTCGCTGTTTGCATTCCTTTTTGGATTCAACAAGTACACATTAGCAATTGCATTTAATTAATCAGAGAGAGTAGCGAGACACACACAGACATTGGTATTTAATAACACTTAAAAACGCATTAAAAATGAATGAATATGAATAGGAAGCCAAATCAATCAAGGGGAATGGACATTATTTTGTTTGGAAAATTCGCAATGAACAAAGTCAGGCCAATTGCAACACATATGAAGAAGAAACAAATATAAACATATTTACGGATGACGGGCCAAAGGATGAAGTGGGCCGACTTGAAGGGATGCAACAAAGGGTTGAATGACGTCTCTGGGCGACTATAAAGTTGGAAAAATTCATAGGAGATATATATATATATATACATGATAATATGAAATGTGTTTTAGTACATACTCGGGCAACTCCAGTGCCATGGGTGGATCATGACCTAAGCCAGCAGGGAATTCAGATGCCTCTGCCTCCGTGCACACATCAATTTGTAACTCAATTTTGCCCTAAATTGCAGTTGTAGTTGTTAAACGGAGTTTATGGAATAATCGATTTACATACACCTTGCTTGATGGGTAATCCTTTCTGAGGAAAATTTTGTAGTGGCAGCCAGCCCGTTACACTTTTCCGATTAAATATATTGAGACGCTGTCGCGTTTTGGCATTTGCCTGACAGCGGTTCTCTGTCGCATATGGCATCGGCAAATTGGACAGATTGAGCTCAATGGCACCGAGATATTCGTCGTGCGTGACCACATCCTTATCCCAGACCTGCAGATATATTATGGGTGGCCGTTTGATTTCGATCACCTCACGATATCCACCCATGCGCCTGATGACCATCTACAGTAAATAATTTTAATGAGCAGCTCATTAATTGTGGCGCTTCTCGTATTATGTTACGCTCGCCAATTAGGCGAGCAGCCCCTTGTCGCTTCCAGCTTACCATGTCCTCGTTGGGTGAGTATTTCAGGATGAATATCATGCGCCAATTAAACGCAGCAGCGCCAGCAAATGAACGGTAATGTATATCGGTCGATTGATAATCGTCTGCATCCTGGCACCAACTGCAAAACACCACAAAATTCACATAATTGAATATCGCTTACAGTTGATACAGGGATATTCCCCTCCGTTTCCTTACCCAATCACGTAGATGTCGCTCATTAGGTTCCCATATATGTTTTTATCGCCAAACTGTATGCCTTTTAGGTTTTTGACCACAACGCGTACCTCGTAACAGGTGGGCGGAACGGGCGTTATATCAATGGGTGGTGGCATGAATGTGCTCTTCTCGAACAGCTCAATCCACATCTGGATTTGGCCCTGAAAAAAAGGAGTATACACTCAGAAAAAATTGACAAGCAAAGGCGCAAACGACTTGTTAATTAAAGCCAAACTTTGCATTTTTTGATTTCAGAACAGATAAAATTTAATACATGAGTCGAAAGCGAAACCTTCAACACTATTTCATATTTTTTTCTACATTTTAGCAATGTATGTTTTAATAATTGAAAAAAAAAAATAAAAAACAAAAAGCAATCTTTTTTTGGGACTATCGATTAAGGGCAACCTTCTCTAATTTCAAGGAAAATGTTTTCTTATAATAAAAAATTATTGTTCATTTTAGAGAGATACCTGAGATACTCCCGGATTATTATCACGATAGATGGAGCGCGTCTCGACATGTTCGGGCACGAGATTGTAGGCAAAGGAAGGCAGCTTGTCCAGATTCTTAAGCGCCGACAAACTGAGACGTTCCCTCAATTCCTCAGCTAAAAACGAAGGAAAAACGACGCAAAGTTACTCCTGAAGCTTAACTCAAATCTAAGACTAAAATAACCCACATTTGGAGATGACAGTCTCATCGCCAATGAGCATGCCATCCACCTCGACGACATTGCCATAGAAGTAGGGTGGTTGGATGCCACGTTGCTGGCACAAGTTGGTCAGCAGCTGGGAGGGTAACATGGGATCTCGCCACTGATTATAGCCCACGGGATTGTACTCCTGCGGGATGCCAACTGTGGCATGATGTTTGCTGTGCCATCTATCCTCCAGATCGATGCGGGTGGTGCCGATGATTTGCTCCTTGCTCTTGTCATAATCACAAATGGACACCTCGAGAATGGGATCGGCGGGCAGCGAGGTGTCCAATTCAAAGTAACGCCCGAAAATGGGATTACTCTGATTGGGCACATAGTGAGCCCAATCCGAGACCACTTTGCCGCCCAATGTGAGTCGCACGTATGAGTCCGAGTCCGATGACCAATCGCTGGGTCGAATGTGCAGGCCCTGAACTATATAAATCCTTACCGTGATCCTAACAACGTCCGTCAACGATTTAATCATCGTTTGCTGGCGCGGATTCATGGCAGTGGGCATGGGACGCAACATATCGCCGCCTCCTCCGTAATCTGGTGTCGCACAATGGCAGGGAGTCAACTTAATCTGCAACTTCAGCGTGGCATAGATGTCCTCCTTGGGTGGCCCCTGCTTACGGAACTTGACACCATGCACGAGGGGCACGGGCACAGCCCAATCCTGTAGGTAACCAAACTCGGCCTGCTGCTCCAGCTCACCGGCATAGATGACCAGTCGATGCTTCCACAGATGCGCCTTGCCGTGATCGTTCACATACATCGTATTGTAGAACTTGGTCCACCAAGTGAAGCGACTGTGCGCCTGCAGATCACTGGAGTCAATGTGCTCATCATACTTGAGAGCCTGCCTATTGGCAAAAGCAACGGTTCTTATGCCCAGGGCGATCTTAATGCGTTTCCAGATGCTTTTCAGTTTGCTCGGCTCTGCTTCCCTGTCATCATCTGGTTCCGGCAATTTTGCATCTTCATCTTCCGGATCCACAATTACCGTTGATGTTGCACGCGAACTTTCTTCCGATTTCCAGACGCATCTTCGTGTCCGATCCGTTTGCAGGAAACTCGGACTGGCTGGTATCAGAGCAGCTCCCAGTGTTGCCTCCTTTCGTAAGCCATTGACCACAACATCTGTGGCTATAATGGCCGGCCAATATTCCTGCTGATCGGGTAGGTTCTGTGGCAGGAATAAAATTGTACTCCTATTATCTATTGCAGTTTTGTACGCACCACCACGCCGGAGGCGAAGGCCACCAAAAAGTTAATGCTGTTATTCACACGCGACGTGGACAATCCGCTGGAGAGCACCAAATCGGCCATCATGACTTTGGCACGTCGTTTGCCTGCCGTCACCATGCCACTTTTTGTATAGTTCCGCAGGCCCACAAAGATTACCTCGAGTCTGATGGCAGATAATAATAATAATCATAATAATAATAATAATAATGCAATTTTAAACTGGAGAACTCACACATAGTTGAGCATATTGGGTCGTATATCCACCGGGATGCCAATGGTAAGTTCAGGTTCAGCCTCCCCATTTTGGGTGCCGTCTGCCAGCTCCTTGAACTCCACGGACATAAGGATCTCGGCCTGGACTATGCCATTCTTGGACACAGCAACCCATTTGAGTGGTGGTGGCGACACATTCTTTAGTTTTTGCCACTTCTGCATTGAACTCCTGCCCAGGAATCGACTTTCACGTTCTTCTCGACTATTTTCCAAATCATTCGAAGCACTTATCACACTCACAATAGCTTGTCCACTGCCCACTGCATCGCTTGCCTCGGATTTGTGCAACTCCAGGGAGATCAAGGGTGGGTTATTCACATACCATTTGATGCTACCGGGCAGCGTTAGACCATTAATGGTGATTATCGTATCCCACATTTGCGAGCAAGTCGAAGAAGTTGTGTGTGTCTCAGCAGCTTGAGAAGCAAACAAGACACGTACGTGTCCACCGCAAATGCTCCGATTATCGGCACCTGGGCGAACCTTGGCCTGATGCACATAGACATGACAACGAAAGTGGGTCTCCGCCATTTTTGGCAGCCAGGCGAGTGGTTCGGGTGTGATCCATTCCTCCGATATGCAGGAGAAGAACTCATGACGCTCTCGCTCCAACACAATCGATATGCAGCCAAGGACAATGCCAGCATTGCAGCCACAATTGGCACAGGTGTGAATGCAGGTGGTGCTCTTGAAGAGGAAACTTCGCAGTTGCCAGCAATGGTTGCTAGCCTGATTCGCCTCCCGTTTAGGCAGGTTGAGGAAGTGTTTCGCATTCAAACGACAGACGCCCACCGGTTTGCCACCCGCACTCAGAGTAATCAACAGTTCCGGCCAATCGTCCTGGGTATGCAGCATATTGGAAAGCGAATTAATATGGCCAATTATCCTCTGCAGTTCGTTTACAATATCCACGATGGTGGTGTCCAAGTGCTCCGGGTAGCTGGACCTTATCTTCTTGCGTAATATTCTCAGTTCGTCCGTCACTTTGGTAAAGTATTCCAGCAAATATTGCTGTCGATTGGTGTCCCAAGTGGTGCATCTGAAGCCCAAGTCGTAGTCAAATCGATGCACTGCAATGCTATCCACGATTTTATTCGATATGTTATTTATAATGGATTTGAGGATCTTGGCTTGCTGCTTGTGCTGCGTGGGCAACTTGAGCTGAAAAACCTTTAAGTTGGCCAACTGGGAGTGCTAGAATAAAAGCCAAATAAACTCCAGTTAATCTTTGAACTCCAAACTGTATCTCACCATGAAATTGGCGATTTCCATCATATGAAAATCCACCTCGAACTTGATGCGATTGTCGGGCAAACTGACACTGGACAGACAGGCATGGAAAGGCGTCTCCTGGCGAAAGCATTTCGTCTGCAACACCGAATGAAAATTGCCCGTTGGAGACTTTAAGGGACCATCGACCACATTCGATGTGCTCTCAGCGAATTGAACTGCCATTTTATATTGCGTCGCATTGGTTGTAATGTAATCGCCAAAAATTGGTAGAAATTCCACTATAAACGACTCATCCAACCAGCTCTCGGGTGCCACCGTTGCCTGAGTGACCAGCACGTGGGTGGGTTGACCCTCAGCCAGCGCCTCCGAGCGTATTTCTATTAATATGCGACCCACATAAGTCAGCGGACTTGTGGGATCGTAAAGATGGATATAAGTTGGCCCAAAAGCAGGCTTACCTGAAAGGAAATAATGCTAATTAAATGGATAAGGAATCGTCCTTGCATCAACTAGCCTTTGAATGCAATATCCCCGAAGGATAACTCATATTCGGCAATGCACTTCCACTGCACACTTTCCTGCATGATAAGGATGAGAAATCGCTGGGCAAGCGATGGATACACCCAGGCGAAGCTGATCTCCTGGTTCCACACCGGTGTTGTTGTATGCTTCGCCACAAGTGTTTTGCCCTTAAAATGAGAGAATTGAATCTTTAATAAATCTTAAAAAAACACTCAAAATACTTTAAAGCCAGCAAACGAGACTTGTATCATGTAATTGCTCTTCTTAACAAAATGTCCTTGATAGAAACTGATGAAATATCGAATGTTACTCAATGCATTCGCATCCACATCCTCCAACAGATTGCTAATGATATACGATATACACATAAATGCAATAATTATTATAGGCAACCTACCTGTTTATATCATCGAAATCGCGATCCGTTGGCCATTTGGTGATGGTTGCCGTTTCTCTGTCAGTCTGGGGTTTCAACTCGCTGTGCTGGGAAACAATGGCCAAATCGATTTGTAGATAACCACATGATTCCCTGGAGCTCTCGTGTGCCGACTGACGCTCACCGATGGGCAGCTCTAGGCGACCCCATCGCTTAAAGTAATTGTGACCTGGCTGACCCCAAACACTATGCAAATCGATCAGCAACTCACCGACGAGCACGTTCTTCTTATAGATCACATACTTCTTCAGCTCGAAAAGAACAGTCAGGCGCAACAATTCGCTCAGCGTACAGCGAAATTCAAAAACAAAGTACTACATATCACACATAGTAATAATAATATTATGAAGAACAATATAATATAAGCGCACCTCATTGAAAAATGGATTCTCTGAATTCGCAAAGGTTTTGGTATTTTTACTCATTTTGTCCAGTGAGATTTTTACATAGAGTTCACCGTTCGGGACACCCGTTTGAGCTGCCTTATGTACCGTTACGCAGATAAGAAAATCCTGTGGTGCACCCGCAAAACAATCGTCCATGATTCTATCAAAACTAAACAATTATTTTTTGATACTAGGCTGAGTGAAAAATACAAAGTAAATTAGTTGTTCACTGTATTTGAACATTTCAAGTCGAAAGTTGAAAATCGGTTATACTATTTCAGTCAATCTGGCAACGCTATGCCAAGTTCACCACAGCTACCACTCAAAAACTGCACTTTAAAGCTCTTGACCCAGAGCCGCGAGCTCACCATTAAAGCTTTTTATCATTGGCCGCGCTTCTTCTTGCTTTGCGAGCTGAAAGCTTTCAGCTGGCCCAACCTGCTAATTTTACGCATGTGGATCTGTGTATATGTATTTGTGCAACCAGCCAGTAGCGTGCACCAAAGGGAGCTATTTGTATTGCGCAGCATAAGAAAATGTAATAAATATATTATTTTACATATGTGTTATAATACTTTTAACAATAATAATATAGGTATGTTATTTTAGACATATTATTGTGATTGAAAGGTGGTCTCACAGAAGATATTAAGGGTTTCAGTATTTCGATTCCATTATTATGCCTTGCATAGGTAACCCCCCTTTAGCAAATCATCGACTAAGGCCATGTTGCCAGCTCTGTAAGTTTGAGCTTTTGAGCTCCGGCTCTAGAGCACTGATGTCGGGGACCAACAGTTTCAGTTCGCGTGCACGGGCCAAACAGTCGACACCGTTTGAGACGTTCTCTCCGTTGAATTCAGATCTAAGCTAGAGTGTTATTGAAAGCAAGCGTCGCAGTTTGCAGCCGTCGTTTGTTGTCGTGGTCGGAATTGTTTTTGCTGCTGCTGTTGTTCGTTGAAGTTGTCGTGGTCGGTTTCGGTGTGTGTGTGCGTGTGCCTGGAATCGCTCAAGCGGGAGTTGGCTTTTGCTACAGAGGCGACTCTTCATCTCTCCTCTCTCAGCCTCCAGCATTCGTCTCGGCCAAGCTTTCGGTGCGTCTCTTCTGGGTGCGCATATATATGTGTTTATATTTGTGTGTGTGTGCTTCGGATTTTTGTGTATAATTTTTTGCGCGCGCTCAATCAAAACAGAGACCATGCACTATGATAAGCCCAGGGCCTTAAAAAAGAACAACAAAACTCAACTCTACTTAAATCATTAATATAAATTAATTGTTATCTCAAGATAAATATTTAATTGTTTATTCATCTCAAATATACATTTTAAGCACAATTTTATATCAAAATGCCAAAAGAAAAAAACAAATCAAATAAAATACAGCAGCTCAATAAAAATGCTCTAAAAATTTCCCTACAAATTATTGCAGCTTCAGCATCAACAAGGCCTCGACGCTTTCCGCATCTTTCATAAATATTCAATCAGCTCGCTCGCCAAACGCGTGCTAAAATAAAAACCAAAACTTTACAGGTAAGCTTGACTTTTAGTTTTAATATTTATGTGTGTGATTGTGCGTGTGACTGTGTGTGTGTGTGCAGAAGAGAGGTTGCTCTGCTAGCTACTGTTATGCGCTCAGCAGCCACCGAGATACACATCCCAAACCCAACCCACGCCCTTTGGCCACCCACCCACCACAAAAAAGCCCAACCCCAATACTGACTCAGTGGTGGATATACGCACAGACTTTTACGTAGTTGTCTTCTCCTCTTGCTGATTGCTGATGTTTTTTCTTACTCCCCTACTCCTTCCCATCGACGCTTTGCCTGCCGTCTCTTTCCATTCTCCTTTTTATCGCTTTTACCGTTGCATCTTGTGCTACTTTACAATTGTCATTTGCGCGTCATTTCTTTGCGGTCATCACATGTTTTACCTTTATTTTTGTTCTCCAACTCTTTTCGTGTTTTTTACAGTGAAAGGTTTGGCAAACACGTGTAAACATTTCCGCAGACGATTTGCAGTTCTGTGTTTTCTGCGTTCTTTCTTGCAATTTCTTGTAGTTTCGTTTTGCGCACTTCTGCTGCCATTCGCTTTCTGATCATGAAATCACGAGAATCGAAGTCTCCCCCTCTCTAACCCCTAGCTAGCTGCTGCTGCTACTGTTGAACGAGTTTATTAAACAGGAAAAATCATTAAAGCGAATTCAAATTTATTAAACAGAGGCGGGCAAAAAAAAAACGAGAATCGACAAATTCTTTTTCTTTTTATTTTGTGTTGCTCTTTGCATTTGTGCTGATTTTTTAGACTCACTTTTTACAGCACTTGCAATTAAGTGGTAGTTCGATGATTTTCAACACAAATTTATCTTAGGCTTCAATTTGCATACCCTGTAAATGGTGAGTTCTAAAAGGTATGCTAAACTAAGAAAAAGCTGGCACCACTAAAGCAAGTGTCTATTTATCTAAGACAAATCTAGACAAAGAATATAAAATAAATTAAAGTTGCTTAAAGCAGATTAAAATTAAAACAAAGAAGTGTTGAATAGATTTAAGAGTCTATTTAAAATAGACATTAACGGCTGGACAATAAACATTTCTAAATTGATGGCATCAAAGCGAATTCGTCGAACACTTTTAGCTAATACATATGGCAATTTAATTGCCAATTGAAAAACGTTAGCAATCCAAATGGAAAACTGCAGTAAAATTGCGGCAATAATGTGCAATTACCAAAGGCAGAGTAAGTTTGTATAGAAACTGTTGCAAGGAACACATCAAGCATGAAGCTTTAAGACTAAAAAAAAAATGTGCAGCATAATTCAATTAGTCAGCAAAAAGGCATTAAAGCCAAAAACCAGATCGAATCAAAAGGAAGTCAAAACGGACGCCAAAGATGCGCCTGCAAGCGTGAAATTGTTTGACTCGAATCAGCGATTGCAAATACATCTAAAAATCAACACGAATTTGGCCAATATTCAGCCAAGTTGGCGACAGTGTTGTTGACCCACTTAAAAAGTTAAATATGCGTTAACGTAATTTGATAAACTTCTTTGAGCGGCCCGCAAAACCGAAAAGCGAACCAAAACTTGACCACGTCGCGCATTGAAATTGTTTTTGGCTATTTAAACAATGGCCACTGAGCATTAATAAAACTGAAATAAAGCATAAATATTTCGACGCCAAGGTAAACGAGTCTCGTTGGGCTGACTATCTGTAAATTGAATCTCAGGCAAGCTGCGTCGGGTGTTGCATTGCTTATGCATATCTTATGGTAATTCGAACTTGGCCAACATTATCTACGGGTCTGGACTTTCACACTCATACACACACGCACACACACACACACACGAAAACACCTAACTCATCTGCAATTTCTCACAGCCCGTCTAAAGTTTCATGTTTGCCACCAATTGAAATGTGCCCCAAGTTCACTGCACTTGGTCAGTAATTAAAATCAAGCCACTGTTTGCGTATAAACTTACACACAATTTGCCAGTGTGTGTGTGTGTGTGTGTATGTGACTGTGTGTGTGACTTTGGCGTTCTCACAGTTACCTAACTTCCCTTCGTATTTTTTCTTAATTGCGCACAAATCATTGGCAACATTTTTCAATGGAAATAGCCACAATGCGAATCCATTAGATTCTCTGCTCTCTCTCCATCTCTTTCTCTGGCGGAAATTGAATACGTTGCAAGCTCGGTTGGTGTCTTTAACTCTTGATTTGCTGCAATTGTTTCAGCTGCCACACGCTGACCGTTTTCAATGTGCCCCTTGGGCTTCAGATCTGCTCTAATCGCCAGTTTTAAGTCTGTCAAGCCAGAGACAGAGTCGCCTTTACCGCCTTTCTGTCGCTTGTGGCTGTGCAACTTGATTCGATTCGACTCGATTCGATTGGCTTTGGATTGTCAATGCAATGCAATACTAAGTCCCTAACTGAGCAGTTTTCAAACGAAGCGTTTCTATTGTTTTTAGCTTAACTTAATTAAGCGTTGTAAACTTGTTATACTCACATTTTACACTGTTAGAAACTGTAGACAGAGTTGCAAATAAGCAAGTGACTTATTATTGTTTTTATTACTACAATTATTATCTCGTCATCCTTAAAACAGAATTTGCACTCAGTATCCAAAACAGCATCCTGTGTAACTGAAAACCTGTTACTAACTGAAGCAAGTGATTTATTCAATCTCAACTTTTATTTTCACTTTTTCTTTAAAATAAATCACTTGAATAGAAAGCAAAATTTGATAAGCCAACAGCTTTTCCTGTTTTCATCTGCGGCAAACTAATTGGATAAATAGTTTAAGCTTCCTAAAAATCAGTTTATAATCTGTCGATTTAATCACATAATGCACTGTGACCAAATTACTCAAAACAAAACAACAAAAAAACGAAAAAAAAAACACCCAGAAAAACATAATAAATTTTAGAGCAATTTTCTTTGGGTCATTTCGCAAGATCAGCAGGTGCCTTTCATACATACATATTCAAGTGTGTAACTGTTTCAGCCATCGTTTACTGTCCTCTTTCTTTCTACCTGCTGCCAAACACACACGTGATTAATGAACCAAACCACCAACTATTTATAACTAAAAATACCTTAAACAGGAAGTCGCACAGCGGACAATAAAAATATTAACGAAAAAACCCCACAAGTAATGATTGTGCAATCGAAAGTGCGTAACTTTGATTGCTTAGTTATGTTGTTATGCTTAAGCCCCATCACCACCTCAACCACTTCCCTGGGGACGACTTGAGGGCTCAATTGATCGCTTAAGACTTTGGCGCAAAGCAACCAGTGAAAAGAGACAGCAATTAAGTCGGCTCTCAGACCCACAACCAGCTCTAATACCCACCAAATTCGGAAGCTCCAACTGGAAATGTATTAATTTGTTGTACAATCAAAAAAATCGTAATTGTAATTGAAATAAATGTAAAAGAGCCGCAACGGATTCGATAGCGTTTTGAGGCACATTTCATGGCGCCTGCGCAATCGTCGAATACTTGTTAAGCATGGGCATAAATTATAAGCATTTTATTTTCTTTCTTTTTTTTCGTATGTTTCTGTGTTTATTATTGCTTTGAAAATGAAAACAAAAAGTGAAAGTCCAAATATGCATGGCAATAAGCGGCTGCAACAATGCATATTAATTCGGCTTTATTTTTTGGGGACGCGTCTGCTGTTTTGCTGCTGAAATATTTCCTAGCCAAGCAAGCGATTTACACCTAGCCTAAAAAGAAAGAAAAAAAAGACAAAACTAAAGCATGGTTGGGCACATCATTTAACATTTAAACCTTATTTGTATTTAGCTACTGCGCATGTGTGGCCCACGAGCAAGTTTTCCAATGCATTTAAAGTAGTTTCGTTTGCATGTTGTTTATTTTTTGTTTGCCTTTTTGTTTGTACTTTTTGTTTGCCTCATTTGCCAGCTGCATATTTCCACGCTGATGCAATGAGCGACAGTTGCTGCAAAAAGTTGTTGTCTCACAGGTGCAGCAACGATAGCGTCAAATTTAACAACTGCCACATTTATTTTTCTCCCTACATTTGTTAAGGAGTTTATTGAACTCCAACTCCAACTGCGAGCAAAACTCTAACGCACATAGAACTTAGTTAAGGTAAACGTATCTTGAAGAGATCTAAAGGCATTCTCGCATTCTCATTCCCAGGGAGAGTTTACAGGAAGTGTTAGCTTCGTTGGTTGGTTATTATTAGTGAAGTTTTTGCACGCAGCTGCCGAACTGGGGTGCTTTTTCCTACCAAAAAGAAACTCCCACATAAATTTGCAAAGATTTACATTTACACTCACCGCAAACAGTGTGTGTGCCAACGCCAGGCAATATTTCATGCTTGTTGCAGCAACAGCAGCAAAAGCAGCAACAACTGCGTGCAACGTCATTCATGCGCTTTTTTGCTGCTGCAGCCGGGCTTTGATTGGGTGCGTCTAGTGCCATAGTATCTATAGATACACATAACTTGCAGTTACGTCTACGATTTAGCAGCTTTTCAAATTGCATTTCCCAAGACGGCTCTGCACAGTTGCCCAACTTAATTGGCCAACAAGCGAAATCGAATTCTTTTTAACGGCAATTGATACGCATATGTGGAAATTTGATAATGACACATATATATATATATATATATATATATATATTTGTGTAATGCGACTGGAGAAGGAAGTGCCAAAGGTTGATTTTGCACTCACGCTAAATGTGAAAGTTGATGGCAAAAATGAAGGAAAAGCTATGCGCATTGAACTCCGCCCCTGGCCAACTCAACCAAAATTCAACTCTCAAAAAAGTTTAGTTTTTAAAAGAAAGTTAAATAATAAGCGTGCATTACAAAATCAGCAGCAGCAGCACCCAATCAGAGGCCAACCCAGAGGCCTATCCAGTTGCAAGTGCAACCCGCCAACAAACTGAGTGTCACAGCTATGTATCTGTCAGATACATTTAGTCACATGCAACACAAGTCAGCGAGAGGGAGAGAGAGAGAGAGAGAAATGAAATTATATGCGAAACATATATATATATATACATATATAGAAATTAATGTGTGAACATTTTCATGGCACATTTTGAGTGCAGCAGCAGCTTTGTTTTTGTTCCCAGTAAGTGTCATTATTGTTGTTGGTGCAGCATGACTCAATATGTAAATTATATAAAATGATCGTCGTGTGGGCACCTTTTGCGCCTATGGGCTCCGGAGATCTGTCTCTGGCTCTGGCTATGTAACTGAAGCTCTCCAATCAAGATACGGGGGCGGGCTCTGCTAGCAACCTTAATAGAAATTTATTTGCATCTGTTATGAATTGAAGTGACAGCGGGCGTTGTGGTTGTTGCTGCCTCCTGCTCTGCTCTCTTTTTTTCGGTAATTGCCGCTCACGAGGCGAACGTGTAATTTCCACACGAATCTCAGACACAATTGCTTGTGGGTCATATCACAGCGCATTGAGTACCCACTACTTTAGTTTACTTAATTAAATTGTGTGTTCGCTGCTCATTTAATCAAGCTAGGTGATTTGACAAGATTTAAGTGTTTTTATAGTCAGCACATAGGGTTTTTTTTTGTAATTGAGCGCCGCACTAAGCGTACTCTGAACTCTAAATTTAAGTGCTACAATGAGCACTTTTGAAATACCCTTACCAGTGAACTGATTTTCAAAAAACCACCGCTTTTGATAATGGTTTGACCTCTTGAACAATATTACATTTGAAGTTACAAACGCGATTAAAACCACAAAAAGTGTTTTTGGGACGGGCTAAAACTATCGATAGCCATAACTTGGTCAAATTTTATCAGATTTAAAAAAAAAAACCAAGGTTTTTTCATCGTGGTTTGACCTCTAAAATATTGGTAGATTCAAATATTAAAGCGCGCTTGAAACTCGATTTTCACATTAAGATTATATTTCTAAATAGTGCTGGTTGGAAATGGTCAAAACTCCACATGGCCATTACTTTGTCAAAAGTTATCCGGTTTTCAAAACGCAGCGTTTCTATTATTTACATTTACAGTTAAAAAATCGCGTCTGAAATTCCAGTTTCAAAACTATCCGCAGACTTAACAAACATTGTCAACCATAAAAATTCACTTCAAAGATTTCCTTAATATTGTTGTTGAACGTATTTTGGCACTTGTCCAAGATGACCATTCACCTTCTTGCCTCTACGCTGCACAAACAATGCAATGAGGCTCATTTTTATTGATGAAAAGTGAAAGATGAGGCAGAGCAACAAAAAGTGCTCAGAGGCGCAACTGAATGATGAAACTGACATAAGCATTCTTTTTCATGTTGAAGTAAGTAAAATAAATGTATGTAAGTATGTCAACGGTGTATATGACAGGCAGACAACATAACTCGTTGAACAACAACATCACCAATAATAACAACAACAACAAGCATAACCAGAACCAGAAACGTCTACATAACTAGAGCAATGAGCAATAATAAAACCACAACTGAAAATTGGTCAAGTTCTGAGAGTTTCACTTTTCAAGCAAACAACAAAAATAAATAAATAAAACCAACGAAAGAATATTATAAAGATATAATTAAAAGTATTATAATATATTTAAATTTTCCTAATCTGTTCAGAAAATATTTTAACAATAATTATTTAAAATAATGAGACAATGAATTTGATATTTTATTTCGTAAATTGGGTCAATGTCTGTGGCGTTGGCGTTTAAAGTAAATTTCTTGACGTTCTTCAACAACCTGATTGTGCTCTAAGTATTCCTGTATACCATATATGTATATAAATATATATACATATATATATATATATGAACATGTGTATATATTTTTGCTGAGTACGCAGCTCAATCAACGTTATGTTACCAATCTTTATTGGCAAATACATTAAATGCAAATAGCAGAACTTAATTCTGGGCAAACATTGAGGACTTGAAAGCCAAGCAAAATATTCATTCTCCTCTACGATTGAGCAGGATTTGAGGTAAGCTTATGTAAATTATATGTAAAACTGGTTAAATATACATTTGCAAGAATACCCCTAACACAGAAATCAGAAAACTATTTACAAAAAAAAAAAATCACAAAAATCTCGCACAGCGTTGCTAAACAGCCCAAATTGTTTGTGTCTTTTACTGCCGTAACTGATTGGCAAACCTGCCTTGCTGGCTACCAGTTCAGCTTGTCTGTCCGTCTGTCTGTCAGTTCGCCTGCCAAATTGTACGCCTGCTCTCACAGCATGGTTGGGGCGTTGTCGTCGCCGCTGTTTTGGGCACATGCCATGGTCCAGAGCACCACCGGCAAGTGTCAGGTGTTAAATTTGTCTGCCTTCAACTTAGCTAAGGCTACAGCAGAGTCATTTGACAAACAGAGCAAACATTTTGTGAGCCTCGACCATTGACCTAAAAACTGAGACAAATAGACAAACAGACAAACAGGCAGGCAGACAAACAAAAGGCGCCTTGAGGTGCACAGACCTTTAGATGCTAACTCGTACCGGAGCACCTCCAATTATGTCAATTAACTTGGCTCCAACCAAGTGTTATACAACAGCTAACAACCACTACAAACAATAATTTGTCGACTGCACAAAAGTTGAATGACATGCGCAAAAAAATAATAATAAATAAATGGTTGGCTTTCAATTGGCGGAAATTTCATATACTCGTACTTTAAGTACAGCAGCCAGCTGCTAAACGCCATCCCTTTTGGGGTCTCTGAAAACATGTAAAATAAGAAAAGAATAATAGATACAATTGTAGACAGTAGCTAAAGGCTAAAAATTCGGTCTGACGCGGCTATTGATGCTGATCAAGAATATATATACGTTATGGGGTAGGAGACGTCTCTATCAATGCATTGCAAATGTGAAAATATATTTAAAATAGCCTCTAACCTTGGGCGCAATAAATATGTGCATCAAAATATGCTTTTATGCAAATTAGGTAACGAGGCGCAACGTAAACAAACTTCATTTTTCAACATTTCTAGTTTTATTTTTTGCCAGCTTGTTTTGCGTTTGCATTAATTAAGCAAAAATTTATAAATAAATTGTGTGGCTCGTGCGCCGAACAAATTGCAAAAGAAACAAAAACAAACAACAACAATGCTTTTGCGCCCAAATTAAATGAGTTTAATACCAGTTTGATTGGTCTGGGCTTAAAGCCGGCTTTTAATTGGATATTCTTGCAACAGCAACAGCAATCGGAGAGAAAAAAAAGAGCGACACACAAAAGGCTATACATTTTCGGTTTTCAACTTTGGCATATTAAAACAAATATTTGGCAAGAGATAAAAGGCTCATTTGCAATGTGAGGCACTGCGAAGTTGATGTCAACCTTACCGCACAGTCAAAATGTCGACAACCCAAAAATATTTCAAAGTTAATATTGATTCAATGATATGGAAAAGAAAAAGAAAATAAGAATATGTTTAAAAGTAAGTTAGTCTTTGCAGCATTTTCTGGCATGCGTAAATAGATAACTTGTAAGGGTTTTATGTATGTGTTGTTCAAGATTTTCCCGCCTTGCATTTTCTTGACATGTTCGGTCTGCTGAACTTTGCATATACTTTGTAAAAATCTAAACGAATTACAGCTTTTTTTAACGGTGCCTTGCTGCCTTTCTATAAGTCAATTATAAAGTTGCCAGTTCCCACATGATTGCAACTGCCAACTAAAAAAGATGAAATTTCTTTTTATGGGTCATTTTGTTGTGTGGCAACAACTAGGTAAATTAAGAGAGTGTTTATGCCACCCACCTGCATTTAATGTAGACATACTTTTAGCAATTGCTTCTGTGTCTGTGGCATGCATAAGACCCCCAATGTTGACCCAGTTAAGTCTTATTATCAACTAAACTATTTAATTGGCAGGCGCAAGACACCAAATGCTACTTTAAGCTACAAAAAAGAGAAGAAACGAGAAGAAATAAAAAGAGTATCATCCCGCAGCATGAGAAAGATGATTATATGCCTTCATACATATATATATATATATATATATAGGTATATACAGAAGCAGTAGCAGCAGCAACAGCAGCAGCAAAAGCAACACTTTTGGTTTCAAGCATGACTTTTTACTCTTATAGGTTTTTTAACCGCGGCAACAGCAGCCACAAGCCGAAGTTGTAGTTGAAATGTTCGAAAATAGAAAGCATTGCCAATAAATACAATTTCTAAATTCTTGGCAAGCGAACGTGACAAGTGGCTCCCTCCTGCTTCTTGCTGTCTTCGTCAGCCAATGTTGCAACGTCTGTGGCACATTGTGGCTGGGGAGAACGAAATTAAGAACGAGTACAAAACGAAACCAACTAAAAGAAATCATTTATGGCAATTGTCAGAGGGGCACAACTTGCACACCATTTTTATGGCCAACAACAACAATAACAACAAACAAAAAGTCGACTTAAAAACTTGTAGAAGAAGGTTTTGGACAAGTTTGAAGTAAACCTTTTTGCCTTTCAACTTTTGCCTTTTAATTAATACAAGTTACGACTTTCTTTAACCCATTTTGCAGCAACAACAGCCACAGCTAAAGCTTCAACTAAATTTTTCCAACAATCTCAAGTCTCAAGTCTCAGTATATTAGTCTATAGTCTCAGTCTCAGTCTCAGTCTCCATCTTTCAATCTGTCGCTCGTATTTCCTTTTGCCACATGATTGCAATAGAAATTTTAATCACTCTCGGAACCGCCAAAATGTGCATTGTATATTGTCTCCACTGCCAACTTTCTATGGCAAAAACATAAAAACCACAGGCAAAAATAATAATAAAATTACAGGCAACCACTTAATTGGCCATATTTGTATATGTATAATAAACAAATAGCTCAACAATAGTTGCTAACCACATTCCACAAATTTGCAATTCATTTTTTTTTCCTCTGTAATTGCATGCATGATTTTATCGAATTGTTTACACTCGCACTCCATAGAGTATACAGCGTTTCATTTTATACTGCAAATCATTTATATGACGAATATATATAGTTGTTGGCAGATAGATTGCGTTCACAGTTATCAACTAACCGGGCTGAAAATGCGCAAAAATTTGCCTTAATTAGCCTTTGGAAGCGCCCAATTAAAACTGCGTTCCATTTCATATTTGAGTTGGCATGCAGACACAAGCAAGCACATATATAAATATATATACTATATATATTAAAAGTTTGTGTTTGAGTTGTGAATTCATGGATATGCTGATGCTGATGATACTGCTGACTAGCCTGGTCTTCTTGCTTATGAGCAGCTAGGGAAATGTGCTTATATGTTCTATGTGCCACTTGAAACTAATTAGAATACTATATATATATGACACATACGTGTCTGTGTGTGGTTGTCCGGTGTGTGTGTGTGCTTACTAATGATAATCTGTGCACTTTCCATGGCATATGTCAGGCCGGTGCCCCTTTGAGGGCTTGAGTGTGCTTAAAAGCGATGCGCCACTGTAATTAAAACTATTATCGCACAGATAGCATTGAAGCTGTGTGTTTGTGTGAATGTGATAGCTGATAGATTTGAGCTGGAAATCAATTAGGCAAGTTTTCAACTCGCATAAGGCAAGCGAGCAAATGCCTATTGTTATTATGCACATCAACATGAAATTCGCGAATTAGGCATAAATCTGAAATGGAGACAAGTTTGATGCTTGAACGTCAGCGTTATCACTCAACGCTAAACTGTGCACAACAATGGAAAAAGCAATTAAAACTTGGCTGTTTCTACTGCTAACGCTTACCCATTTTCCGCTGGGGCACAAAATTGCCTCTAAATCGACTGTGCGGGTCGGGGTTGTTGGCCAGAAATCAGGGCCTCTGTGTGTATATAAATGTGTATATGTATGTATATCAGCATAAGCCCTAAAGCAGTTTGCATTAAAGTACCTGCACTCACCCTTTGAATAGGATTACTAGCTGTATGTGTCAGTATATGTGCGTGTATATTTGGGTAAAAACTTCATAATGAAGAAGAAGCGAAGTAGGCTCTTAAGCAGCCAAAGTTGGCCAGGCAAAATGTTTGCCAGTTGGCAACAACAGAAATAGAAACAGGCAGCAGCATCCAACATTCAGCAGCAACCTCAGAGAGCCGCCAACTGTTCTACTTTTGTAGCATCAATGGCTCGTGACATTGTTTGTGTGCAACACACACAGATTTACACACATACTCACACACTCACACACACACTCACACACACACACTCACACACACACACACACACACACATACAAAAGCACTTACACTGCACGCTTATGCTATGACCATTTCATGAAAATGGGTCAAAAATCTCTGCAGGAATATTTACACACAAGCAGAAGCTGCAGTCATCAACTTTACACATCATCGAAAAGATTTGATGTTGCTCATTTCATGATAAGGCTAATTCGTGTATCTCAACAACATAAACGAATGCGTAAAACGGGCTAAAGAACTGAAAACATGTTTATAGCACTGTCTGAGCTTGGTTTTTGGCACGAGCTCAACAAATGCCCTGTAAAATCTTTGAGAGTATCAGTAGTATGTAAAAACAGGTTTGCATATGCCCCAGAAAATCTATAAATCTGCTCACAAACTCAATTCTTGCTAAGTCAATTAAAAGTGAAACTGAACTGAAGATATAAACATCAATTTATAAAAATAGTTACGAACAAAGTGCTAATCAAAATGTGCCCAATCATTGGAATAGGGTATAAGAAACATGCTTTCATTGCTGGCAGTTGAAAAGAAAAGTGCCTTCGAGCAGAAAGGCGTTTCCAATACGACTAACAGATGGAGAGAGAAGATTTAGCGATTTAAAGAAAGAGAGAGAAAGGGAGAGAGAGAGAGAGAGAGAAAGAGCGAGTCTGTAAGGGGCAGTAAAACCAGAATCATATTTAGTTGCTGCATTTAATGAGAAAGTTCATTTGCTTCACGAGAATGTCACAGCTCGAGGCTTAAAGTGAGATTGCGTGAATGAGTATTTAATTAATGTAGTTAAATTTGTTTAAAATTACAAAGAAACAATTGCTGCATCACAACTACGGACAAAGAGCATAATGAAATTGTCATGCAGCGTTAACTACGTACACTTAATTAATTGGCAAAGAACTGAAAACATTTCTTGTAACTGAGTGAAAATAATATAAGTCTGTTATTTATCTAATGCGCTTTAAGTAGAAAGGGAATAAAATTCTTCTAGTTATATGTGAAGCACACTTCAACAGAGTATTCCAACGCTGCCAATTGTTCATAATTTTCTCTTTCCTGTTTAAGTCATCCACTAATTTTCAACGCTTGCTACACATGTTAATTTATTAGCCACGGACACGTACCACATGCAAGCTGATAACAAATGAAGTTGTCACTCACACACGCACACACACACACACACACGCACACACACACACATGAAAGAAGTGAAAACATATTTCTCTTGTTTTTGTTCTGTTGGTTAGCATTTCAAGTATTTGTTGACACTTTCCTCTGTGCCACTTGAACAAATGAGTGGCCATTTTAATTAAATAAGAAATTACGCATTGCACGTTTGTTCTGAGATACTTTAATTTAATTTGTTTTTCTTCTTCTAATTGCAGCGCAAGTTCTTCAAAACAGCCGCAAAATTTCGAAAACATCGAAAATGGTCTTTGATTGTGGTGTTTGGTGTGCAAAGTATTTGCTTTGCATACTAAATTTCATATTTTTTGTAAGTAATAATAATTCACTTAAGTGAAGAGACTTATAGATAACATTTTATTATGTGTCTCAGGGAAAACGGTTGTTTTACAGTTTGTTTTTTAATGGTTTTTCTTGTATTTTAAAGGAAGAGAAATACTTAAACAATCTTTCCCATGGAAGCAGATGCTTTTCAAATTTAATTTATTTTTTGTCTTCAAGAAAAGTATAGAGAAACTTCAATAATATATTCCAGAGAAAACATTTGTTTTTACAATTATTTACTTTTCTCTTGCATTAAAAAGATGGATAGAAAAACTGTTATGATATTGCCCAGGGAAAACGGTTGGTTTTAAATTTATCTTTTGTGTTAAAAAAAAGTACAGAAAAACATTACAAATATTCGCCAGGTAAAACGGTTGTTTTACAAATTTTTTTATTTAATTTTCTTCTTTTTTTTGGCTTGGTTAAGCTGCATTATGAACTGTGTCCGATAGGTAGGCGCGGCAGAAACAACAACAAAAGCAACAAAAACAACTGCAGCAACAACTACAAACAAATACAATCTGCGGCTGCAGTCAATCAAGCAAATCTCTGCGCATGCGCAGTTTTTGCATTTATGGCGGTTCATTGACTTCACAGCCATCATAGTTGTTGTTGCTGTGTTGCTGTAATTGTAACTATTGTTGTTGTTGTTGCTGTTGCTGCTGCTGTTGTTGTCGGTTTGTTTATCGTCATAATCATCAACATTAAATGCAATCAACATGTCCGAACAACATAAGCACACAATGTTGTGTGAAGTTGTGTTTTTGTTTTTGTTTTTTATGTTTAACGCTTACAATTTGCATGCCCAGCTATAACTGAGGGTTATTTCTCCATCTTTTTTTTTCTTTCTATGTTGCAGGTGCTAGGCACAATTATATTCGGAGTTGGACTATGGCTAGCCGTGGACAAGCACTCGCTGATTGCTCTGCTCAAGCTTGTCGAGAGCGAGCGCATTGAGGTAAGTGTCAGCATATCGAATCCCACATGAAAGTCTCGGGGAGGGAGAAAACCACCCTAATAACACCAGCGAAAAAAGGAGGTCTAATAAAACTAATCAATTTGTTGTTGACCAACTTATCAATTTTATTTGAGCCTCTATGAAAATCAACCCCAAAGCACAAAGTAAATCTAATTTTACTTATAAGAGACTTGGGAGTTTTCGGTTATTAAAGTGCTGCGCAATATGTCAATAAGAACAATTTGAAGACTTTCGTTTTGAGTGATCTTAAAGAAATATGTCCCTCTAAGAAGGCCAATCAAAATATTGTACGCCAATTTAACAGCAATACTGGTCTAAATTCAGTAAACTTTAACTCCAGAAAAGTTACAATGTTAAATTTTGCTCTTGAATTTCTCAACTAGATCGATAAAGGTTTGTTTTCCATTTTGTTAAAATATAGAAATTATCGCACTATAAAAAATAACCTTCAATCGGAATGGGTTTAGAGTTGGCATGCTTATTATTCAACTGGGAAACGTAATTTAAAACAAAATACCAAAACATTATTGGGGATTAGATAAGCAAAAGCTTTTTACAACACAATATGCGCTCATAATCTATTTAAAGCTTTTAATCAACTTAATGCGAAAAATAACGTATTCAGTAATGTCAGCAAAATATTCAGCATAGCAAATTCCATTCATGCAGTTGCATGTCCTGTGGCAACTACGAATTCAATGCTGTCTGTCTGTCTGTATGTCCGTTCCGCTCATTCCATTCCCCTCCCTCTTTGACACACTGCTGAAAATCGTTTTGGAAAACAAATTTAGTGCAGGCAAAGTGCATGTCATCTAACTGCACGCTGTGGGTAATGAGTAATGAGTAATTACAGGGTATGCATGAACACAAGGCTAATTGAGTGAACATATTTGAATTTTTTTTTGTTTTCTTGATTTTTGATTGGTCATTGAACTTCAACATGCAAACGAATAGCATGAAACTTTCAGTTGTCTGAAATTTAATTTCTCTTCATATTTATACTGTTTTTTTGTTTAATTTTTTTTTATTTAAACCCACACGCAGTTGTCAGCTTTTAGAGTGCTTAATACTTGAGACTGTGATGCCGAGATGCTGTCAATTAAGACATCTTTTCTCTCTTTCATAAATACTTAATTTAATTACAAATGTTGCGAAAGTTGCCACAGTCGAAAGGTTAATTACTTTATAAATTACGTATACGCAATGTATCGAACATATTTCTATGCATTTACATAAATTCCATCAATTGGCAGTTGTCACACACACATTATTCTGGTCTCTGCTTGTTTATCTCGTTTTTATAGCATTTTACACAGCCGCAGGTCATAGAGCAAATGGCCTACGCTCTGCTCGTCATCGGAGCCGTCATGTTCTTCTTGAGCCTCTTGGGCTACTTGGGCGCAATGCGTGAATCTCGCTGCCTGCTATCGACGGTAAGTGTCCGACACACAATTACATTAAGCTTACAACTTACAGATACGAAGAAGACATATGCTGTTGCCCAATAATAATTTCAGTTGTTGCATCATCGGCCAAAAATGTAATTGCACCTTTCAATGACGCCGCGGGACACAAAAATATTCATTGCACGCTTATCAACAAGAGTTTTTTTTATTGTTATTGTTGGAGTTTCTGTCGTTTGTTTTGCATATTTACGATTTCATCTTGACAAACACTTTTTTATATCGTTGTTGTGACTTTGACTTTGGCGTTGGAAAATCTGTTGGAAACCTTCGATGAGCCAAAGAGAAAGTTGCAACTAGTTGCGGTGGGTACACATGTTGTAGGCATTTTCTTGATCTCATGTCTGGCATTGCCATGAGCTCTGTTTGCTGGAACGTGTTTCGACACATTATCAAGTGTCGTGAGGTGCCCGTGACAAGCCCTTCACTTTTGGGTCTCTCTGCACTTGATCTGGTGTGCTCGGAATTATAATTTTGCCCGACCTGTACATATATACGTATATATATATCTAAATGTATGTATCGTTTGGTCAGGGGCCCAACCTTAAAAAGAAATTTCTATGATTGTGCTCTGTGTGGGCAATTAATAAACAGTTTATCACATTTCTTACGCTATTTATATATCCGAGCCCAATACTTTGTGGGCTTGGTCAATTTAATTGCAACGCCAAACAGGTGCAACCAGCTACTACATTAATTATTGTGGCTCTTTATCACATTTGTCTTTTGTGTAACAATTCGCGATATTTGCCCTCGGGGGCGTAAGTAAGTCAGACACCATTAAAATCTGTATGCACAAATTCAAGCACAATTTGCAGTAAATGAAGCAAGGGCACACACTATTTGGTAATACTTGTGCGCAAGGCCAACGGTTAGCATTGCCAATGTGTCTTTAGCATTGGCTATTTTGAGAGTGCGCCAATTATTTACCAATTGGCAAGTTCACTGGGTCTCGAGCTGCTTAAATGCTGCGAGACACAAATATAAAAAAACGCTTTCAAATCGACTAACAATAAATGGCCAGCGATGCGCTGCAGCACTGAAGACAATAGCAAAAGCGATTTAAACTGAAACTGACGCTTGTCTGATTGCCGAGTTTTGGACCATTCTAATCAGAAGGCAATTCATTTCCACTGCTTCTCTTGTGTGTATCTGATAGATACACTCGCTGCTTGGCACTTAACACACACATTCAGACAGTGTAAATAAAATGCTGCCAGGCGGAACAGCCAGTCTCAGGGCTGTTCACTTTTATAGCGCCCAAAAAAAGCTAATTTAGCGGCTGTTTTTAAAAACTGAATTAATACGTTTTAGATCATGGGTTGAGCTCTCGACTTATACTACACTTCAATTGAGAAACATCATTTTTGAAAAAGAGGCAGGCCGATGTTTACACATGGATTATGGGCTTTATGGATGACGCTTCCTTCAATACGTTCTAAGTCATAAAATAACATTAAAATGCCCTCCACAAGGTTGTACAATAAAGAGATAAAAGTTCAAATTTTTTAATGAAAAAAAATAAAATTCCCGCTAGCTGTTATCTCAACGATATGTGGCAACACTGGCCAACAGACAGTAGCATTCAACTCTATCAGGCCAACGCATCGCGACAACAAAAACACCAGCAGAGCTTATAAAGCATGCAAGCAGCATTTTAAAATGACCTTCAGCATTTGAGATTGGCAGCATGGCCTGCAGTGCTCTCTTGGAGCGTGTGTGCACACATAGTGTGAGTGTGTGTGTGTGTGTGTGTGTGCTGTTACTGTGTGTGGGCTCAAACTCACCACTCTAACGCACGCTGCACATTTAGCTCAGGGTCAAACGCATAGATTTTTATGTAATGCTCGCCTCGGGGCTACATAAGTAAATGTGAATTGGGTCAAACGGCAACTGGGGCGTATGCATAATATGCTCATATTATCTCTATCTCTTTCACACACACATTCTCTCACTCTCTTGTCTCTATTTTTGCAGTATGGCACCTTGCTCATACTGCTGCTGGTGGCTGAGATTGTTGCCGGCGGTTTGGCCGTCTTCTACAAGGACAAAGTGCGCACCGAGAGCAAAAAATTCCTGCAGACAACCATCACAAGCTATACGATGGGCGAGAATATGGATGCGACCTCGTTGATGTGGAACCAGCTGATGGGCAACTTTGGATGCTGTGGCGTCAACGATTACCATGACTTCGATGAGTCGCAGGCGTGGAAGGATACAAGGGGCAATCGCACCATACCGGATGCCTGCTGCATACTCAAGGATGTGGCCAAGCTGGTGCCACGCGATGAGGACTGCACGATCAATCCCAGCGATAGCAATAGTTTCTACAACAATGTAAGTCGCGTACCCAGTCTAAACATATTTGAAGTTTTTTTTTAATTAAATTTCAATTTTTAGGGCTGCTATGGAGTGTTCACCGATTGGTTGATTCGACAGCGCGAACTCATCATTGGCGTCATTGTCGCTGGCATTGTGCATCTGATCCTTGTCATACTCGCCTTTGCGCTGTGCAAAGCTTTTGCCAAATATGACGATATGCGTCTGTAAATTATGCGTTCGCATACAGGATATGGTTTTTTTAGAGCAGGCCCCACACAGGAAATGCAATTTTATGATAGGCAAAACAACGTTTAATAGTAACATATAACAGTGAAAACAGTGAAAGAAAAGAGCTAAACAACAACCCTACCGAATATTGAGATGTGCTCAAATTTCAAAATGCATTTCTACCCACACACACCCACACACACACACACACACACACACACACACACACATTATAACAGTTCTAATCTCTAATCTCGTAACAGAATAATGAAAAAATATACAACAAAAATATCTAATCACTTGCAGAAGGAAATGTTGCTCAAAATTTGCCGCCAGACATGACAGACAGTGAGGAAGTTTTTATGAAAAATGCTACGCATATTTATTTGTGAATGAAGAAACCTGTTTTGATAGCAGCTTTAGTTCTTAAGTAGTATTCTACTATATACATACAAACATACATACATAAACATATGTAATAGTATTAGAGTTTTTAGTCCTATTTGATTTAAAAATTTTTGCAAAACTGACTGTTTGCAAGACAAGAAAACGAAGAAAGCAAAAACCACTCAAATACATCACAACGTATAAAACACATTTTAAAATAAAAATACACAAAATAAAATAAAAACGAATAATGAAAATTAAATGAAATATTTGAAATATTAAATGAAAGAAAATAAACAAACGGAATATTGAAATTGTACTATGTGTATTAGATCGTAAGTCTTCTATGGTTAAGTTCTAATTTTAGTTGTTTGCTATTACTATATTCAAGTTTTTAACTACGTATTGAGTGAACGCGAAAGCGCCGAGCATCGTGTTTATCCTTTTTGTTAAAAATGAATGTTGTACATTTTTGAATTCTATATATGTATACATATTTACAAATACATACATTACATATATATATTATTAATGCATATTATAAACGCGTACTCATATGTATGTCTGTAGTTTATTTAATGTACTTTGAAACAAACGAAAACCTAACTGAAAACCCTGAATTATATAAACTAAAACGATAAAGAAGAATTCCCAAAATACGACAAACTTTAAAATGTACATTTCTGAAAGTAATTATTAATAAATACACAACCATTTAAATAAAAGTAGTTGTAAAGTTGTTTTGATGGGTTTTATAAAATATATTTTATAATTTAACACGTCTTCACAAACTAATATTAATTAATGCATACTTTCAGGTTAAATACAATACAATCATACCTAAAACTTGGTTTGAGGAAATCTCAAAACTACAAAGCATACTTTAAGGATGTTTCGAGAAGAAAGCATCTTTCAGAAAATAAGCTCTGATCGGGCCAAGGCATTTCTGATTTTTGAGGGACGTGAGTTAAATTAATAAACAGTTTTCAGCCATTTAGTCGCCTTGGGGAAACTAAAGAGAAAGTTAATGAGCTGCTCCCCTTCAGTGAAAATATTAGATGCGCACATTCTCTGGCAGCGCCACCAGCATCGATAGGCACGATACATCGATAACAGCTTCATGTAGCAACCGATAGTGCATCGTAACATTAAAGCCGTATCTAATAAACAATAAAAATAATGAAGTTTAAAATGTAACACAAAAAAAATATTTTTTTAAATACTCATTAAAATATTTAACTCAAAAAGTACGCTAAAAATTACTATCGAGCTATCGGGGATTGCGGATTCGATAATATATACACAGCTGATTATTTGCAATTCTGTTTTATCAGTTGCTTTATTTGTGGTACTGTCGTCAACTGGTGCCCATGAGACGTAAAAAGCCTAAATGTTGTAAGGAGCGCAATGGATGTCAACCCTGGAAAGAGTCACAAAAAATCAAAACAAGTTGCTAATGCTCGAGACAAAAACGATCAACGTCAGCAGCCCAGTAAGTTGAAGCTTCACCAACTATCCAGACAAAAAATAATTGTAAATATTCCAAAAATGTTACCAGCGCACAAGTGTAAGCAACAAGCACAGGAGCGACTTCTCCGCTTACAGACGGGCCTGAAACATGTGAGCAGCAAAAGAGCAGACATAGAAAAGGATGTGCGAAAAAGAACAGACAAGGAAAAGCATACGAGCATAAGAATCAGCAGCAGAAAATGCAGTAACACCAGCAGCAGCAGCAGCCCACCTGGGTCATCTACCACTCCACAAAGCTATTCGCCTGCCAAAACACATCGCAACTCTTGGAGTAGCTCAGCATTTACAACTGCCACTAGTCATTCACCTACCAAAACGCATCGGAACTCCAACAGCATCAGGAGCAGAAGCCCAGTTAGATCGTCATCTATAACTGTGTCAGACCAATATCTTAAAAAAACGCATCGAAAATCCAATAATAACAGAAGCAGGAGCAGAAGCCCGCGTAGAACATCATCAACAACTGCCTCAGGCTTTTCGCCTGCCAAAACGCCACGCAATTCCACCGAGAGTCTGAAGCAGACAAAGGACTCACCTGGAACGCTGAAAAGTTTCTCCTTTAACGAGCGGCCAACGCTTGTGCAGCCAGCACTCGCCATCTTCAGTCAACCCAGCTCCACGCGCATTAGTGCTGATCGTTGCAGTGGCAGAAGCTATGGCATTGGCAGCGACATTAACTGTGGCAGTGGCAGGAGTTGTGACAGTGGCAGTGGCGTAAGGAATACCTGGGCAAAGCCCAAGGCGCTGCTTGATGCTAGTAATCGATTAGGCAGCACTCGCTCTAATAGTGGTAAGCTCATAAAATTTACTAGTTGTAATGGAAGCTCATTTGTTTTGATTCCTAGCCAATCAACGCCTGTTGCTACTGTGCGAGTCACTGCAGCAGCGTCAAATTGACAATAATAACAACAACAACCACAGAATTGAAACCCCATCGCCAAATAAAAAACTTCCAGCAGTTGATAATGCAATCAAAAGCAACCCAAAGCCAAACTGTGTTCAGTCGATGGATGATGTAGAGCCCATGGACGTAGACTCGGAGGAAGATATTAATGCTATATCCAACAGTACAACTGTGGTATGTATATCGGAAAATTATCATATTTTCCAACTGTTCCTCACTGTACTGGTTTTGATGAGCTCATTTGCAAGATTTAGCAGCAATTTATAAATACATGCACAACAAAAATTCTTAATAAATTTGATTATTTATAGGACGCTGCCGTAAAGCTTGATGTGAATACAAATAGTTTTGCCAACAAGTCAATGCAAGGAGATATGTCGGGTATAACACTGAATCGCCTGTTAGTAATTGGAAAAAAGTTGCCCGCACGCTGTTTGGATCACATGTATTTCGTGCTGGATACAAATGTATTAGTTCATAACCTGGCGTTTGTGGAGGATGTGTGCCAACTGGCATTGGGAGGAACTGAGGGCAGCATACTCTTTATACCATATATTGTCATCAAAGAACTGGACAATCTCAACAATAGACGCAACGACAAACATTTGAACCATGACGCTGCTATGCGCGCCATCCGCTATTTGAACAAGAAATTCGACAACAGTTTGAATATACAAGGTAAACTATATAATACTATTTATTATTTAATAGAGGACTAAAAGAGTTCTACTCGATTCAGCTCAATCTGCACTAGAGGAGGCGGACCATTTGATTGAGGTAGATTGCCCGGATGACAGCATTGTCAATTGCTGTCTGCAGCTGCGGAGGCAGGTGCCCCACCTGACGCTGCTCACCAACGATAACAACCTGCGGCTCAAGGCCATTGCATCGGATATTGAAGTTTCCTGCCGATCGGATCTGATCAACACTTATCGTGAGCAGTTCGATGCATTGTCTCCATAGAGAGTGCTCTAGCGGGAAAGAGCTGGCGGCTGTGATAGGCATTTGTCATATGGATGATTTAAGGATTTCAAAAATGAAATTGGAGCAAACACTGCACCGTTGAAAATATGAAGTACAACCCCATCTATTTAGCTATCTGTTTATGTATATACGCATGTATATATTTGTAAATGGTTTTTAATGCTAAGCATTTACATATAAATAAATACATCGATGAAGTATTTACTGTCTCGTTGGACTATGAAGTCATGTGGGAATATAATCAAATGCATGTCCAGTTTGTAAAAATAATACGCACCTGGCTTAACCTGATTCCACTTTATTTTAAATGAAACAATAGAAATTTGACTAAAAGTCACTTATTTTCTCTTTTATTCTAATACACAAAATATACTTGCTTTTTAGGTAATATTGTTTAAACTAAAGCTAATATAAAATTATTTTGTTTTTTTTTAATTGGAAAAAAAGGTCACGTCACCGACCATTTTGTAAATGATATAAGATTTGTTCATGTTGGGAAGCTGGAACCGGAACATATACAGATATAGGGCATAGTTATCCTTTGGCGAATGTTCAAGTTCCATTAGTAATTGTAACAAGACTGTAGTTGAAATACGTATTCTACTTAGTTGATAAATAAGTTAAACATCGTACCAAATATAAATACATTTATGTTTTAGCTTTCGATAAGCATATAAAATTCACACGCATGCTTAAAGAGTTTAGCTTGGAATAGACTTATATATAAGTATATGTATTTGTCGCGGTTTATAGATATATATATATATGTATCGAGATACAATAAGTTAGGACCTATGCAGTAGCTGCAGTATGCTTTATGGAATACTATTCGTAAAGATTTGAAAAAGCGACTGGATTGCATCGCTTGAAGAATGATAACATAAAATCTTGTTCAACTATGCTTGCTTATATAAAATCATTTTTTGGTATGTTTATAAAGTGTGTAAATACAAAAAAATATATGTAGAGATATTGAAGATCGTGGATATCAAGCGCTTCAAACTTGTCACATGGAATTTTTGTTGCTTTTTGCCTAATTGATAAGTACTTGGAGCGAGATCGCAAAAAGAAAAGTAAAACCTTCGGTTCATCACTTTTTAAAAATCCTTACACACTTTGTGTTAAATTCTATTGGAATTACATTTTGCATAAATTTGTTCAAGTGGCCAAAATGTGGTCTCTTAACTGGATGAGCCCATCGCCTCCTCATCAGCGTTGGGCTTGGCCAGAAATTGTATGGAGAAATCGACCATATTCGGATAGACCAAAAACTTATTGACCGCCTCGCAGAGTTTGCTCTCAATCACATTCGTGACAATGGACCAATCCATCGACTTATCGCCCACTTGTGGCTTCGTCGAGATCCACAGACGTGGTGGCCCACGAAAGCACATCCAGACGCGATCCGACGGCGGTGGTGGTATGTTTAAAGTGCCGCGTGCCACCATACCCTTGAGATCAACGCGCAACGTAATGTTGGCACTCATATTCTCCATGGCGCGTTGCACATAGGGCAGCTCGGTGGCGTACTGAAACAAGTTGGACGTGGCTATGCGATCGACAATCTTAAAGATGCGACGAGCATTGCCCGGTGAGTTCTGAAAGAATCTGCGATCGATTTCAATATTAGTTTGAGAAACATTTAATCAAATAATTAAATACTCACTCGGTGTTATTTTGATTTTCAGCAGAAGTGCCTGGACTTGCACTTTCTGATTCCGTGGAAGATCCTCCTGAGCTCTCAGCATCGCTGTCATAGATAGCCTGATTGCTGTCCTGTGTGCCATCATCGGGTAAATTGCGCGCGTCCAGCGGTGGGTCCTGCAACACTGTACCGCTATCCGCAGTCCCAGGCGACGCTTTCGGTTTGCTGCGAACACGCAACAAGTTCAGTTTGGTGGTGACCGTAATGTGGGCAAGTCCTTCATAGGTAACATCCGCATCCAACCAGATGCCACGCTCATCCAGCATCGGTTGCGATATGCGATGAAAGAGCACAGGCGATTCGCCCAAATAGATTTTCGTTATGACCACCTCCTCCATGAAGCTGGGCAGCTGAAAATGGCCAACACCCAGATGAGTGAGAGAGAAGTAGAAAGCAGACTAAGCCAAGATCTACCTTAATTGAATTCAGTTTCTTTTGCAAGAAGTCCTGAATCTTCAGATGCAGTGCAGTGTCATGCAGCCAGCTGAAGAGGCAACGACCCATTACAACATTGGCCCACACCACACTGCCCGAGGGGCCCAGAAACAGCGACTGATCAATGCCCTTCCACAGCTCATCCTCCTGACGCTTGGCACGGCGAGCCTGCAAAAATCCCCAGGAGCATTAAACCGAGCTCAAAAACATTTATATTTTTCTATGGGATGCATAATAAAATAAAAACATACTTTTCTGCGCCGGTGGTCAGGATTTTGATCATCTTTAAGTGGTTTGCGGCTTACAGGAATTTTGCCTTGTTTGCAAGCTTTCTAAGTGAGCAAAATTATAAGAATAAAAATAAAAAACTGATGGAAACCAAACTAAATAAATATCCACGCTACAACTAAAAAATGTTGCAGGGATTGCGCTGCTGCTGCATTAATTAAGGCTACCTGGTAGACTGTCATGAACTTGACATAATCGGCTGGATTTCGTGCAACATCGGCGCTCATGATTAATCCCTCGTAGCCATCCTTTGTGGCATCGGGAATTGTGTCCTCCTCCAGCAATTCCTCAAGCGTGTCCGGCGTATTCGAACCGGTTTCCTCATTTTGGAATGAGTACACTGACGGATCTTCGGTATCCTTGATGCGTGGCTGCTGAAGATTAAAGTTAGACACAAGTCGAAAGCAAGTAAGGCAGAGATGTGTAAATAATAATACCTTATTGGCGCCGCCCATTGTTAGGTTGATAGCATGCTGTGCGGCTGCCGCTTGCAGATCGGTGTCATCCACAAAATGCGCCATCGGCACCTGCAAATCCGATTCGTGGACGCAGCCTTTGCTGGCTGCCTGGAAGCGACGATACCAATCCTCCTTTTCCCGATCGCAACGCGCGAATATCAGCAGACGCACTTCATCTCCACATGGTATGGTAATGTCCTTCAGATCTTGATCGGGTGTTACAGTATTGTGCAGTTGTCGCAGCTAGAATCAAAAAATCGTACTTAAAATATGAAAGCATACAGAATATATATATTTGAACCTACATCTGCAAATAGGACAGTTGTGCCGAAGTCTGTGGATTTCTCATTCTCATCTCCGGCGGCTGGTGTTGCGTCACCTGTGTTTGGTGTGTAGACCGGCTGATCGGTTGGTGTATAGAAGCCACAGTTCTTGACGATCAGCTGAATGGGATACTTGCGATTGAAGAAGCTACAAATAAAAAGCAGTTGGATAAAAAGAGAGGAATACTCAACGTAAAAAGAGGCGAACACAGACCGCTTCTTGGCCAATCCCACGGGCAGCAACTCAATGCGAGCGTCACGCAAATCATACGAACGATGATCGGTGAAGAGAACCTTGGCGCGGTCGATGGGCTTCTCGTTCCACATGCGACGCTTGGGTATGCGAGCGTTTGTGCCTGATATCTTCAAGATGGCACCATCGAGCCGTACATAGATGGCCCTAGTCAGGGTGAAGGAGAACGTATTGGGATCATAGCTATCGAGCTCCATAAGCCAGCCCGAATACGTCTTAATGGTCTTGTGCTCCTCGACGGATGGTATCTCACAGATGCCCATGCTGCTATAGTTGGGAATGAGGAACGGTTTACGCTCCGGATGTGTCTTCAGCACAAATCTCTCCAGAATGTAAGTGACATACGAACTGCAATAGTTCATAATTATGATGAACAGAATGGTGGACAGGACGCCCCGCACAAAGTCGGGAAACGGTAACACAATCATCACAATTATACACGCTCCAAGGAGCATAGGCTGTGCAACAGGCCGGGAACGCCAGTTCAAGTTGCTGGCGCTACTCAATGTCGTCCAGATTGAGATGAGGGAATCAGTCAGTTTGGTTTTCATTGAAGCATCATTGGGCGGTGCGTCGGCGAATGGCCGGGCGAGCGCATGGGAAGATGTGTTTGAGCTCAAGGTGAGGTCCAGTGTGCTACGCTTTCTTACCGTGTCAATGTCATTGAACTGAACTTCACTCGACTTCTGATCGGAGGACAAAGTTTGTGCCGACGCTGATGGTATCATATCCTCGAGCACCTCGACACCGGACTCAATCTCCACATCCTTGCGAGCGAGCAGAATGCCACGCTTTGACTTGCCACTCTCGATGGGTATCTCCGGTGCGGATGCACTCTCGCGCAACTGGCTCACCTCCGCCTGGGCACTGGTGGACGCTTCGGTATTTAGATCGGCATTGTTACGCCTGCGCAGGAAATTGCTGCGCAGCGACGATGTTGTAGTGCTGCTTGGATTGCTAATCAGATCCTTCTTGGTCATGGCAGACGCTTGCTGCTTGGCCTTGACCTTGGACTTAATGTGTGCGATACCGCGACGTAGCCGGGAGCCCTCCGTTGGGATGGCCGCTGCAGGTCCAGCTTCAGCGCTACCCAGACTAATACTATCGACCAACTCAATTTCTGGGTCCGAGTCGGAGTTGCGCTGCTGTTGCTGCTCCTCGCTTTGTGTGTTCGCATTGATCGTGATGCCCTCAGTTTCCGAATCCGCCTCGTTTGTCCAGCCGACTGTCACACAAGTCGTTGGCTCGTTGGCCACAATAATGGGTATGACGGCTGTCGGCTGCTGCGAATGATGCTTGGATGATTTGATCTCTTCAATGGTCTGCGAGACCTTGCCCTTGATCAGCTTCCAGGTGCCCACGGGAGCGTTAACGCTGTCGACTGCACCACCACCACCTCCTGTGGCAGAAGGAGTAGCTGTCGCGCTGCTTGAGAGGGCTGCTATCAGATTGGGACCACTGGTCGTTGGGGAAACTCCTTCGATGCTGCCCGACCTAAAATAATTTGAATATAATTTAGACAAAGCCATGCCAGTTATTTAAAAATATTGAATTGGTTGCTTAGCCATGCATGCTAAAACACCAATAACATTCTTGTTTGCAGAATTTCCATTGCCATTCGTTGTACACAAAGATATTTGTGAGCGAGATAACAATTAAGATATATTAGCATTCCAAAAAATTGTAAGGAAAACTGATTCAATTCAAAAACAAAGATTATCAGACGAATCTTGCTGGCTAAGAAATTTTTAATCCTGGCCTACTTTAGGGATACAATAAAATAAACAGGCAACTACAGCACAGGGTATTTCTCGTATGTCAGGAATCTTAAAACCGACATTCTAGGGCCCAATCCCATTCATATAAAAAGAAGTTTTTGAATTATTCCAGAAAAGGTATTTTTATTTATTTGAATGAAGATATACGTTTTATTTTTCATTTGTTCTATATAACCTGCTTTTTACGTTCGCCTTTGTTTTTCCTCTTTCTGTTTCTTATACCATTTATTTTCATTTGATTTTTTTAGACGCCTCTTTTGTTGGGTGCCTTAGAAAAGTTATTGGAATATATGTATGTTGTGTATATAATCGTACATTTATATTTCATTCGTTACTGTTTTACATATTTCCATTATTTATTCGTGTTTGATGTGTTTGGTTTTTATTATTTAAATATTGCATTGTAGTACTGCTGATATTTTAGTTTCGATTTCGATTGCGATTTAGGTTTTCGGAAATTTCTTCATTAATTTGTGGATTGTTGCATATGTTTCTAGTAGGTATGTATGTACTTTATATGTATATTTTGGTTTAATTTATCATGGGGTCTCTATTTATATTACGTTGGTATTGTAAATACCATCTCCTATTTTAATACATATTGTTTTTGGTTTTTTGGTTTGAACATTTTTAACTGTATCTGTCAAGAACGCTTTTCAACGTTTTGGAGGAAAATTATGATTGGAAATCGAGAATTCATTTGTTTGGTTTTTGGATTTAGAAAACTACAAATACATTTTATTTTATTTTTTTTTTTAATTTTTTTGTCAACTTTAATTTTGTAAAAAATAAAAAAGTACGTTTATTGAAAATGACTATAAAATATGGAATATTTCACTAAATTTGCATACGTTTCATATATTTATATATATATAAAATTATTTGGTTTACTATATCGGTTTCATACACGCCAACCTGGCTTAGATTTTTTTTGCTATTTATATTTATACTTTTGGTATTCGTTTCTGTTTATCAATTGTATAATTCTAAAAAATTATATGCTTCTGCTTGTTTTCTGAATATTTAGCTAAAAGGAATTCATTTAGTAAGAGCGCCCAATTTTAGTTACTTTGAAGGACTAAATCTTATATGCGAGAACACGCACAAAATTAAAATGGAAGAGCGGATGCAATCAACACTCGCTTCACAGGCTACATTTTCTCAATCAGATTTATTTTAATATTATAAAATTCTTTAATAAGTTTAAAAAGGTACCAAATTGTTATAACCTTGTATTTCGTTTTCTTGCTTTCTTTCTGTCGATCGAAGCATGCTCCAATTAGCAGTGAATTGAAAATTAATTGGTTTTGCTGAAATGGGGTGTTTCAGTTTAAAAAATTTTCTATTTAAAACATCGCGTTTGATTTTGTCTTTACGTTTTACATATCTTTTGACTAGCTACAAACGAAAAAACTGTACATAAATTGTGCTATGAAAATACTCAAAAAATAATATTCTATATTCAATAACAAATCATAAAAGCTACGGGATTTTTCTAAATCTTTATCTACCATTAGTATTATTATTATTTTTATTTCTTTCTTTTCTCTATTTCTAATGCCAATTTGGGGTTTTGCATATAGAAATGTGAAGGGAACAAAATGCGGCTCAGAAATGCATAATAGTGCACTAAGCAGAATTGCAATTTTAATATTTAAATTGTTATAGTATAATTTGTTGTTTGGTATTATTATTATTATATTTGTAGCAATTACTTGAAGCAAATATTCAAGTTGTTTGTCTTCAAAAATACATACACATTACGTTTTATAAATTTCATCAATTGTACTACGTGTAAATTTCATATATTTGGTTTGTTTTGTTTTGTTTTGGTTTTTTTTCTTTTGTTTTTATTTTTATTTTTTTGTTCATATTTTGGTATCAAAAACACATATTGACCAATTTTAGTAAACATATTAAATATTTAATAATAAGTTCGAGTTCCAATACTTTTTTGTAGAGTCTTTTGTATCGTTTAAGTATTTAGTTATATGTATGTATGTATGTAACTAAGAGTTATTGTAATTATTTAATGTATTTACAATACTTTTTATAGATACATAATAAAATGTCCATTACGGTCATATATCAAAAAATAATAAAACACAATTTACTTGATGTCCATTTATTACGTAATAGCAAAAGGTCTTGTATAAATTGCATATATCAAATATTTCATTTTTATATTTTATTCATATCGAAAAAATAAAACAAGGTATAAAAGTGTATCAACGCAATCGGTTAAAGCTACAAGCAACTACAAACTACAAAACATATCAAAATATATATAGTATTTAAGAACTACGCATACAAAATATAACACTAGATTCGTATAAAATGTTTTCCAAATCAATATAACAAATAAACACTGACTATATGTGTAAAACAAAATTTGTATAAAACTAAAAACAATAGATAGTCTTCGTGGCTGCTTTCGAAAGGGCTTATAAAAAGATTTTTATAAACGCAAATGTCTTTGACTCATTCTTTTCTTCTTCTTCTTCTGTTGACTTTCCTTTGCCTATTTCGTTTGGAATACTTAAATAACAAACAAGTGATGCCTAAATTAATTATAGCACGCTACACAAGATTCCAGTTTTTGCAAAAACATTGAGCGTTTGCTTATATTGTTTAAGAGTTTACAATTCTTTTTTTTTGTTTTTAAATTTTTTTTTAGTAGTATTTGTAAAATATTTCCGTTTAATAGTTTTGTCATACAACTTTAAGCATATTTAAATATTTTTTAGGTTTTAGTAAATTTTTTTTTTTTTGTGATTTTGTAGATTTTTTGTTAACAGTTAAAGTATAAAGTATATGTTTATATAAAAGTATAAAAATCTATAAAATATTGAATTTCACTACATTTAAAAAACATCATCATTACACATTGTTATCGCTATTTGCATCGGAATTTACGAGCCGCTTTTTACACATTTAGATGCCTTTTTCATTAAAGACTAGCATTTCATTACATTCATCATATAGCACAAAATTAGCAACGCCTGTATGCACAATTGGTTTAAAATATTTGCATAAAACATTTACACTACAAAGAGTAGGCTGCAGATTACAATTTGTTTGAGTAGATTCATTTTTGGTATCAATTAAACAATTATATTTTGCTAACAATTTTTAAAACAAACGAACGCTCTGAGTTCTCTAATTTTTACTTATGCAGTTTCAAAAATATATATATAGGACATATGTATGTTGTATGTTTTTTTTTTTTTATAAATGTATGTATATCGAATTACATATGCCATTCATATATGCAGTTTATCCGTTTTGTTAATAATATAAAAATTCTAGAAAATTGCTATTAATTGTTGTAATGCTTTTTGTTTTGTTTTTTTCCTTTATGAAAGTGCCTCTCGATCGATCAACTTAAGTTAGAAGTTGTGACTTTGAATTTTATTATAAGGTTTCAATTTGGTATTTGTTTCTTTTTTTTCGTCATTTATGTAAACAAAGCGCGAGCAAAAATTTGCTAATAGATTTGACTATCGTTATAATTTACATACATTTAAAAGTCCAAAGTGACTTGTACTTGCATTTTTGTTTGTTGTAATTTTTAATAATTTGTAGTATTTTTGTAGAATAGAAAAAATATCGTATTTTGGTTTCGCTCAAGTGCCTTTAAACATGCATCTTTATGTAGCAAAGTTTTCGTATATAAATTGGAAAATAAAAGTTTTCTTTTAATCGTTTGTAAGTTTTTCTTTTTTGTTTTTGTTTTTGTTTTAAGTCTACATATTTATATATATATTTAAAATGTTTTTTACTATGTTCATTTTGTTGAGAATCGAGTTTTATATATATATATATATGTATATATTATACTGTTTTACAATTGTAAAAAGTTTTATTCTTCACTTTGTTAACCAATAAGCTGGAACGAAATATTCAGTTTATTTTTACAGTCAACAGATATATTGCCGATATTTCGCCCATAGCCTTCAAACTGGAACAATCTGTAGAAGTACATTTTAGTTTTGTTGGGTCTCTTTTGAATTTGTTCCTTGTTTATTTTGGTATTTGTTAAGCTAATTTTGGTTATGCGTTTGCAATTTTAGTAATATTACATATGTATATATAAGTATGTATAACGCAATTAACGTATAGTTATGTATATATATATATATACATATATATATTTTTACGAATTGGTATTGCACAAAAGTATGTATTCAGATTTCGGTTTATATGTATTTGTGGTTCCTATTAATTTGCATTTTGGTTTCATTTATTTTTTTTATCGACTAAAAAAACAGTTTATACAAAAATTGCTATATAAAAAGTCGTCTAATATAAGTATGTAAGTAAGTATTTTTATATATATATTTCATGCATACATTTATATATATAGCTATATATATATAATATGTATAAAAACTGTTACACATGCTTAAATATTTTTTTATGATGTTTTTTCGCTATATTTTCTTCTTTTTTTCATAGTTTGCAACACGCCCAGCAAATTAAAATTTGCCACAAATAAATAACTAAGGCAAACAGTGTGACATAAAAGTATAAGTTAATTACAAAAATAATAAAAATTAACAAAAAATGTAATACTGAACACAAGTTAATTAACTTTTTGCATAGTTAACAATTATTTTATTTGTCCTTTCCATCAGTGTTAACAATATTATTGTTGTATGAGTGCAGCTTGTCGATATGACTGTGTGTGTGTGTGTGTGTGTAGGCGAGTGTATGGGAATTTTTTATTTTTTATATAAAAAGGTGTGTGACTAGGCTCAAACTAAAACTGAGCACACATAAGAGCTTGCAGAATATTGATCTACTTTAATAATATTATAACTCATTTGGTTTCACATCTCAACGATTCTCGAATTGGTTATCGTCAGAATGCGAACCTACGAGGCATATAAAAATCGTAGTGTGCAAATTGTTTGTGTGTCTTCTTTCAGCGAATTTAAGTTTTGCAAATCAATTGCACAATTTTAAGCCGATTTGTTTATTCTATGTTATGTTTACTCGTACGATTTTCATATGCAACGTAATCACGGTGGCAGGTATTGAACAATACTAACTAATTTAAATCGTATATATAAATAGCGAAAATGTGAAGACTTATATACGATTTGTCATAGCTTAGTGTTAGCGAAAATTACTTAATCATTCTGTGTTGGGATGAAAACTCTGATTTGAATGGCACACGTGTTGTTAACGTGGGGTTAAAAATACTGCTGAACTAACATACATATATATGATGAATGTATGTCCATTGTTGTGTGTGTAGCTGGTGTGTGTGTGTGTGACAACAAAATGCAACAAATATTGTTATTCAAAAAAAAAGTGTGTCCGGAAAAAAAAGTTTCTTATTTTGGTGTTTTTTTCGATTCGTTTTCGATCTCTCATTTAAAATGTATGGGAGTGAATTAAATTATAAATATTGCTTAGTTATTGTTCTCTCATTTAAAATGTGCAAATTATAATTATTGTAAATTTATTCCTATTCATTCGCGATGTTGTTGGGCATTCTCGAAAACTAAAATATCTAATTCACATAAATTTAAATTAGATTTGGTTTAGATGCGTCGTCTTGAATCGTCAAAGATTCTAAAAGGTAGGAACTTATGGGTTGCGATTTTGGTTGCTTTGCTGACAAAAAATATCGAGCTCATTTGTAATTTTAGACTAGTGGTTTTGGTTGGCTTAATCGAATTAAGATATGGTTTCCCTGGTGTATACATTCTACTACGTTGCTGTCTACGAATTTTGTGATGTTAACTCATTTACTCATTTTGAATTTGCTTTCTTTGTTGTGTTGGTCTCAGCGAGTTAAATGGCATTATTTCTTTGTTACACCTTCGTTATTGTTTTCAAATACATGTGTATAAAAATTATAAAAAAAAAAACAAAAATAAAGTACAAAAAATACTGTGCATACGCTTTCCCTAAAGGAAAATTATTCAGATTCCAAAAAATTATGTTTTTTTTAAATAAATTTAAACTTAAGCCTACATTCATTTGCTGTTTCTCCAGGGCGAGTGTTACATGAAATCGTTGCCGATCTCCTCGTATAGACTCTATAAGCTGTTTGTGCCCAGGGGACACATATTGCACCTTGTTGTGGATAACACTGTTCTCTCTACGGTCTCCTCGTGACTCGTGTGTGTGTGTGTGTGTTGTTGTTGTTGTTGTTGAGTGAGCGAGTGAGTTTGTGTATCCATGCGTCTGTATGCTTGCCTTACGTAACTAAATTACAACATTCCCCAGTTACATTCCTCACATTCAACATTCAAACTGCATCATCATCATCATCGACGCCATGCTCATATTGCTGCTGTTGCAACATCATCGCCCGTTGCTGCTGCTGCTCCAATCGGTCGAGTCGGTTTTCGTCGATCCCTGTTGTTTCGTCGTCTCGTATCGTATTTGTAGTGGTATTTTGCTTAGGCACTGCCAGCGCTGCGTTCAACAAACGATGTCGCTCGTCTCGTTGTTGGCGTCTCTCATCGTGCAGCGCGGCCTACCAGCGCCGCCGTTAACACCATCGAAAGGGCACCGCACGTGGCCGGTCGGCGCCCTCCTTGACTAGGGGCTTGTGATACTCACGCCCAGTTCGGGAGTGTATTACCGCCCAGCAGTGCTCGCAGTAATATTGCAGACAGGTCACATTGGCGCAGAAGAAGGGCGCGAATTTGCCACCGCAACGCACACCCTCGCACTCATCGCACATCTGATCGTCGAGGACATAGGGTTTGACCTCCACCCGCTTATCGATGTCACCGTGCTGCAGCTGGACGAAACGCGCCGATATCGCGGCAATGTAGCTTTGTTGATTGGAGAAGGCGACGCGGCCGGCACCCTTGGGATACTTGAGCTCGGGATCGGTATCGATGCCCGCATAACAGACGCCACCATACAAACGATCCATGATCATGGCCAGCTCGAAGGCTTTCAGGGGACGCGGCACACCACCGACAAAGACGGTTTTGCGTGGATCTAGTGTCATGGTTGCATCCAGCACATAATCCGCATCGGCCAGGCGCCAGGGTCGTATTTGCACGGCCTTATCCTTGATGGTTGGCGAGGAGACGCACAGATATAGCTTATCCTCATCGGCTATGCAAGAGTCGATTAGCTGCTGCACACTGCTCTCGTCCTGGAACAACAGAAACGCATAGCCCTTGGGCGGAAAATATGACTTGGATTCGGCTTTGTGAGGCCAGTCAACAACCAGTGGTCCAAAGCGGCGAAACGATGTTGTTATCTCATCCTCATCAATGTCGGGTGGCAGGCCGCCAACGAATACCTTTCGGGAGAAGCGAGCGGTGCTATCGCCAGCATTGCCTCCATTGCCACCACCACCACCAACACCGACCCCACCCTGGATGGGGGAGTGTGGCGAATGCGGCGACAGACGCGACGGCGAGCCCATCTTCAGGGCATTCAAGTAAACAGTTGGATCATTGCCCGCAGCAATGGCCATGGCATCGGCCTCACTCAGATGCTTCTGGCCACCACCAACCATGCCGCGCATGCGCTCGTTCATCATGTTGCCCATATTGTCGCCACCGCCACCGGCGGCGTTGCCCAGCGACATACCACGCATATAATCACTGAGGGTGTTCTCCATGCCACCGCCACCATGATGCAGTTGTCCATTGGCGGTCATCATGTTGCCATAGTTGTTGCCCAAATAGGGCGCATCGCCGCCGCCACTAGCACCAGCAGTGCCCATGCCACCGACTCCACCTCCGTTGCCAATCGAGAGCGTTGGTATGTTCATGGGATTGGGGGGTCCACCACCATGCTGGGATCCACCACCCACCATGCCACCATCCATGTGGCCATACAGTGTCGTTGGTGAGCTGCCCTTGATGGGGAACGATATGCTGCGTCTATATTTGGGCGATACCCCCGGCATGGACATTTGTGGTATGGGCGAGATGCCGCCGCTGCTGCAACCCGCCTGTGAGCCATTATATGGAGATCCACCACCACCACCGTTGCCACCACCACCTGGCGAGGATGGACTGTGTGCTCCACCTCCTCCATCCAACTGCTGCTGTTGAAGTTGCTGCTGCTGATGATGATGATGCAGTGCGCTCAAATTTGGCGACAACTGTTGCTGCTGCTGTTGCAGTTGTGGCGGCGGCTTGTTGAGATTGAGATTTGGTGGCAGGCCGCTGCAGCTGCAGAGGGAGAGGAGTAACGAGAGAGATGAAGAGGCTTTTTTACAATTTTGGAATTTGATTTGGCATTACTTTTATCATTATTAAGTTGTATACTTTATATAAGAAGGAGCAATTTGTTCAAAGATTTGCTTCAAATTATTGTTGTTTTTGGATATTTTATTTTGGGGTAAATAGATAATGAAATTAGTTTTTGTGTATGCTTTTCAAGGTAATCTTAGATAACAACATTGCCGCCCAGCGTTCAATAAATGAAAAAAGAACAAACTAATGGAAATTGTAATGGAATATATATATGTATATATATAGTAGTATATGTAATAATTAATATTTGTTACACTGGGCGTTGAGCTGTCTTTAAAGCATGTAGTAAATGTATCGTAGAAGTTTTTTTTTCGCAATTAAATCGAATTTTCTCTGCACACGTAAATCATTAAAAACTTTTCCAACTATCGAGAAAATCCCTAAAAGAATAAAACTTGAAGCAAATAAAAACAAAACATTTTTCAATAAATTGCTCCTTGCTCTTAACTGATTTTATTTTATAACGTTGCTTTGATTGACGATTTTTTGTTGCTGTTGTTGCTGCATTATCGATGTTGTTGTTTTGTTGGTGGTGGTTGTTGTTGGTGGATTTGGTGGTTTTGTTGGTGGTTTTTGTGGTGTAGGATACTTTTGTTGTGGTTGGTAAAAATGTTGTTGTTGTTTCTGTTGCGGCTGTGGTGAATGGTGTGGGTGGTTTTTTTATTTATTTTTTATTTGAGGTGGTGCTAGTGGTTGGTTGGTTGGTTTGGTTTCGTAATACATTGCGATATCCAATCAAACAAAGTATGAGCGGTTAAAGATGCGCTGGCTGGTTTTGTTGTCGACAGTTTTGGCAGCACTGTTTCGGGTTAGTTTTAAATGCACTGTGCACGGTGGTGAAATTGAAGGTACTCTGGTTTTTGGTCTTTTATTTTGATAAACAAAATTCCAAGCACTTGACACTGCGCGATTATTTTTAATTATATATATTTGTTTTTTTTTTTGCCGTTACATAGAATATTTTTGACTGCGATAACGATAACGATAAACGAAACACACATACATGTGTACAACAGCAATTGCTTAAACTTTTAATCGTTTTGATAGCTTCTAAAAAAAATACTCGACACTCTGTGTGCTGCAAAGATAGCAACGGCCCAGAATAACAAAGAATATTTGTCATAATTATCGACAAAAAGGTTGTCGAAAATATAAAGAACAAAAAGGAACAAGAAACACGCACAACGGGTGGGCGGCAATGGGTTAAAGTAGTATAAAGTAGTATTATTGGTAATGTTAAGGCTAATGCTAATGGATATTGAAACTAGTTCAAAAGTTGTATCAGTTGTTTTGATTGTGTTGTTGTTGTTGTTTTTGTTGTTGCCACAGCTGCTGCTGCTAGTCGCTCGCACAGCTATGCTAATTGATTGACAAATTCTATACAGTGGCTGTCAAACTGTAAGGCCAGCCATCAAATTGCATGGAAAAATTTGTAATTTAAAAAGTTGTCGTCGTTTGCCAAAGGCTGGATGATGATGGGTAAATGAGGTGGTTGTTGGTTGCATGTTGCCCCTGTGGGAGGCACACGCTTCTGATGGTTAATGAGGATGCCGCTGATGTTGATGTTGTCTGCAGCAGCAGCAGATGATGATGATGCAGATAATGATGAAATGTATATGTTATGTAGAAACGTGTACAAGTGTAAATAGATAACAAGAAGAAAAAACAGCAAGGCAAGGCGAGACAAGGCATGGGTGGTTTAGAGGTGGGTCGGTGGGTGGGTAAAGGGTGGTGGTGGTTGGTAGTTACTTTCGGTGGCGTGTTTCTGCCAGTGATAAGCATTTGCAGGTGTCGCACGCGCACGACAGTGTTGCAAAATGTAATTAAAAAAATGCAATTAGCAAGTGAAAAAGTTAGTTAGAGAAAAAATACAAACGGAAATTGCAAAGGCATGGATGAAAAACAGGCCGAAGATTTGAATCGGGAAAAATATTTGATTGGCAGGAAAATCGAAAAGCTGACAGTTGACAAATAAGGCTTAAAACGTACACACGTACGTAAAATCAATAAAAACGAGCTTAAAGCGAAAAAGTTAAGCGCCTAGACATGCATTTCAATAATTTAAATGTAACGTCAGAAGCCGAGACACCGTCCCAAAGACTCCCCGTGTGTGTGTTGTATGTGAGTGTAGGTGTGAGCGGTGTACGTCATTCTTTCCCACACAAACACAACATATACAAAACGACCAAGGCCCAGACGTCGGGGGCCTGAGTACTTAAACAGAAAGTTCTAGACGTACTTTGCACACAACACTGTATATACATTTCGAGTGCATTATGCATATATACATCATATACAGAAGGCAGAGAGTTTTGTTGCATACATGCGACATAATAAACAAAGCACAGTTGCTGCTGTAGTGCACTTTTGTACAGCAAGTGCTGCAACACGAACAGAGGGTGGTGTAGCCGTGTGGTGGGTGCTACAAACGGACAGACGCTTAAAGCCAGTTTTTTCTTCTCTTTTTTCGGCATTAAAAGTTCACAAGTACTGCAAATAAAAAACCACAAAATCAAAGTCACAAATAGTTATTTACTATTTACTTCGGTCAATGAACTTGCTCACAAAAAAAAAAAAAAAGAACATGCAACAGGCAGTCGCCAGAATTGGATAAACACAAAAAAGCAATGTGAAGCTGGCTGCGCGTCAGCAATGCGTGCATAATGTGCGTGCACATTTAGAGATGCAACAAAGTGGCGATTAGCACGCAGGCATAAAATGCCGCACGACAACTACGCTAAAAATTCAAGAGCAAATATTTGCATTTAACTGCATTTGAAAGTAGTTGATCAGAAATGTAAAGTACTCAATTGCAGCCAACTTAATGATGTTCGATTAGCATAAAGCTTAGACTCGCTCAGGTGCAGCCAACTTAACAGAATGCGATCAGTAGTAAGCTCAGTCATGTCCAGGCGCAACCATCTTAATCATGTTCGATCAGTATTAAGCTTAAACATGTCCAGGCGCAACCATCTTAATGATGTGCGATGAGCATTAAGGCACCGCCATCGAGATCAAGCGCAGCCAACTTAAAGACAAACTTGCAATCCGCGAAATTCAATGAGGCATCACAAAAATAAACACAAAGCAGCAAGAATATCAACAGCTGCTTAATTCTTGCAAAACAAAACAAAAAATTACAGCGTAAACATAGGAAATTCTTCGTGTATGTAATATGTGTGATTGTATGTGTGTGTGTTAGTCCAATTTGGCAAATATGCAAATTGGCATTTAGCAACAACAACAACAACATGTGTCTTTGTGTGTATGTGTGTAGGTGTGTACGAAAGGGGCGACTTTCAAATAGATTGAAAATTCTGTTCATTGGGGGGCTGACTGACTATGTGAAGACGTACAGATTTTGAAATAAAGACTCACCTTTTGCGATTGAAGAAGCCTCCGCTGCCGCCTCCTCCTCCACCCTGCAGAAAGTTGTTGCGCAGATTAACCTCCTCGTTCTGCATTCAAACAATATTGATAGCAAGAAAGAGATAGGTAGAAAGTGTGTGTGTGTGTGAGAGAGAGAGAAAAGGTTAGAAGAACATGTTACAGCAATGGGTAATAGGGCCAAGTGATTTTGCAACCAAATATCAGCAGCAGGCAGCAGCACATCTGTCGCAAATTTTTGGCAAACTTTGCGCACATAAAAATAGACGCTCAAAAATTCAACAGAATTGTTTGACACTAGCGCGCATTGGCACAAAAATAAAACAACAAACAGCTGACTGCTGCCGACTGTGAGATAACGAAAAGAAAACAACAATAAAGTACGCTAAAAAGTGAAAATTATACAGTGATCAACAAAATTAACGCAACATACTAAAAAAAATATGCCACTAATTTCAGCAACTAAATGCTAATTGCCCATTGCCTCTTACACATCATTATGCGATTAGCGCGACTTGTGAATAAATCAGCGCACTTGGCCAGCGAGCTGCCCAGCTGATAAAACAAATACCAAGGAATGATACTTAAACATGAATCGTGGGGTTTTCAACTTTCAATGTATGATTAAAAAGCCCTAGTCGATTCAAAAGTTTTTACCCCAAACAAGACTTTTTTGTAGTAACAATCTTAAGCTCGGATCATGATTTAACAGCATTGGTTTTTCAAAATCTGATCTTTTGATAAAGTTACGGCTCTGGGTAGTTTTAACGCAACCCTTCAAAATTATGTAAGAGTCGGAATTTTTAAAGTCAATTATAAATGTAGTGTTTATATAACGCAACAAACGATGTCGAAAATGGCCTCGGAATTAAAATCGATTAAAAACTAATAAGAGCTAAAGCTAAAATTGATTTGCAGCAGAAAAAAAAATATTAAAAATTCAAAATTCATTGCGTGGGTTAACAAATTGCCAGATATTTACATAAAATAACAAGATACTTACACCAAAAAGCGACGCCTGCTGTTGCTGTTGAAGATGTTGCTGCTGCTGCTGCTGCTGGTGTTGGTGTTGCTGTGAGGGACTGCTGGAGAGGGAGTGGGTGTCACAGGCATTGACCATCATGCCCAAGGCGGCACCCACGCTGCCATTGTTCTTCATGCCCAACATTGTGGGCGAGGCATCTCCGCCGCCCCCGCCTCCGCCACTGGGACTGTGGCTGTGCTGTGTGTTTTGATGGAACGATTGCAGGATGTCATCCAGCGACTCCTCGTTGGCATTGAAACGCACCGAGATTGGTGTACTGCTGCTCAAGCCGGGCGGCGTTTTAATGGTGTTTGTTGTAGAGACCGCAACAGCAGTAGGCGGCACAGAAGACGATGTGGGTGATGTTGCCAGGCTGCCAACAACGGATGTGGACGCCGATCCGGATAGATTGCTATTGCTGCCGCTGGCACTGCTATTAGCGCTTCCGCCTGTAAATTTAACCGTGTTGGGAGAAAGAGAAAATCGTTTTTAGTTCTATTTTACCCCACACACATTAACAACCCTTCTCCATTGCTTACCTTTTGGTAATTTAAGCGAGTCCATTTTGGTGCCCGCACCGAAGAATATGGATATATATAAAATTTATACGGCTGCACTTGATGAGCTGCGTCGACGACGGCGGGCGTTGATTTGCCTTAGCCTACATTCAAATGTCGGCCACAAAATGTATCCAAAAAAACATCAATCAAGCAAACGACAGACGACGACGGCGCATGAAAGTAAAATGTGGTAAAGGAGAAGCAGAAGGAAGAGAGCAAAAAGAAAATAGGCAGATAGTTAGAAACACGTCATGCGATTAGTCGATCATATTTTTCTGTGTACCCCAATCTCCCTCTCCCTCTCTCCATCTCTCTTTCTCGCTCTATTTAACGTTCACTCTTTCTGTTCGGAAAACGTCAACGTTGTCAAATGTTTCCGCACGTAATTGCGTTTAAAAATAAATAAAGCACACGGCAAACAGCAGAAGCAGCAGCAACAAAAACAATTAGTTTAACAACGACAACAATTCAACAACATTCATTATTTTTACCCTTTTGAAAAAGCCTTTAATACTTTGTTCTCTTCGCTGTTTAATCTTGTGTCTTGCGAGCTGTACATATATACATATATAAAATATATTAAATCACGTTGTGAAGCACAATTAAGGGGAATTTGATGTTATACGCTTATGAAGTCATAAAAATGATGTGCTTTGGGGGAATTGCCTGAAGTGTGTTATTTTTTGCTGCTGATAGTGGCTATTTAAATCATACGCAATGTATTCGTTGTGAAATTTGCAGATAATACACATTTACTATGAATCAAAGCCAGCCACGATAAAGTGAAGAATTCCAGACTTGAAACGTAATTCGACTAGGTTAACGATAATCTAATAATTATTTTTTATTAAGGCTCGCTTATATAAAATGTATACAAAACGTATTTCGCCCAAAAAATTATTGACATTTTCATATATATGAAAGGAAAACATTGCGACACCCATTAGCTGGCCATCTTAATGCCCTCGCTAATTGCATTTCAGTGTGACGGACTTTTATATCCGCACAACAACATTTACTATCAGTGCACGTTTTATCAACGCCCAAAGCCAAACAAGCAAATGGTTCGATAAATGTGCCCATTAAATGTGCCGTGCTTGTTTTCTGTTTTCTTGTTGTTTTGTTTGGTCGCGCACAATAATAATAATAATGGCAACAACAGCAACATCAAAAACAGCGAGTAATCAATCTACAGTTGGCAAAGATAAAAAAAAAAACAAAGTAGCGTCGGGTATAACGATGAGTAATGAAGATAAAAATATGCTTGCAAATACAAAATAGAACTTTGCAGTATAATTTTTTTTTTCTTCTTTAAATCCCAGGCTGGCCCCAAGGCGAAAACAGATGCTCATATTACCCCATTTACCATACGGTATATCCAATCTTCTCTTGTAGCACTTCACTCTGAAATTGGAACTGTCACCGGAAAGCGAGCATTGTTGTAGAACAGAGGGGTGGAAAGGGGAAGGCAGTGGGCCGTTTAATTAGTTAAATGCATAGAGAGACAACTCGACAACAAAATTGTCACGCCAATGAAAATGTGCGCTGAGGCATAGAGAGCCAGAGAACTAGAGAGCTGACCGCAGACGACTTCCCTCACAACGGGGTGTGTGTGTGTGTGTGTGTGTGTGTGGAATACACTCTATTAATATGGCAATAAATGCCTGATAAGTGAACTTATGAGGCTACTAGTATTATAGAGGCCAAGCAATGGAGACATGCTCAATTGCAATTATATCTGAACTGCTGACAGAAATCGTTTAAGAATTAGAATGTGATATTACAACCAAATAATTCTTATGAAAGCTTTGCTGCAAATAAGAAATTCTGGGAAATACTCCAAACTACGTCATTTAAAATGTTACAGAAATTGGAATTATAACCGTTATTATCTTGAATATTGTTTACATTTATTTATTGCTGCATAATTAATCTTGTTTATATTTACTCTCACAAATTTGTCAATCTATTACTATTCAAATTTATGTTTATTGCTTATTAATCATTTACAAACTTTGTCGAACTGTGGGACGATACCATTTCATGGAGAAAGGGTATGTGAGGCATAATCAATACACAAATTTGTCCTACAAACGACAGAAGAGCGACCCCCAAAAACAAAATAAGTAACTTGAATTACAAGCAACGACGACGCAGCGCAGCTGAGACTCGGGCAGTGGAAGTGGCAGGGGCAGATGCCGAGGCAATAACAATGACAGTAACGCCCCCCCTTCTAGCACACATACACACACACACACATACACACACAGTCTGAGTAAAATAAACAAGTATATTGTACCGCCAAAAGCATAGACAGCTTGGCTCAGGCTCAGCATCCAACATCCAACAGCAAACAGCCAACAACAGCCAACATTCAAATGCTGCTCGAGAGCACAAAAGTTGCGCGATATGATTTCTGGGAGAGCGAACGGCTGCGCTGACAATGCACGTTATATATACATATATATAGATATACACGTGTCTGGGTGTGTGTGCAAACAAACGAATATATCTGCGTGAAGGTAAGTAAGTATGTACTTGGAAATTAAATGTGCTTTCCTTTTGTTTTTGTTGATGGGGAAGAAGAATTTTGCTTGTATTGTTGTATTATCAAACACACACAGTAGAAGTCTGCAATTAGATTTAGTAACTGGGCCAAATTGGCGAGCGATTTTCTCTACTCTTTTTTTTTTGCGCTGGGCCAGAGACTTTTTAGGGGTTATTACGGTCTTTGCTTTGCTCAACTGTTTCGTTCGTCGTTGCCCCAATTTCAATTGGTTACGCACAACAGCAAAAAAAAAACATAATGGAATGGAAAAGGCAACCCTGTTTTGGGGGGTTGCTGTACGCGAAATTAGGCCAACACGATGCGCACACAGATATTTAAAAATCAAGTGACATTTTGACAGGTGCAAAAACAAACAAAAAAAACACAAAAATTGTCTTCAGTTTTCCCGTTTTTTTTTTTTTTTTGTCTTTTTTGCTTGTTCTATTTGATTACCCAAATAGCGCTAATAACACTAACCTTTTGTACTTGGAGTATTTCGCTTTGGCCTCTCGGCAGATTTGTTGCAACAACGCACGAGCGAAGAACACACGAAGGCACAGGCCACGAAGCACGAACGACGACGACGGCAAAACTTTCAGGTGCAAGTTTTTTTCGTGAGCGTGTGTCTCTGTGTGTGTGTGAGCGTGTGCGTGTGTGTCTGTGTGTGTGTGTGTGTGAGTGCGTTACATTTCCGGGGGTGCAGGCAATCAGGCCGTCTCACTCACACTCTCTCGCACTATATTCTGTGACGTATATGGCACTGTATATTTTCCTCCTATTTTCTTCTTTTTTTTTTGTTTTCTGCAAAGCGAAAATTCCTTCGCTGCGGCAGCGAATTTTTTCTTCTCTTCCTTTATGTAAAATGTTGCAGATTTTGTATATATATATTTTTTCTTTTAACGGATTACAAAAGATGAATCGGAGATTTTGAATTGTTCATCTATGTAAATTGTTTCACTTTATTGCACACATTGCGAAATATTGGGATCAACTTAACACACACACACGACGACACCGGTAACGAAGACGACTTCAGAGACGATTTTCTTTAACAAAAAATTTTAAGATTTTAAGTTGCACTATTAATTTTGGGCTTAAGGAAAAAACATAGAATGTTTACACTAGAATTTTAAAATTGAATCTTATGTCGGATTTTCGACGTCCGCTCACCAGCGCGACGAATGCGAGACTGAGAACTTAAACTTTTCGACTGCTACCAGCTTTTCCATCAAGCTTGTTTTGTCGTCGTCGACGTCGCCTACTTTTCCGACCAAAAAAATCAATCATTTTCGGTTGTTTTGCTTTCATACGGTGTTTCGTGCAACAGAAACGACAGCTGCTCGGTCTTGCAGCGTTGCCAATTTGTATGCCGATATATCGATATTTTAGCAGTAACAAACATTTTTGATTACATCAATTATAAATTGCTGTTTTTCTTGTGTATTACATATATTGCACTCTATATAATTGATGTTACATTTTCAAGACTATCTGGCAACCCCATTGGGGGCTTAGATGAGAATACAAGAGAATTACATAAAACAGCATTTTACTTACAATAACAACGCCAAAGTTCCTTCCTTCTCCTTTTCCCCTTCCTCTATGTTATTTCTGGTTATACAGTAAAAATTGTTGCACAAACATCAGCTGCGTCTTAAGGAAGAATGTGACGAATATATTTTTATGACAAACTCACGCGCGCGATAGTTGTTTTGGTGTGTAATTTATGCGCAAAGTTTATATGCAAGTGTATATGCACCCCGTTATATGTGTTCGGTTTTCTTGTTTTTTTTTTTTTGGTTTCACTAAACTATAAACATTTTTATTTATTTTTTTTTATTGTTTTTGTGTTGACTTTTATGTAAATGTTTTCTAGACAACTACGATTGCTGCTGGGAGAAGCAGTCGATCTGCAAACTTAACATTCTCGTAGCAAGCTTTTAACAGCTGTTTCGCAGCTAATGCGACCTTTTCCAAACGATCTGGCGGCGCTGGCAGCGCGCTCACTTAAATACGTATTCAAAACATCGATATTTATTTTGCAAACAAATGCAAATTAATTATGATGCATAATAATGAGTGAGTGTGTGTGAAAAATTAGATGTTCGACGCCCAAGGTTGAGAGCGCAATGATTTAATACTATAGAGAAATACCGATTAACTCAAACTTATAGAAACAAACAAAGAAAACAAACAGGTTTTTTGATAAGCATTTCTGATTTTTTTTACGATTATGCTCGTCTTTGTGCGCATTTGAGATTCTCTGCTTCGTCATGAAGCACGCTGTACGCTTGTTATTTGTCTGTGGTTATTTGCTGGCTTTGGCAATTGGCTATAATGTGCCCGAGCCGCGAATTGAGGTGTTTTATCCGAAAGGATTTGAGGTATCCATGCCGCATGAGGAGGGAATCACATTGTTCGCCTTCCATGGCAAACTGAACGAGGAGATGGAGGGCTTAGAGGGAGGCACGTGGTCACGCGATATTGTCAAGGCAAAGAACGGACGTTGGACCTTCCGAGATCGGCAGGCGGTGCTGAAGCCGGGCGACATTATCTACTACTGGACCTATGTGATCTACAACGGCCTGGGCTATCGCTACGACGACGGTGCCTTTGCTGTGACTGGTTATGGTGACAATACTCAAAATACTCCCATTGCAACTAGCACCATAAGGGTTCCGACTACAACGGCTTCGCCACCGGTAATTGACATTAGGAACAACGATAATTGTGTGAAGCCCAACACACAGGTGAACGGGAATCCCACTCGTTGTGCGAACCAATTGATCTTTGTGGATGACTTCGATGGCGGCAAACTTGATGCCTCCAAGTGGACGGTGGAGCATCGTTTCTCCGGCATGCCCGACTACGAGTTCAACATCTATCTGAATGATGCAGCCCAAACATTGAGTCTTTCCAATGGATTTGTCAATCTTCAGGCGCATTCGACGCAAGCGCTGCTCAAACAGGGCCTGGACTCCAAATTAGATCTGGGCAGCGGATGCACTGGCATTAAAGATACAGCGGATTGTGTGCGCGATGCCAGAAATCGACCTGACAGATTGCCACCTATCGTCTCTGCCCAGTTCTCTAGCAAACTGAGCTTCAAATACGGACGCGTTGAGGTGCGTGCCAAGATGCCCCGTGCCAGGTATTTACTGCCGCAGCTGTGGCTGCAGCCCAAGGAGCATGTCTACGGCAAGGATGACTATAAGTCGGGTCAGCTTAGGATTGCGTATGCCCGGCAATCGAGTGACGGAGAACAACTGGGCCTGTATACGGGAGCAGTGCTCAATGCCAAGGAACCCTTGCGTTCGGCGAAACTGTGTCACAAGTTTGGCTCCAGCGACACCAGCGACGACTGGAGCGAAAGCTTCCACAATTATACGTTAGTGTGGACGCCACAAGAGCTCAAGTGGTATGTGGATGGCAGGGATGTGTGCACCCAGGGCAGCAAGACGGGCGCATTCAGTGAGACGACGGTGACCAATAAACCACTTCCGAATGCGGATGAACTGGAGAAGGGCACGGGCCTTGCTCCGTTCGATCAGGAGTTCTATTTGACCTTTGGTCTGGGCGTTGCCGGGTTCAATGAGTTCTTCTTCGATGTGAAGAAGCCGTGGCATGAAGAGCACCCCCAAGCAATGCGCGATTTCTGGAGTTCGATCAAATCACAGAAGGATCAGTGGCTGGAACAGGCACAGCTCAAAATCGATTATGTCAAAGTTTATTCTATATAAATATCATTTCTAAACACAATTTATAACATTTCTTGTATATTCAAACAATAAATATGAAAACAATTTCAATTATTTGTTTTCATTATTAATTAAATATTTGATAAGAAAAGTTGAAATTTAATCATTCTTTAAATTTCGCTGTTTTAAATTTCGATAGTTCATTCGAATGCACGGTCACACTGCCATTAACGATAGTAGAGTGAGCAACAGCTGTGCTTTGATTTTTCGGTAAACTGCCATCACTAGTGCTCACATAACCCTCAGCGGCATTTACCTGTTAAAAGAACATAAGTAAATTAAATAGCACACAATTTTAGACGATTTTCTAACATAAAGCACATTTCACACTTGCAGCCGAATACAAAATGCAAGTGTCACGTCTTGTGTTGCGTCAACTTCGTCGCCAAATCAACGTACAGCGTCAATATAGCGCTGCTGCCCCCGCCGCTGCTCCCTCTGCTGCATCAGCCGAGAAACTCGTGCCACCCGCTCCAGAGGGCGCTGCAAAGCCACCAAATGCCAAGCTCGATAATATTGTGAATAACATTGCGATGCTCAATCTGCTCGAGGTGGCCGAACTGAGCACACTGCTCAAACAGAAGCTAAATCTGCCCGAGGCAGCATTTGCAGCACAGATCGCTGTTGCGCCACGGGGAGCTGCTGAGGATGAGGAGGAGGCAGCTCCCAAAAAGGTGCAAACTTCGTTCAAGGTGAAAATGGTTAAGTTCGATGAAAAACAAAAGGTGGCGCTCATCAAGGAGGTGAAGAATCTGCTCGAAGGCATGAATCTGGTGCAGGCCAAGAAATTTGTAGAAAGTGCACCGACAATTGTCAAGGAGGATATTCCCAAAGAGGAGGCCGAGAAACTGAAGGAAGCGTTGTCAAAGGCGGGCGCCATTATTGAAATTGAATAAGCTAAAACTTTTTTGATAAATATAAATATTTGTTGTAATTCAAAATTTAGCACAGCGATTTGCTGTAAATTTAATTAAAAAATCAAGCACTGCAATTTGCTGTAAACTTAACGGTAAATGATAAACAAATCGCACGTGTCTCTCAATTAAAAACTGTTTATTTCTGGGCAAATCTGTTGCAACTTTCTACAATTTCCGGCCACTTTTACCTTTTGCCTGAATGGTCTAAACATTAATTAGTAAAAACAGCTAGCTTTAATTAGTGTGACATTGTTAATTTAAGTCGTGTGTAGTTCACCACGTTCGCCAGGAAGGTGCTGTGGTGAAGCTACAAATAGAATAATGCATGCTGCACCGCTAAAGCACCGTTACATCATATTGCAATAAAGCGCAAGTTTCAAATTGTGATTGTTGCTCTTGTTGTTATTGGCGGCTATAAATAAATGCAAATTGAGCGTTAGATCAATGTTTAAACAATGTTTAAATATGAAAAGAAAAGTAAACAGCGCGCACTTTCTACGATCGGTGGGGCGAATCATGCGACGATTATCAACGCGTGTTCCTAAATGGTGTATTTGTATCACTTTCATCGTCCCATTGATTTGTCACTTTAAGAATGCTCTTAAAAGATCAACCCACTGATCGAGCCCAACTAACTGACTATGCGTGAGTGCTCCAAATATTTGCTGCCATCGAAATAAACTACACACGATTTACGCGTTGCATTTGCCAGCCTCCCCTACCTCCCCTTTTGGGTGAAATGCTTTCGGAGGAATGAAAAGGGGGAGGGGGAGAGGGAGATGGGGAGGAGGATGGCGCATCGGTGTCTTTCAATTAGCACCTGCGTCTTAGTGCGACACAGTAAACTCGAGAGCTCGGCTCATACACTGCTCAGTCTGAATCGAAACATAGACGCGTCCAAGACGTTTTTCGTCTTCTCCCGCAGAATTAGAGCGAGAAAACCGAAAGTGAAGTGGAAACTGTTTAAATCAAGCCATGTCGAAGCGTACACATTCCACGCATATTTTGTGCATTGTGGTCATCTTCTTCAGCAGCTACATTCTGGGCATTTATAGTGCGGCACGTGCGACCAGTGAACTTGAGTTTTTAACAATGCACAATGAGAGTTGGACACTCAACGACACACTACTGGATAGTCTTGAACATGAGCTGGCGGCAAAAGCGGGGAGTGGTGTGGCCCGCAACAATTCCAGAAATCCTCGCTGTAAGTAAACGTTTGTTGACCGCTCTTGTTTTGGGCCATTTGCGTCTTGAGTGGCAGCCGTTTGTTTTTGTTGTCGCACCGCTTCATAATGGATTTATGTATGTGGGTCACATTTCAATTATCACCCAGTTCCGTGCTGGACTCTTTAGTCTCAGGCGTGCTCTGTGTCATCTCTTGGCAACATCGGCTATCTCGCCTACCACCGAGCTTATCTCCATTTACTTACTATCACTTGTAATGACCCTCACAACTCTCTTTAAATTTAACATATATATTCAAAATGCTCATTTTTAAAATTTACATTCGCAAAGAGAAAACTGAAAACTTAAAAAAATGGGATTTTTCAAGTCTCAAAATTATTTTCTTGAGCCAAACCTCAAGCGATTTATTGCTGAAGTTTAGTCTTTAAACTTTATGATAAATTAAGTTCAGGATCTATTCCTACTGGATTACTTTAATGGGCTTAATTGATCCAAATTCAGCTATTTAAAAGTGTTTCTTTAAATACTTTAGAAAAGTTTGGTTCAAAGAGGTTTGGTTTTACATGGAAATTAAAAATTTTTTTCGGAATTACGTTTGCAATTCAAAAAATATTTAAGCAAAGAGAGATTTTCATAACAATTTCTAGAATTAGAAAATTTCAAACATTAACACGCAATCTTTTTCAGGGTTTCCCTTTTACACCATCGGCCGCTTCTCCAATGATATTTGCCTTGGCAACAACCTGTTGATGGGCACGTGCGCCATCCGTGGGGAGTGTGATGATAATAGTGGCGTTGCCGCTGGCAGTTGCTCGACGGTTACGAACCAGGCCGTCTGTTGCATCTGTAAGTTGAGCTGAATTCAAATTACAAATTGTAAATGTTAATCAGGTCATGATTTACAGACCAGCGGACTTGTGGTGCGAGCACCAACTACAATAATACCTATTTCTACAATAGTAACTATCCGGCACCTTATTCCGGTGGAGGACGGTGCACGATTGTTGTTACACCGCCGGATTCAACCATTTGCCAGCTGCGCATCGATTTTCTGGCCCTGTCACTGGCTCCACCGAGCGGCGATGGTTATTGCAGCACTGATGCTTTAATCATTACCGGTGGCGCCTCCCAGGTGCCCACCATTTGTGGCGAGAACTCTGGCCAACATGTCTATATAGACTTTAATGGCGTTAGTCCGATCTCCATCACAGTGGTCACCTCGAGCAGCTACACATTCAATCGTCAATGGCAGTTCCAGATACGCATGTTGGGCTGTACATCGGCGACCTTGGCGCCCGCCGGCTGTCTGCAGTATTACATGACCCCCAGTGGGAATATAGCGAGCTTTAACTATGTCTCTGCCGCATCATCTGCCCTAAACTCCATTGGAGTGCAGGGGACCCGACAGTTGGCCAATATGCGCTATGGGATCTGCATACGCAAGGCGACGGGCATGTGCTCCATCACTTACGGCCAGGTTGGCTCCGATGCCTACTCCTTTACGATGACAAATGATGTGGGCGCCGTGGATCCGGCTCTGCTTGCCACGTCAGCGGTGCAGAGTCAGGATTGCACAACGGATTATCTCGTTATACCAGCTCCAGTGCAGGGTGGCGTCAGCATGCCCAGCGATCGGTTCTGTGGATTGGGTCTGGTCTCGACAACAACTACGGCGAAACCATTTGTCGTTTACTCAGTGACGGATGCGAATGAGGAATTGGATATATCGAATCGTGGCTTTTACTTATCCTTCTCGCAATCTGCTTGTCCAGTGTTATAGATTGGATTATAGATAATGATAACTACAATAAAAGACTTACAACTAATCGATATAGAAATAAATTATTTTATAATACGTATTATTTTTAGCTTTTACTGTACATAATTTATCTAACAGATTCGGATGATTAGAATTACGCTGCCATCCGTATAAGACTATCAATCTCAGCCTGTAGCTCCTTGATCTGCAAATGACCAACAGTTAGCAAAACTCTGATCCATCGAATAAGTAACTAGAAATCTTACCCGATGGTTGAAATGCAATTTGGTTGCTTTATCGGCCATCAGCTGGAAGGCTTCGTTGTCAACACGAAGTCGATACTTTTGCAGCTCGTTGTTCAACTTCTTCAGCTTCTTCTGGTTCTCGTTCAGCATTTGAGCCCGCTTCTCTGCCAGCGCAGTGTATTCCTCGTTCATGGAGATACCAAAGGAGCATAATGCTCCGGCCGTGGAAAAGAAGTTTAATTTCTTGGAGAACTTGGACTCCTCATTGAGCAGTTCCATTTCCACATTTGTGCAGCGAGTGAGCACCGCAATCTGCTTCAGATGACGTTGCAGTATCATTTCCGCATCCTCATTCTGGGCGAACAGACACAAATTGGGTGCGTGGCGTTTGCTGATCTGATAGCGACTTTTCACTTGCCGAATGCTTGTGCAGATGCCGACAATATCGGCAACCTCGGCCTGCAGCTTGGGATCCCGATACTCCGACAGATTCAGGTGAATGTCAAGCGGCACATGCTGCAGCAGCTCGGAGGCGACGAACGGGGTAAACGGCATCATTGCCTGCAGTCCCCAGCTGAGGCACGTTGTCAGAGTGGCCACGTTGATGTAGGCTTCATTGCTGCGACTGCTTATTGCCGCTTTAGTCGTTTCCTGCAAACGATATGGTGAATATTTAATCCATATTTTTTATAATTTATATGCCATCGTAAGAACTTACCAGATAAACATCGCATAGATTTTGATAGAAGAAAAGTTTTAGAGCCGATGTGGCCATGTGGAAATTGTAGTTAGTGGAACACTCGGAGCATATGGCAAGCGTCTCGGCCAGTCGTCCAATGATCCACCGATCCCATATGCTGAGCGTCACGCCCTCCATGGTCTCGAACTCATTCAGACCGATGCCGAGAGTTTGGGCAGCGCCCAGTGTGAATCGCATTGCCTGCCAGATCTTGTTGAGGAACAGTTTGTTCGTGTGGCAAGCGGCCACATCAAAGTTGATGAAATGATTCTTGATATTGTGGCTGAGCAACGTAAAGCGCAATGCATCAGTGCCGCACTCTTGGATGCCATTGGGAAACATTTTAGTTAGACCCTCCGTTGAGGTTTTCAGTTCGTTGGGGTTCAAGATGCCAGCATCACTGGATTGCTGCAGAACTGCTTTCAGACTATCCAAGCTGGCACCCTGCACCACCTGCTGTGGTGAGACAATGTTGCCGAGACTCTTGGACATCTTGCGTCCCTGCGCATCGCACACAATCCCATTGAGTAGGATGCGCTGAAAAGGCGCCTCACCGGTCAGCTTCAGGCCCATCATCATCATGCGTGCCACCCAGAAGAAGATGATGTCGTGGCCAGTCTGCATCAGATCCAGCGGATACTTCTCTTTGTACGTTTCATTGGGCCAGCCAGCGACAGAGAAGGGTAGCAGCGATGAGGAGAACCAAGTGTCCAGCACATCCACATCCCGACAGAGTCGTGGTTCTTTGGTGTCCAAGATGCGCGATGCCTTCTCGCGCGCACTCTCCTCATTGGGGGCAGCAACCCAGCAGCTTTTGCCATGGGCGTCGAAGGCCTCGTAAGCGGGTACCCGATGACCCCACCAAAGCTGCCGCGAGATGCACCAGTCCCGCGAATCTTCAAGCCAACGCTCCCATTCCAGCTCAAAGTTGGCGGGCAGAATTTGCAATCGTCCGCTTTTCAGCTCGGACAGCGCAGCCTCCGCCATCGATTTGGTCTGGAGGAACCATTGTGGCAGCAACATGTACTCGATGATGTCCTTGGAGCGCGAACAAACCGGCAGCTGCATTTTGTGTCCGCGCACCTCGCGCAACAGCTGCAGCTGCTCCAGTCGCTCCACGATGCGATCGCGTGCCTCGAAACGAGGCTGGCCCTGAAACTCTGGATACGCATCGAGGATGTGTCCACTCTCGCTGAACACCTGTCTTCCGTCCAGCTTGTGCCGATTGGCCAGCTCGAAATCGAACCTGTCGTGCGCTGGCGTCAACTTAACGGCACCCGTTCCAAATTCCCTGTCCACAGCAATGTCAAAGATCAGTGGAATTGTGTCCTCGCGAAAGGGATGCTTCAAACGGACCTCTTCCTTATTGCGATATTTGCTGTACCGTGGATCGCCCGGATGCACAGCAACTGCAACATCACCGAGAATAGTCTCTGGTCGTGTGGTGGACACGATAATCTCCTCGGGCGTGCCATCCGCTTGCGTTTCGCCATCCACAATGCGATAGGCAAAGTCAAAGATGCGTCCAAAGAGCACCGTTTGCTCGTAGCCTGGCACAGTCACCTCTGTGGGTTCCTTGATCTCCACTGTGTCTACCTCAATGTCCGAGATGGCCGAGTTGAGGGCACAGGACCAGTTGACCAACGAGTTACGTCGCTTAATCAGTCCCTCGTCGAACAGGCGCTCAAAGGCCACATTTACAGCATGAGCCTGCTGTTTGTCCATCGTAAAATACTCACGCTCCCAGTTGAGCGTGCAGCCCAGCTGCTTCAGATCCTGTACAATGCCGGCTCCCTTTTCAGCCTTCCATTTCCAGACTTCATCCAAAAACGCCTCACGTCCGATCTCCTGGCGCGTCTGACCCTTTGTGGCAGCCAGAGTACGCTCCACAACAGCCTGGGTGGCAATGCCGGCATGATCGGTGCCCGGCACCCATTCGACATTGTAGCCCAGCTGTCGATGCTGCCTCGCAATCACATCCTGAACGGTGGCCATCAGAGCATGCCCCAAATGCAGATTCCCCGTCACATTTGGTGGTGGCAATAGCATGCGGTATGTGCCACGCTTGCAAGTGCTGCTCGCTTGTGTCGCGGTCTGTTGTTCTTCACGTGCCCAATACGCCTGCTCCACTTGCTTTGGCTGGTAGCCGGTTGCCAAAGATAATTTCGCATCTGAGAGTCAACTTTTTAGCCGGCAAAAAAACACATTTTTTGTAAATGGAAAGCGTATTAAAACTCACCTTTATCTGTGCTGTAGTAAAGTGCGCTGGTTATATTTCGCAATTTTGGCTGGCATAAGTGTTTGCGAGTAACTTTTATAATTTGCATTATTTCAATTCTGTGGGGCTTCAGCCGTTGTTATATCAACTGGTATTTTGTTGGCAGTGTGTACACAACTTTTTAAATTTCAAAATATGAACACAAACCCGAACAGCTGATTACTAATGCTGACTGCGATAACTGTCACATTTTGCTATCGATAACTGGACAATGAGCGGGCGCACAATTCAAACTCATAGTTTCATTGCTTTTCAATTTATTGGTATTTAATGCACTTCTTGCCATTAGCTATTGTATATTTTTGTGCATAAAAGCGTGCGAAGAGAAAGAGAAATGAGAGCATATAAGCAACACCCGTGTAACACAGCCAGCGCTGGTATTCGCAGCGGTTAACAATCGCTTGTGCTCCCCAAGCCAAACCCAGCGCAAACTGCAGCATCTGCAGCACAGTTAAGTAACGCTTCCACCAAAGGTACGGTTGAACCCGAGGGCCCAGAGCACTCAGCGAGTAATATCCATACATAATGATGTGCACAAGCGAATTAATTATAGCCGGCACAAACGCTGCAAGCGGAAGCAAATTAGCCAAATACTTTTAGTAAACATAACAACAAAACTTACTGGAACCCGTGGGTATCCATTTAACAACAATCCAGCAAATGACAAACATCGTGCTATGATGATAAACATGCAAAAAAGTTAATTGCGACCACTTCTTCCGCAATATAAAAAATAGTGTGTCGGCAAATTCCAGAATTTTTGTGATGTAGAACCACCAAAATGCGCTGGCAATCTAAAATGAACAGCATCGGCCTTGAGGCTTGACGTACTTAATCCACAATGCAGGAAATAAACTTACACGAATTTCATTTGGATCGTAGCTCAGCTTACACGGCTGACATTGGGTGCTGTAATTCAAAGCCCGCGATGCCGTATAGAGTTCCAAGCAAATGTAGGCATTCAGCATGGCCATCAGCAAATTATAGCAGAACAATGGCAAACGAAGCTGAAACGCTTGGCGACTGCAAACAGAGAGACAATATGATGATGGCGTTTGCTATCCCATCCCGCAGCTATTTGTATTTCACACACCCACCTGGCCATCCATTTGGGCGCTAAATACAACAGCAGTAAGTACAAGGCCAGCACGCTGGCCGCTTTCCATGGTGATGAAACCATGGGCCAAGATTGTGTCCGCTCATCTGCCAGCTCGGCAAATGGATAACTGTCCAGATAGTCAGCTAGAGAAGACCAGGTCATGTCTTCGTCGTATATTATAAGAATGCCAATTGGAATTAAGTCTGCAGTGGCTTTTTATTATATTTGCCGAAACTATTGATGCGTTTAAATGCCGACAGTTCGTTATTAGATCTGTGATTTCTTTAATTAAAAACCTTGCAGTCCAAATGGAGGCAAGCTTTCTGTTTGACCCCTCGAGCGAGTCAAGCGTAAAAAGCTTATGGGTCACTTGGCAAATGCTTCTCCAAGATTCCACATATGCAAACATATTTTAGTTAGATATTTGTTTATTATTTGTATGTGTTTTTGAAAATTGACATTACATTTCAGTTTTTCATTGCATTGGCCTCAAGTTGAAGGTTAAGTTGACCTTTCCATTCAGCGAGTGCACACGTTTAATACATATTAAATATATTTTCATTGTATTTTCTTTGGCGCCCCCAGCCACATTAAAAAGTGCAATGGGCGGAACAGATGAATAACAGGTGAAAAAGCACATACGTGAGTGGAAAATGTAAAGCTAAAATGTTAAATAAACATTTGTCTAAGCAGCGCAGCACAGCACAGCACCGTAGTACGGAGCGAGAGTTGCATTGCCAAAATGCGCTACTCAAACCGAGCATTTCAATTTCCCAAATGCTTTCAAAAACGCTTGACAACACTTATTGTATTCCTTCGAATTGTCTCTTGCTGTCAGACAATGGGCTGATTTTTGGCACTGGTTGAGCATTCGATGGGTGTTTACCTAACCAGCAGACAATGGCGCCATAGAAACAACAACAGTGGCAACAAACATTGCTGCCAGAGTCCTGTATGCCCAGCAGCCAGCCAGCTGTTGTACTTTTTGCAGGTCCTTTGGCCTTTTATTCCACTTGTGACTTTGGCTCCATTTTCTATTATTGTTTTCTTTATTTGTATTACTGTACGTGTCTGCACCTCAGGGTACTTTGCGCTGCCTTTCCTTTCGTCTTCCTTATGCTGCAACGGGAATAAACTGTCTTGACTTGGTCGTCCTCTTGAGCAGCTGCGTCCAAAAGCTGTTATTCAAAGGGTTTAGCACAAGAACATTACACATTACACATACTCGTACTTATATTTTATATTCAGCACCAATAAAACGCGATTCAGCAGACAAGAGCAGCAGCATCTTTACTCCTTTTGCTGATTTGTATCGTGAAAGAAAAATGTGCCCGGTAGCAAAAGTCAATTTTCATTAAAATAACGACACTGTTCTCGGTTGCCTCAAAATGACAAATTCTACATATTTATGTGTACGCATACTGTTCCCACTCACTGTGTTGCGGTTAACCGCGCGGCTCTGCTTATCATCGGTAAGAGGAAGCTATCCTCATGTCCTGTGGCGGCCTCCCTGTCCCCAGCAATGTTTGTGTTTAGGTATGCGTGTAATTAAGTTTGCCTGAATTCAGGGCTGCAATGAAAAGGTAAGACAATAGTTCCTGACATATACCATATAACAGACTCTTAGCTGACCAGATTAAAAAATACATAGTTTTTAGCCTGCATTTTACTATTTAAAGACACGATTTAAATTTCACATATCCTGGCCTTGCATCCCTGCGCAAATTCACTCATTCCTTTGGGGCATTTTGAACACACTTTTGCGGCTACATTTTTTTGATAGATTTACCCGTCGTTCTCGTTGATGTCATTTTGCTCTCATCATTTTGCTCACACCTCTATTTTCTGCAACGTTAGCTCTGCCATTGCCACTGACCGTTGTTGTGGTTAAGAGGGGATCATCCAAAGAGAGGGGCACGGGAGTCCCTCGGCCAGGACACGGGCCAGTCAGTTTGAGTTTATCGCGCCGACATTTTCGCCCCACGTGTCCTCCACGTGAGTTATTAAATAGATTACTGTTTTGTGTTCAGGGGGCTTTGCATATGCAGAATGTGTCACCGAACATGTCCTCCAATTCACAATCACAAGTAGAGAGAGCTACTCATTCGCACACACATACACACAGTCAGGGAGAATGACCAATATGGTAACATGCATGAGCGATTTATGAAATTGAGTTTATGTTTTGTCCACTGTGCTATTTCTATGTGTAACCAGACTATGAAACGATTCATCATATTAAAAAGAAGAAATTAAATTAACAATGTGTATTTAAATAAGCAAATAGAGCTAACGAAATTTCTATCTTTCCATGGAAAGTTTAGAGATATGTAAAATATTTATCAATTCTTTAAAGTTGAGCTTCGAAAATTAAATAAAACAATAGCTTCGAAATTGTAAAGGCATTGATTGATAATACTACATTTGAATGATATGTAAAAGCATTTTTGGTGAATAATTTAGTTTTTTCGTTTTAACTTTGCACAGATTCCATAAAAGAAAACCACTCCATCATTCCTCAATAACTAAAGGACATAGTTCAGCTGCATTGGGGTCAGCGATTGCTGTCAAAAAGCAAGTTATTCCCTACCTTTTTATCATTGCCGTTATTCTCTTCTTTTTATTTTTTGAATTACTTCTTCATGTTGTTTGTTGTGCTTTTTGTTTGTTTGCTGCGCTTTGTGTGCGAGTTTTGTATTGAAAGCGGATAGAACCTGGGTCAGTGGCTTCGCTGGCGATGTTGGGTATTGGTCATCCACTTTCAACATTGCTCTTTGGCATCATTTCCAGCAGTTTCCTGCTCGTGTCCTGCACGTATCCTTCTCCAGCTCAATGGAAAATGTCGCTATATTAGGAAAGCATTTTGAAAACTGTCTTAAAGGATTTGTTATTACTTACTATTGGTAGCTCCATCAATGTTATATTTGTTGCTGCTGTTGCTGCCGAATGCACACATAAGTTGGTTTTGTGTTTCCAATCTACTTGTCTGAGTCATTTTTTTCGTAATTTCGTTTTCGTTTTCTAGCTGTGCGTGGTAAATTGTGCAGCATATTTTAGTTGTGGGTTTCAAGTTTTGTTTAGTTGAGACAACTCGAGTAGATCGTCCTATTTATCTTTCCATGTACGTTGCCACCCAGCCCATCTGGTATTCCATTTACGCAGTCTTTGGATGCCTTTGGCGTTGTCACAACACTTTGATACGCGTTATTTACAACACATTTGTCTTGGCTTCGGTTCAGTTATCTGTTGGATGGATGCATTCAGGCATTAGGGTAAAGGCAACAGACGAAAGACGACAAACAACCAGCACCAGGTGCTCTGTATTTCGCATCCTTATTGCATTTTTCTCTTATTGCTACGAGTTGATGACTCATTTGAGGAATTGCTTCTTTTAGTTGCTTGTGCAAAGAATTGCATTCAAGTCTATTGGTAGTTCTCAGCTGATAAACTTTTTAAATTTCAAATAAATTCTGTGAATGGTGTATTCTCATAGGTATTTATACTTATGGAGCAGATTTCAAACATGTATTTATAGCTTGCAAGATTTGTTTTTTGATATCTACCATAATCTACATACAACAAATAAGCAGAAAACTAATAATTTGTTTTCGTTCAGTTTGCCAAAATTCGACTTTGTTTATTGAAGTAATTTGAATTTATGTATCACATTATTTTCTCACCCATTTAACTATTTTGGGGATTAGTTTAATCAATTGCCAATTTGTCAGCCCAAAGTGTAATCTGGGGTTAATCTTTGGGAAGCCACAAAATTGAAGCTACAAGCTGGGCAACGGGACCCTCTTCACTGTAAGCCAACTTATTGCGGACATCAAGCTCTTGGTAAGGATTTTAAATTTGCGTAATGAATTAAATTAAGTTAAGAAAATGTCGAAAACCAACCTACAGCAACAGAATATTAATTGCATTTTAATGACTTCATTTGGTCGAATATTTTGCAAAACACAAAAGCCATTAAACTGATTAGTCAATCTGCCATTGACACCTTGGGGCGCACAGCACACAAGTAAGCCAAGTTGCAGGCGGAGATATTCTCAGAAAACAATATCAAAATAAAATACAAGAAAGACCCATTTACTTCTTGTGAGCACAGTGTGTGGGATTTTCTGTTCAATGTGAGCTGTATCGAATATCTGGCACATTGGCAGTTGTGGGACTTGCTTTGAAGCGAGCAAAAAGTAAATCGAACAATTGGCAGTTACACAAAATAAGTCGAACGTTGCCTGTGGGGCGAAATAGCCGACACAGCATATAAAACTAATACTCGTAGTTGGCAGCTGGCCACTAGCAAGCCACCAGCAAACCACATAGCAGAAGTAAGAGCACTCCCAACCAACAGGACCAATGTACAATAAAACAAGTGGCGTAGAACTTCTTTTTCTGTGGCACTCTCCGCGACGTCGTTTTTGCCATAAAAATGCCCGTAAAATGGTGAAACGAAAATCAGTGTTTAATTAAGTTATAAAAATATTTAGCTCATTTGCGCTGTCGGCCAACACAAGGATTCACTTGTCTCTTGTCTTGACCCAAATTGGCCGAAATCCACTTTAATTGCTTGTATTTCTCGCACATTATTGGTAATGAGCGAATCTTAAATGTGGCCATAATTATGATTGACCGTAAAGCTTAATGAAAGGAAAATAAATTTTAATATAGATTTTCTACACATCCCAAATAAATTTCAATTCCTTAAGCTGCTCTGCAGCGTTGCCAAAAGTTGTCAAACCAACAAACTTTAACTATTTAATTCGAAATAATAAAGTAGATAAAATAAACTCTAAGTAAACAACACACTTTTAGTCTCTTTCAACTTTTTGTGTTGTATCTGCTAAGTGTTTGCTCTGGGAAAATTTAAGATAAGTTATGGCAAGATAAAGTTTAAGCTCGTCTCTAAATAAATGCACTTCCCAACCTGTGAGTAAAGATATGCAGTTATCGATTCACAAGAATGCAACTTTGAAAAATGCTGTTGCCTTTTCGTGTTTTGTTGCCATTTATTTTATTTAGTTGGTTCTTTGTTTTGTGTATTATGAAATTGTGCACGAGCGCGTGCCAGATATTTTACAACTTCTTTATTCGTTTCCTTATGTGTACAATGTGCATACTTAAGCTGATTTTCCTAAGAGACACACACACTCACACACACACACACACGGACTGAGCTTTGGCCCACAAGTTTCAAAGTCAGTGTCTGCTGCAGCATCTTTACAACTTTTGCAGCATCGTCGTCTTTGGTTGTTACTCTAAAAAATATATCTGCGAAAATTCAGGATGCAAGCAACTATTCTAACCCCCATGCGTCACTGTGCGTGTCTGTGTGTATATCTGTGTGTGTGTGTGTTAGTTTATGAGCCAGTCTATTGTTTTGTGGCTGGTAAATCCGAGCCCCGCGAGTGCATGAGAAATGCTTTTGCCTGCTGCGCTGCGTTTGCACAATTTGCAGCAATTTTTAAATGCTTTCCTAATGTATTGCTGAAACAGCTGAACAGGGGCATTGACCAGACAACCAATTGCTCGTAAATCTCGGCTGCTTATCGAAAGCACACATTACTGAGAGAATTATGCCTGGCCGCGAATGTGTTCTCCTAATATACGTTTGTCTCTCGATTTCGCCCCGTTTCTGCTAACAAAACAGTCGCATAGTTCAGACGCTCAAGTATATATAGGCTTTGATTGTTACGCAACTCGCAGATATTCTGTTTACTGGAATGAAAGAAATAACTAGGATTAATTCATTGCTTGGGGGAGTCCAAATTGCGTAATTACGCGCAACATGCGAAGTGTGTGATTAGCAAATTGGGCAGATCACATTCAAAATCAAAATTGAATTATGCTGCCGGCAGCCAAAGATAATTAGAATGATGATTACGTTGACGATGATAATTATGTTACGGTGTTTTGAGGTGTTGCTGAGAGGCTGTTGTGAGGTGTGCGACTAATTGTTTCGCTCTTTGAGAATTAATTCGATGCTAATTATTGCCCAACATTTGCACAATAAGCGCAATTAATGCTATGCAAAAACAACAAACAATAAATAAATACAACAAATACAGTCGGCAATTAAAATTCCATCCGTATTCGAGCTTTGCAATTTTCTATTCTCGCTCTGTGTCATTCTGTATTTTTTTTATGCATTTAATTAAATCGCCTATAGTTTTTTAATTGGTTGCCATTTTGACCGTTTTACGTGTTGATGCGGAGCCAAATAGCTAAATATATTTTGTATTTGAAAATTGAATTGACTTCAATTTGCGAGAATGTAATTTGTATGTTTCCAAGCCAAGCGGAGCATTGTTGTTAATTGAGTGCATTGAATTGCGCGAATTTCTAAACATGTTCCATCCCATTCGTAATTGGTAATTTTAACATTATTTTACTATGGCAATCAGTAATTGTTTTGTTGCAAATTTAAATAGTGAGCTTAAGTGGTTTAAGTATCAAATGAAAACATAAAATAACTCGTAGCAAAAGCAGCTTAAGAAACCATCAATATATTGACTGCGCAACGCTAACGAAACTAAACAGAAAAACCACAAGCTGAACAAGAGACGCACACAGCAGCTTGACATTCGCAAAATGGCGATAGCAACAATGTAATTCGCATTTGAAACAATCCACTGTATGAAAGCTGTTGCCATCAACAGCAGCGCCATATTTTTTTGTTTGTTTTTGTTTGCCAAGAATTCATTGCATACTTCTGTGCGCGGCCAGCAAATGACATTTGCAATGAGAAGAAAATTGAGCCATAAACTTTGTTTTCTTATTTGGTTTTTAGGGTTTTTTTTCGTCGCACACTTATCAAATTACAGTGTTAGAACTTTGTGACTTTTGCATATATTTGTTTACTACACCCTTCCACAGAGTGCACTAATTTAGTCGTGAAATCGACGAAAATATCGCCATAGTGCATATCTTCAGGGAATAATATCTATATTTTGTTGAACTTACATAAGTTGTTAAGAAAAATCGTCTATTCATATTAAGCAGGGTATATACAAGCTGAACAATATATTTTTTTGCTTTTGCCATTTTGCCATATTGCTGCTTATTTTGGGTGGATAATGTTGTCAACAGCGAAGTTGAAAAAGTTTTCTTCTACCTTGGCGCGGCATCTACTCTATGCGAGCATCACAATAAAAAACAACAAGTTATTACCATTGCTTTTAGTAGTTTTTATAACTTTTACGACTTCTTAATAAAGTTGCAATGCATTTCCTTGCCGCAAGGTTGGCTGCTGTCGCTGCCACGGCCGCTGCTGTTGGTTGCAGTTTGAACCCAAGACAAAGTTTCATGGCTCGTGGGCAGAGTGGATGGATGGGTGCAGTTAGTGAATGTTGCTTGTAATTTAAGCGGCACACAGTCAGCCACAATGTGACATGTACTCTTGGCAAGTACGACACATATGTTATCGCTGCATTTAAGGCTTAAAGACCAGCTCACTGACGGCCTAAGCCCTTGCCGCAAAAGACAAACAGCAAACAATAGTAGTGGCAGCAGGCCATAGCAAACCAGAACCCAATGATTACAACTTTCCAGTGGCAAGAATGCTAATTTGTCAAATACACACAAACACACCATGGAGCAGTGGCTTGTGATTACTCGAATGTTGGCCAAAAGTTTGGCTTGCAATCGCAACTATAATAATAATAACAGCAACCAACTGTAAAGTCTGCTTGCCAAATACATTTCCCATCACTTTTGTTTGCTTATATTCCTCGTACGCCCCGAGCTCCCCCCTCACCCCTCTTCTCTCTACACTGTCTCTCTATGCTGTCCGCCGTCGTAACTTTTGCCCACTTTTGTTACATTTTACGATTTAGCCACAAAATGTCAAACCGAAACCAAAAGTTATGTGTAAATTATATGCATGCCTTTACTTGTTTGTGTGTGTGTGTCTGTGTTGTTGTTGTTGTTGTTGTTGTTATGTGTGTGCGTTTTGTTTTTCTTGGCTGCATGAGAGAGAACAACTAAATGCATTTGACGGGCTTGAAGCCAAGCGTTCTGCGCATAAACTTTGATTTTTATTGCAATGCTTTGCAGCTCTTGGGGATTTTGCGTTTTGCATTTTCTTCTGGGGGAGCTACATTAAAACAGAGCTGAAACTCCTTTTTCCAAGCAGCTCTGTCCTATTTTTGTTTCTCTTTAAGGAACATGGCATCCGTCAACAAGTCTTCATTTTGTATGCTAACGCTTAGCAACAACCAAAGTCGACTTCCACGAATCATTTGTTATTATTGTACGCTTCTGGGAAAACTCTGAGTTTTTATTTCCACAAGATTGGTTTTATTTAACAAAGTATAATGGTTTGCTTTTTAAATCAAAGCACTGCTTTGCGTGCCTTCTTCAAAGTTTGCACTCACTTTGGTTAGAACAAAAGTTCTGCTTAAAGTAATAATTTCGCTTGCGGTATCCTGCACACACACACAGACACACTCAGACACATGTCTGTTATATGCTATGGTTTTAGCAAGGCACTTAAAAGACGCGCTTAAGGATCAACGCATCGGCAGCTGTTGCGGCTTTGCTGAACGCTTGAGGCAAAGGGCGTGACGCTGAAAACCGCAGCCTGCAACAGCAGCAGCAATAGCAGCAGCAGCAGCCGCTATAATAAGGCAGCTCGTTTCCCTCTCTTCGTCCTTAGCCGCTTGTTAACTTTTGCTCATTTGTGCATAAGCGCCCTAAATGCATAGCCCTTTGCACAGACAGAAGACGCAGGTGCAAGCAAAGTTTCAACACGGTTATAAGTCAACTTAACAAGTGGCAGTAAACGCATCTCATTTTGCCACCTGAACAGGTTTAAAAACGGAGAGACAGCATCTCCTCAAATTGAATAGAAAATGGCAGCAATATTAAGTAAATAATATATATTTCACCTACAGCTGTAGCCAACTGAAGTAATTAAAAAACTTTGCCATGAACAAGAATGCAATGAAAATGAGTGCCTCGATTCAACATCAAAGCTTGTTTTAATGGGTATTTAAAAGAATATCGGCGCATACTAATAATCGATTATCGCTGCCAACTCATTGATGTTTTTTTAAATTACAAAAATTAACGAAGTTTTATATACGTATTCCGAGAAAAACATTTCTGCTTGAAAATTCTGCTATTAATAAAAACTGTGTTTCAAACTGCACAGCTGACAAGAGGCACGCTGCAAATTTGGCTGAGTATAAAAAATACTTGATAAAAACATATCAAAAACAATGTGAAATCTGAGCTGTCATCATTCGATGCAATTTTATGAATGATTTCTTAAAGATATTTATTTTTCGAGTAAAATAACTGGTTGATTTCTGATATTCTAAAAATTATCCCTTTTAAAACGAAATTGAATTGTAATGAATAAAGAGAAATTGAAACTAAACTGTTTCTCAGAACACAATTGAGTAACTCTAGCGTGCACCGTTGCCCGCATTGAAGTGGATTTACATTTTACACATTCACATGTAGGGGTAAATATATATGGGCGTGGCATGCCAAAGGGCTGATAGCCGCTTAAAGTGAATGCCAATCAGGTTTTGCGCCCATCAATGAAATGTAATTTCATTAAAAAACCATCGTCAGTCAAAATGTGGCAGTTATATGTATATAGTTAGCACAAAATTGGCGACGGCTTAATATTGTCACCACAAATTTTGGTTCGGAAGGTTAGCAGTTTAGCTGTTTTGCATTTTGCATTAGTTAAATACATGCAAATTTTGCAACTGTCAAGCTGTCAATGCTCAAAATGATTGTTGCAAATTGTCAGCACGGAATTGTTACGAAACTCAGTCGAAATGCCTGACAATCAAATATGGTCGAGCGTAATTTAGGTAATTACTCAATGGTATTGATGTCCCCGCACATTGCGTGTCGGAAATACCTGTGGTCATATCCGGTGCAGGGACAACAAAGTCAAACAGGCTCGTAATGATCCCAATTTCGGGGTAAGTGTGAGGCCAAAGAGCTATTTTACACAGATGTGTCTATATAATGATTACTGTAGAAATACTTATATATGCCGTATTGTATTCTACTCACTCTTGAAACATTTTATGTTGGCGATATAACATATTTAGAAATAAGGAAAGTACATTTCCATCGATTGTCAATTAATTTCAAGCCCGAAGCAAGCAGCTCGTTTCTTTCCCAAATGATATAGAAAAAGAAAACTTCAATTATTGGCTTCTGTCTCGATTCTGTATTGTGATTCGTGGGCGCCATTCAAACTCATTTTCTTTCTCAGTTGTGGCCTCGATTCTAGCGCAGTGCAAAGTGTGAGCATCAAAGACATTTGGCTCGGCTTCGTCGCAAGTCGCAAGTTCCTGCTGCTGCTACTGGTGTGTGTCGCTGCCTCAATCAATTTCAATTTATCAATTTTTACAATCAACTGATTTTATCAATTTTATGGCGCATTTTAAGACCGCACACATCGACAGACTCGGGCAGTGGGCTCCGGTTCCGATGTGCCCACGACGCAAAGGACATGCTAAGGAAATTCAACTGACATCTACACAACCAGAGGAGGAACAGAAGGAAGCGAACGGATCCACACAGTCACATGTCAATAAAATCAACAAATGCCGCTGGTACTCGGTAACCACTTGCCTTCTGCCATTTCTGCTGTTTTTACTTATTCCATTTGCTGACTCTCTCCCTCTCCCTCTCCCTCGCCCTTCCCATCCCTCTCTCTTCAACGTATGCAAATAAGCAGTTTACAGACATTCTTTTATTGTTATTGCTATGCATGTGCGTGTTAGTTGTTGCGGTTTCCCTTATGTAACCTATTTTACTTGCCTTTTGCATTTGTTTGCTCTTTCCGTTTTGCGTGGGACATACTCAATCTTGGGCAATTGTGGAGCTTTGTGAAACTTTGCTTATTATTCATACGCCATGTTGAAGCCTAAAGCGCTTAATAACCTGGCAACGCTTTAATATCACATTTACTTATTAAATTACTTTTCTTTCCATTTTTTTTTCTGCCTAAAAGACCATTTGTCTGGTCAGCTTTTCAAATTTAATCAAAAGTTATGATAATCTAGTCCTTGGTAAGATGTGTGTTCTGCAATCCGGTTTCAACTTGATTTATGCAACTTCGAAATTATAAATGAAAAATGCAATGGCTTTTTAAATAAAATACAATTCGTGTAGTGAAGATGGCCTTCATTATATGCTATAAATATAAAAATTTCGTTACGAATGCTCGTGTATAAATGAAAAATACAGTCATGCATCCGGTTCTCCAATTTTAATGAAATTAGAATGAAATGGAAACTGAAAACAGGCCACATGTATCTGCCCCATTTCAACAGCCGCAATTAACGCATAATTTGTAGCCCAGGCATCGTCACTTGGCTCGATAGCCTCATTTGCTTGATATGCAAAAGAGATGGATAAAAACTGAAAGAGAGCAACCGCGAAAAACTGAATGAGAGGGTGAGAGTGGGGGAGAGGAGGAGGATTTGGTAGTAGGTAGTGGTAGCGTCGCACTAATTAAAGTCAACACTTGTTACTATGACCTCATTACACGCAAATCTGCAGGCAGCCAGGCTACTATCGTTTGAATTACCAAACAGGGCTGCGTGACTTGAGGGGTGGCAGTGGTGTACGGTGCAGGATGGCTGGGGGATGGGAAGTGGCACCTGGTGATTTTCTTCGGTTTTGTGGGGCTGTTTGGACTCACTTTGTCTTTGTACACCCGATACTTTTTCAAGTTCATTAGGGTAATGAAGCAACCACAGCCCCCTTGGACCTGAGACCCGGACCTCAAATAACACTAGAAGTAAGCATGAAAAATATGCAACGAGCTGAGGCAAATACTAGGACTAGTAGTGGAAAAATGGCGGAAAAATAAAGTTGAGTGTACTTTACTTTATGGACGCCCATAACTATGTGCCTCTTTGCTGTTGCTACTGCTGTTCTTGTTTTTTGTTATTTTACTTTTGCTTTTTGCATAATGAATGGACATAAACACGGCACAAAGTTTTTCACAGTTTTGTGTAGAGGCGCACATGGCCTTCATCAGACGCAAACACACTGTGTATGGGGCGATTCTCATTAAAGTTTTGCCTAACAGCTGTTCTTGTTTATTCTATTGACCATCGGCTCAATTTTCATTTAGCTTAATGCCCCACCTGTCATGAATATCCGACAATGTTGAGCCAATTAACTTAATTAATATTAAAATTGTTGGCATGGTTGACGATCATTGTCTTCACAGAATTTTGTATTAAAATTTGTGCAAATGTATTGTTATTATTATATTTCATAAATTTTTATAATTTATGCTGAGTACAAAATCTGGCAACGTTTTGCGGCGTTTAAATTTAAACATATATACATAATTCAGGGTCTTAACTAACGTTCAATTCCATCATGCAAACTAAGCTGGAAAAATGCATTTTTGCCACTTGTTGTTGGTTGCCTGCCCGTTGACCGATTGATGGCTGCAAATAATATTTGCAAATTTCGCATTGCTTTAAATGTGCATATTTATGAGGCTGCAGCAAAACCAAAATGGTCTGCCAGCCATAGCGTTAGACTGACAGCATATAAAGTATGGCGAAATCAATTTTATATTTCGCATTCGACTGGCACAACGAATGCGGAAAAATACAACAGGAAACAGCAAGGACAAATCTTGTCCTTGTTGCTGTTGCTGTTGCTGTTGTTGCGGTTGTCTGCATCATTGCATCAAATTTTGTGCGCATTTGCCATTTAAGCTGGTTGTGCATTAAAATGTACTTTATTCCAAAAGAACTTGTGTAATTTTGATTGTTTTTAGTTGTAGTCAAGCAAAATGACTCAAAATAAATAAATATTCAATATAATGTCACTGCCGAAAACTAACTTGGATAAATGCTTGTCATAATTGCTTGCGTTGCATACAATTAACTTTATAGCCTTGATTTGTGCTCGGCCCGTTTGCCAATTAGCCCGAAGAAATTAAATATAAATAAGAAGCACCAACACGTTTGACCCGTCTGGCACCTTGAAAGCAAACAGTCTGAGCCCAATTCACATTCGGCAGCTGCTTGAGAAAACTGGCTGCTCGCCAGCATTAAATATAAATTAGGCCAAGACAGGAGCAAGGTCAAAGACAAAGGCAAAAGGCAAAAAGAACAATAACAACAACAACTGAAGTTAGCATGAAAAAACCTTGCATGCAAATGGCCTTTGTTATTTCTGTGCTTTTGACAGCCAAAAGGATAATAATATTGATTCCGGGATAGGTGTAGGTGAGTTCTGTTTACGGTTTTGTTTGTTTGTCGGTCAAGTTGCCAGGACAACGGTATTGAAACGTGCCCTTTGTCTTTACCAACGCGCTGTGTGTGTGTCGTGCATTTGTGTTTGTGTGCCTCTTCTAATGGCATTTTAATTGAAGCAGAAAATTCAATGAATAAACAAGGAGATAGTTTCCCAGAGAGCAAGAGTTTTCGGCCCTGGCAAAAGTTCACCATGCGGAAGAGGAAATTTTCTAATTGATTTCAACTTTTGCTTCATTATGAATATGGAATATATAAAAGTTTGTCTTGCATGCGGCTGCTTAAATGACTCAATAAGTACGTAACAAAGTTTATTTAAATTAATGGGTAAACTTGTCAGTTTCTTTATTTCGCATATTTTTGCTCAGTTTCAAATTGCGTACATGACGTTACTTAGTCATTAAATATTAAAATTAAATGCTCAACTAAACTTTGACTTGAATGATAACAGACCTAATTCGCTCTGCTTAGCAGAAGCTATTCAACTTCTACAATCTTAAAAGGATTAGTGCACTTGAAGATACGCTGTTAGGTTGTCGAATATGTTGTAAATAAATACAAATTCCTACTTAAGTCTACTTCTTATTAAGAATACTCAACATTATTGATACAGATTGCAAAAGTGGTCGCTCGACATTTGCTATACCCTTGAAAATGTTTGAATTAGCCAGTAGGGTTTGTACTATAATTAGTCAGCACACATGACTGCAACTAGTCCGCTTATCACAGGAAACACGCACGACGTCCACTGGTTTTGTAGTTGTACATTCAGTTGGAAATAAATGTGGTTGAGCTTGTAAACTTACTGCTTGTGGCTGGCAAACACACGTGTCGGGCGATTGCATCGATGGCCAACCGCATGGACAGCTCATTACTTTAAAGACGAAATCCAATTTGTCTCTGATTGCATATATTGCATGCCTCGGTTAGTTATACAGCTCATTATGCTTGTGGATGGCTGCCGATGAATCTTGGCTAACAACCAGCTGGTTGTATTCAAAATTGAAGTATGTCTGGTGGTCAATAGCTTGGCCTTAGCTGGCAACTGCAACTTGGCTACGTTTAAAAGTTCAATTATTGTGGCATTTATAATTAAAGTTGCGGGTGACATTTTTTTCCAACTTGGCAGACAAACAACCTGAGTTCAAGCTGCGTGACTGCTGCCCTTTTCGAGGCAAGTGGGTGCAATAAGTTATGGATGGTGGGTGTGATGGTGGTTGTGGTGGTGGTGGTGGTGGTGGGTGTAGGTGGTTATGCCTACCAAAAATTGCTTTGCCATCGTAGTTTAGTGGTCAGTGAAATGCTGGCTGCTTTGAGCAGAGCCGCTTTTAATTTAAAATGTACGTGACTTGTTTTAATTAGGAACAGCAAAAATAAAAAAAAAATATAAATAAATTTATGGATATTTTTTGTGGTACTTTTCGCTGTGGTCTACGATGCCAAATAAATGTTGCATGCCCACAGTTTGCCCATGTTTTTTGTAAATGGTACTTTATGGACGAATTTCGTCAACTTTTATGTCTGTCAAATAAACAGGCTTACTGGGAAATTTGTGTAAGTGGCGCTCCTTAAAAAGGAATTACTAGATAATTGTAGTTTTAATAATAAAAAAGAAATATAACATGGAAGTAATTTGTTTTTACTGTTTAAAAATTATGATATTCATTAAGTAGCAAGTATAGTAAATAAAGATGAAAAGGCTCATGGAAATGTTTACTCATGTTAAGCAAATTTGGTTCTATAACTAATTTAAAAGTACTTTCAAGCGAAGCGTAATTTTAACAGACAAACTGTGATAAGGTAGTTTTTTCTTTTAACGATCCTTCTTATTACTGTTTTAAAAATATGCTTTTCATTTACCAGCAAACAGATTTAATAAACACCACAAAGCACTTGAAAATTGTTCGTTATGTTTTACGCCCATAAAATTATTTAATCACTTAAGCTATAAGATCTTAAAATATCCATTGAGCTCAATTTTCGCTAAGGATGTTGTCCACTTTTATGTTTAAAAACGTGTGCATAATCGGAGACTTAACAAAACAGAGAAAAAAAAAACAACACATGCAAAAGGCAAAGCCGAGTAGCTTTTTGTCAGCGAAAAATCGACTTATTATTTCCACAAATTTTCAAGTGCTTTGCACAAGTTTACCGATAAAACGGCAAAACAACCGCAGCCACAAGAACAGCAACAACAATTGGGTCAGCAACAGCAGCAACAACTGCAATGAGCTTGTACTTGGCCAGCTGTCGATAAAAAGACGAAGAAACTTGTTAAATAAGACTTCTAAATTCATTTGCTTGAAACGCAACTTAACACCAGGCAACAACCCACCAAAGCGCATAAAAACTTGTGCCAAAAAAACAACGACCATGAACAACTTCATCAAACGACTGCGACTGGTAGTTGTTACTGGTTTTGTTGTAGTGGTTGTAGTTTTTGTTGATATTCCTGATATTCTGGGCATCTAGCTCAGAATGTTTTTCGGCAAGCAAGATGTTATAAGGAAAATAGTACAACTACGGCTCAAATCTTGTACAAGCTTCAGAAGCAGCTTAAATAAACAGCACGGCTGCCAGCACCATCCCCTTTGCAACACTTTCCCCTATTGTATTTTTGAAAGTCGCTTCGGTTTCGGGGTTCATTCTTCTATGTGCGAGTACTTTCATTAAATAGTATATGCATTGTATATGCTCCCCGAGCCTTGTGCTTTGCATATTTCAACTGTTTATAACGCCCAGCCATCCACCAGCCACCATCCACCACCCACTTGGCGCCTGAAGAAACTGTTGGTTGGGTAGCAGCACATTGTGATAAGAAACTTTTTGAAACACAAAAACTAGTTTTGTGCTGTCATCTTATGTTCTTAACGCTTCGTCATTGTCTTCACGCTGAAAGGCATTAAATACTTTGGGTAGCCCCAAGTCATTTAGGTAACTGACAAGTCTGAATTTAAATCAATATTTTAGTATTTTTGGAAAGAACTTATGTTTCTCCTAAGGCATTTCACATCGTACATATTTTATATAAATGTACAAGGCATCTGTTAGTTAGTTGTCAGTTATTTTTTTACGGTGATATTATTTCCTCTATGGAAAAGTTCAATTAATTTTCATTTAATATTAATTCATTTCAAAAATATGTATGTACAACAAACAAGCTGATTTGAATATGGAGAAAGACTGCAAGAGTCTTGACACGAAATATTTTGCAGTTGCATGTTTTTTATTCTTCTTCTTGTGCTGCTGTTGCTGCTTCTTCTTCTTTTTGTTTTTTTGATTGCCCATTGGGGCTGTCATTTGCTTCATTGTCAATTGTCTTCATTTCTCTGTTTTTCTCACTCTGGCAGCCACTGGACTGGCTTTTATGACTTTTACCCGCAACACTTTTATTGCCCCAGACGCGAACTCTACGTCCCCGCCGCCCCTCCCCAAAAAGGAATAAAGGAATAGAAATGTGCAGACAAGGAACAATGGCCGTCGAGTGTTTTTACAACTTAATTTGCTGTTGGTGTCGAGAAACTGTAGAATGCTTTTAGGTGTGGCTTGCTTGACTATTCTATGTAGCTATTGTTGTTATTATTATTGTTGTTGTTGCCGCTTTTAAGTTACCTAATTGCGATGTGTACCAAAGTGGACAGTCGCAGTGCATTGAATTAATTTGTGCATATTACAATGATTATTAAAAATAACTAACGCGAGTTCGTAGACCAATTAAAAGGCATTAGTGAAAGAGAATAAACAGAAAAACAAAAACACTCACACACACACACACACAAACACATATAACAAAGAAAGAAAGCCATTTCCCAACGCTGTTGCTGTTTGTCGCTGTGTATTAGCAACGTTGGCTAACTACAAGCTGTTAATTAGCATGAAATTACTTTTATTTACAAGCGAATGAACAGAAGGCAGCTGCACCTATTTTTTTTTTTTTTTTTTTTTGGCCCAGTCATTGCCCTTCTCGTGATTAGTCCTGTGAGCAAATAATAAGGGATGTGATCGGCAGACGGACAGAAAGTACACCAGGGACAACACACACGCGAGCTGAAAGTGAGCTATACACTTAGAAATAATATACATGAGTTTATTACGGTTTCTTAATAACAATGATTACTTATCCAAAGAGCGACAAAAACTATTGCTGATTTTCAAATGCCAATAGTTAGGCAATTCTTAAAAATCTATGCTAGACTCTTTTCTGAGTGTACCAACTTTATGCTCTCTCTGACAGTTTTATGAAGAAATTAACAGCTAATTAGAGTGCAGCAGCCAAGTTCGCTTGTTGCCCACAACAATTCAAGTTGCCAAAACGAAAGCAGAAATGTTGTTTAGTTTTGGCTATTCGGCGTATGCTTATTATTTTAACAGAGAAAACAAATTAAATGAATCGCTTTGAACTGCCGCCAGCTCAACTAACAAACTAGTCTAATCAACTCCCCCACACACACACCCACACACAGAAACACACCCACACACAGATTCACTCAAATGTATGGCTGAAAATTCGCCGCTTTTAATTAACAGCTCACAGAGCCAAATTGAAAAATTTGATTAAAAACTTTTTATGCAGTTGCGAGGCAAGAAATGAGATTTTCAAGTGCACAACATATTAGAGTATGCTCCTGTGTGTGTCTGCGTGTGTGTGTCTGCGTGTGTGTGTGGGTGTGGTTGTAAAATATGTTAGGGTGCAGCAAAGTTTGAGTTAGCTTGGTTTCACAAATGTTTTAACATTTATTTCATTTGTAAAAAGCAGAGAAACGCTTGCCATTTGCACTTTTGCCGTCATCTAAATACATATATTATATATATTTTTGTACATACGACCAGGAGCTGCATGTGCTGGTCTATGCATATGGGCGGATAGGGGCGTGCCGCATTAACACTTGTCGTGTCAGTGTCGCATGTCGTCGCTTGCAAGCTGTTAAACTAAATACACCATGTCTCGACTTCTGCATGAACTCATTCGCGAATGTTGCACAGCTTCCAATGTGTGAGTGAGCATCCGTGTTGTGTGCGTGTGTGTGCGTGTGTGTGCGTGTGTGTGAGTGTTAGTAAATCTACCGAAGCAGAAGCGAGTCTCACTCACGCTTCCTTGCCTTATTCATAGTAAATTATATGCACTTCCATGTACACAAATGCATACATGCGATCTGCGGGCGCATATGGGCATGGTGAACTGCTAAGCAATTAGACTTTGTTCACCGGTTGTGCACCAGCAAAGTGCTTAATTATTTTTCCATTTAATATCGAATTATAAACAATTCAAAGCACACTTCAAAACCAGGACTTTTGATAATGTTTTAATTCCCATTACAATAATACATTTGCAGCTGAAAACATGTGTTTCGTTCGCAATTCATGTTCAAATTATAGCCTCAATAATTGTTTGACTAATTGGCAGCTATTGATGATGTTGTCAGTCCTTTGGTGAGACATAAAATGGATAATATACAGATGCGCTATCATTTGGTGTTTACATTCTCGGCTGACATCAAAGTAGCCTTCAATGGGGAATGAATAACTTTGGCTTTTTGTCGGGTATCGATGACAAATCAATGGGAAATTGATGAATGTGTTTGGCTTTTGACAGTCCCAAAGAGGGAGAGTGCAGCAGAGAGCGATGCATAGAGAGAGAGAGAGAGAGAGAGAGAGAGAGAGAGACAGGGAGACAGGGGAGCAGGTGCAATTGTTTAGCATGCTTATTGGCGCATTTTGAGGCCAGATCCGCAGCTGTGGAATTGCATACAATTTGCATACACGAATACGATGCAAATTGCCACGGCATGATCGAGGTATGTGTGTGCGAGTGTGCGTTTGTATGCGTGTTAGTATGCAAATGAAAGGAAATGCGGAAGTGCCGTCGGAAATACTGGTGGGAACAGAACACAGTTCGCTGGTTTTCCCAATGTACGCGCTGGTCTTTATGGCAAAAGTCAAACTGAGTCTTTCAGGCAACTGCAATTTCGTATCCATCGCATCTATTACGCATGCAAAGAATGTGCGAGTGAGCAGTCTGTGCATGAGTCCGAGCGAGAGGGAGACAGAATGAGAGGCAATGGTTTGTTGTAAGTTGGTTGGTTTGTTTGCGGCTTCTGTTTAAAATTCATGGCTGTTTAGCACACATGCCGCATAATGTTGCATACATTTAAAACCTCGCGCGAATATCACAGATGCCGCGAGCGCTGCGACTGCAGTTGTTGTCGCTCCTAAATAAGATGAACACATATGGTGTGTGTGTGTGTGTGTGTGTGTGTTTGACAATATTTATGTATTTTCCACATACATAAATGCAATGCATTCGCCAATTTTCTAAGCACTGTGTATATTGTGCATTTATAGCTTCTACTTGTTTTGCATGTTAATTGGCTTTTGGGGCGTGGGTGGGATTTATGCATATCTGTCTGCAATTTGTCGCATTCAGTTCATTAGCTACGAAAATATGCAACTATTTGTTAAATAGTTAAGCGTGCTTAATTTTATTATGTGTCATGCATGGCACACGCTTCAGTTAAACAAATGTCGAATTAAACGACTCATAAGTACAACAATTAAATGCAAATTAAACACCAATTGCGATTTAAATTGTGAAATTCTGTATTCCAAACTCGTTTGCAGATCAACCTCACGAATAAGTTTTTTGTGACTTGTTGTTCTTAGCAGTCTGTCAATCAAACCAAAATCTAACCACAAACCCAGCAGCCATGGATTAATTTATAAATTCCAACTAACAAACTTGGCAAATCAACTTTGAAATCGAAGCGATGCGAAAGCTTTGCTGTGCATCCTTTTTTGTAAAGCAAATCAATACAAAAAAAGTGCAAAGCAACCGAAAATGGGGAAATGCAATTCCAATTCCAATTCTAAGTCTAATACAACTTTGAGTCATGAATTCACCCGGTGTGTCATTCATGAGATTTTAACGCGTTTTGCATCTGCAGTTATTGTTGTCGGTTGCACACACGGATTATGTGTATTGCAATCATGTTGCTTTGGTATTTTAGACCAAAGCCGCCGCTTCCTTTCCTCATTTGCTGCTGCTATTCTGCCTGTTGTCTGCCTAATGGCATTATGCATATTTCATTACATTAAGTGGCAAAACAACGCATAATCAACTTGCGTTCGTCCTCTGCTTTTGACACTGCACACACTGTGTGGGCGTGGCATCTAATCCCAGTCCCCAGCAAATAGGTTCACAATGATAGAACGAGCAGGCTGGCTTCGGGGAGGGCCAAAACATAGGAAGCCGACGCCACAAAATTTACAAAATTGGAAATTTGGTTGCTTTTCATCAATAGAAGCAACTGCGCCTGGCAGCGCCACGCCCCACCACAACCCCTTCGCCTTGCTTCACGCTGCGTGCACTAATTGTATAGGCAACCATTTAGGTATTTGCAACGCTTGTTTATTCGCCCCAGATTGGGGCGCCTTAAATTAGTTACGTAAACATTTGGGCAAGCAGATTGTATCATATGCATTTGCATCACGATTCCCCTGAGAAATAATTGATTTGGCCTTAGTCCAGGGCCTTAGTTATCTCGACTCATCACTGTTGCCATACATTCTGCCACGCGTTCCTGATCTTTACAATTAGGTGGTTGCAGAGTACTATAGTATGTATATTATTTTAAAATAAACTGTGAAGAACAGGTTGGAAAATGTAAACAGAATCTTGCCAAAATTAAACGCAATCTATATATATATATTTATACATATATTTTTTTTTTCGCCGGGGGAAACCTGCGAAAATATTGAAATGTAAATAAATTGCTGCGAAAGCAACATAAACAAAATCTCATCAATTGCAATGTGCAATAAACAAAGTAAAATAATTAATAAGGCGATTATATGATTAGTAAACATTTATATTTTCCGGTCAGTTATTATTCATATTCATTATTATAACTCATTCGTGATAATCCCTTCCGGAAACGACTTAATGCTGTTCCTCGTACAGCTTTTTCCATGTCTCATGATGATATCACTTAAGCAGAATATCTTGTATTGAATTGTAAAAACAATTAATTAATCTTAGAGCTACAGTCTTTTTATTCAACACAATTTTGCAAAATATTTACTCTAAAATCTGAATATTCTAAGTAATTTAGTTATTTTTATTGGAATGGTTTAAACACTCACAAAAGAATATTAGCAAAATTTTCAATTAATATATCATTCAACTTAAAATAAAGTCATTATCTTTTGCACAGTTTTTAATCTTCTCCGGCTTTTTACATACATTTGTAATGCTGTGCCTTTCCCATGTTTGGCCAACTTTGGTCATTCCTGTGAAATCCCCTTCAGATTAGCACATGCCATAAATTTATTTAAGCCTGTCTAATCCCGGCTCGCACACACAGCCCACACTCAGACAGCCAACACACACACAGCACACACACACACACACACACACACACACACACACAGAGCACACAGCACAAACACTCAAACATTAGATTGGGCATTGCTTATGACCCGGTAGCCTAGACGAGGGGACTTTCTATATGCAGGCGAGAGTCAAATGTATTTGCCTTGAAATTTTGCATTCCATGGCAGTTGTAAATTAATTTATGACTTTGTTTTTGTGGACGGCACGTTTTCCAGTCTCTTTACATCTAAATATTAGAAATGTTTGAATTGTCTTTTAGCAATTTGACGTTCATCTTATGCATTTATCATCAGCCTGTTTGTGTTTCCGAGCTATAAAGGATATTTGGTTTATCTGCAGGGCAAAAACATTTCTTTTTGAAATCAATAAAATTAAATTTTGTATGTTAAATTCTTGTGTAAATTTATTTATTTTCTTTGAAGAAACATATTCGATTCAATGTTTTTTTTTTTTTGTTTTTAATAAAAACAACGCAAAAGCCCATATCAATAAATAAATATTTTGGCGTTTGAAAATACCCCAATTATTTTTCTAACAGCTGTCTTTGCTTCGTGTGTGGCATATGGACTGACGCACTTCTATATTTTAAATAATTTAGACATTAAATTTCTAAAATCGCGAATTGCTAAATCTCATTCACCCTATGTGTTTACATAACAAGAAACAGATACATTTTCGTGATGCAATAATTAACGTTTAAGTGATTGCTATTTTTGGCACAAAAGTTAAACAATCGAGAAAATTTGCTAGTATTTGCTGATATAAAAATTTCCCATTGAAAATTATAGCGGCAAAAAACCATTTCAAGTGCAAGATCATTAATAAAAATTATAAGCGTAAGTAATTAATAATCATTAAAATAGCCGGATATCAAAGGAAACGTTCGATTTAAACCAAATCTTTTGAATTTCAATAATAGTCTGAAATATATGTGTAGCTGAACACGCACCAAGTTTACGATCCAGCAAATTGGGCACCAGGCACTAAACAGCATTATCATTTGAAAAAGTTGATAAATGAAAAGGGAAAGTGACATATGTCAACATGCTCTCTCTATCTCACTCTCACTCACACTCTCACTCTCTCTCGTTCCTCTCTCAATCAGACTCTCTTCTACACCTTCGCTCTCGCCGTTGCTCTGCAGAATGAGGGCGCTGCAATTGTCGCTCAGACGTCAGACAGCAACGTGACTTGCGTATAAAGAGCGACATTTGTGAGAGCCTGAGTTGAAGTACTTTAGTTATATCATTTTTGATAAAACAAACACACATTTATGTTTGTATTTATGAATTACTCTGTTGTCGTTGAAGCTTCACGTTCCACGTTGCTCGCTCGCCTCCCCCAATTCCAGTCAGAAATACACACAGTCAGGGCTGATGAGTGCACGGTGAATCGGAATCAGTTTCAGAATGGGAACGCGTTCGAGTTTCGGCCTGCTGGTTGAACTGTCGGCACAGAGACTGATCAGTGCTTGGGACGCGTGTTTGGCGTGCAGATCGCGGTCGAGAACTTCGCAACGAAATTTCACATTCGCACCGGAATTTATTGTGGTAACATCCAAAAAAGTGTGAACATGAAAACATAATTTACATATTTTACAAAATATAATTAATTCAATTTGTTGGCACTTAAGCGGCTTAACAGATTTTAGTGTCATTAACTGAATTAGTAAATAAGCACAGACACATTTTTGATTATGCTAGAAAAACACAACATTTTTTAACAAAATCACAATTTGTTATTATTTAAATAAGTTTGCATCTAATTACAATGAAAAAATAACAAATTATAACGGTTGTTATTATTCAAGGCAAACAAACTATGTGCCTAGTCAGCTAAATATATAAAAACCCATATTAAATTACTTAAATTTCACAGCAAAAAAAATAAATAAATTTGGAATTAACAAAAAATTAATAACTCAAAGTGAAAACGAAAACTGCGCATCGAGATTTAAAGTCAATTTGTCTTGAAGTTTAGTAGTTTAAATACGCTTTTGTGTGGCCCAAATTAAAACAAAAACGGTTTTAATTTAGTTTCGCCGGCAGATCAGAGTTGGGGGCTACGTATTTGCATGGAGTAGTAGAGAGTGACCTAATCCGACCAGCTGATTTGTATTTTTACTTATATTTACTTTCGGCTCTCGGCTATGCTTTCAATTTAATTAGCTGTCATGTCGACAACACGACACGCTCTGCAGAGTTCATTAGCCCAGAGATGCTCGATTTTCTGCCCAAAAGTGAGGGTTCTTGCACTCTAGCATAAAATACATGCTTACACATGCTAAGCATATATGTATATAGCTATTCATGCGAGCTGGGATTTATTTTATTTAATCTTGCTACTCTCTCTTTACCGACGGCCTTTCGTTCCATATTAATTGTCCCCTGCTTTGAGAATTTTGTTATCGGGCTTCTTATCAAAAGTTACCCGATAGGAATACCATGTATTGAAGTATTTGTACATATCTATGGAGCATACAAAATGAGTATACTTGATTATAGTTTAAATTATATACTTCGCTAATACCACCAGCAGCATTTTGCGCAGCTGGAAGAATCTTTTGTATTTCTATTTATCAAACAAAAGTGCTCTCGAATTTAATTGAGAATAATCAGCAAGAGCCGATAAAAAGCAATGGAAATTATTGCGTCTTTTCTAAATCGCTTTTGATACCTTTGGTGCATGCTGAGCGTCTACGACAGACATGAAATATTTATATATTATAAATTAACGTATACCAAATGTTATTCTCAGTTGCCAAATCACACCCAAAATATACGCAATTTTTTTGTGCCCAATTGCATTCCAAATTTGATTTTCTTTGTTCTATTGATTTTAAATTGATATATTTTATATTGATAATATATAATATATATAATAATTAAATATCCCCGATTGTCATTCGTATGCCATCTTGATTAAAATTAGAGTTATAAATATATATAATATTTATAATATAGAAATTCGTATATTATAAGGACGTAAAAAAGTCATTAGCTTTCTAAAAAATGTTCATTATATTAGAGTAATTTTCCATTCATTATATAAATCCAAGTGAAAAAATTCTATAACTAAGTTCATAATGAAATGATAAATTGCAGTTGTGTAACAAACATCTAAACCTCTACAAAATACAGATGATCTGAGGTATATTGTTATTCCTAGTCGATAAACCGTTTAATAAGTCGATTTACCAATTTTGATGAATGTGCAACAGTAAATTTGAAAATTCTTCATAAGATTCGTTTGTTACTTAAAGCTACTTAGAACTAACAAATGGCTCACTTTACATTTGCATATATAAATAGAGCATAAACAAAGAAAGCCACTGCTGTTACTGAGTGCAGTAAATGACAAGCACAGTAGACAAATAATCATGTAAGTTCTTTACGATTTACTACTTGTATAATTGTTTTGCTTTATTGGCTTTCTTTCTAAAATAATCAACACTAGAATTATTTATAAAAATAAATTACCGGAATGATAATACCAAAGTATATGTATGAGAACATTAGCTAATCAGTGGGCCAAGTTGTTGCGTTGAAAAGCCTCATCTTGATGGGCAGTCCAAAAAAGTTGGATTCATGTGAATGCATATTAGCTGAAAAATTCTGTTATTTGGTCGTAAAATCAAAAAAAGAATATACATGTATATTTATATAATTTAATTATGTATTGCTTTTAATCAGTAAAACTTACCCCAAGCCTTGGTAAATTCTGAAAACACGTTTCGGCCATCAGAAACGCCATGACACCTTCGTTAACCTCCGACTTGTTCTTGGAACTGAAATGTTGATTGATGCTGTTTATCATCTGAGTTTTCGCTTCCACATTTTTATCCCTTAAACCCTTGCCCGAATGCATCGACTTCTTTGAACGATTTCCTCTGACGCTGGTTGTACTTTCCGAGCCCCCATCGTCTATCGTCAGATTTCCAGGACATCGTTTACTTATTTCCTTGCGTTCATGATCAATACGCAATTGAATGGCTTCCAGCAAGCTGATGGGATCAACAGGATGTGGCTTGTCAGGGATAGTGTCCCCAAAGGCAATGTCAAAGGCATACTCGTTAAAGTCCTTGTCACGATTCAGTGTTTCCTGTATGAGACCCGGATTACTCTGATCTAGCACCAATGTCTCCAAGAAGAGAGTGTTTGTTCGCTGTATATAACGTTCCTCGGCTACATATTGTTTTAATTAATAGAGGCTTATGAGAGTAGAAAGGCTCACTTACGCGTTGTATTATCAAAAAATGGATCTTTCCGTATCCGAATATCCGAGCATCCGTTGTTGTTATTCATGGATATTTGTGTGGAATCCTCGATGTTGCCACAGCAACTAGCTGATCCAATTCCTGTCTTTGGCTGATAGGGAGGAGTTGTCTGCGGCATGCTCATATTATGCTGGCAGCAAGTCTTTTGACTAGGTCCTTGGCTATTATCACTCCTCTGTTGTATGCGCATATTATTCTGGCAGCAAGTGTTTTGGCTGGGGCCTGTGCAATTATCACTCCATGAGCGAATCGTATCAGCGGATGATGATGTCCTCACTGGATCCCTGAAAGTAACTTGCTGCAGTTGTTGTTGTCGTTGCAGCGTGTTCTGCTTTAGGGTTCTCCGATTCCCTGCCGCGGGTAGTTGCATGTATTCCGTATTATCATACGAATTAAACATATCAAGCTGTTTGCAAAGGACCTTAAGGCATTCAGGATTCAAACATATCTGCGCTGCTTACCTGTGCTTGACATTGAATGGCTGGCTCTCTTTGCTGATACGAACATTGGCGTTGGCTGTTGTTTAGTATTGACTGCTTTCGAGGTAAAATGAATTCTATGCTTTTCTGAAATCGCTAGTTTACATTGCTTACCCTTTGTGGCATGCAACGTGCTGCATAGGCTTCACTTTGTGTCTGTTCATATGGTCCCACAGAAGCGCTGAAAGAAGCACTCTGCTGCGGGTGCTGTTGTTGTTGTTGCTGTGGCAGAACCAGTTGACGTTGTTGCTCCAATTGCGGCTGCTGTTGCCATGACTGTGCACAGTAGGCTGGTCGGGCCGTAGCTTCACTGCCAATCATGGTGCTATTTAGACCAGGTTCCTAATCGAAAGGAAGAGCCCAACTTATGAAAGCCTTTATTTACGAGCAACTTTCGCCGAGTTACTCACAAAATTGTCAACGGCACCATCATTCCTTAGCCAACTTCCATTTCGTTCTCTTTGTTGCTGATATCTCTGCAATGCCAGCTGTTGTTGTTGTTGCTGCTGCTGGTTTAGTTGTCGTTGTTGTTGCTGCTGTTGTTGCTGTATCCATTTGCCATTGCTAATGCCAATGTTGCTGCTGTCATCTGCTGGACATGCGAGATGACTTTGCATTGGCTCATATGACATTTGATAGGCATTGCCAGCGGGTCTATTGGCGCACTAGATAAATGATATTTATATGGCATATTAAAGGTCTCAAATCCAAATTTGTAATTAATCCAAGGATCACAGATATTTGTTATCTTTTCTACTTACGGTTGAACAATCTGGTGCTTTTCGCGGTTGCTGCTGTTGCTCTGGCTGTGTGTGCCTTGGCTAAATAAAATATAATATAAATATTTAGCGTGTACTGTATGGCAGTAGCTTACATTGTATTGGTAGTGGTGGGTTGGCTGTAAACCCAGGAAACTATGCGGATTATCTTGTGGTATGGTGCACTGTAAATGCAAAGAAAATTGTATCCGTTCCTTTACTAATCGCAATAATTTTAATATCAATACTCACAAATAAATCAGCACCCCTTTGGCAATCGCGTGTGCTTTCTTTCGGGGGCGGGGCGCTATGGGACCGTTTCCTATGAAGATTCTGTGAATTTTGAGGATCCCCCGAATTCGAGAAGTGCCGATGGTTGGCAAATTGCTGCAAAGAACAATAAAAAATATTATCATTATAAAAGACTTCACATCATATTTACTATCTACTAAGAATTCCCTACCATTGGCTGAGGCGTTAAGTTCATATCCTTTTGGTTCCCCAGCCTAGAGATGCGCTTCAGTGAATCGGTTACTTCTTGAAAGAATGGATAGATTGTCAGTTGACAGCTCGATAAGGATGTCGGATCTGGGTTTACGGTTTCCGCCCTCTCATCCGTATCATACACAGGGCAGACTTCCTGCGAGGCAGTCGCGTTCTGTGCTTGTTGTTCCTCAAGATATCGACTCACAGCGTTATAGAGCTCATCGGCTAGCAGAACCGAATTTCTAATAGTATCCATTGAAAGATATTCTGAGGTTACACATATAGAAGAAAGCGTTCTCACTGAGCACTTACATGTGATCTCTTTTAATGGACTTAAATTTCGTTCTAGTTGGTTAAAAGTTTTGTTAAAAATGTAACATTTTGATAAAATAATACAGGTTTTGAATTTGGATTATGCAAACAATGAAGAAATAAATAATAAGCAAATGACTCAAAGCTAACTACAACTGTGTCAACAGAATTAATATAGGCATGTGTCATAATAAGCCGAGATGTAGACAGATCTTTATACCTCTTGGTTGATTTAAAGTATAAATATATTCAGCTTATGTACTTTGAACTTAATACAGTATATTTCTTAGTAGTCCACTCTTGTCTGCAGCTTTCTTATCTGTGTTCATTTTACGTTAAACACATATATATTTAATATACTTAATTGTTGGATACCCTGCAATGCATCTGAACTTTATCAAAATTGACTATTTGAAAATATATAATTTATTTTATTATTTAATGATCGATTATATAACCACGATTCTCATACTTTCATAAATTTTAATAATATAATTGAAATTATTGTTGAGATTCTAAATCTATCTTTATTTAAAATTATGTATATTTTAATGACATTTCTTTCAGTCGATGAGACCCTTTAGATACCCTATCCTGAGTAAGAGTCCGCTTTTTCATTGGCCAACTGTTTCAATTCCAACTGCACAAAGGCCAAATCGTTTCTGTTGCTGGCCATATCCGTTTCCTCGTTTGACATCCCGGCTCTGGGGCATCCGTCGTGCCACACGGCCAACTTGCAAGATGGCTGCAACAATTGCTCGTCGAGTTGTGCCAGAAATGTGGGCGTGGCATGCACATTACGCGTTAAGTCCAATTCACGCAAGCCCACCGCCGCCTGACTGACAATAAAGCGAAGCATTGCACGCGCCACTTGCGGCGCTTGGGGCAGCCACTTGATGCATCCATTCTTCGCATCATAGTGCACCATCAGCAGTGAGTGCCAGGCGATGCGTTGCAGCCGCAATTGCCCCAAATGTCTTTGCAGCATTCGCAGCAGGCTCGCATCAAGTTGACACTGCAAACTCAATGCCACAATCGGACAGACGCCACTCAGAGCCTTAAGGCAAGCGGATATGGTTGCTGTGGCAACTCCACCACCACCATTTGTCTTCTGTTTGTCGTCATCGTCGGCGCTGCCGTTGCAGCAGCAGAGGAAGCCTGTCAATTGAAGCAGTTGTGACAGCCGTGCAATTTGCCTCCCCGCTGCACGCAACGCACACCCAGGCAATTTTAATCTCTGTAGCATTTGGCCATATTCGATGCTGGCCAAGTCGACTGTCTTAGCGTCGCAGATGCAGCCCGGCAACAACTCAAAGCCAGTCAAATGCGGCAGCTGTGCATGAAGCGTAGATATATCCCTAGGCGTGACATTCGCACAGTTGCCCAGCTGCAGCTGAGTCAGGTTGTTGCCAATTTGGGGCAGTTGTTGCAGCAGCTGCGCATTGCATTGCGTTAAGCTGAGCCTTTGCATGTTGCCCATCCATTTCCATTTCCGTTTCCGTTTCGACTTGGACGTCAGGCAGAGCAAAAGAATATCGCAGTTGCTCAGATTAAGCAGCGCCCGCGTTATACTCGCAATGTATTCCAGCAACTGACTCTGCTCAGCAACGCTTAGCAATTTTAATTGCGGCTCCCGCTGCCAGTCGAACTTTCCGGCGTATTTGTGTTGCCAAATCCGCAGCACCAACTGCCTGAGCCGACCGCCCAATTGCAACAATGCGAATTGCTCCCCAATTGCCAGTTGAGCGCAGATCAGCAGCAAACAATCATCATTGAGCATTGTCAGCGAGACGCCTGCTGCAAGTGGGACAGGGGAGATGGGAATTTTAATGAAGTTTTGGACTAATGCTTGGCAGGATGTTTACGTTAGTTACCGTTGCGCCTTAAATGCATTTCTGTGTTGCCTCGCTTAGTCCGCAATTTCAACTGATGAGCTGAGTTCGAGTTCGAGTTTGCTGCACTGCATGCAAACCGTGCCACCCTTGTGTTTTTATTTTGAATCACTGTTTGCCAGTCAGCTGCTTTTGTAGCCCTTGCGCACCAGCAACATCGACAACACCAACACAGATATGCCACACACACACGCACAGTGTGCACAGTGTGCTGCTGTATATCTATATATATATATATATATGTATATATATTCTTTGGCATGTGACACAAAGAAAAGATTGGAGACATATGTGTAGCAGATGTAAGATATATTTTTAATTCTAGTAGCAATCGAAAAACAGATAATAAGATTTCCTTAAAATATTATAACTTTTATGAAAATAGAAGGGAACATCTATATCGACTCCGCTGCTCCTGATCGTCAATTTATATTTAGGATATTTTCATGCATAAAATCAACACAGGCACACCACTATGATTCATTTGGTGGTGTTGCTGTTGGTGGTTGTCGCATTGGTATTGCTGGCATTACAAAAATAAATGCAACCCCTATCGGGCACGCGTCCGCTAAGCGTTCGTCATGGAGTATTTTATGAGCGGCTATCGCAATTCGATTGTCTTTAATCGCAGAGTGTTTGGGCTATTTTTAAACAGTTGCCATATGATAATAACGCACATATGGCAACCAAGGCAATGATTGCAATGCGACCAAGGCCACAACGAAGGCGATAACTTGATAGTTGGAATTTCAAGTGCACTCTTTCAAAGATCAGAGATTACTTGTAAGATCATATGTAAGACCTATAATCTGTTTGACTTTTGTACTTTGCTTTTCCAATCAGCAAATTCGTCATTCCCTTGTCAGGATTTTTTAGATCGTCGAAGGTGTTCAAATTTATTTATTTTTTTTTGTTTTTAAAAATTATTAACAAAAATTTTGGCAAATTTCAAAATTTTTGGGAATGGCGATTAAAGGAGATAAACGGGCGGTTTACATATACAAATATCCGCAGAGTCCCAGCCAGACTGTAAATAGTTTACCGGCGCAAGCAATAATCAGCCAGAATGAGGAAAGGGAACGTGACAGGGAACGGGACAGGGAACGCGATCTCAATCTTGAACGCGCCTCTAAGTATGGCACCATCTGTTGGCATCTCAGTCTGGTCATATTAATCTGCACAATGGTTCTGGCGTTGCTGTGGACTGTTTACTTAAGCGTTGATTACTACTCCTGTACGACAGAGCAGCGCTTTGCGCAAATGCGTCAAGACTTTGTGGTTAAGGAGCGAAGGCGCCGTTTGGGAGGCAGTTTGGGTCTAACTCCACTGGAGGAGGTGGCCAATCAGCGACTGCTGGCTATTAAGCGGGTGGACGAGGAAATGCATCAAATCTGGAGCGATTATCAGTCACGTCCCCATTTTCTTGCCAAATACCAAATTAACGAAACAGATCTCTATAGTGCCCTGCGAAGCATGCCCAAGGGTGGATTGTTGCATGTCCACGATGCGGGCATGTTCAAGACGGAGCTGCTCATCGAGCTGACCAATTACTCCGATTTGTGGGCATGTGTTGACATCGATGGCACCTTCGAGGACTTTCGCTTCTCAAGCGTTTTTCCACAAATTAAGCCACAGGGTGATTACAAATGCCAATGGATGCTGATGAGCAACTTTCACATGCAGGACTCCATGTCATACAAGGATAAACTGCGAGCCACTTTGTCCATGGATGCCCATAGCTATATCAATGCCACTCACTTGGCCAATCATTTGAAACGGGCGCATCGCTTAATCTATGGCTTAATTACCTATCGACCGATGTGGCCAACCTTCTTATTCTCCATGCTAGAGGATTTCTACGCCGATGGCGTCACTTACGTAGAGCTGCGCTCCTCGCTTCCTATTGTGAGTAGCCGCAGTCGTATGATGTAATTATTATGTTAAATAACACTACCTGCTGCACCATTAGATGTATGATTTGTCCGGCACGAATTATACCATATGGGATACGACCAATTCGTTGATAACCGTCACAAATATTTTCCGTTCCACTCACGATGATTTCATTGGCATCAAGTTGATCTATGCACCTGTACGCGATTACAATGACAGCAGCATGAAAGACTATCTCCAAACTGCTCGCTTTTTGAAGGTAGCAATCCCATAGGAGTTGTTGTTGCTTCATATGATCGCACTCTTCTCTTATCTAGGCCAACTTTCCCAAGTTTTTCATTGGCTTCGATTTGATAAGCTTCGGCGACGAGTGCCAATTCCAGCCTCTGGGAAGTGCGGTTCAACTTCTGCATATGAGTAAGGAAATCGACTTTTATTTCCATGCGGGTGAATCGCGCTGCCTGAATACCACAACCAATTTACCCGATGCAAATCTCATTGATGCCCTGCTCCTGGGCAGTAAGCGATTGGGCAATCCGCTTAATTTGCTACTGCATCCGGAAATGCTGAGGGTCATGAAGCTGCTTAAGATTGCTGCTGAAGTGTGTCCACTGTCCAATCATTATATGCAATATGTGAACGATTTTCGTCAGCATCCGGCAGCATATCTCATTTCTGCCGGTTATCCAATTGTAGTGGGCTCGGATTATCCGTACTTCTGGAATGCAGCACCGCTCACCGATGATTTCTATGTGGCGTTTGTGGGCATTGCCAATGGGCAGGCAAATCTCCGGCTGCTTAAACAGCTGGCCATGAACTCATTTTTGTACAGCGCGTTAACTGAGGAGGAAAAACATAATGCTCTATCCAAGTGGCAGAATAATTGGGATCACTGGGTTAACAACTTTGTACGTGGAACTTGAAGAAATTAATTTATTTATATTGTTTTTCATAAGAATTGTTCGACATACATTTTATTTTATTTACTAAAGTATCATGCCTTGCTAACCAATACCTCAATATTGTCACGTATAAATAATACAAATCTGTGCACTGTTGCTGAGTCTCACTTGCTGGCTCAATTTATGTTGATAAGCCCATGGCAATACTCGTATTGTTGCTGTAGATATGTCAAAGTCGATTAGTTTAGGCAAATATTTCTCCGTGTCTGTTCCTTTCTAAAATAAGTGTTTTATAACATATTTCCGTCATTTCGATATATGCGATTAAAATGCGGTTATTGTCCTTATCTAGATGATATGAAGTGAAGTTCAATAAAAACAAATTGACTTTCATTGAACTACCGTGTCGGGTAAACCTATTATAATGATACAGCAAGTATATGCGTAATCTAATCTTTAGCATTTATAAATCAAGATGCCTGTCTGATAAGGCATGATTAGAGACACGTTGCCAACTCAGGTATGCCTTATAGATATGAGATTCTAACGAAACATAAGTATATATACATATGTATATTGATTTATTTATTTGAATCAGATCGCATAGCTTTCGGTTTGGTGTATTGTCCAAATGCAGAAGCACGTGTTAAATCAAAGATAATACAAAGCACTCAAAATCGATTTCAATCTTTCAGATAAGAGCACACAGTACTCAAGACCGGTCAACAAAAATCGACAGTACCGAGCAACTGGGTCTCAGTTGCTTTGCGCGCAGTGAAGCGAACACAAATCTGGGAAAAATGCTGCCACGTTGGAATCTAATCGCGGTGCTTTGCATGTGCCTCTGCCTATTCTTTGGACTGGCTGAGTCACGCTCGCGTACCAAAGCTCTGACGATAACGAGTTTTGTGCCGCTCAATGGCGGTTCCTCCGCCCACGTGGAATCTCTGCTGGGCAGCAATCGACCCAATCCGGATACGTACAAGACAATACGCAATGCGTTCTCAAACTACGAGGAATCGCGATCGCTGGGCTACGATCTTGAGCTGAACACACGCGAGCTGGAGGCCAATGCGACCATTATGAAGGCCAAACTCATTGAGTACTCAGAGGGTGAAATTACACCGCATCTGTTCAAGCCATCACAGCATATTTTCAAAGTACTCGAGGCCATCGATAAGACCGACCTCTTCAGGATGCTCAAACGCATGCCCAAGGGAGCAGTTCTGCATGCTCATGACACGGCTCTGTGCAGCACGGCAGCCATCATCCAGCTGACCTACAATGATGATCTGTGGGTTTGCCAGCAAACCAATGACTTGAGTGCTTCATCCCTGCGCTTCGCTAAGCAGAAGCCTGAGGCCTTGTCGGATCCCGATTGCGACTGGACTCTGCTGTCGGAAGTGCGCAACAAATATGGAGCCGAAAGGGTAGATGAATATTTGGCGGAGCGTTTGACTCTGTATCCCACCACGGACTTTGTGGACGTAAATGCTGCGTGGTCCAAGTTCATGGAGATTTTCGCACTCCTCGATGGATTGGTAATGTATGCGCCAGTCTGGGGCGAATACTATTACAAGGCGCTGGAGGAGTTTTATGCCGATGGTGTGCAGTATCTGGAATTCCGCAGCGTACTGCCAACGGTATGCAAACTAAAAATGAATTCAGAATTTAGTTTAATATTTTGGCTTATCCTAAGCTTTACGATATGGAGGGTACTGTCTATACGCCGCTCGACACCGTTCGCATATATGTAGAGACTCTCGAACGTTTCAAAAGCAAGCCAGAGCATAAGGACTTCATTGGTTCACGATTGATCTATGCGCCATTGCGCAACACCGATCCAAAGGGTGTCTTGGGCTACATTGAGATCCTAAAGCAAGTTAAAGTAAGTTTGCTCATTTTCTATGTAAATAATCTATAAATCGTTTTTAATCTGTATCTTTCTGGTTTTTAGGAGAAATATCCAGACTTTTTGGCAGGATTCGATTTGGTCGGCCAGGAAGAAAGGGGGCGTCCACTTAGGGACTTTGTTGATGAGCTGCTGCAAGTACCTGAGGATATTGATTTCTTTTTCCATGCGGGAGAAACTAATTGGTTTGGTTCCTCTGTCGATGAGAATCTGATTGACGCTTTGTTGCTGGGCACAAAGCGCATTGGCCATGGCTTCGGTCTAGTCAAGCATCCGGTTGTGCTGCACATGGTCAAGAAGTTGAATGTAGCCATCGAAGTGAATCCCGTATCGAATCAGGTGTTGCAATTGATCAGTGATTTCCGTAATCATCCCTGCTCGCAATTCTTCGCCGATGGCTATCCAGTTGTCATATCATCTGACGATCCATCCTTCTGGAAGGCCACTCCATTGACGCACGACTATTACATTGCTTTCCTTGGCATTGCCTCTCAGCATTCGGATTTGCGATTGCTCAAGAAACTGGCACTCAACTCAATTCAATACAGCTCCCTCTCCGTCGACCAGAAAGTCGAGGCTCAGGCCAAGTGGCAGATTAAGTGGGATGAATTCCTGGACTATGTGAACAATGTTCAACAAAGTGGAGCATCGCACAGTCAACACCTCGATTGACTAGCACGGGTGGTGGCAGTGCTTCTGGTCACGTTCTCCCTCCTCATGAACACCGGCCTCTGGCGCTAGTCAGAAAACAATCCCTCAAAACTAGCTGACAATCGAGGAAACCCCGCTTATACTCAGTTCTAACACAAGACTCCTTATTCACTCATACCATGCTCATCCGCATTCGTTGTAGACTAATTAATATTGGTTAGTGTTTAAGTATAAAATTTAGTGCTACTTCACACTCGACTTCCACAATTATGCACGCTTAGTACATAAGAGATTTGGCTCTTTAATCAATTTGTTTATAAGCTGTGTTTTGTACTAAAAACATTTTGAATAAATAGCTCGGTCGTAGCCGCAATTCATGTCCATAATATGCATTCACGAAATTCATATGCCCACGAAAAGGAACCTCATGATTATTGTAATGAGAAACGCAGTCAAGCATTAGCAGCCATACATGTATCCAGAGATGGCACATTTCCTAATCAATAACAGGCTGCAGAGGGCAGCAAGTAATTTATAAGATGCACTTAATTTGATATTTTTAATATTGGTATATTTGCATAGCATTTTCCCTTCATTCAATAATATTTTTGAATTATATGAAGTTATCGCGTTGTACAAACCATCATTATTATTAAATTAAAAAAAAAATACAAAATAAAATGAGCAATACAAGCCTCGAAAAAAACACTCATATTAAAATGTGTAAGTGTGAAATATTTTAATGATAATCTTTCACCGATTAATAATGGACACAGTTGTCTCAATATCGCAGTTGCATCTCTAAGGAAAAACGGAATGCATTGCAGTTGGCAGGCTGAAAGAAGACCTGTGCATAAATCTCTCAGCTTCGTTGTCCGTCTGTCTGTCGCTGAGTGCACAGAAAAGTGGTCGATGTTTAATGAATGTGGAATGTGGGTGGGGGTTGTGGCTCCTTCCTGCGAACGAAATGATTACTGCGAGCACTGCTCCAGATGAATCAATTTTACGTGCTGCTTAGTGCTTAGTGGTATCTGCGGATCTGTGGAAACCATTCGATTTTGATTTGGTGCGCGTAATGAGCAGAGTTTTATGTGGCCAGGCCCGAATGCAGTCTGTGGAGCAATACGCCTTGGCGAATATGTACGGGGGTCCCATAAAATTGATGGCAATGTATATTTGTGTGTACGTATGTGTGTGTGTGTTAGCGGCACAGCCGGTGGCAGGCTCATCAATTTCATGTCGGGACCACATTTAATGTGGTGTTGAGGCCGCGCGCATAAAAAATACCGACAGCCATTCACATAAATAACTAATAAACTTTCGCGTATAGTTGCCGTGTGGTCTCGAGGTGTATATATTTATAGGTGTGTGTAAGTGTGTGTTAAAGCGGACAACGCGAACAAATCGACACATGTTCATATGTTAAAGCTGAATTCAAAGTTCAAAATTCAAATTTTAAAGTTTTTTTTCTTAATCGTCATCCAAAATTTCTCAAATTATACCAACGCAATGGCTTACCGCTTTTATAGTAGAGAAGTCTGTCCAGTTATGTCGGTACAGGCGCCCAAGTGTGACCAGCGAAAACATCAACCCCCATCGATGAGTCGCAGCCTGAGGGATATAACGCCAGAGGCTTGTAGCCCACTGCGTAATATAATGGTGCAATAAGAGCGAAACTCCTGTTTGGGGCACGTATTTCGGTTAATTGAACAAAAAATGGCAGCCAATAAGGTGATAAAGAATGTAAAGACCAAAGAGCTGAAGAGGGGCAATTTTGCGGCCGGTCAGCACATATTTCAGGTTCTGGAAAAAGTGGAAAGATCACCGTTATTTGGTTTGCTAAGGACGAACCTTACTGTCTCGACGGCAGGCAACTGACAATGGCTGACACCGTGGCGATATATAAATCGGAGATAGATCATTTCGTCGCCAACCATCCGGATTTCATTGGTAATAAGCGTGTTTCTCGTGCAGAAACAGTTTCCAACATTTCTGGCCGGCTTTGATTTGGTGGGTCAAGAAGAGCTTAGGCGATCGCTGCTTGATTTTGCGGAGCCACTGCTGAAGATGCCCGAGGATATTAATTTTTACTTTCACTCCGGCGGGACTAACTGGTTCGGCACCTCCGTTGATGAGAACCTTATAGATGCCATACAGTTGGGTACAAAGCGAATTGGACATGGTTATGCAATCGTTAAGCATCCGGTTGCCATTGAGATGAAGAAGTTGGGCATTGTGTCCTGTATCGAATCAGGTGCTGCAACTGGACCAGGACTATCGCTCTCATCCGGCTGCCATGTTGATAGCACATGATGTGCTTATTGTCATTGCATCCAAAGCAATGGAGAAATGGCAAAAGCAAAGGGAGAAATGGATCACCAGTATAGCCAAAAAACATAATGCATTTAATTTTCTTAATTTTTGTTTGTAATTATCATTTATTTATAAGTATATTATTACCGCTCGTAATTCCCTCAGCTAAGATTTTTGTTGTTGCTGTGTGTTAGTAAGTAGCTTACATCGATACAATTGATATGGGTAATGAGTATGCACAAGCTTGGTGTTTGTTTCAAATGTACCAATATTTATTAAATTATAGCACATTTTTGAGATATACTTGTTGGGATATGTTTTTGGAGAGCAGTTAAGCAATTATAAGTTTGTCACAGTTGGCCTATAAATAAGACAGCACTGTGAGTATTCTCTCTATTTGTTTTAATTCGTAATGTCAACTGTTAAATATTTGATACGTTAAACTGATGTGTTTTTGTTTTATTTATTTTGTTTTTAAGCAGAGTCTTTAATACACTTACATAAGCATGTATATAAGCGAGTATATAGCACAATTATATTTTGAACATACATACAATTTAACTTCGTGGTTTTTCTTTAGATCCAATTACGCTTTGATAACCCCCAAGAAGCCTTAGAACGCAAGCCATTTATTGTACATCTATATTTGTATTAAAATTACAGTATTCTTTCGATCGCTTTTGCTCTTTGCCAACATTTTAGATAATTGAAAGATTGATAGATCTTTATTGTAAGCAATTCGTCTGTATATGTGTTCGCAAAAATACATATAAATACCATATATTTTGTGAGTTTTTATTTTGAATGAATGATTACAAAATACAATATGTATCCTTGCCCAGTATTCGCCAGCTGTTGTCATTAGGTATTTCGTATTTTATTTATATTTCTCATCTGTTTTATCCACATACTTACACTTAATGCTCAATTAGCTCAAATCCTAAACCATTTCCCATGCAACTGTCTTCAGTTGTATCGTGTTTTTTTTCGTTTTTTTTTTCTTTCTTTTTTTTGGTTTTTTAATTTTTACAAGCTTACTTAAATAACTCGCACATTCATCAATTCTCGAATTTCTTTTCCAATATTTCAAAATACATTTATATATCGCTAGGCTGTACAAATCTTAAGACCTATGGTCCAACTGACCAATTTTATCGCTTGCGAGAGAATTGCTTAAGTCTCATTTTACGCTATGTGCGTTTCCAACGCTGTTGTTGCTGCTGTTGTTGCTGTTGTTGTTTCTGTTGTTGTCTTCGTAGTTTTTCGCCTTTCCAGCTTGTCTCACCCACACCCAAAGGATAGGGTATAATATCGGGTTGTTGCTCCGACGACGACGTCTCATCGTTGCTATTATTATTACTGTTGACATTGTTAGCGACATCCCCATTACCATCCTCATCTCCTTCTCCATTTTCTTCCTCGGCGTCGACCCTTAGCAAACTGTCGTCGGATGCATCGTGTTTTGGGGTTAGCTCATTTTGTACGCCATTAGTTTCATGGTAATTTTGCCTTTGTTGTTTCTCACTTTTTTGTTGTATATGCTGCAAATTATGTTTGTTGTTGTTGTGGTTGTTGTGATTGTAGTAACCATATTTGCTGGCATTACTGTTGTTTCTCTCACCACTGTCAGCACTGCAAAACTGCGAGTCAAACAAAGAAAAATAAAACAGCCAAAATATTGTGTTGAAAATTTAATGAAAATTCATGCATAATACATACTCGCATTTTTTAGCATTTAATTAAATTGTGAATTTTATTTGATAGCGCTGAACAACAGCAATTTATTTTCGCTATCAGACACAAGTACACAAGTACCATATATAAGTCAGTTTTCCTAAGCGTCACAAAATGATTAGCATCGATTATAGATAAGCGTCTCATAAGCTTATAAAAGTCATAAAATAGTTTGCGGTGTGCTTAATGAATTTCTATGAAGTGCATTTGATAAATATGGCTTAGGTGCACACAAATTAAAACACTGCAGATAAAATAGAAACCACAAATCCCTCACAACTACATGAATCCGAATGAGTGAATGACGAAGTGATCAGGGTGAAACCACACTAATAATAATAATACCATGGACAATAACTCTAACATAAGTATGAAGTATGGTTTCATATGGATTTTACTGTGTTTAGTTGGCATTTATCTTAATGGGCTATTATTGTTGCCAGCTTTGGCCTGATAAGTGACGCAAGAATCTTTATCGAATAAGCGTCAAACTGCAGCAGCCATCAACATATAAAACCAAATATAATTTAATGATTGATATTAACTGGAGAGGTATTAAAAGGGCAATTTAAATGAAGCCAGCCATTAAAATAAGTACATTATATACCGAATAGTTGGAAATTATTTTATTGACTGAAGTTAATTAAAGAGTAATTTAAATAACTGACATTGAACTTGCCTCTACAAGCAAATACAACCCACTATAAATTCCGCTTATTATCAGATCAACAACATTAATACAGAACAACTCATTTAGCTAAGAACGCCAACGTCAAGGTCAAAGTAATAAATAATTCTACTAAGTCTGCGTACTTTGAATTGAATTTTGATTCACGCTTATATTTATACAGCCTGTGGTTTAGATTAAAATGTTTATAATATATATAACAATATGCCATTTAGATGTTATGAAATATATGTATTCATTCCGAAAAGCTAAATAATATTGCGCTATTTCTAAGATTTTAACCCGCATCAAAATCTGTTGGTCTATTTTTAAATTTCACAATTTAAATCAGCAACAACGATGAGAGCAACTTGCTCCGAGTCGATTCAATCGAGCGTCAGGCTTCAAACAGATTATAAATCCGTCAACTCGTCGTTATTCAGCTCAGTTGCAAGCTGAGTGTTCAACTAACAGAATCTCAACTGAAGAAATATTCGTCTTAGAAATATGAGCTCGCGATCGAAATCGGTCTTAAAGACGAAGCAAACTGCTCGCATTGTCATCATTGGAGCCGGCGTCTCTGGGATAGCGGCAGCAACACGTCTACTGGACCAGGGCTTTAAGAATGTGAAACTATTGGAGGCAGAGAATCGGATAGGAGGACGTATTAATACGGTTTCGTTTGGGGACAGTGTGATCGATAAGGGCGCACAGTGGTGCCATGGCGAAAACGACAATGTTGTCTATCAGCGTGTCAGGGATTCGAATCTGCTCGACAGAACAAGTGACGCCTTGAAAGCCCTAATCTTTGTGCGCTCCAACAAGGAAATTTTGCCCAATGAACTTACAAATGTGCTTGGAGCTGCTGCAGAGGCTGCATTACCAACCGGCCCAGATGAGAGTAAGGGCTCACTTGGCGATCACTTAACGGACAACTATTGGAAGGGACTGGCGAAAGCACCACCGGTGGATCAGACCATCGCCAAGGAGATGTTGGAGACTCTCAAAAGATTCAGGTGTTCCTTTACTGCTTCGGATCACCTGTTTGAGGTGTCTAGACGGGCGCATCTGGAGTTCGCTAACAGCGATGGTGAGTTTTTGCTCAACTGGCGCGACAAAGGATACAGGAGCTTTCTGCAGCTGCTGACCAATGCCAATGCGAATGATCCCGAGGACATGGGCGTTCTCAATGGACGCATTCAACTTAGTAAGCGTCTATCTGAGATCAATTGGGCAGGCGCCGAGGAGTTGCTTCTGCGCTGTTGGGATGGCGAAGTCCTAACTGCAGATCATGTCATCTGCACTGTGTCCTTGGGTGTGCTGAAGGAACAGCATGAGAAGCTATTTGTGCCTGCCCTGCCTGCTGCCAAAGTGCGTGCAATCAAGGGACTTAAGCTGGGCACCGTAAATAAGTTGTACATGGAGTACTCTGCACAGCCCTTGCCCAAGGCTTACTCTGGCTTCAACTTCCTTTGGCTGGAGGAAGATCTGCTTGAGTTGCGTGGCACTGAACGCTTCTGGCTGGAGGGCGTCTTCGGATTTCACCGCGTTCTGCACCAGCCTCGTCTGCTGCAAGGTTGGATCGTTGGCGAACACGCCCGCTACATGGAAGCCCTGACGGAGGAAGAAGTTGTCGATGGTATCCAGTGGCTCTTCCACAAATTTCTGCCCTTCGATATGCCGCAACCGTTGCACTTTGTGCGGTCTCAGTGGAGCTCCAATCCCAATTTCCGAGGTAGCTATAGCTCACGTACGAACTACACGGATGAGCTGCGTACTGGTCCCTGGGATCTGGAGACGCCTCTACTTGATGCCGGTGGCATGCCACTAGTACAATTTGGTGGCGAAGCTTCTAGCAAAACGCACTTCTCCACGGTGCACGGTGCCACAGAAACGGGTTGGCGGGAGGCAGATCGTCTCAATGATTATTACAGCCGTCGCAATGCTGCTTAAAGCAGCCGTTGCTAGACTGTCACCGACTGATTATGACAAGGAGAATCTAAGGTGTCAATTAACAACAATATTCAATGAAACGTCTATTTTAATTTTTACAAGAAATAAAAATATTGAATCCCATCTTTGCTTAATATATAAAAGAATTTTTCTCCTATAGATGGGCTTAATATTTGTTAATATATTTCTGAAACTGATTATATATCGAGAAGGCATATATTAATTTCAAAATTCTGTATATAATTGTTCAATTATTAGAGGCACTGTACTCAATTTTTGAATATCAAAATTATAAAGTTAAAAACAAATTACCAAACAATTGATAAGCTCACTGTAACATTAAGGTTACAAGACTTAGTGGTTGATAAAACCACATACCACAGTCCAAATATGCAAAACAACCGAGGTATGTAAATGATATAAATGCATTTTCCCTGTCCGCTGACACAGCAGTCACCAGCTGAACTCTGAACCAATTTTATAATGAGCTCCTGTCACTCGGCGAGGAGGTCCAAGGAGACCGCTCGTGTTATCATCATCGGATCGGGTCCTTCGGGCATAGCCGCTGCCACACGGCTCCTCGAGCATGGTTTTAACAATGTTACAATTCTTGAGGCAGAGGATCGCATTGGAGGACGCATCAACACTATTCCATTTGCGGACAGTGTCATCGATCTGGGGGCGCAGTGGTGTCACGGCGAGGAGGGCAACGTTGTCTACCAACGTGTCAAGGATTTGGATCTTGTCTCCAGGACTGGCAGTCAGCTAAACACCACTCGATTCCTACGATCCAATAAGGAAATTATTGGCCAAGAAACAGCCAACGCTTTGGCAACAATCGCAAATAGCTCGGTGCCAGAAGGGCCAAATGCATACGAAGGATCATTGGGCGACCATCTGAACTACAAGTACTGGCTGGAGATAGAAAAGCTTTCGAATGTGGATCGCACCATCGCAAGAGAGATGCTGGACACCTTCAAAAAGGGACAGTGTGGTTTTGAAGGTTCGGATAACTTGTATGAAGTTTCCGGACGTAGTCATTTGGAGTATGAGGAGTGCAGTGGCAATATGGAAATTCATTGGCGCACCAATGGTTACAAGACCTTTCTTAAATTGCTCATAAATGCCAAGGAGGATCTGCCCGACGATCTTGGCGTACTGAAGGGAAGAGTGCAACTCAACAAGCGCATCTCGGAGATTAACTGGGAGGGTTCCGATCAGCTCAGACTGCGGTGCTGGAATGGTGAAATCCTAACTGCAGATCATGTCATCTGTACGGTGTCGTTGGGAGTGTTAAAGGAGCAGCATGCCAGCATGTTTGTGCCCGCTTTGCCAGAGCCCAAGTTGCGAGCTGTGAAAGGGCTCAAACTTGGCACAGTGAATAAGTTCTTCCTTGAGTACGTGGCGCAGCCCCTTCCTCAAGATTGGACTGGCGTAAATTTCCTTTGGCTGGAGAAGGATCTGAAGGAATTGCGTGGCACCGAACGTTTCTGGCTGGAGAGTGTCTACGGGTTCCATATTGTCAAAGAGCAGCCTCGCCTGCTGCAGGGTTGGATCATTGGCGAACATGCTCGCTATATGGAAACCCTCACCGCGGATCAAGTGCTTGATGGATTACTCTGGTTATTCCGCAAATTTCTGCCCTTCGATGTGCCGTTTCCACAACGCTTTCTACGCACCCAATGGCATTCCAATCCAAATTTCCGTGGCAGCTACAGCTTTCGCACACCTTATGCCGATGAGCTGCACACAGGACCTTGGGACTTGGAGTCACCCCTAACGGATGTGTGCGGCAAGCCGAGATTGCTGTTTGCGGGCGAGGCGACAAGTAAGACCCACTACTCGACGGTGCATGGAGCAACAGAAACTGGCTGGCGCGAAGCGGACCGTTTGAATGGATTCTATAGCAAACTTAGCTAAAATGCTGCATGTGGACGTTGATTTAGTTGAAATGAATGAATGAATGAAATGAAACCACCAACTAGATCTTCTCAAATATTGGCAAATAAATCTTTTAAATATTCCTTGAAATGGAAATGAAATTGAAGCAAAAATTTAAATTTATTCAAAACTCAATCTTTTCCGTTGTGAAGTAAGGTTCTCTTCCAATTATGTTGCCTGTTATTAGTACGACTCCTTTGAGTCTCTGATTTATGCAAGCAACAACTAACAATTACCTTTGCCGTAACATAACCCTTATTAAACTGAATTCCATCCCAGTCAAATGTTTGCGCAAAGGGCGTAGAAACAAGGACCAGCCTCCGATTGTCGCCGCGTATCCGGCTGGCTGGACACACATAAAAAGCAACAACTGTCGCCAAATGGTTGGCAAAGCCACAGCAGATGTGGCCGACTTGTATGGGGTATGTGTAAGGGGAGAGGGGGTGGATATTCTCTTAGCTTGGCATGACGACAAAGTCGCATATGTAATGTGGCTGTGCTGAAGTAATCTGCGAGCAGATTTTACCGGGAGGCGTAAGGCAAGCAAACACATGAAACTGGACTCTTAATGCCTTTGGCCTTTGCGTGGCATAAATTTGAATTTTCAATATGGTCGTAGGGGCGTGGTGGCGTGGGGGACGTTAGCTGAATGCTGGCGAAAGCATTTCGCAGCACAATCCACACCAATGAGGATGAGGATCCTACTGCTTTTGTGGTATTTTTAGTTCAGCTGGCCTTTTGCTCTGTGTGCCAGTGGAAGTGCCAAACTGATTTTAGCAACTGCATTTTTGTCGTTATTTGGCTTTGGATGTGTTAAGTGCTGCAGCCACGCCCCCAAAACTAGCCGAGTAGGCGGTTACTAGAACCAACGCATTCATATGCATGTGCCCCGTAATAACACTGCAATTACAATGTTGTCTGCGGTTGCTCGTTGCAAACGAGTTGGTCAACATGTTTTTGGCCAAATGATAAAATGGGGTTAACCATGGCAGTTACCACGTTCAAATAAATATGCATTCTACGCACAAATTTTCCGATTTTCAACGTTTTGGTGCCAGGGGAATCTACTTAAATATTTAAGCTATCCAAATTCAAATGTCAAATTTTTAAATTGGCATAATTTTCTCTAAACTGAATCCTGCTTATGGCAAGGAATGAAACTTCGATAACTTTGAAGATAATGATCCGATTTTAAAAATAAAAAAATTAGTTGAAGATGTGGAAACTTTCGAACTCCATAGCTTCCTCCATAGCTTCCTCTGTCTGGATTTTCATGTTGAAATAATATCCTGATAAAGTGCTTGTGTGATATTTCAAACCTTTTTACATCCATAATTTATACAACATTCAACATATTTTCAAAAGCAATATCTTATTCGTTATGACCTCTTCACCACTTATAAATTTCTAAACAAATATTTTTTTTTTCAATACTCATGCTAATATCATATAATGTTTACTCTGTTAACTCATTTCTATTGTAGAGACTTTGTAGTTATCTCTCTAAAAGCAAGAGCTTTTACGATAATTATTTTTAAACATTAACTAAAAGTGGGCATAGCATATTGGCAAGCAGAATTTGTTAAAGTCTTTTGTTGACACGCCGCTTATCGCCAATTATAACTGGGCTGTTCGAGAGCGATAATAGGTATTCAATCGTTCCGCTTCCCGCCAACCTGTCTCAGCGGCGCCATGCACCGTCGAGAAGAAGTGTGTGTGCGAGGCCTCACCAGCAAACTGAAGCCTAGGCCGGCCGCCAATATCAAGAAGAGGTGCCTCCAGATCCCAGGCACCAGTGCGCAATTCTTTGGCTAAGGTGGTACGGAAAGTGTAGCTACCTCTGAAGTTGGGATTTGCATGCCATTGGGTACGCAGGCAGCGCTGAGGTTGCGGCACATCAAAGGGCAGAAATTTGCGGAAGAGCCACTGTAATCCCTCGAGGACCTCCTCCTCGGTGAGCGTCTCCATGTGGCGGGCATGTTCACCGATGATCCAACCCTGCAGCAGGCGTGGCTGATAAGATACTGGGTAGAATCCAAAGACGCTCTCCAGCCAGAATCGTTCGCTAGCGCGCAGCTGCTGCAGGTCTTCCTCTAGCCACAGGCAACAAAAGCCAGGCCAGTCCTTGGGCAAGGGTGGCACAGAATACTCCAAGAAGAACTTATCAACGGTACCCAGCTTAATTCCCTTTATAGCTCTCTGTTTGGCCTCAGGAAGAGCGGGTACAAACATACTGGCATGCTGCTCCTTCAACACTCCCAACGACACTGTACAGATAACATGATCCGCAGTTAGGACTTCACCATTCCAGCAACGGATTACAATTTCATCAGCACCTTCCCAGTTAATCTGTGCTATGCGCTTGTTTAACAACACATGCCCTTTCAGCATGCCAAGATCTGCTGGGTCATCCTTGCGAGCATTCATTAACAGTCTGAGGAAACTCTTATATCCCTTATCGCGCCAGTTAAGCAGCAATTCACCCTCGCACAGCCAGTATTCCAGGTGTCCACGTCCGCAAACTTCAAACAAATTGTCTGAGCCCTCCACGGAACTCTCGAACTTGTGAAAGTTCTCTAGGAACTCCTCGGCAATAGTGCGACTCATTGGCGGTAGCTTGGCTACCTCTCGCCAATACTTTTGGGTCAGGTAGTCCCCGAGGGAACCCTTGTAATCGATCAGTTCCGTTTGTCGATCCGGTATGGAATTGAATGCAATGTTTTTCAGGCCATTTGCAATCTCATCGGGCAGCACCTCTTTGTTAGAACGCACACACCTGAAGGTCTCATAGTGATCCTCTGTGACCTCGATCAAATCCAGATCCTTAACACGCTCATACACAACATTGCCCTTCTCACCGTGGCACCACTGTGCACCCAGATCGACAACACTATCCGCAAACGGAATAGTGTGAATACGTCCACCTATCCGATCTTCGGCCTCGAGCAACAAAACATTCTTAAAGCCCTGCTCCATCAGTCGTGTGGCTGCCGCAATGCCCGCTGTGCCGGCTCCAATGATTACAATACGAGCGGTTTGTTTTGTTTTGCTCAGAGAGCGAAGTGATGCAACACTCATTATGCTTATATTTTCCGTCAACACCCAACACACGTCTGTCCCACTACGAGTTCCGCCATCGACTGAATATGGTCAAATGTGTCTTTGGTTTTTATCCCTTTCGCTCGGCTGTCAAACTAGCTCACTAATGAGCTGAGCGCTTGAATAATGAGCTATTCGAAAAATGTTTATCACTTATCGCTGATGTTCCCTGATTATCACTCTTTCTCTCTCACTCTCTCTCTCTCTCGATCTCTCTCTCGGCCTTTCTTTCTCTTATACTAGTTCGGTGAAACTTGATAGCAGACCTTGAATTTTTGCTCGTTGCCATTATGTATTATAAGTTAAATAAAAGAGAGATAATCTATGACTGCAATCGTAACGAGCACCTAATCTTTACTAGATTGTGTAGTTCAAGATATTTTTCTCTAAAACGGCTCAAAAATATGGATGTGTCTTATCTGGTTGTTTAATTCAAATACAGTTTAATACTGTCTATTTTGTGGTTTATTTTGGTTTTATTATTTATTTAGTTTGCTTAAATTTAATATCTAAATATAAATCTGCTTAGCTCTTTACAGACACATTATCACACTATCAAGCCCACAATTTAAGCCACTAATAAACAAGGCCCACATACGACTTGAAATCACACAAGTGCAATTTGCAAGTAGATAAAAAACGGAAATCCAAATATGACAGACTATCTGGTTGTTGCCAGTGGCGCAGTGGCAAAAACGCTTTGATGAATGTATTCATAAAAATCCAATCATTGCAATTGCAGCACACTGGCCAAATAAAATTACAAAACTATAGAATAACAGCAAAAACAACACCAACTACTGTACAAGAATAACAAAGGAGAGCCATTCAAGATGAATACGCCAAAATAATGGGAAAACACAACAGACAGCTGGGCGCAAACTTCACAAACGAGCCAACGATGCGTCTGACTCTGAATACTTGCCCGTTTAGTATGGCTACAACACCCACCCATCCTCGGGTGCTATGAACCCACAAAGCAGTCGACAAAAAATTGCAGCAATATTTTTTTGGAAAACAAAACATTTGTACATAGTAGAAAGTATAATACAAAAGGAAAACAAGCACAGAGCAGTGCATAAAAAAATACCAGTGAGAAGAAGTATCCTTAAATGACGAAGACTAACTACTCTTTAAGCTATTCAATTGGCAGATATTCCATTATAAACCATTTTATGCACAACAATTAAAAATATCATAAAAGAAAATTAGTTTTCTGATTGTTTCGCTTGGAATATACATGTTTATATCCCCTTTACGTATATGGCATCAAAAATGCTTCTTGAAACATCGTGATACTCTTAACAAGAGTATCAAACGAGTAACAAAAAAAAAAAACACAAAAAAAAAACAACAAAAAAACAAAAGAAAACGCTTATAAACAAGAACAACAAGAAAAATACGATTAAAATGACAAGTGAAAGCAATTTTCGTGCAGCTGCTGTGGATAATGGGACAGTGGGTGGGTAAGCGGATGAAGCAACTGATGGGGTTGCTGATAGTGGTGTGGGCGTGCTTTTGGCTTTGGCTTGGCTTGGCGCAGCTTGGCTTGGCTGAAGTTCTTGCAGACAATGGGTCTGTTGTTTCGACTGGAATGGCAAAATTGCTGGCCGAAAATATGACTTCGGTTATGACCAACCGAAAGCAGTTACTATCAAGGAAATACAGATATTTCTTTCCTGTAACTGCACCCCATCCCAAACCCCATTGCCCTCCATCTGTCCCCTGGTACTCACATTATTGCTGCATTCACATTTCAGTATCCATTCGATGGCAATGAATTTATTTTCAATTTGTATTTGACGTGATTGCAGAAATTCCTGATCGATGGGTTCCAAGGCGATGGTATCCCACAACTGGTCCTTCGGCTGTCGACTACTTTCGCCTCCATCAGCCGCATCGTCCTGTTGCTTGTAGTGTTGTGTTCGCTTTTGAACGTAGTTAATTGGATCAACGGCATTTAAAGGACACAGTAGCTCGACCTGTGCACAAAACAGAAGGGCACGAAAAAAAAATAAGTTTGAGAATGTAACAAATAGGAAATCACTGTCAGTGTTCCGCTCTTTGCCAGCTCCGGTGATTGAAGCTAACGTTTAATAAATAGGAAAAGTGCAATAGTTGGCCAGGTGCTTAAGTGATTTTGACAGCCAACTGAACTTTTGATGCTGCAGCTTCTGCAACTGACTCTTGTAGAATAGCGGATTGACATTTTAATGCAATTTCTTTTTTAATTAATACTCAAACTGGGGCCAAAGTTAAATGGCTGTCATATAAACAACAGAGGGAGGAATTTAAGTTATTCGACTGGTAAATGCTCTTTTAAACTAGGCATGAAATGTGCCACTACACATCTGATAGTAGACTCAGGCCATAAAAAACTAATAATTTGATTGATGTAATAATAGTGCGAGTATGTGTCTTGCGTATACTGAAAAATAGTCATTAAGTACTTAATGCCCCCAACAACTGCAATTGTTTATTGCACTTCCTCAGCAACAGTAATACGACAGCAAATGGACAGAGTATTACTGGCTTAATTCCTTTTACGCGATGGAATTGCATTTAAATTGCCAATAGCTGTGTTCCACTAAAATTGACACCAGTTTAATTGAATAATGCAATTAACCCAAAACAGATGGCAATCGTGACAAAATGGTTAATTGAAATTGGACACCAGTTTGTGACAATTGGTATCTTTTTCCTTTCGCTTCAGGGCAACCTGAGATTTGTAAGGGTGCTCAAATTTGAAATCTGAAATGTTGTTGTAGCAATACTCACTTGTATTGTTGTTGATGCAGCGGGTACACAGCACTTGGTGCTACGATGGCAGCTGCCGCATAGTTTGGGTCGATACAGTTTGCGGGAGACACACTCGCCCAGTCGTATCCTTGCCGGCCCCAGGCGCTGTAATCTGCGGCACTCGTGACCCTTCTGCGTTTAGCCAAAGAAAACTCACATCAGACTGGCTGCAACAGAGAATTTTTCCAACAGCCACAACTCACTCTTATTCTATGCGCCGGCTCCTCCTGTTGCATATCATGCTCCCGTACCCTTTCACGCTTATGATGATGCAGCTGATGAAGCTGGCTCCGGGCCAAATTGTGCTGCAGCTCATTGGCTAATAGTCTATTGTGGCTGTTGCTCTTGCCGTTGCTTTTGCTGTTGCCGTTGCTGTTGCTGTTCTTATTGTCCTGGCCGCATCTGCGATTCTCACAGAGCCGTAAATTGCTCAATTGATGGCAGCCGGCATGGGTGCTGGTGTATCTTGTGGCCATGCCCAGGCCACAGGCTCGACTGCAACCCGTCCAGTTGCCGCTGGTGCTGCTGTTGTGGCAGGTGGCATAGACTGTAAGTGAGAACAAAATGAAAAGAAAAGAGTTGCTAATGATTATGATTGGTCGAGTGTTTAATGTAGCTTAAGTAAGTTAGCTTCAATTTGAAGCTATTACATTCCTATTATACTTTGAAACAGATTAAAATACTTTTCAGGCATTAAGTAAGTTATTATAAAAGAGTCTTGTTATGCGCTTTAAACTTCATCTCTAAGCGACGGCAGAGTTGCTGCCAGCTTATATTTTTCAGCTCTGTATTGAAACAGAAAAAAACGTGTAAGCTCAAAACTTGGGATTGTTCTATGCCGCTGAAAACCTTATTATTAAACAATAGAGATATCAAACAAAACATAACTATTGATTACCAAATTTAATACGTATTCACAACACAAAACCGTTGACAAAGGCGTAAGGCATGATTTAAGTAAGTGTAGAACGTGGAGACGCTTACAAGCGCTTAATAATCTTGTTTATTTATTGCATTTTGCGCGTTTAATTAACACTTAATCCTTGTGTAAGTAATTATGCTGCCGCTGTCCATTGCCTCCGGCAACAGCAGCAGCAACAGCAGCAACAGCAACAAGAGCAACAACAAAGCTTCAGCTGGCAAAGCGACTGCTGCCTTGTCATGGAATAATTCATCTTCATAAATATGCGCTGCGCTTTTGGTTGGGGGCGCTTAAAAAGCATTAAGTTGTGCGCTGGACGACTGCGACGTTGACGGCATGCCCCTGGGCGCCATTACCACTGTGAGAGCGAGGACGCGGAGTACGACGAGGGCAGCAGCAACCATAAACACTCTTATAAAACAATAACAATGCCATCGACCAGAACCGACTCCGATTACGACTGCGACTACGACTGCGAAAGGGACAAACAAACACAACTTACCATCAGCTGTTGGATTCTCACAGAGCCACATTTTGCAACAGTGGCCGGGCACCTCGACGAGACGCGGTGATCTGCACGAAATCGTGTCCTCTGGCGCCGGCAGCTGCTCATTGGGGCACAGTGTGGAGCAGGCGTGGCGACCATTCTGCAAGAACACACCATTAAAATACATTAAATGTGGGCCACAGCGCAGCCATTGCTTCTGCGGCTGTTGCTGTTTATTTTGGCCAGAAATAAAGTCATAATGTAAGTAAGATACGAGTTGGGCCAAAAACCAACCCGTAAGTGCTTAAAATAACCTAGCACCAAATACCTTAAGCTCAGCGTTAAATAAACAGTTTATCCCATTACACTATTTTATTTTTCATTTTTTTATTTTCTTTTTGTCTTATTTTTTGTACTTCGTTAGATTTTACTTCTGCGTTGCATACATTTCAGGCTGGCATTTTGCATAGTTTCATGTATGTGTGTGCATTTCCTGGGACTTTCCATGATAAACGGCCTTCGTTGGTTGGAGGTGCGAATTCCAAAGCACACACCCAACCTCCCTCAACCATGCCTGAGAAATGTGTGGCCATTAAGCAATGCCAGGGATTTAGACGAGGCCAAAATACACGTCTTCTCACTCAGATTTGGCCATCCTTCCTATTCATTTCATATAATTGCGTGTAAATCTCATTCACGTCATGAATATTCCCAAGAGCCCTACAGATTGAATTCTAAGCCAAACAAATTAGTTAAATAAATCCCAGACAGCCAAATGAAATGTGTTTATCTATACATAAATGAAATGCATCGTTGTAGTATAATTACTTACATTTCCCACCCCCCTTTCTATAATCTAATTCGAATGCCACTATGCATACACTTTTAATTGAAATACTGCATTGCGATTGCACTATTTTGGCAGCAAATAAATTACACAAGTGTTCAGATTAACCCTTATACGAAAAAATAAAAAAGAGAGCAATCAATTCTTAAACAATCACAAAAGCAAAGAGCCGCTTAGTCTAACTGCATTTGACTTTGACCGAATCTGTATGCTGATTAAACAGCATATCCCATTGACACTGTCCCTGACCACCTCTTAAATCTCCGCTCACCACCCCAACCACTTACCCCTTACTTACCTCACAAACGCATTGAGTTTTACAATCCAATTTAAATGTGGCTCCATGTGCAAATGTTGTGTTGCCAACGCTGCAATTGGCTGCAGGCCGAAAGTGACAGCAAGTGGCACAGAAAAAGACAGCATCAGGTCATTCGTATGTGGCAAAGTTCCATTGTTGTCGTCCAGCGTTGAAAAAACCAAAGAAAATCCCACAAAACCGATTGGAAGAAGGAGAAATGAAATCAGGACAAAAATGCCAAGTTCGAAATAGGCAAAGAAATTGAATTGAACGCTTTTGTTAAAGTTTTGTGGCTTTCAAGCTAATAGTTGAGGCCATAACAACTGAACTCTAACAATTCGAATTTAATTTGTTGGCAGTTCAACTGGGCAAATGTCGAGTGATGATGGTGATGATGTATATAAGATAGGCTAATATTTTCTAAAAAAAAGATCATCTCGAATTAAGATCATATCTTATCTGTATATCTTATATTTATAACTAATCAAAGTGAATATATTTTAAATTTAAAATCTGCACGATTTAATTCATCTTTTGAATATCTCATGTTGTGTTAAGTATCTAATTTCCTCTTAAATTCTCCGGCACTTTTATGTGCATCTGTTCAATCTATTAAACAATAAGGTTTACTTTTCGTAACACAAAAAAGTCATTTGACATTGTATACGTTCTTTGCTTATGCCATAATTACACTGCCATGACTTGTTTATTACCAATTCACTTGACTGTCATCTCCCCATCACAACATATGTCAAAGGCAAAAAAAAACCAATTAATATCTGGGAGCGGCTGTTATAAATTTTCTCCCATACACAAAGCAAATATCACATTTAGACAGTACAATATATTTACGCAACAAACAATAGACTTTATGTGTGTCGTGTCCCATCAAAATTGATACTGACAAATGTTGTACTTTATGGGTCGCCATTAGGCCGCAAAAGTTTGCTTTTGCTTTTGCTTTTGCTTTTCCTTTTTCGGGTGCGGGCTGCACAAAAATGCGTAGCCGCCAATCACAATTACCCGGCTTTTCGGTTGACATTGGATATTTGCAATTTCGCAGTTACGTCAAGTTTACGTACACACGCACACACCCACACACCCACACACTCACACACCCACACATTCATACAGATATACTTGTACTTATAGGTACGTGCTGGTTGGCAATTTTCCACTTTTCTTGGGCATGTTCTTGAATTGATTTCGTCGAGGACAACGTGACTCCGTTAGAAAGATACCAACAAGCACACGAGCACGGCATTCGTATCTCGTTTATTCATTTTGGCTGTGTGGCATCAATGGCTAATGCGAAAACAGGTATTGCACGTTGTTTGTAATGAATTTAAGCACGTGGTCGCATGTTTATGTCATTAGCAATTAGATGCGAGTCATTGAAATACTAACAGGTCCTGCAACTGTAACCACAATGCCGGAAGAGTCACTACTGCCACTCACTCACGCATAGCCATTGGCTGGCAGCCCAAGTTACGTGCCATCGTCGCGTGTCCTTGGCCAACTCATGCAGCCGTACCCCTACGGACAACCCGCTTGCCCCTTAAGGCCTTACACGTTTTTTACTTTGTGGGGAAATGTGTCATTTTCGAAAGTGCAATCTTCTTAATGTACTTTGGCACAAGACACACACAACAAGCAAAATCTGTCTACATTGAACACACACCGACACATGCACAGACGAGTGTAAAATGCTTGCCACACACACTGAAAAACACACACAGACATTGCTTTACATATCAGGAAGTGAACTTCTGTTTATGTGGTTGTGTCATTGCTCCTTACAAGCAATCGCTGCTTACCCTCAACGAATCGACCAGAACAGCAAAAAAGCAGGTAGACTTACAAAATGAGGAGTTGATAAAATGCACATACCCTAGAAGCAACTTATACCTGAATGCAGGCATTAAAATTATGTAGACTATAATTGAAACTTATTTACAAATCAATACTCCTCACACTCGATTTTTCTTTTAAGCGCAGTGTAAAAGAGATATTTACTTCATCATTTGGCTTACAGGGTATAACGATGCTTGCCCTTAAGGGCGGAAGTGGAAACAGGAATTGCAATGTGAGCACTTTTATCTGCGTTAGCTGTCAACATTTAAGACTGTCTACGCTTTCCTGGAGTGTACTTAAACAGTCATGTGTGTCCTTCCTCTGTGTCCCTCTGCGTCGTTATTGTGAGGCCGCCGCCTTATCCAGGCTATAACTCCATGCTATGCATTCTACTTGTGTTTTTATTTTTGTAATGTACTCGCACTCCTTGTTATTGTTTACCTTTTAACAACCCCTTTTCCGAGTAACTGAGAGAATGGAAAAACTGTAGCATGCCTTCATGCGCCCAATGTCCACTGTTGATGGTTGGGTCATCATCGCTTGTCCTGGTTTGGGGTCACGTGTGCACAGTTTATTTGTCTTATGCCGAGCTGTAGTGTTTGTCTTACTTAGAGTTTTAGATTTACTTAAGTCGCTGATGACCATGACCAAATAAAGTTTCATTTTGTGCAAAGATTTACAACACTTGAGCGTGTGCGACAAGTTTTGAGTACCCAGTGTCCGGACAGCGTCAGACTTTCACATACAGCGCACACAGAGAGTTCCCTCAACAAAGCTTAACAGACTCTTGGGATAACGCTGCGTATGCGCAATTTTATTGCAAATTGCGTACTCAATACTGTTTGCATGGGGCATGTGTTAGCAAACAGAAAAAAACACCGTAAAGGCAATTTCTCTGCGATAAGCAGACATATTTTCAAATACAAAAAAAACTAATTTGTCAAGCTTTATCATTTTAATTAAGTAAATTAAAGTGTAGAACTGAACTGTAAAAGAATCACAATGGTTTAGCAGTAAGCTGCTTAAAATTCAATTCAAATACGATTCAGTTACTATATGAATAATTAATTTTTAGCGTGTGTGTTGAAATCTAGAAATGTTTTTGCAGCGCAAGTAAATCTCATTTAATTTTGATAAAAAGAATTCCTCACGCTTGTGAACTTATTCCGTGCTGATGGACAAGCAGACACACACACACACACACAGATACAGACACACATACCCACATAGTAGCAGCACGCTCCACATTTTTCGTGTTTCGATAACTTTTACAAAAGTTACACGCCCACAGCCCTTCTGCGCTCCCCGAATTTGAAAAAAGAACAAGTTTTACAGTTTAAATAAACTTGTTCCGCTTTGCCTGGACAATGCATCAGCGCAGCGGGGAACGCCGCAGGCAGCAGAACGTGTGGAGCATTGATATGCGCCCAAGGCACAAAAACACACAAGTACACACACACACACACACAAAGACACAGAGAGAGAGAGGGGGAGAGAGAGTGAGAGTTGGGAGTGTAGGGAAAAAGGAAAAACAACCCACAACAGGCGTCAAACTCGGAGACTCCCACCAACTGTATTGGCATTTGACTCAAAACTTTTTGATTTTAGCTGCAGGAATGTAGTTTATAGTAGGTCAAGGGGGAGGGTGCTGAGATGCCACGGGACGCGCACAACACATAAAACATATGCAGCGATATGGCCTGAAGGAAAATTGGCTTGTATTTGTTGTGCCACACAATATCGTGAACTTTTTGGCACAGTTCGTGCTGCTGTTTAATTCTGAAAAGCTTGTGAAAGAGCTGGGAAACATGTCGAATGAATTTCGAGCAAATACGACAAATAATATAATAAATCGATTAAAATCACTTTACTCGTTACCCGGCAGCAAACAAAAAATTAAATAAAACGACTGAAGCACATTTTCAAAACTTTTCCATATGGGAAAATAAATGTATTCTGTCTGCTTTAATGAAATTCCTTTTGTCATGCTGAGTTTACACAAATGGAAGTGTAAACGCTGAAAAATATATTTATCTACGGTTACTGAAACTCTTTCAATAGCTTAATAGATAAAAAACAATATAAAAAATAATAACTGTGGCGTTTACAGTCTCCCTGAGCAATTTAATCAATTTCACTTAGGAGTACTGCAGTCCTGTTTTCTCATTACTTAACTGGATTTCTGCTTAAAATTGGCTTTCAAAAGCCGAATACTAAATAACTTTTTAAACCTTTCTGCTGCTTTTCTTTTGCTATTGGATTTTCTCAACGTGGCATGTATTTTTTTCTTGTAGTATGGAGTTCCTTACTTCTGTGTCGTTTTGTGCGCCTTAAATGAATATTTATTTGGCTAACAACACGAAAAATATTTAAAATTGATGGCTGCCTAAATGGAAAAAGTCTCTTGCTGTGTCCCTCTTCTTCTTCGTCTTTTATTTTCAGTGTGTTTTTTTTTTTGTTGCACTTTGCTCTTCGAATTTTTTTTTGCCAAATTATTTTTGGGTTGATTTTAAGACGCACATCTGAAGTGGCAGGTCGAAGAGTGCCTTTGATTAATGAAGCGCAAAGTTAATGTAATTTTACAATTTTCATTTTAAATTGATTGCGAGTTCACCTACTCGACCAATGATTTGCTTAACTTTAAGGCCAAAAATTCAACTCAATTGCCAAAGGAAAAATAAAAAAATTAAGTACAAAATAAAGATGTAAATCGACTTACCGGGATTTATATGCCTTGGCAGCTTTTGGGTCGCATAATTAGAGAAGAGCAGAGAGAGAGAGAGAAAGGAGAGTAATAAGTTTTGTAAACAAATTCATAAATAAATACATTTTGGATAACTCACTCTGATGACCTTAAAGCCTAAGCTCAAATTCGCCTCGACTCCAGCAATGAGACTATTACCAAATATACTCAGCAACGGCAGCAGTATCAGCATTTTCTGTAAAATAAATAGAGAGAGAGAGATACGGAGAGATTGAGAATGGGCGTGGTTAGTGAGGGACGAAGGTGGGCGGTTGAATGAAAAATGTTTGCCCTCAAAAAGGTCGAGAGCAGACAACAGCAGCCACAACCATAGCCACAAAACCGAACCAGAACCATAGCCATAGTCGCAGTCGCAGTCGCAGTCGTCGACTTTATTAAGGTCAATTCAATGTCTGGTTTGGCTTTTTTGTTGGTTACGGCTAATGGTTACGTCTATATAACAAGGTCCTATGGCTAGCGTGCTATACGGAGTACGGTCTACGGTTTGTATTTTGCATTTCCGTTTGAGTTCGCTTCGTGTTTTCACGCCTGCAAACCAAAACAGTAGACGCCGCCTTTATTATTTATTATTATTGTGCTTTTAAAAAGTTATCTTTTGTTTCCCCCAAACACGAACTGGCTTTTGTTTTTCGCACTGAGCCCTGCCCATGAAATGAGAATAGTAGCAAAAGAAACTTGGTGAAAATGTTATCCAAAAAATAAAAGGGAAAACGGTAAAGACAATCACCTTAAATTCAACAGACAAAATAGCAACACTAAGATATAAATAATCCGGACTTAAATGTTTTAGCAAGTAATTTTCGGGCATTATTTATTAAACTCTCAACAACTTTAATGAAAGCGCAAAAAAATAGATTCGAAGACGTGGCCATAAATATGACACGCTTAATGATTTTTTAAGCGGTTTTCCCAGTGTGCGTCCCGAAATGTTGCACATTGGGCACTCTTATGTATGTATGTATATACGTATGTAATCGTATATTTAAAACAATGGCGAAAACTCATTAAAAATATTTGGCAGTCATGCGCAAGAATTTTAAAAGGTATTTAATTAAAGTTTAATAAATAAATATGCCAGCCCGCGGCGCATTACAATGTAAAAAATTAAAAAGCAGAAAATATAAAGGCAAATAAGCCGATGAGGTAGGGATGCAGTGGGCAGGCAGGATGGGAAATGAGGGTAACTTTCCCTTAATGCGTCAGTTTTCAATTAACGACGCAATGTCGTGCGCCGCTAAGTGGATAAGCAGAGCGCTGGGGCATTTTCAAGGGAGGGGCGTGCCCGGGTGGAATTCACACACTGGACCAAGCAGCAGGCAGCAGGCAGCAAGCAGCAAGCAGCAGGCAACGAGCCGAGGACATGCAGTGTCTGAATGCATTGAATGCTGCTTCATTAAGGTGCTGTTCAAGGAGCTGCATTTTCCAGTCCTTGTCGTAATCATCGTAATTACAATGAGCGATGAGGACAGCCATACCTAGAACGATGGCACTATCAACAATAATAAAAGCTAACGAGTCGAACACCGAGCAAAGCCAACAACAACAACAACAACAAGTGCAACAGTGGCAACATTGTCATTGACACTTTTAATTGCAACTACACACAAAGGCCAGCAACTCTTACGCAACTCAAAGTGGGGCAACATATTATGCCACATGTTGGTGATCCAAAGCACACACAAAAAAGTTAAACAGGCCACAATTTTAAGTCAACGACAGCTAAATACTCTGGTCTGGTGACAATTATATTTTCTTGTCTTATCTTTCAATCTTTCACTGTATTCAAAATCAAATTTACTGTGTCTGAATTAAAGTTAAGGAACCATTTACTTTTTACTGAGCTTGTCATCATATCCCTCAACTTTGAATATTCCATCTAAAGTATTCTAGGGTATCCATAAGTTAGATACAAACTGTCTGTTGGCTGTCTGCTTTGTGCTTATAATTATGATGAAGGAGGAAATTCATCAACCCTGTGCAAGTGCAACCTGCTCACACTTTCCGAAGACCCTGAAGCGAACATGTCAAAAATGGTGTGTCATTTAGGAAATGAAAAGTGAATGCTTCAAAAACTATCGACTCAAAAGGATGCGCAAAAAACGAATAATAATTCAGGAAGCTGCACAATGATTACATTGAAATTAATGAGGCCAGGCACAACGTACAAAGGATGTTCAAAGTGTTAATATATGCAGAGACCTTTACAATACTTGTACAACATGCACAATACAAGCATGATTATGTCTTAATAAAAGTTAAAAAGTTGTTACAAAAAGATTTTCATATTATGGCCTTTTTAAAGACCATAAAGTGATTAATGTCAGCGACAGCAAAGATCCTGACAATCTGCTCGATTAAAGCGTTTTTCAAGGCGGCATCTTTGAATATGGTTTTTGCTCTGAGTGCTGAATAAAATTAATGACATGAACCATTTTGAATGAACAAACAATTAATCTTCTTGAATTTCTATGGGTGCTCCCTAATGGCAAAGCATTAGCTACTAATAATTCCTATTAAGATTTAAGCCTACATTAAGACCGATAGATGGGCATTTAAATGGGCTATCTGAAATTCAGATGTTAATAGGAATCTCCTTATGACAGCAGCTTGTAGGGGGGATTTTGTAAAATCTGCTAGAAATCAGTGCTTAGTAAGCATTAAAAAAGATTTATATGTTTAGGTTTATAAGTTTATTAGTTTACTTTATATTTATAATAATAAAAAACCGCCAACCCGAATAAGTCAACTTATCCGTTATTAGAGGAGAAATAAATTTATGCGATATGAGAAACAAATTGATGATAGTCATGGGATGTTCACGCCTTATCAGTAACTATAACACATTCGGAGAACGGAGCGGTAACAACAATGTAAACTCCGCTCTTGGCCCAAACCATTGTTAAGCACAAGGCACTTAACCATGTCAAGCATCGATTTATTGCTCCCCACTTGATACTCGGGTAGCGCTTGTTACTCAGCATTTCCTAAGCCTGATCGGCTCTTAGTTCTTATGGCTCCAGTGTCTGGGGCGCTGAATTGATTGATTTCAGCTGTAGTTGTGTCATAGAGCATGGCCCCCAATACGCCATTCCGGCCAAAAACCCAGCAATGTTGACACACAGTCATAAATAAAAACACTCGGATATTCATGTCGATGATTTTTTTTCATCTTCTTCAGCCTCAACTCCCTGTTATTTATTGGTTGCCTGCGGCAAACGTTCCAAATACAAATTGTATCACTTAATATTTGGATTTTTTCATATCTCTCGTAGTTTTGGTCTGCTCCAGTCCCTGCCCCACATCTTGCCACTTCCTCCTACGCAAATAGTACTGCAATGTTGACGCTTGTCTGTCTGGTTACCATTGGAGCTGTTTGCACTGAGAGTGACTCTGCGGATTGTCGGCCAAGCATTTTGTTGTTGATTTGCGTGCTGTTACTGAATAATTGATGGAATGACAATCTTGCGATGTGTCAGCATTGTCATCGCCATTCTATCGAGCGCTTATCAACCTCAGACTGTGTTGCTGTGTTGCTGTCATTGTTGACAACGACCGCTTCACATTCGCTTCACATGTGTTCGGAATAATAAGCAAAGGCATTGCATTATAGTCTACGCATACACTTAGCGAAAAGTATGCCTTGGAATATATTTCCCAAATTACAGAAAAATGATAATAACCTAAATAATCAAATGGCAACCCAGATAATCTGTAAAAGCACACTTTCTGTTAATTAAGTCGAGCTGGCATTGCGTGTTAAGCATTTTTCTCCTGTTTTTTTAAGTGTAGGAACACACAACAAGAACACGCATCCACTAAACAACACGCTTATGAATGATGAGCAGTCAAACAATCAGCTCGAAGCAGCCTAAACACCCGACAATAACAACAAAAAAATATGACACTAAATCAATACTGAAATTATAATGAATAGAAATGAAATTCAGAAAAACATTTATGCTGACTGATAAATAGACAATTGCCAGACTCGTGCAGATTTTATTAGGTATTTAAGAAAGCTATTTGCGACTTTTGTTTGTGCCATCCAACTTCATTCACTGAAGCACTTTAGAGTTTAGAGTTGTCGACGCGGACGTATAAATTTCATTTCTGGTTAATTGAAATTCATTTGAGCAAATCAAATTAAGTCAAAAAGTACGCACATCCTGGCCATTCTACGTGCTGGCAAACACAAAAACCTTTGGAACATCCTGAACATCCTGAAAGTCCTGAACGTCCTGAACATCCTGTCGAGCAGCCGGCAAATGGCACAAAGTGATTCATTCATAACGATAAATTAAGACAAAAAGTCTAAACAGACGACGACACGGCTGCGACATGCCCCCGACTCCACCCACAAAGCGACATCGAGTTGCCCCCGGGGAAACACTTTTATTCAAACTTTATGTGATAGCCCCGTGTGGAAGGGGCAGGAGCATCCTTTCGGCTGGCTGGCTGCCTGTCGCACACGTCCACATAAACATCCTTAAGGATGGCAAGTGAGTCACATTTGTCGTCATTCGCTTGCCAGAAACGTGCCCAGGTCCAAGCCAGGGGCCTGAGTTGTTAGTGTGCACCTCAAACTGAACCCACATCAGCTCTTCCAAAACAAAGAAGAAAAAAACTCAATTACTAAATATCAGCAGGATCACAAATAAATAAATTAAGGATACAAATCAGCAGCAAGCGTTGCAAAGTTTGTTTAAATCGAAATGAAATAGTGACACAGACGCTGCCATAAAACCAAAAGCAAATACAAAGCCCCACATTGCCACAAAAGGAAAAAGGTTAAAACAAATATTTATGCAGCAGAGGCAACCCAGTCCCGGAGAACGGAGAAAAGAATGTGTTTGGGGCTCTCTCTTTCTGTGTTCCTCACATATGCTGTATGTAATTACCAAGCATAGTCTCCGAGTACAGCTGCGCCTAAGTACATAAACATACATACATACATATATATATATATACATATATATACATATATGTATAAGTGTTTATGTGTGTGGGTGTAAGGTTGTGTGATTGCAGCGTACGTGGCTTTATGCTTAAATAAACATATGTCGTCGTGGTCGGAACGGGTCCTAGTCACCCTGCTCGTCCTAGTCATCGTCTCTGTGTAGTTTACATAGCACCCAACGGCAGTCCGTTTGCCTGGTCAAAGCCAAATGGTTGATTGCATAAGTTGATGGTCAACACATGTCCAAGATATATACTACCGATACACACACATAGACCCACACACACACACACACACGCACGCATTGCATATGTGTAACGTCTGGTGTGATGTGGCATGCGGCATGCACTGCCTTTGGCAAACTGTTTTATACCACTCACGTGTTGTTGGTAGTCTCTTCTAACGATGACGATGTCTGTGCAGGTTGCATTGGCTGCTCCAAGGCTGACGCGTTGGCTTGATGACACGGCGTACTCCACTGACTAGGTGACTACTTTGCTGCCAGCTATCTGTAAAATACAACAAAAAAAAAACACAAAAATAATAATAAAAGAAAAGCGAAAGATATAAAACTTATATGTATTCCAGTCAGTGCAGTGGCAGTGATTGCTTTTCAGATACTTAAACAGATACGGAGTTACAGATTCTAACACTTGGGCTTCAGCTAAGTCAATAAGATGCCAAACCGTTGTAAATTGAATCTTTAAAAGTTAAGGGGACGTAAAAGAAGAGTTGTCCACAAAAACGCTGTCTAATTGAATGAGCTTATTGAAGCAGTCTATCAGGCTTAAATACTCGTTGCAACACTCTATTTGTTCTTATGCTTATATGTTTAACTTAAAGAACTGTTGTTGCGCAGCTTTCCCAGTTTAATATTAGTGTCCCTTCCTGAATCTAAACTTGAAGACATCAAGATGGTAACCACAATGCCATTTCTGTATTTTTAGGCATTACATAATGGGGTCACAGTGAAAATTGCAATTGTGCCTGGCCAACACTTTGGCCAACACTTTTGTTGTGCATTTCGCATTTTAATCAATCGATTGGCAAATACAAAATTCTCAAAGCCTGAAAATGTGCCACTGAACTCGGCATTCAGACTCAAGAGCAAAGGCAGAGAGCACGTGACCAGCTGAACGACAAAATTGAAAACGTAAATCGAAAATACCGAAAATTGTCATTCGGAAATGTAGCAACATTTTTGTCAGCTAAATGCAGCAGGCCAAAATGCAATGTCGTCCACTCGAACTGGCAGCCCAAGAGGGGTCGGCCACGGGGCAGGGCAGGCAATGATTGTCATTAGCACTGTCATAAGCAAATTACATAACATAAAGAAGGCGAGGAGCATAATCGAAGGACCAGATAAAAAATAAAAAAAAAACATTTTTATTAAATTGTTTTGTGTTGTTTTCGTTTTCTTTTTCGCACACTCCCTGGCAAGGTGTTTGTTATCGTTTGTTATATTGCTTGTTGTGTAATGTAATTTATATATACACACACACAGGCACACACACAGGCACACACACATGGACAAACACCTACACTTGCAGAAACAGAAACACAAATATAATGTCATAAACGCCAAGGACACAAAGGCAATTCCGCATGACATTACGGACAGACAAAACAAACGGTTCAACAACAATGGGCGGGGCTGGGCTGGGCTGAGCTGAGCTGGGCACCAGTGAAAAAAAAAGATGGGGCAGAGAGAGAGAGGAGACACGGTAAAAGCCAAAAAGTACGCGCTTGGCATAAATGATAAGCTGGCTACGCAGCTGGATGACAAACAGAGTGGGCGTGGTCATGGGCCAGACACGGACTTGCGGGGAGGTTGAAAGGAGAGCGCCCACAATTTGTGCGTCTGTGTGTATGGGGCTGGCTGCTTGGTTGACTTTTGAATACTTAACAGGATAATGAAATGTCAAAAGTGCGCAAGCGAGGCAAGCATGTCCTGCTGCCCGGCCTGCTCTCGCTCTCGCTCTCGTTGTTGTTGTTGTTGTGGCTACATTTTTATTGTGTCCATGCCTAAGTGAACGTCATGGCGTGCCGCGCGCATTAAATCATAAAAAAGGAGCAGCAGCAGTGCAAAAAAAAATGTACATTTATATATATTTATGAAATATGTGCAGCCGAGAGCCACATCTCGCAGGACATTTGGTTGGCCATTTTATGTTTACATAAATTTAAATTGACACAAATGCGGCAGACATTGGATTTCAACCGGTCTGCCCGGCCACAACAACAACAACAAAGGCAAGAAAAAAAGAAGCGATAAACAACATAAATTATGACAGTTTTTCACACACCTTACCCACTCACACTTAGTTGTTGGTTTGTGCCGACTTCCAGATAGCCATACAAGCACATATATCAATATAAGATACATCGGCATATGTGAAAATTGAAAATTTGTTGCTATTTAATATTGAGTGCGCAGTAACAATAACAAAGAGACCCATCATCATCATCATCATCAGTAGCAGCAGCAGCAGCAGTAGCAACTTTAATCAACAAAAGTTGGCCTAAAGCAACTTTCGCATAGACAACTGGCTATTGTAGCAATTTCTATAGTTGCCTTCGCAATACTTGCAGCTTTGCTTGATTGTTTCTTCTTCTTTTGTTTTGCTTCCTTCGACTTTTTTATTGTGATGGGGGGGATGAACTGAATAAAAGTTATTTCGGTTCGCACACTTGAGCTTCAATCAATGGCAACGAAAAAAAGCTGTAATCAATAAAGTAAATGACCGAGGCACTTCCAATCCACATGTGTGGCACATGTGCAAACGTGTTTTTGATGCGCCCCAGTCGATATAACGGTTGTAGATATCGCGACGACTTGCAAAAAGATTTTGAACAATGCGAAATCACCAATGGGCTTTGGCAAATTGGCAATTGGTGAACTACGAGGCTACTACATAAATAAATGTGCACATTCCAGTAGACTAGCTAGTTATGTTTATAGAAGTCGAAGAAAAAATATGCACACTTTTTATTTGACTTTATTGAATTTGTGAAGTCTTCATTGTGGATCAATTAACCTTTTTGCCGGATCACAAGTTGGGGTACTTCAAAGTACTCATTTATAATGGTAAGCCGCAAATTAGATATTCAACATGATAAGACGAGATTTCTTTCGCATTTACTTTTTAAAGAGCAGCAGAAAATCCTTAATTTCTCTGTTATTTTTATGCCCAAGTAGAAATTATATAGAATAACAACTTACTCCTACACATGTTTCTGTTACGCCCAATCTAATAAAAGAAGCTCACATTCACATTGCGAACTGGGTTTGTTTTGTTCAGCTGCGAAGTTATTGCACAATTCTAATGTTATTTGTGTGGACTCATTCACTTAGGCATTTTTATTAATTAAGTAAATTGAGCCGGCAATATACAACCAGACAAAGGCGTGGGCCCCACGAATAGCACTCGTTGCATAATACGCGTATACTTGATTATTTGCAGTGTTTATGCTGTGCGCCCCAAAGTAGGCAGCATTAAACAAACTTTCCGACAATGAACAAGTCTTGGACTCAAGAATATAAGCTGCGTCAAGTGTTTTTGCATGCTTGGAGCAACACGAACACGCTTAATTTGGTTAATGAACTTGAGGGCAATTTCTTGGGTGCGTCTTTGGATTGACCCAATGAGAACTTGGCAGCAGGCCATTTATGTTTTGTAATTGAAATCAAATTTTGGGAAATATACATAACCACAATTCTAATTGTGCCGCACAATACAAAACAAATTTTATGAGCATTAAGTTGTGGAACCAAAATGTATTCGACAACTTGCACAAAGGCAGAGACGTTAAGTTCAAGGAGAGCGGAGAGGAGAGAAACCGCTTGTTGTTTTGATTCGTTTATTGACTTTTCATGTTGCTGCCAATTATGCGTCGATGTCGAAAACTCAACTACAATGGTGCCAAAAACTTTTGGCATAATCTTAACGAGAAAATCTGTAAATTACACGCCAACGCAACAACGACCAACTTTTCAAAAGTGCGCTGGTGGGCGAAGGGGGCGTTCACAAATTTTCCAAATATTTATACACCTAAATAGATTTTATGGCATAATTGAAATTTGTTGTTACCGCTGTGCGAGGCCACGTTGCCCCTAGGCATCCAATACTAGCGTATTTCTGTACAATTTACATAAACTCATTGCAATGCCAGCCAAAAAGTTTATTAAGAGCGTCGTCGAAACTTTGCCGCCTGCTAATAACAATCATAAACATGGCCTAGCCATAGTGAAAATGATGACGGTCCTGCAAATTGTGACACATAGCTGCGGGCAGCGACATTGTTCTGCTCACCCTTGTGTCTGCTCCGCCACCCGCACAAAATTTAGCTCATTTATTCGACCAACATTTTTTTGTTATGCTACAATTTTGATCATTTAAACTAAACTAGAACTTCCTTTGTTTGTTGTGACTTGAATCTCAAACTTTTGTTGTCACACTTGTATAACATTTTTATAAAGCCAAAGAAAATCTTTACTTCTAAACATGTTCTGAATCAAAAATAAATACACATTCATTTTTTAAATACAAGTTATAAAACATCTTATTTGGTTGACGGTGACCAACTTCTGCCCCGAGTAGCAGGGGTCGCTGAGCAGGTAATGAAATGGAAATATGTCAATTTGTTTTGATTCAGGAGCTTCAATTAACTGCTTTATGATAATGAGTTTGGGTGAGCTCTGGGTGTAGGGTAAAACAGAAAAATCAAGTTTTTAGTATTAAAAGTTTTACGCTGAGAGACGATGCCTTGCCCAAAAAAAACTCTATTCAATTTAGACTTGTATAAAGCACCGCGAAGCATGCGATTATATTAACTGATTCTTACAAATTGCTGATTAATTAACTCTTTGTTGTTGGCATAAACTAAACTTTGAGTTGTAAAACTTTTGCCATGCTTGGCGAGCATTTGTCATCACTGTCTAAACTCTCCACTTAAAGCAACAGCGTTGCGGGCATTTAATGTGCTTACATTCATTTAATTTTAAATCTGTGATAAAGTGGCGTCTGCTTTAAGTTCTCCGCTCGCCGACATTGGCACGCAGCCCAAGCCCCCTCAATCCCACTCGGCTGCTTCCCGAGCATTCCCTTTATGGGGCGACATAAAACGCAAAGTTGTCGCCGTGCCGCAAACGCAATTCTTTTGCACGCTGAGTTTTTAGTCGTTGCTTTTTCGCCATTTTTGGATTTTTTTTTTGTAGTCGTTTTTTTTTTTTTGTGCCGTGCCTTTTGCGGGCTTCCTATTTTGTACGCGTTTTCTAGATTACTTTTATAAGTGAATTTGTTGCGGTTTTCCGCAAAATTTACAAGTACGTGAGAAAATTAGAGCTTAGCTTGTTGGGTCGACTCCTGTCGCGTATCCTGAGACGCTTGTTGCTTTCCGGCTTGGCCTTTGGCGCCCAACCATTCCCTAGTTCTCTAGAATGTTCGCGTTCTCGTTCTTTTTCTTCATTCTTTCAGTTTTTATGTTTTCTTGAAGTTCAGCACAGCGTATGCTTAATTTGCCTCAAGCACTTGCGCATTACTCATACGCCATGTTGCAGCCAACCAAAAGCGCAAAGCGAAGTGCAAAGCTGAAGCAAATTAGCAAGTTCTGCCAATTTAACGCCAACTGCGACAATATAGAAGACACATAAATATATGTGTATATTTAATGTGGTTTTCTTTTTATTCATTCGTTTTTTTCTGCTCAACGCTCTACATGAAAATAAATTCGATGTCTGACTTGAAAATAAAGTTTCATTCTCGCATTTCTCTCTCTTTAACTCTCTCTCTCTCTCTCCCTTTCTCTTTCTCCCTCCCTCTCCCTCTCCCTCTCTCTCTCTCTCTCTCTTTCTCTGTCCCGCCTTGTTTCCTATATCTCAGTCTCCTGCCAGACAAACTTTCTGTGTCGCTGTCCTCCCGCCGCTTCCCTTTGGATCCATTTGCGGCCCATACTTCTTCTTGGCTTTGTCTGTGGGTGCGAATGCGGTTAGTCCGTATTTGCAGAATTGTTAGTTTCACGCTTTGTTTGTTGAGATTAGCTGGCAGCACGGGTCCGCCCACAGAACCCCCTTGCCGCTGCCAGACATACGCTATGCTTTTGGCAACGCACAAAATAAAAGTGTGCAACTTGCTTTACTTTATTTGCGGCAACTTATGCCACGCCACGTTGCTACACTTGTTTTGCGTTGCCCTATGCAGACAGGCGAGAAAAAGGGCTTAACCAGTTCAACAGACAGCTTGTCAGCTAACAAGAAAGACGCTTGGATGGAGTGAAAAAGTTGGAGGATGGTGCCCCTAAGCAATGAATATATTGAATATAGTCTATAAAAACCAAATCTGCAACTAGCAGCTTTAACATAAATCTGTCAAATTTTTATTAAACAATAAGGAGAGCATTTTGTCTTCGTCTTAGTGCAATTTTTCCTTGTCACTTTGTCTGTATTTGTAGTTGTTTTTGCCGCAAAGTTTGCACGTGAAAATTGCGTTCGTCTTTCTGCTTTTGTTTGTGTGCTGAGGGCAAAAATTCGCTGGCGTGTGGAAAATTGATGCTGCTACTGAAGTTTTTGGCTTTTTAAACCGACAGCTGCGATTTTTGTGCGTCTCAGCCGCAGAACGCCCTCAGCGAAAACTAGAAAAATAATTGTAATTGAGAATTGTATCCAGTCCCTCACCGCATCCAACAGACATCACTTACCCTATGTGGTCTAGTAAATCAAGATGCTTAACGCCAAAAATTAGCCACCATTTAATATGCTTATCCCTGCTGTTTGTGGCATTTTCAGTATTTACTGTATTTACTGTACTTTATGTGTGCTAAAATGAGGAGTAATTTCAGCTATCGCTCTTAAGATAAAAGCTCTGAATTAATTATTTAGTTTTCAGTGTGTTGTAATAGCAACCAATGCCAATAAGTTGTTGCCGTCTCTTGCGAGCTGCTTAAGCAAAAGAACATTAATAAAATAAATAATATAAAGCAATTTGTATTTTGTATACACATCAACAATGACAAATTTGACCTTCTTTCCGCCATTTTTTCTATTTTAAATCTTTGCCAGCTTTTAATTGTAACAAAATTAAACTTTTAACATGGACACATTGATTTAAAAATGTATCAACTGCTAAACTTTTTTCATATATTACCACAAATTTTCCAGCATGAAAAGTGAGCAGTTTGTTTGGCAGGCAACATATGAAGTCCAACAAGGACTAAGCCACATTTAAGCTGTCTCGCCGTAGCTGTCTTTTCTCGGTCCCTCTCCCACACAATAACTAGCTGTCTCTGCAGATCTGGGCATAGTCATAGTTAATTCAGATGACTGTGACGGCTGAGGCCTTATATCGATTGTATTTCCAGCCGACTGCCCCGCTATGAGGCAACACTCTCACAGGACGCGAGACACGTGTGCCATGTAAATTACAAACGTATTATATGCTGTCAGTGCAGGCGAAAAAAGAGCGTAAAAGAGAGAGAGAGAGAAAGAGGGAGAGAGAGGGAGTGAATGAAAGAGAGAGAGGTGAACTAAAACGCTTCCTCACTTAATTAGTCAGCGAGTTTATTTATTATTCACTGGCACCGCCTGCCAGCCTAATGAATCACAAGTTTCACCTTTTGTTTTAGTGGATATTTTAATTTTTAATTAGCATGCAAAGGCAACAAATACAGCAACAGCAACAACTACAACTACAGCTGAGCTAAGGTGAACGAATATATATATATATATATACATATGACCTTGTGTCGAGAGTAGTTCACAAGTATTCGTTGCTATTGTGGCTTTTGTTTTCGTCCCCAACTGGGGCATGCGTCACAGGTGCACCGAGGCCGGAGACTGCCACATGGATTCATATACACGTTATATAATAGGAAAAATGTGTTAAGCATATTAAAAACATTCACACACACATCATTTAACCAGTCACAGGACACACAACGCTGTGCTCCACTGCCAGATCATTTCTCAGGCATGTCTGTAATGTCAGCATAACTAGTAAAATCCACGCCAACACCCACCACCACTACCAACCCACTACCCACCCCCGCTACACCCCTTCTTTCAAACCCCAAATGACAGTTTTCAACATGAGAGACGAAGCTCATCAGTGTTGTGGATGATGATGATTATAGAACTGGCATTTGTTTTGGGTTTTGCGGCCAGTGTTTGAGTCAGGGATACTTAACATGTTTTTGTGGTTTTTAACGATGTTCAAGTTGGCTGCGTTTTAGCCAGTTTTCTGCACGATTTAATTTCCCCATTTTAACAGACTCAAGTTACGTTGCTTGTTTTATGGCTATTTTCGTTAATCTTCATGTTAACAAGATGATCAAACATAAAATTCAACAGTTTTTTTTATTTATTTTTTTTTTTTTTTTTGTGTCAATGCAATCAAAAAATCTTATTGACAGACTTTAACGCGGTCAAAAATAGCGAAATTGACCAAACTGACTATCGAGTCATCCTTCTCGCCCGATTCGCTGCTGAAAAAACAACGTTTCACGCAAATTGCATTACCAAAATAATAAATCAATAATATTTTTTTTATTGGAATAAATGGCATTATTGACAGTTAGTGACATTTGAGGGCGACGTCGCTGTCAGACGTCTGTATGACTGTCTGTCTGTCGACTTTTATGACATAATTCAATTCAGTTCTGTAAATTCATTTTGCAACCATTCCAAACGAGGAGTATTTTTGCGGCTGCCTAAATTGATTTTTATTAAGCTTCAATTGTTGTTACTGGTTCTCAACTTTTGCTTCGGCTCTTTCCTTTTCTGCATTGTTAATTCAAGTGATTTTCGCATCATTGGCAGCGTAATTTACAAGTATAATTGAAATGAAAGTCAAAAGAAACGCAACAACTCTGGTAAACAAAAGCTGTCCGAATTCACCAAGCTTTGGTAAAAAATACGATTAAGCAAAATTCAGTTGTGAAATTCAAATTTAAAGTTTTCTCTAAATTTGAATATTGCTTTAATATTCTTTAAAATAATATTCGCAAAATAAGATGAAAATGAAGTGTAGGAAATCGCAGCACTTTTTAAACTTAAAGTCTTCCATGGAACTGAGTGCAAGTGTAGAAAACACTTTAATTTTAATTATATTTAAACCAATGAGTAACTTTTGTCACTTTTGTCGCTTTCGGCGAATTTAAACCGAAATTTATTGTGGGAACGCAAAAGTTATCAAAAACCTTATAAAGCCTGAAATCTGGATTCCTTCCGCAGACTTCAGATGTGCTCAAATAAATGTGAGGCAACTGCCTTTTTTAAATTTTTTTGCGTTTTCTTAATTTTATTTGCATCTTTTTATGTCTTTTATTTATTTCTTTATACGTATTTTCTACATTTGTGCAAATACCTGTCTGCCAGTTATCGTTTACTTGGTTACTGCTGTCTTCCCTTTTAACTTGCTTGCTATAAATTTTTGACAACATTGAATGGAGGCATCGTGCCGCACGTGATTGAAAGGAGCACACACACACACACACACACCACACACACCACACACTCGTACACACAAGCACAGCAATGGTAACAGACACCGCCAGGCAGCAGTAGGAGCAGCAGCAGCTGCAATTGAACTAAAACGACAGACAGAAAAAGAAGCCCCAAATAAACTTGCCAGGAGGCTTTTCCTCTCTTACACAGGCACAACAGCCCAAACACACGTACACCCAATCGCGCACACACATGCTTTGAAAAAAAATAGGCAATGTGCGGAAATTTTGATTTTTCGCCTGAGCTAGCAGCACCGTTGGCCTCGCTGGCAGCCAGCCAGTCAGTCAGACAGACGGACAGGCAGGCAGTCAGTCAGACAGTTAAGTAGTTTAAGTCAGGCTTCGCGTACATCGAATTCAAATTAACTGGTGCATACTTTTGGGGGGAGAGCACGAAAAACGCTGCTACGTGTTACAGCTCAGCCGGAAAAGTTGTACGCCGTATGCGCGTAACTCAAGTCAATTTGTAAAAGAAAAAGACGGCTCGACGTGTCTTTTATGGGCACAATTTTTGTAACATTCCGTCATCAACTCGACAAATTTTTCAACATTGCCACGCTGCATGCAATTACAAAATCAAGTGCTCAACTGCTGACTAAAAATAAAGCACAGTCGTAAAAACCGCATAAAATGGCAACAATCAACGAATTACATTTTCATTTTGAGGCAGACAATATGTTTTTTAATTGCTGCGTTTTGTTTGATAAGGGTGAAAGCGAAAGCCATGTTGCTTGACATGGTAAAAAATAATGTTTACGATTTAAGGTAAAATAAAACATTTATTTTTAAGTGAGCCAACTTTAAGTAAAGAATATAAACTATTACTTTATTTTACTTATACTGTTTTAATAAACCCACGCTGGGTCATTAAATAAAATCAAATACAAATTTTAATTGACAGCATTCATCTAGTGTTCCACATTTTCCTTACTGTACTTCGTACCTAAGGTTTGTTAAATCAATAAATAAAATCATCATTCAAGTAAAAATAAATTCTTAATTCGTTTTCCTCAAATTACTTCTGCAATTTACTCATTCTGTATATTTTCACATTTACCTTCAACTATTTCGTTTCTGACCTTCATCAAATATTAATCGAAGCACTTCAGTTGCTTTCCACATTCTTTCAGTGCCATTGGCAAGTAATGCATTGACAAGCATTAAATATGAGAATATCAGAAATAAATAACTAAAATACACACCAAACTATTAACACCTAAACGCGCTGCTCCCACAGTGGCATAAATCAAAATATGGCTTCATAAAACATTTAAGCCTGTACGCCTACACATGCCACACATGCCGCAAATGCCACGGCCTCGAGTGGCAGGCCGCAACACAACAATGGCGGTGGCAAATAATAACGCATATTGTAAATAAAAATGCCCCACCATTCGTACACGCCGGAAAACGGAAATGTCTAACACTAAATGTGGTAAAGAGCGGAAAAAAGGGGAATAAACCACGCAACTGGTTGGCAATTTTTTGATGTTGTTGTTTGTTATGGGCCCAAAAGAGAAATAAATATATGATGAGGAAAATATAAATGCGTGGGCCCTTCCAAGTGGCGATTTAAAGGCCAGAGTCTAAGTTTTGCTTTAACACCAACCCCCAATCACGCCCCCCCCCCCACGCTTCCTTCCCACAAGCACAAGCACCACATAATATTCGCTTACATTTATATTTTACAGCCACAACAAAAGTACACACAACATATGTGCAAACAAATTAAAAGTTGGTCATAAAAAAATAATCATATTGTGGCCTGGGTAAACAACAAAAACAAATTGATAAAAAAAACGATGGAATGGGACAAAAGGCAAAAAAAAAAGTGTATATATATTTAAAGGAAGGCTAAGCCGTGGGCGGCGGCTTAAGAGCCAACACTTGAGTGGCAACGGGCTCAGCAACCACACACAACAACAACAGACAACAACAACAACAACACGTGTAGAGCGTTTCTGTGCGCATTAAAAGCAACTTCCAAGTCATTAACCCGTTTATGACGCTTAACTTGGCTAAGACTTGGCCAAGCCGTCAGTCGGCCACAATAAAGCGGCAATAAAACGCCCACACACACACACACACACACACACACACACAGGCACGCAATCGCATATCAGTAGGCTAACACACACAGACACACTCTGACACACATAGCTACACGCTTCTGGTCTTTGGCTAACTTAAAGCGTTTAACGGCTCATTTATTGCGTGCTTTCAAATTTCTACTCTCGATCAATGGTATAAAATGTTATTAGGAACGTTGCCCATAAGGACGCTGGCAATTTCGGTCCGACCACGTGCGACTATACGGTTAATCCCTAACTGGCCAGGCTTTAAAAACATGATGGCGCCAGCAACCTCATAGCCAATTATATTGATAAAGCGCAGAGCTCGGCGCAGGATAGCCGAAACGAAAAGCTAATGCCACAAAAGTCCTTGATACGTTCTGAGCAGGCTGTGCTTTAAATGTGGCCATAAGCATTAGCATAAAAATTTCATAGCGACCAGATTGTATTACATTTTAAAGCCACAAAGACAACGGTTGAAAGATCTAAAGGCTGCGCTGCTCGCATATCCAATATCGGCGTATTAATATCATCATAAAATCCGCTTTCATATTCTCAGATCTAGCGATTTGTCAATATTTTATTGTACGACTTCAGCATTGCCGTCTGTCTGGCAAACAAAGTCTCCTTTCGTATAGACAACAACAACTTTACGGTTTTTGCGGTTTGCCTCTTTGCTTTGGCACTGTGGACAAATTCGCCAACAATTGCATTATTAACTAATCACTTAAGAATTAATTAAATTAAATTGTAAATTCAAATAAAAGTTGCTCTTTTTGAACCGATCGAATTTGAGCTGAATTTCACAAATTGTTGAATTGGTTTTGTTCTGTAGACTAATTCAAAATTCATTTTAAGCTTATTTGTTATCCATGTGGTAAGTCAGCAAATATGTAAAATCTTTGAGCTCATGTTTTTTTTTTAATTTTTTGATTTAATGACTTTATGTTGCCAGTTACTGTCAATTCCGCCCATTGTGTGTAATGTGAGCGACTGTGTGGCTGCGTCACTTGGTTGCGCTTATCCCAAACGTCTGGCCCAATGCGGCTTAGGCTTTGTTGGCCAACACACACACACAGACACAACCTCATACATATGTACACGAATACTAAGACATGCCTATATCCACACGTCGCACTCATATTATGCTAATATTATCCCTTGTCAGTGTTTTGTGGGTTAAGGACAGTTTTATGCATCCACACACGCCGCCACACACACACACACTCAAACACACACACGCAAATACACTAGCATGCATAAACTTCTCACGCATGTGGCACGCTTGGACATCTACGTTAGTGGTGCCTCAGTGTGTGTGTGTGTTTGTGTGTGTATTTGTGAGCATGTTAAATAAGCGTAATGCCACCATTATTGGACGCATTACAAACAAAATGAATGTGTGCACACACAGAATTTACCAACACTGTTTGGCTGTATGTGTATATATATGTGTGTGTGTGTGTGTTAGCGTTTTGAGCATGCCGCTCATTTTTGCATTTGACATGAGGCGGCTATTTTGATACTTCCGCCCAACAAACATTGTCGCCAGCAGGCACCAAATGTGGACAGAAAGTCGCTCGAACTCAACTTAAAATTCAGTTGTCGAAAATTCAGCCGGCTGCATCTAATTTACAACTTAATCAGTATGCAAGTCGAACTTGATTATACATAAATTTTATACAACATTTTTAATATGCATCCTTAGTTAAATTTTAGGACAAAGTCCAACTAAGCTCTTTAAATGTAAAATTATATTTAATAAAGCGTATTTTTGTGCGTATTATTCTCAATTTTTTAGTAGACAAATAGATTGATTGAAGTTTATTATAAAGTTTCCATATTATGTGTAATTATTAAGTCATTTAAATATTTGTTTTACTTCAATATTTAAAATGTATTATTAATTGCTAGTAACTCATGACTGATCAACATTTCTGAAAGCAAAAAGCAAATCGATTCGGGTTGTGAAAACTAACAAAATCACTAAGCTGACTTCCTAATAGTTTTTACGCTTAACAATTGTAATATAACTGCTCTGGTGCTTGATGTAAGAGAAAAGCAAGAACTCTTGATAACCAATGCCAAACTATATGGAAAAACCTAAGTACCGAGAAGCGACTGATTTCATGCAGTTTTGTGCTTTTGTGAGCAAATCTATAAACCTTGAATACGACTTGAATCGCCTTAAGCTCTTACTCTATCTCAGTCAAATGCAAATGAATTGGGGAAGGACACACATTTGGAGAGGGCTTGAGGGCGGGGGCTATCTTTACTTTCAACGTTACCCATGCCACAATTACCGGAATCAAGCATCGATTTTCATACGCACAACTAAAAGGCAATTTCCTCAAACGCAAAAAAAAAGGCAAAAATTCCTGAATAAAGGAGTCACATTTTCTTGCAGCTTTTGCAACAACAACAACAACAACAAAAAAACCATTTTTAAACTCGCACTAAACAACCGACAAAATCATGAAGCCAAAAACTAGTTGCCAACGTGCCAGTTATTCAAACAAAAAATAAACCCCGAACTTGAGCCTGATTGAGACTTGCTTCCGGGAGGCGATTCTTCGCTTTGCCACTTCGATTTACATTGTACAATTTATTACAAATACTTTCATGTGTAAGTATTATCGATTTGCAAATATATTTTGGAAGTGGAGCACACACAGTTCACGGATCGGTCGGCATATGGGAAAATAAATGTGCGCACTGGAGCGGAGCAAAGCAGCGTCTATCACATTATGGAGACATCAAGCACACAAGCGGGACTCATATACCGATGTCGATTAAAAGCCGAGCCGAGCTCAACAGCTATCGCTGGACGACATTATCCGTACGGAAGCACAAATTTTCAATATACATATAACATCGCCATTGTGGTTGCAGCCCAAAAATTGCGGTGTCAGTAACTACAGCATAGGCAAGCACAAAGGAAAAATACGGAACAAAAAATATTACAAAAAAAAAAACAGAAATTGCCTTTGCAACGGCAAAATAAATTTAAGTATAAATCATAATTTAGGCAAATCTCCAGAGATGAGCTCTCAACGTCCAATGGCGTCTGCGATGCGGGTTCTGCTTTCGCTTCCTGCCCAACTGCAAAGTCCGCTGGAGTTTTCTTTTGGTAACCAGCAGGTATAATACTCATCCTATATAATACATACATATAATACCTCAAAGCAAAACAAGACACAAGCATTTGGGATGGCTTCAAGAGGTATGAGTGTGTGTGGGTTGGGTGTGTGCTGGTTGTGTGTATGAAGCATGTCTTAGACGGGCCACACAATTTATGCGCTTCGTCGCCTTTCGTCTACTCCAAGTGATTTGCTGCCTCTGCATTGATATACATTCCCCCCCCCCCCCCCACTCCACCTCCTTCACAACAATTTCAATTTATTTTTTTTGCACATAAAAAATATCTGCGCATTTTGGCTTGGCTTTTCGATGTAAATTTATTGCGATATGCATAGTTCAAGGAGTTTGAGTGAGGACTCGGAAATTCGACGTCAGGTTGTCAACCGGATAACATATATTTATCTGAGTGCCTCTGAGAGTAACTGCACTTTCTAGAAATCAATAAATATACATTTTTATTTTTCAATTCTAATAAATAAACCACAGTAAATAAGTTGCATGTTACTTTAACTAATTAGCAAAAGAACTCTGCTCTTTTTCTTATTTTTGCTTATCCAATTTTTATCTTCTCCGCTAACTGCTGCTTTCACCTTTCAGGTTTGCCTGGCAATCTCATCATTTTCATTATCCAATCTGCACTTCCATCAATATTGCCAGCCACATGCATGATTACATTTCATATAAATCACGAAGGCTGCTTTTCCCTCATTTTCCATTTAGTTTTTTTTCTCTGTTTTTTCTTCTCTTATTTACCGTTTGTCGGTTTGTCGAGCAATCAACATAAGATATTTACACACACGTGAGCAAAAATGATTATTGAATAAAAAATGGTTGCCTACTGAGCGAAGCAGGTGAATCGCACATAACGCAGAATGGGGAATTTAACTATTTCTATTTCCACTTGGGGCTGCCACAAATTGTCGAGTGGGCGACGTCAATTGCCGCAGCACTTGACAAGTAATTTGAGTTGACTGGCGCTAAGCAACACAAAACAAAGCTTACACACAAGCACCTCATCCCATCGCCCACTGCACCCACTCCCGACCCAGTCCCAGATTTGTTGGTAGACATTGTTTCCTGTTGATTTCAGGCTTTGCTGCCTCGCATTCCATTTCAGACTAAGTTGTGCGTTCGTCTATTTTATTTGCCTGTACTTTTTATTTATTTTTTCTTTACCGAACACATGTTAGAACATTCAAGATTTATACTTTTTTCCACGTTTTCTTTTTGCTGAAAAAAACGAACACCCAAAAATGTTGGTTACCCTACATACACCCCGCAGCATGTTCCATATATACCACATGCATATAATGAATGCAATGCTTTTTATGGTTAGCTGCGTTTCAGAGCGAATTTTCTGAGGGTTTCAATTGTCTGGCCAAGCAGCGTGGATGAGTGGGGAAAGTGAGGAAAGTGAGGAAAGTAGCGAACACGTGGTTCTCATGGTTCTCAATTGAAAAGCGCTTTGAATGCCAACGTATAAAAATAGGAAGCGAGTTGGCTAAAGTATTGAAATTGAATGTTAGTTTTGAGTTGAAGGTTCTTGGCAAAAACCTGACCTGAGCTTAATGCAAAACACATGTTCATTTTTGTATGCATTTTTAAACCTCGATTTCAGGACGTTTTGATCTTGAGTAAATCTCTAGATGAATACTAATTTTAAAGTTGCAACCGAAACCGAAATAAAACGCTGAAAACTGCTAACAGCAACAACAAAAAGTGACCTTTTCGCCGTTGTGTTCTCAGTTCTGTTTTAGTGCACCTTTTTAAATTATGCAAAAGTATTTTTGCCTGAATGTGAAAGGTTAACACACACACACACACACACACTCGCACACTGAACAAGCAAATTTTCCGCACAATAAAATTGTTCACACTTTTTATACACAAAGTCGAGGCAACATTTTGTCCACGTTTGCGCGAGAAACTAAAACAGTAGCATGCATTTGAGGCTGCCACACATGGTGCAACTATACATATACATGTATGTATCTGAACTCAAGTGCACAGCAACTTTCGTCTCCGCGCTTTAATGTAAAACCAGTTTAATCACTTTACAGATTAGCAAGCAAAAGCGCAGCTAAAATGCCGCGAGTGTAACCAACAAACCCTATTTGCAGAAGGCAGCGGAGTTTGTGGTGGTTGTTGAGTGGCTCTGAGGCTGCTTGTCGCTGACACAACGATAAGCTAAAATGCCATGCCCATCATCAGGCATCAACATCAAAGCCATTTCCCTAGCTACATATTAAAAACTGTGTAAACGAATATTGCGTGAGAGTTTTGAGCAACGATGGCAGCAATATGCCATACAACGAGGAACAAGTGTTCCAGACAATTCCTTGAATGCATCAGCAGAAAACAGATCTCGATTTAGCCTATGGCGATAAACAACTTTTAATTTGTTTCATATAAATAAATGAAAAGCTCTACAAAAAGAATCAATTCGTTGAAATTTAGACTCTTTTCATATATGGCAGTAAAACCATAAATACAAATTAGTCTCTGAGAGTTTAGCTTAATTTTGTTATGCTTTTCAATTTGTATAAATCTACTGATTCGTGGATGGATTATATCTTCAACAACTATATTATTTTTTCCACAAATATTTTGCATTTTATATTCTATTATAAATTCCATACAACATTTGTAGTTACTTAGCTGCGAGCAGGTCTTGTAATCTTTTTCGCGAGGCTCGAGCACGTACAGAATCTTTGAGGAAAATATTTCTCATTTTGTTTGCGCATCGCCAGCGACACACAAAAGTCCCGCTGTATAAGTTGGAGGCAGCTAATGTGGGAGCAGACATTGGAAATGTCAGCAGGTGACAGAGCCTTAGCATGTTGCATGCCCCGGGGCTGCCATGGTATGGCACTCTCAAGGCATTTGTCAGCCAGCTGCCGGCGGCATTTCGTGCCACTAAATGTCTGTGCATTGTTGCAGCTGCCAAGCGCATGGAGACTACTTTTGCAACTTAGCTGAAAGCTCAGCAGTGGCATGCCACGCAGTGCTGACAATGAGGACTCGCGATATGCGAGTGCGCTGTGTCTTCAAGACTGTGGCGTTTTGATGTTTGCTGTTGCAACTGAAAAGAATTTTCCTGCTGCTTTGATTTTGAACAGCTCACTTATACACTTAAAAAAAGTCGGCAGCTGCTCGCTGTCCGCCGTGTCCCTAATGCTATGCAAATTTAAATTGCCTTCTAAATGGTCCTAAAAGTTGGTAACTCAGAAATAAGCCAGTAAACTTTCTTTTATCTCTTGCCAGCAGATTATATCATTACGCATGGCATACAATAACTCACATAGCGAAAACGGAGATACGCCAGAAAGACAAACAGAGCATGGTCGATGTGGGAAGTACGCTGTATGTATTCAAAATACCCTGTTCAGATTAATACAGAAAGAAATTGAAAGATGTACAAATACAAAATATAGACACAAAATTATTCAATATAATCACAACCAATATTAATTTATACTTAGCTGATTTTACAATGGAATTTAATACTTCTCAAAGGATATTTTAATTAACCCATAAGTAATTCAATTAACTCGCATTATATAAGATTATCAGACCACACATTTAGGCCTATACTTTTTGGAATGGTTAACCTTTAATAGTTGTCAAACAAATAGTGAAATTGATACTATCAGAAAAGTGCTGCATGTTCGAGTAGTGGATTGTATTGTTTTTACTTTCCATTTAACTTAGCTAAAATACCCTGGAAGTTAGAGTGTCTTCTATTAACAGTACCAGGAACCGTCTTGAGGCAAGTGACAAGTAAATTTATTTATTGACTCGACTGGCAGCTGAAGGATCCCTGTGCCCCTCAACCTCTGTGTCTATTTATGCACCATATTTGGTGGCTTATGACTTTCACTTAGCTTTCACTTGGCTTATTTACGCACTCTGCCACACACCCATGCCCATAAAGTACACACACGCACACTTCCAGCCTCTGGTTGCGTGGTAATTGTATTAAATTTCAATAAACGTGTGTCGCCAACATTATGAAATGAGCAAAGCTGAAACTTTGACTTAAATCGGGGCGCGATGGCAATTATAATTTTTAGGCTGGCATCGGAAAATGGCTTGTGAAGGCGTCGCACAACTTTCACTTGGGTCTAATGCAGCCTAAACCCTTTTTATTGCGTTCGAAGAGGAAAAACTTTGGTGTGTTTTTATTATTTTTATTGTTTTCGCTACACATTGCAATTTGGTTGGTAATAAATTTGGCCAAGACAGGAAAATGAAATGCAAAGCGCAAAAGAAAAATATTTAAATTTTGTTGATCGCACAGCTCTCTCATTCTTTCTTGTTTGTGTGCCTTTTTTTTGTGGCAAGCGGCAACATGGAGGCAACAGTAAAAAATCTGCTTAAATGTACTTCCGTCATAAAAAGAACGGTAATGCAGAGCATCACTCTGGCTCTGGCTCTGGCCTGTGTGTGTGTGTGTGTGTGTGTGCGTGTGTGTGTGTGTGTGTGTGTGTGTGTGTGTGTGTACTGGTGTTGGTAACTCACGCAACCGGACGAGCAAGAAAAACCTTTTTATAAATGTTTTTTGCGCGCCTTCCGAAAAATAATAAAACAAAACACGACAGCCAAAAAACAAAAAAAAAAAAGAGCGGAGCCGACAATGAATACTCTCAAATCCAAGACAAAAGCGAGCGCATACAAAAATTAATAAATTGTTTTGAAGCAACGCACAATGGCATAAAGTTAATTACACCCAAAACTGTGTAGCAAAATGTATTTTTAATCAAATTCATTTTTAGACGCTGCTGTATTAATAAATTCCCAAAATATCTTTTTATTTTCATACATTTTATTTGATATATTTTTCACATGAATTTATGCAAAATGCGATTTTTGTTTTACTTCTAGTTAATTTATTCAGTTTCTTTCCAGTTTTCAGTTCTTTAATTTTTTCAAATGTCTCAAATAAAAACCTTTATGGCTTCGTTGCAAATAACGTGGTAAATATGTGGAATTATAAGATGTGAATCAACGTTTTTGGACATGAATTTACCTTAGATTTTTTTTTATTTTATTGCGCTTTGAATCAAAGAATTGCAGTCCGCGTTCTTGTTGCATTCATCGCGTGCCTCGCTTTCGCTGCCACTCACTGAAAGGCTATTGTTGCACGTTCATTGGTGCTTGAGCCACTTGTGTGCGTTGTTGTTTTATTGTACTTGGTTTGTTTTATTTCAAATGGGATGAACACACAAACATCAATTAGCCTAGTTGCGAGCAGCGACGAACGAATGCAGAAACAGTAAAAAGAATGAGCCAAGTTAATTTTCTTGGAATTTCCTTATGTTTTGTTTCGCACAGAAAGAATGCTGTAGCTAAGTATTTCATACACACACACACACACACCTACACACACACACTCTCAGTTATATACACACACATGTGCCATCACATGCTCTTAGCACTTTAACCGGCTTTTTTGCTACTTGCGCCAAAATCCAATAAGCGCGAACTGTCGCCGCAAACAGACTGCGAGTGAAACAATGCGAATATTGCACATACGCCGCGTGGTCGTTGCGAATAAACGTTCAGCATGCACGAGTGTCAACAACGAACTGAATGGCCAACAATCGCGTCCAAGCATTTGGTTCGTCTAAGCCTGGCCAACACATGCAACGACGCATGCGTCACTTTTACTCAATGAAAAGCTTCGTGGCAAGCGTTTCAAGCCAACATAATACCGAAAAGGAAACAACAACAAAAACCAGTGGAAGAAGAAGAAGAAAAAGCGTTGCATGCTGCCAGTTGGCACTTTTCGGAGTGGTCTGTTGCTATCATTGTTTTTGTTGTTGTTGTTGCTGCTGCTGCTGTTGCTGTTATTGTTGTTGCTGTTGTCGTTGTCAGCGGCAACATAATCATTGGCGCGTGTTGCTCACTTGTAGGGAGCCAGACTTGCAGACAGACAGCGAGCACAGAGAGGCGACAACGGCGGCGGCAACGGCAAAACAAAAACAAAAGCCTTTTACAAATCGCGCAACGTCATGTCAACGAGACAATCAGACAAATGCCGCAACCCACCCGCAACCACCTTACCCCCTCTAATCCTGACCAGCAGCGCCCCCGCAAGGCAGCGTCAATTGTCTGGAGGGCTTAACTTTTTTCTGTGTTTATTTTTTTTTTTGTTTAATTTCCTTTATCAACAAGAAGGGAAGCGAGTGTTGTTGTTGTTGTTCCTGCTGTGTGTTGCTCAAAGTGTGTCTCGTTATCCCTTCAATTGTCATTGGCTTGTTGCGCCTCCTCCTTTTGTTCATCTTCGATGCCTTATCGTTTGTATATATATATATGTATGTGTATGTCGATGAGACAGACAGGTAAAGCTATTGTAATCGCCAGTTAATGTTAATTTGACATGCTCAGCCAGTAGATTTCATTCCCAGCATATTTCCGTTTTCTACTTCGCCAATCAATGGCGGCATGTCAAACGATATATTTGAAAGGGTTTGACTGAAAGATACCATGTAACCGAAATTGCCCTGATTACGTTGTGAAAATATACCATAAATATGGCAAATAAGCTGAAGCTGCATATATCAAAATCGCTGAAACTCACACCAAGCAAATATATGTTTATCCATTGCAAATTGGCAACTGATTTACAAATTAAACTGCTTTGTCGGCATTTTAATCGAAACTAATTTCGTCTATTTACGCTTAAGAGCAACTTTACTTTAGAAAATTGAATTAGCTGAACATAGAAACAGAAAAGCAGGCTAAGTTGAAAGTAAATTCATGGACAGATTTCCAAGTCGCAGGCAAATACATATTCAGCCTTCTTTTGTACACAAAAATGTGGTTATCAGCATGTTGGCAAACAAAGTAAATTATGCAAAAATGTACACAGCCACTCGCCCACTTGTTGTGGATACACTTTCAGCGTTGACTCAATTCTAACATATTTGATATTGCACAATAGCATTATGGTTTATTATGCGTTATTTATTATGAAAATCTGCTAGCTTAGAATTTCATTTAAAACTTTTGCCTGCCGCCCCCAGTTTTGCGTTGGGTCTGATGAGATAAGGAGCCCAAATACAATTTGCAATTTACAATGTACATTTGTGTTGCATTAGTGCGGCAAGCAAAATCTTATAAATAAGTATTACAAGCAATCTGCTCGGCAACCACAGAATACTCTTCACTTTCATAGTATAGTTTAACCCTGAACAGAACTGAGCAGAAAAAGGACAGGAAACAGTGCCCGGTTCTCGGTAAGCCATGGACATGCTTTTTAATCCCTTTTAAATTGATATTGTAATTGGTTTTGTGTGTAGTTATGAATTTCAATATGTCGACTCGGCTTTGCCCCCAAACTGTGTACACATTCATACACATTCATACACCTCTGTGGCTGTGAATCTGAGTAAACAAATTCGTCCGGCTGAATTATTGTCTTAGCGCTGTTGATGTTTAACAGATACACTCGGCTCGACCAGTTGCCAGGAATGGATTGAAAATAAATGATGGCCTGCCCCAGAATGCGATTAAGTTATAATCTAAAGATATTATAAATTTTTATTTAATATTTCAGTTTCGAAGAGCAACGAGTACAATAACAAATCGCCAACCAAAAATTCGATATGTTTTAATAATGCAAACAGAAATGTGAAGTAAGAAAATAATAATAAATGACCAAAAAAAAGAAAAGATAACTTCTAATAGTGCAAAGAGAAATGCGAAGATTGTTTATAATTGATTTATTTAGAGCATTTATTTCTAGCTTTGAATACTATTGGCAAATCCATAAGTTATACAACATTTGAAGACGTGCAGAAATCTGTCAGCTCAACGCCTGCAATCTAAAGACCCCTTCATAAATAATTTGACAGCACTAAAAATGTTCACACTTAATTTAATGCGTCGCTTAACTAATTATGAGAGTTAGAAAGTCGCTCGGACGGACCTTATCTCATAGCCAGGATGGGCGTAGAGGCGGTCAAAGTGACTGACAAAAATCTCTTGATTGCACTTTGGGGACACATTTTGAGGTGTGAATTTTACAGCCGGCAACTAAACAAAAGCCGTGAAAAAGTATATGAAGAATATGAAGAAGAAGAAGAAGAAGAAGACGTTTACGCACTAGGCCAGCCATTAAGGTGGCCTTTTGGGTTTAGTTACAGTTCGTGAGTGGAGCGTGGAACGAGATGCTGCGTGTTTTATAAAGCACCTGCTTAACCCTAAATACGCAGCCCGACAAGGAAGCACTGTGGCAATAAAAATAAATCCCTATTCAAGGTGCTGCACACCGTTGGCGAGGCAAAGCCTTTGGGGAGCCAAAAGTGGAGGCCACAGACCAGATCACCCTCCTCCAACGGCCGTGAGCCAACGTCTTGCAGCGGGCAGCAGATTTTGTATTTACGGACAGATAACTCCCATTGTCGTAATGGCAAAGTTTTCCAACTACATTGTTGTTGTAATAATGTAACAGCCTAGATGATTGCTGGCAACTGTTGCCGAGAACAGCCCAAGACCCCTGAACGAACTGTGGCAATGTGTGTGTGTCTGAGAAAACTTTATGCTGTGTCAGCGCAGTTTACTCAAGACGAGGTCGAGACCTGTGAGATTCTAAATACATATCTATATATATATGTGTGTGTGTGTGTGTGTCTGTCTGTCCGCCATTTTGTTTATCTGCATAATAAACAGAGCTAAAAATTATTGATGCCCGCATTTCTGGGCACGTCTCCATCAGCAGCAGCAGCAGCAGCAGCAGGTGAATGGCTAACAGCAAAAGGGACGACTCCAAATGGCATTGCAAACTCTGCTCGCTGAACTCTGAAACCAGAGCAGCAATCAAACCAGCACAACCTGATTAAATCAAATTTTACTATGAAAGAGCAAATATTTGAAAACTCAAAAAAGCAAAAAAAAAAAAAAAGAAGAAATTTCAAACATTTTATTCGTATTAAAACGTTTGACTTCATAAAGGATGCCTTAACTCAGTGGTTAGATGGGTATTTTTCAATATTCTACTATAATTCTAATTTGATTTGAAGTGTACTTTTTAAAGTTCTTGGTCCCATAATTCAACGAAATATTTCATTAGTTCTACCAGCACAGCAAACTTGTCATAACAAATTCTTGTGCACTTCTGATGCAATATCTGTGCCCACAATCCACGTCAGCTGCTATTTGCAGAATTTCAATGCCAATCCGCCAAGAAGTTTGCTAATTTATTAAAATCTCATGCGTTACATAATACAGCACATGGCAACCGTATTTCTGTCGTCCTGTCAGGGTGCGGTTTTTTTTCTTTTGTTGCTCCTGGCGTGCATTCAAAAATGTCACAGTCCATGACGATGCCACATCAGCCTTGCCCCTGCCTCTGTCTCTGCCTCTGGGCCACTCGCCACCTCGTGGTTTGGGTGCAAAATATTATTTAATGCCGCCTGACAGCTGAGTGAAGCAGTATCGCTTACATGCATTACATATATCACAGGGATCTGGTGGGGAATGGGAATCGGAATGGTAGCTATTTGCTGGAACTGGCACTCAGACAAATTGCCATTAGTCACAGTTTGAACTTAAGCCTCTTGCCAAAAATAACAACAGTATTTTCGAGTCTGTCCGTTAAAAAACCATTTTCATATGTGATGACTGTTTACTTACTAACAATTCATGCCACATATACAAATGGCGTTCATTTATTTCAGTCGATCCCCGGAAGTCCTTAATTAAATTGCGAGAGCACACAACAAAACTCGATGGAGTTGTTTTATTTTTTTGAGGAACCTTTTTTTGCGGCTGCAATAATATTATTTTTATTTTGTCTTTCGTTTTATTCGAATCCAAATAATTGAGGGTAAAAATTGGTAACTGCCTTAGCTGCAAAAGGAACACAGCAATTCGCTTGGCAATCAAATGAATTTTATTTTATCAATTTCCCATATTTTTTCCACATTTCTTTTTTCTGCATCCGCGCATATTTTGCGTACCGTTGACAGTGATAAAAAATGGCAAATAAACTCGCTGCGCACTTAATTGAATACAAAATGCCCATAAACAAGCAGATAATTGTTAAATTTGTGCATTGAGAAGTGCAATTTATGAATATCTCTGGCATGATGGAAATTAAAATACGTGAAACGTATAATAAAGTCATAAGCAAGGCAAGCTTCGAGTGTGAAAAAAATACAGCAGTTTATACTTTTCAGTAAACAATCGATTTTTTCACGAGTGCAATCAACTAGATGATAAAACAAAAACACATTAAGGACGAGGGATAGTAAAATTAATGTGCAAGTTTGCAACAACATTTGTATGCAATGTGTTCAAGCAATTTGATCAATTAAAAGCAGTTTGGTAAAATAAAAGCAGATACTTTTGCAACAACATCAAATATTTTACTTGGTAAAAAAAGGGCAACTTAATAAAAACACATATAAATGGCGACGAGTAATAACACTCCGAACATGATTTTTATTTTTACTTCTTTTTTTGCACGACTTTCCTCAAAATGGTCCATCAACGGGCAGTTGGACCTCTGGATCGCCATCAGGAGGAGGAAGCGCATTGGTCTGTGCCCGTCGAGATTGAATAAAATTTCACGCTGAAAATAACATTGTTCAGCAGCGAAACAATTCCGGGCAGGAAGAAGGCAAAAACAAATCTGTGCAAGCAAAAGGCAACAGTCGCAAAGCAAAATGCACAACTAAAAGTTACCTATTACATATATTATGACTTCATTTGAATTCCCAACTGATGCATAAGCCACAGATGCACAAGATACAGCAGTGGTAAGTACAAACGTATAAAGTACTCTTTGCACCCCTCCTGTATTTCAAAAAGATGTGCAACCCTCATCGGCACTTTTTGCCAGAGGGTATTAAAACTGAAAAAAAGCAACTATCGTTTTTTTCTTTTTGTTTTTGTTGTTTGCCTCCGTTGTTGCTTTTTGAGTGTTGCATGTTGATTTTTCCTGCAGTTGCTGCAGCTATTCTTGCTGCTGCCACTGTCGATTCCAGCTTTTATTTTGTATGTTTTTTTTTTGCGTATTTCTTTTTTAACGCGTTTGAACATTCATGACACTGATTGCCGCCACGCATAAAAAACTCAAAGCACAAACAGCAGCGGCTCAAAGATGTTGAATGGTCAACTCGGAAATTCCCAATATGCAAAAGTGTTGTAGGCTAAACTGAATCGACTTATTTTCAGCAAGGAAACTCCTTTTTCCAACTAATATCATAGTCGAGTGCTTGACAACTTTTATGCAGTTGTTGTGTGCTTTTTTGCACTCGCTTTTTTGCACTCGCACAGTTTATATTCCTTATACAAATACAATCCTCGTTTCACAGGGTACAAAATGGCCAGCCACAGCAGGTGCTGCAGTTGGTAGCAGCAACTGGCCAGCTGGGAGCGCTGTAGCTCGATTGTTTGTCAATGAGGAACAGCAACAGCAAGTTGGCCAAGGGGATAACCACAGCAACAACAATTAACGGCCACATTGCGGTACGAACACGCGGTACCCCCAATCTGGCTATCAATAATTGCTGGTCATTGGCCGCATGACTATGCAGAAAAACGTTTTGATATCTTTTTGATCTATTAATGATTTTTAATGCGTTTTACTTGGCAGTAAGCACAGTAAGCACTCCTCAAAATGGACAACATGCGGCCACAATTTGAGCCACCTCAAAGCACCGACCATCAGCATTACATATCTGCTGAGCTTGGCCAGATCGCCTCCTCGGCCAGTTCTGATAGACATCCACGGCGTTAATTCCATAACTGTCCACAAGCCAGGTCTGAAAGTCCATCGGAAAACTTTCATGGACAGGAACATGCTGCAATTAAATTGATTACCGTTAAAAATGTGACGTTTATCAAATAGTCCAGTCATTAAATAAAATCAAAAAATCAAATAACTTTTAGCATGCTGAAGGCTGTCAACTGGCAACTGTCAGTTGCTGTTTGCTGCGCAATTCGAGCGCCGAAAATTAATTTCCTGTGTGAGGAATGTGATACTCGTATTTACCAGCAATTACGAGTGCAACATGAAATTAATAAGGAAACAAAGCTGAAAGGTAAATAAATAGCAAAAAGTGGAAAGCAGCTAGAAAATAGCAGCAGCAGCAGCAGCAGCAGCGGCAGCGATAAAAGTGAGAAACTTTGGTCCCTAATTAAAAGGGAGGCGAACGACCGAAAGCAAGTTAATTGAAAGCTGCAGCAAACAGCGTCAACGCATTTTAGCCATGTTTCATACACACTCACATACATAAGTTAGTACGCACTGACACGACTGGCTCGAAGAGTTAATGATTTACATATTCTCATATCAGCATTTAAGCCGGATGATCAACAGTTGAAGTGCCACAAATCTGAAAGATTAATTCTTTGAGCAATGATGATGATTCTTTCAATATAGACTTGAAACAGTCATCGAATTAATTGAACAATCAGATTAAAGGCTCTGCATTTGTTAATACATAGATTAATTATACTTATATAATAACTTTTAAATATATATTAATTTATCAAACTGCACTGCATTTATTTTGAATGTTGACATATAAATGCAATCAGGCAATAAATATTGACACCAGCTAAATTAAATTAAATATTTAAAGCGGTTCTAGGAATATTTTCCATAAAGTAAACGAAATAAATACAATAACTAACACCAAAAAGGGAATAATGCCAAGAATCAATACATTCTTCACAAAGGGGCACATCGAAGTGCTGCCAAAACTGCTTAAGCGCCCCTATCCAGGTGCTTAACCGGTTGAGAGTGTTGCACTTCTGCTGCCATCACAATCACAGGAAAGTAAACGCAGCAGCTCTGTTTGCTGTGTGCACCGGTAGAAACTTCGATGCGGGTCGACAAACTGCAGTCTATTAATTTTGCTGGCGAAATTTTAAAAAGGTCTTATTAAATGCGCACAGAAATTGTTGAATTTAAGCCACCAGCGAATCTCGATGGGGGCAGCCAAGCAAACACTTGCAGCATTTTACTTAACATCGCTCGTTGGCTAATTAAAATAAGCAGACAAACACTTGAGATGAAAACAAAGAAGCTGAAGACCAGAGCCGATTAGGCTGCAAGTGCAGCTCTTGATTTGGCCAATTTGTTGTGGCAAGCAGCAGCAGCAGCAGCAGCAACAGCAGCAGCAACATTCTCGAGTGGGATTATATGCCACACACACACTGGCAACACGAAAGTTAATTAAAAATACATAAAAAGAATGCTTATCGCGCTAATGTCTGTCATAAAGCATAAAATACGAGACAGCTTGTGCTGGTGGGTGTGGCAATAAATTCACACACACATACATATATATACATACATATATATATATGTATATATATGTGTGTACATAGGTATATGTATCCATGTTCTGCTTAATTATGGGAAAAAGCTGTCAGAGATTTGAAGTGTCGTTTGCTGAGTGCATGAAAAATGGCGGTGTGAAAAATGTGATAATTATTGCAACAATTTTCGAGGCAACAACAACAGAAACAACACGAAGCAGATAAAGAAGAAGCTATCTAAAATAACATAATTATTTATGGCAGACAAGCAGCGCAAGAGGCGACTCCGATATGCGCCAGAGGAAGCAATGAAAAGTGGCACTGCCTTTCTGGCTTCGGAGCCGGAAATCAGAAGAAAAGCAGAAACTGGCAAGGCAATGTACATGGAGAAGGCCAGCCCCAAGCGGAAGACCCTTGAAAAATTGTCGTCTTTTCTTGATGTCCTTTCGCTTTTTCTTAGATATTTTTTTTTTATTATTTTTTTGGATATGGCTGTACAAGGCACGCGCATAAGTAAAGGCAAATTATTGAATTCAAACGCAAACGTTGCAAAATCAGCAGCTGGTGGCAGGTGGCAGCCCTCAGTCTATCTTTCTCTGGCTGCCGGCTCGTGGCGGCTCGCTGTCTGCCAGCAATCCCAACAAAACGCTTTTCAATTAAGCAACTTGTCAGGTTGGGCGGCCAAGGCGTTGCCCAGAAAGGTAAAAAGGCTTAATACACTGCCACATCAGGCGGCAAAGGCAAACAAATGACGGCAACGGACTTAACTTGAGCTGCACAGGAAAATACCCTGCTTGGTAATAAAATTAAAGCATTTGAAAATGTAATTTTCTTGATATACATAAAATGTATTACATAAAATATTAAAGTGTTTTTTTGGCCTTTTGAAGTTTAGAAAGATTTGATTCTGATTTATAGCAGTTGAAGTAATAATTTAGATTAAATCAATTACTCACGCAACCCCTTTGCAAAGTGTACAACAGGCTTGGAGATAAATCCAAAATGCTGGGTATGCAAAAATGTGAGATGTAGGAAAAATGTGTGGCATTCTATTTTGGGGCAAGCATATTTACGTTGCATGTATTTGCTGCTAACGAGCTGAAGAATTATGACTCCATTAGACGGGGTGCTTCGAGGCGTTTTTTTCGGCTCACGGCAAGCAGCCTGACAGCAGACGCAAGCGGCTTGCAGTGGGGTGGGGCTCAAGGACGCATAGTTAGCTTAAAGTTGCTGCCATTCTTTTTTTTTCTTCTTTTTTTTTTGTCATGCGACACTAAGGAAATGCCGCCATTTTGTGCAGATTACGCTTTGATGAACTCGAGAGCGGGAACACTGTCTCATCTGCCCCCAAATACCATAACCATAAACAGAGGAAGCAGCAGCGGCAGCAGCAGCAGCAGCAGAATCGCAGCCAGAGCCGAGAGCTTAAACAGACACAGGACCAAGAGGCAAAGCCAGGCCAAGCCAAGGCGTAATGACAACGTCAACAGGACGCTGGCAGATTGAATTTACCGAACAAACACTTTTCATTTGCAGTTGAATTAAGCAAAGTAATCCCAAGTGTACATTTTTTGTGCATGTTTTTTAACAAGAGCTTGGACGCGCCTGCAAACTAGTAAACTTGGCAATTTGGCAAACGCCATGCTACATTAAAGCATCCAAGCCATCTTCGAAGATGTTGTACAACCGTTTAGTGAACAGCAGCAGCTCTCGCGACTGGAGATGGGAGCGTAACAAGCGAGAATGTCTATGGATGGCATAAAACTATATCTATATATATATATATATCCATATAAGTTGGAGAAAGGTTAATTGCGCCAGCTGACAGTCTGTCTTAAAGTTGAGTCCTTTCCCTACAAACTTTGACGCCTTTTATTCACACTTGAATTTTTGGCTCACGATGCCAAGCTTGACACGCTCTCAGCTCTACGAAGAGAGTCGAAAACAACAGGAAAGAATGTTATAGTCGATTCAGCTCGACTGCGAGATACCCGTAAACATATTGTTCTACATTTTCGACTATAACTAAAATGTTCCTTATTCGATACTGATGAAATTGGCACAGTAAATCAATAAAATGTCAATGCAATAGTTGAAAGGCTTATCTTTTGAAATTGTGGACTTTATTGCTATCCAAAAACAATTCTCATCGATATTTGCAAAACAGATGAAGATTTCGATAAAATAAAATAGCAGTCAAATTACATCTTATATTTAAAGTCTCTGGGTTTTATAGAGACGAATATGGCTATACCGATTCGGCTATCGAACCTGATCAAGAAGAAGTACACACTTTATGGGGCAGGAGATACGTCCTGCTGCCTCCTTCAAACAGTTTTTAATGTTTAGGGTATAAAAACCAGACTGTGCGGAGTGTTAAATTTGAAAATGAAAAGTAAATTGTTGAGTGCGTGTTAGTGGCGCCATGGAGAGCATAAGGGGGTCCTAAATGCGTTTGCTTATCAATATGAGAATATTTAACAGCCAAGAGAAATCGTTGCAGAATAAAAAATAACAAGCCAAGACGGACGCACATTGTTTGTTGTCCTAGTTGTTGTTGTTCTGGTTGTTGTTGTTTTTATGCAAAAATATTTGCATGATTTGGACAATCTAAAAATTCAAGGCAGCCAACCGGTGGACAGAAGAGCACATGGCTAACAGGGGGAAGCAGAACAACAACTTCCAGGCCAACTTGGATAATGCAATGGAAGCAACAAAGCAAAGCAAAGCACAGCAAAACAAAGCAAACAACAAACAATCTGCTTTAAGTTCCCCAATGGCTCCGAAATATTAGAACTTGGCTGCTCAGCACAGGGGCAACAATCCCGAGACGCATCCACTTTTGCCAGGCCAATAATTAGAAAGTTTCTCGAAATACGCCCTCAAGCTATCCACAGTAACCCAAACTGCTCAACTGATTGGACTTGGCGATTGGACTACTATGATAGCTGGTCTAAGAGGGTCACAGGCCATAAATATTCAATAACAGCGATTACAGTAACTGATATCCGTGCAGTCTTCGACCAGATACAGAATTGATTTGTGCTCTGATTTTATCAAATTTATTTCTTTACCATAGAATTCAAGTGCAAAGCTAAATAATTAGTTAATGGTTGATAGATAAAGTAAGGTAATGTTAATGAAAATGTTCACTTTAATTAGGAGTTAGTTGTTCATTTAGCCAACTTTGCGTATACGTAATATATTTTCAAGCAATAAAGAATTTGTAATTTAAAAATCATAAATGCCTTTAGAGAATTTTTAATGAAACTTCCAAGAACTGCTAGAAAATAGATGTATGTATGCATATATATATATATATATATATGATAATCACATTTTCGAGAGCTAAAAAAGTAAATTAAATTAAAATAAGAAACAAAAAGTCATAGTTTAAAATTCACATTGCTGTTAAACACATTGCTGTACACGGAAGTGCTCTGTTCCAAATGGAATGCTGGGTCATTGAAGCCTGACCAGAGACATGGTCACGTGCTGGTGAACCCATTGCACTAACGGACATCTGAGTCGAAAAAGTTCGAAATGCCCAAAGCGTAGTGGCAGCAACAATGGAAAAAACGGCGCGTGATTTATGTTTTTTGTTTCTTTTTTTTTAGAGTATGGCAGAGGAGATCAGGGTTTATCTGTGCTCGATATGAATTTAAGTGGTTCATACCTGAAATTCATTTGCCATTGCAGACAGCCAGCTGGAGTCCACTTCTTGATCCACGAGCAACTCCTGCTCCTGCTCCTGCTCCACCTCCAGCCAGGGGTAGTCTACAGAATTTATGGCCGTTGCTAATTGGTAGAGCAGAAAACTGCCTCGTGCTACAGACGAAAAAAAAAAAAAAAAATACAAAAAAAACATGAGAAACAGAAGCAACAAAATATAAAGAATTAACTTGGCTCTTAAGTGTCTGCCAAACAAGAAATGTAATTTCGCTAAACTCTAAAACCAAAGTCCTGTCTGCTCTTCAGCCCCACTTCAGACTCTGTGCAACTTATGATGCCATCTTCTTTTTTTGTTTTGTTTTCTTTTCGTCTGTCCACTTTCCACGGATTTCCCAGATTGAGTTTAACTGTCAGGTTAGTAACAATTGCTATAGAAATGAGTCGTCTAATCGTAGTTAGTCAGTCGTCCTTAGTTTGATGTTGTAGTTGCCTTGCAGGTGATTGGCAAATGCGGACATGAATCATTGATAAGCATATCAAATTGCAGCCATTAGACAACTTACTGACTTTGATGGCCAAACAAAAGGCTTCTTGACTTTCCTTCCCATTGATGCCACCTGGCAATCAACGGGCATCAACTTGACTGTGGCACAGAGTGCAAAGAAAAGCAGAAATCAAATTGTTTGATAATCAAAAAAAACAACAAAAGAAACTACCCCATAAAAAAAGGTAAATGGGAAATCAGTTGCAATCGACAACGAGTTTTTTTTTAGTGGTAGGGTAAATGGGGCACGTTAGTTATACGATAAATAAGTGTACTTAGAGAGTTGAACAGTAATTGGCTGAAGCAGCCTGCTCAAACATTTTACAAGTAGTCACCGTTGAGTAGTTGCCGTTTTTCTTTTAAGCGTTTTTTCATTTGATTTCCAGCTAGTTTGCAAGCTGATTTCATTTGCGATTCATGCACTTTCCGGTACATTTATTCATAATTGGACCTTAAGTATTTCAGCCAACTGTCTCCGCTCGCACAGTTTTTATGATACCTTGTTCGTAATCACTTTTTAAGTTTCATAGCAATATGCATGCGACCCGTTGACGTTAATAAAGCGTTAAAATCGTTTGCAAAACTCTTCTCGTAGTTGACTCGCTTTTTCCGCTTGTTTCTGATTTTGTTTCTGCTGCTCGGCAATAAATCAAACTTAAAGTCGAGCAACGCCAAATAAATGAGACAACTGACCCAAAATGTCAGCCAGCTGCAAAAAGCGGAAACAAAAAAGGTTAACAACAACTTTTATTTTTTGACAAAAAAATGCTGTGAAATTCGTAAAATTTGTCTGTGTTTTTGTGTGTTTTGCTGTCCCTTATTGTTGAAATGTTGCACAGCATCGTGTGGCCACTAGAAATTTACATTTTAATGGCAACTGGCTGGCATTTAGTCGTGCAACATAAGTCGTTGCAATGTGTGTGTGTGTGTGTGCATAAGTGTGTTAAGTGTTATCAGCGACGCTTAATGATGCCAAGAATAAACTCGGCACACACTTGAGCAGCAGCTGAAAACAGCAACAGGAACAACAACAACAGCTGTAAACAAACTGGCAACTGCAACAAGCAACAACAACAACAGTTGCGGCAGCAGCAGCAGCAACTGTGATGCGTGACAAATGACACCAGTGACATCAAAATGCTGCAACGGAAGCCAGCAGAAGCAAGTGAAAACCAGAAAGTGGAAAGCGGAAAGCGGAAAGCGTCTCTTGTCAGCGGCAAGCGGATACAGCAATTGTCAAGTGCTCCTGGCTCCTCGCTTCAGACGAAAAGCGTGCAACAAATAATATGAAAAGAAATACGGCGAGAAAACGACGCACAATGCAAGCGACGATCTCAGCACAGTCTTAACTGCCTAAGAAGGAAGACACTTAACATGAATCTAAAAATATAATTTCTTTCTTAACAGCTTGGTGACTATTAAAATCCAAGAAAAATATTTAATACAATAAAATAAATCGCATTTTAAATCCTTTCATAACAGTTTGTGGTCAAATTTGTTGTCTATTTAAAAGTGAGTTTCTTAAAATGAGTTTTTAGTTTATGGCAGTCATTTAAAGTGCAATTATAAAATACAAAATAAAATTATTTATTCTTTGCTTATGATTAAAATTGTTGACTATTTAATCATGACTCGTAAACTTTATGTTTAAAATATGCGGTAAATAAAAAGATTATTTCTTTGATAAAAGTTTACTGTTGAGCTTGTTACCTATTAAAAGGTGACTTTTAAGCTTCTGCTTTGAAACGTTTAAATTTTTTGCAGTCATTTAAAGTGTAAATACAAATTGCTTGTGTGAGGGGAAGTGAAATACTTAAATTTTAATGGATGGAAAACTATAACTGGAACTTAGATAAGTAGTCTTCATCGTGATTCAAATTAATGCTCTTGCTTAACATGTGGAAAATATAAAACATGGAAATTGATTTTTGCATATAATTTAGTTTAAATATTGCTTTCAATTTTGTAAGCATGCATTTGGTGTAAATATTGCTGCCAATAAGCGAATACATTCAAATACTGCCAGAGACAATAGTCAATTACAATAGTTACCCGTCACTTTTAGTCAGTGTTCACTGTAACGTCTTTAGTACCTCTTCTGTCGCTTGCTGCTCTCATAGAATGCACGAGTGAAACTTGAGTTATTTTTGAGGTTTTTTTTTGGCTTAGTTTTCTTTCGCTTTCGCTATCTGTGGCGACCCACAAAAACTAAACTGGTGCAACGAAATGCAGAATGCGAAATACCATTTACGAACTCGTTGGCACTTAACCCTCCACCCCACCCCCCCCCCCCCCACTCCCTCTTGTACCGTATCTGTGCTGTTGACACAAACGCTCACAGTGCGTATTCGTGATAAATAAGCTTAATTGCAGCACAACCCCCAACACACATCAAGTATACGCCACGCTGCTTACCTGACGCTGGAATCATCCGCAGCACACGTTCGCCTGGCATCTCAACTGACTCGCTGACGACTTTGCCTGCTAATGAGGCACCCAAAAGGCCCAGAGCGGCGAGTAGCAGCATCAGCAAAACCAAACTATTCCCCATGCTCTGCCAATAGAGAATAGAAAAATTACAAAAACAGCTTTGCGAACGGCGCGAACCTTAAGTTCTTTATTGGCCCAATGAATGGAGCCATTCATTGTTGGCCAACTGCTGACGGGGTCCATTCAAGTGGCCAACGCATAAGCAACCAAGGCACACACAGCCAGTAAATTTGCCATCGTGCTGTGCCTTTGATTTGTTTATATTTTTACCATAAATTTAAAAACAAAAATTGAGTACAAAATATTTAATTAATACCCTTTGAGCACTAAATAGCTATGCAACATTTTTTTTATATTATTTTAAGCGAAAAAAATAGTAAATATTGATTAAATACCAAAAAATATATACAAAAACATATAACAAAAAAATATATATAAATATATCATAAAATATATATATGAGCAATAAAATGAACGATTTTAAAATGCTATTGTTAAAGTGACAAAAAAAAATCAACAATAAATAGGCATTGAATAAAAAACTAAAAAAGCAATGAAAAAATATAAAAAAAATATATTAAAAAACATATTTATATAAATACATTGAAGAATTTTAAATTTAATGCTCCGTTGTTAAATTTAAGTACGTTAAATACGCATTAAACACACATCCAAAAGAGCAACACAAATATGCAAATACAAATTAAAAGAAAAAACCTCGGAAAAAATCACAATTCCTTCACATCTTTCATGCCACAAAAGCAAACAAAAACAAAGTCCTCATGGGCAGAAAAACAACATGTTGCACAACATTTGTGCTGCCACACATTGGGGAGGGGGGGTGCTGATTAACGCCTCAATTGTTCGACTTTGTGTGGCAGCAGCAATATTTTCTACGCACAACGATGGAAGCCTTTGACGCTGCTGCCACTTGGCACATTTGCAGATTTATGAGACTGTGAAGAGGGAGGAGGAGGCGAGAGTAGTTGGCAGCAATTAAGCCGCTTAAGAACAACAGCAATTGCATTTGGAATTGTTACGGCAACCAGTTAAAGAGGAGAGCGGAGCGTTGGGGCACGGATACAAGTTTGCAACGGGGCTGTTCCTATCTGTGTGCTAAATGTTGTCTAACTCCCATGTAATTCAATGAATAAACGAGCAATTCTTTTCAAATTTCATGAGAAACAAAGCAAAATTCAACAAAAAAATAACAATATGCGAGATAAACAAGGGGCAGGCGATGGTTAAGCGGTGGTGCACAGCGGTGTGTGGCATACACGAGAAGCTTCGTTTAATGTGCACAACTAAAGTGCTCGACTGTCGTTGACAACAAATACAAACGGAAACAGTTCCGTGAAGCTATCTACTGCCAAAAAACCCTAACATCCCCTACCTCTGCACCAGCCCCACCCCTTTGCAACCACCCTGCCACCAATTGTCTGACTGGCACTTCTGCTGTTTGCCGTCTCTGCGGCCTGGCGAACAAACAAGCAACAAGAAATTGTCGTTGATGTTGTTTTCGCGTTGTTGTTTTTGCACTTGTTGTCGTCGATGTTGTTTTGGCTGTTGCTGCTGCTGTTGCTGCTGCTGCTGTCGTCTTTGTTGTTGTGCTCCAGCAGCCAAGACGATAACGAGCTGGAAGCACGAGTGAGATTTTCAGGCCCGAAAGACAAAAGCGCAATAATTCTGTTTTGCAATAGCATTTCGAGCAACGATTGCAGAGGCAACTCTTGAAAGTGTTTTCGCCCCCGTTTCGCCCTTCATTTCTCTCCAAGATGTTTCCAGAAGTTCTCTTAATTTTTCTATATCTTTCAATGACTGCAAATCCTCTTTTCGCAAGCAAAATAATTTCTTTTTCAATAGGTAAAAGTGTTTTTTTTTTTTTTTTTTCATAAATTATATAATTTTTAATTGATTCTTTTTAAATAAACTCTGACAAATTTTATGAAAACGTTTTTCTTTCACAACATCAAATCAATAATTATTCAATATTTTTCTCTCTGCAAGCACAATAACAATAAACAAATTAGGCAAAAAATGTACAACTTTTTTCATTTCACAAACTTGCACAACATCAAAGAGATTTCGTAGCGAAAACTATTTACAGATTAACATATCGATTTAGTCCCCGTATTTTTTCAAGTGCTTTTTGCAGTTGTTTTTTTATAGTTGCCGGTGCTGCATGCAATCCTGCTATTAATGAACTGAAAGCTTGAGGACAGGTGTAGAGGCACTTCTTTTTTTCTTTTTTTCTGTTGCCTTTTTGTGCAACATTAAATTTAATTTTACAGCCGGCTATGGCTTTATTAAGAGTTCATCACACAGACAAAAGTACAAATGTTGGGTACCGTTAAATGTTGCGTCAACTGCCGTTAGTTTTAATTGTTAGTGCCAAAAAGGTCGACGCTCGACTGAACGCAGCACCGATAAAATAATGCTTAAAAAACACACACGCACACAACAAAAAATAATAGTAATAAAAGTATTAAAAAATGAAGAAGGAAACATTGCCAGTCGCTGTTTGTGAACATTGATTGAAATTTTAGGAATCAGAAAAAATAGCAATTGCCTTCGGCAAGTGGCAGCCATAGCATCGAATGATGATATCAAATGATAAGCGACACTGATAAAAGCAAACTCAAACTGAGAGCGGGGGGCAAGCGGAGCAAAATGTGGCACGATAATGGCAGATGAACAACAACCACAACTGGGTCGGGGCAGAGGCCTTGTAATGATAAGGCACTTCAAAATTAATATGCGTTTAATATAGTTAATTAAATGGAAGAGCACTGGAAATAAGCGGTTCGAACGGGATGCGAATGTAGAAATGAGTGTTTGATATTTGAGCAATTTTTGAGGCCTCGCAAATGAATATGTGTATAATATTAAATAAAGCATTTTTTAAATAAATTGTGAATGGAAATATTGGAATAGGTGCCAGGTCTTAGCGGATCTTGAAGCAGTAATTCTGCTGTGATTATATAATACATTATATGAGTTAAATATTATAATTTATTCATTCTTATTATAATTTTTTTTTTATTTATTTAATTTTAATATTATTTATTTATTACTTAATATTTCAGTTTGTACTTTGTCAGCTTAGTATTATTTAGTTATTTATTTATTATTTCATTGAAAGGAATATTTTGTTTGATATATTCTCATCTTTAATTGTTGCAGAAATATAAACCCTAACAAAAGCCATCCACTCTCTCTGTCTCTCTCAGTCTCAGACTATCTCTCTCCTCACCCATCAATCTCTTCTTTGAGTTAAAAATCATTTAAATGTGGTCGTGTTTTCAATTTTTGCCTGTCAGTTTCCAACTAGAATTTGTTGCTGCTGCTGATTTGCCTTTTTAGGGGAAAGGAAGTGGAAGATGGAGACGAAGGAGACGAAGATGAACAACTTAAATGTTATTTTACCCGAAGGCGGCAATTTACTGGCAATTGGCATTCGAGTGTCTGCACAACGAAATTTGTTGCCTGCTGCAGATTTGTATCTAAGGAAACAATTTTAAACGGCGCACAAAAATGCCGGAAACCAGACACAAAATGTTAACGGAAAAGGAAATGGGCGTCACACACACACACACACCAACACACACACTCACACAGAGCAGTGCAATTTGTGTGTTTTTGATGTGTGTTATATAATCCAAGCCTGAATTAATTTAAATAGAATTAAAACGTATACTTCCCACTATATATAGTGTTTTTATTTTCTGTACAATTTGTAAGCTTAGAAACCCCATTTAGCAGATGCAATGCCAAATATAAAAATAAAACCATAAAATTTAAAAAAAAAATCGCACAACAGTTGAGTATTCACCACAGTTGCGTAGCTGTTTAGCGTTCTGACGCATACCAGCGGCAAGCGCCATCTGGCGGGTTCACTTCGAAACGTACGAACGCCAGCAGCTCCGTGGCAAACCAGTTCCGTTCCACGCGCTTGACCAATTTTAGTGTATTCTTAGTCACTGCTGCTAAAACCAGAAATCTAATAAGAAAAAGTGAAAATAACAAAAAACAAATGCAATAAATTCGCTTGAAAAACGCAACAAGAACTCTGCGCGAATGCAACGCGCCTCAATTAATATCAAATGAAAACGTGCCCCTGCAACGTCCAAGTGCCAATCAAATAACGAAACACACAAAAAAATACAAAAAAAAAGACGACGACGAAGATGAACGAGAAAGAAGAAGAAACGACGACAGCAGCAGCAGCAGCAGAAGCAGCAGCAGCAGTCGAATAATCGTGATGATAACTTTGTGCAACGAAAATAACATACATAATACGTGTGTGTGTACATAATACAACACACATACAAACATACATACCTACAAACATACATAAATAAAAGCATACACACATACATATATGAAAAGCCTGCCAGCCTCTGTGTGCGTGTACGTGTGCGTGTGAATGTGTACGTGTGTGTGAGTGCGTGCGTGTGTGTGTGTTTTGGTGAAAAACAAAAAAGCCAAATCGGAGCATTAGCTGAATTTACATACATACAAACAAACACACATATAAATATACACACACACATATATATAAATGATTATGTATATGTGTGTGTAGTAACAAGGAAATGCACAATTCGTCAATGGGAACGGGCCCCAGCTGCGTGCTGTAATCCCGCCGCCCTATTGGAACTGCCTAGCGTGGTCCAATTGGGAAAAAAACAAAAATACAGTTTTTAAAGTGTCGCTGCTGCTGCCCCTGTCGCCGTCAACGTCGACTCTGGTGTGAAAAGAGGTCAAAAGCGCAACAAAAGTTTTTCATTTCAACAAAAAAAAAAAAAAAAAAACGTAAAAACAACAAAAAAACAAAAATAAAAGTGCCAAGCAGCTGAGCGCAAAAATAAAAAAAAACGTCGTAGTTTTGTGCGTTAAAACAATAAACGGGAGCGGATCGCGTGTGTGTGTGCCTGTGTGTGTGTGTGTGTGAGAGAGTGAGCAAACAACAACAAGCAGAAGAAGAAGAAGCAGCAGCACAAAAAATCTTTGCGCGCGGCCATTAAGAAATTCACAACTGGCGCGAATAACAAAATAAAAAAATCGGCAGCAACAACAACAAAAGCTCAAAACTGAAATTAGAAATCAATTTTTGGTATTTAACAATAAAATAAAACAAGCAACAATCAGAGAACAAAATAAAATCTGGTTTTATCAGTCGCATAATAAAAATAATATAAACGGCTGACAAGTTTTTTTTTAGCGCGTTTAAAGAAGAAGACGCAGTTGAGGAAACAAAAAGCTACGCAGAGCTTAAAACAAGCAAAACAACAACAAAAAGCTTCAACAGCAGCTGGGCGAAGAGAGTAGAACAGACGAAAAAAAAAGCGCCAAAATAAAATATTCTGCCATAACAGAGCCATAATAATATATAATATATAATACACACTTATTTTAATTAAGAAACAACAACACAACAACAACAAACCCAACGACATTTTTGCACAGCCAATCGTCCAATTGGAGTTTCGCACACAAAGAGAGCAAAAGAGAGCGCTTAACGTGCCAGAGAGAGAGAGAGAGAGCGTAAGCGTGCGTACGTGCGAGCGAGAGAGCAACTGATTCTGTTGTCAAAGCGCGCAACTTGACAAGTAAGTACAAAAACAAAAACAAAGTCCATCTAGACTACAAGCCCAATCACAGCCCCCACCCCCACACTCATCCTACATCATCCCTCGCTCTTCAAATGCAGCGTTCGTTTTGTTTTGCAAGCGGCCGGCGCTCCATTTTTGCATTAGTGCAAGTGTATGTGTGTGTGTAAGTGTGTGTGTGTGTGTGTGAGTGTGTGTGTGTGTATGTCTGTGACATGCGGGTATTTTCTCTACCTCTCTCTTTCTCTCTCTCTCTCGCAAATTTGGAGTCTCATATTGAAAATTGTGCATTGAAAATTAAGATTAAATATTTATCTTAAACCTTTATTAAATATTTAAAGCAAGCAAATATTAAACGCAAAATATATTCAAGAAACAAGCAACAGGTATATTTTGTGTATATTTCTTACTTCAATTCCAATCCGCTTACAGGGTATTGTTTAGTTACACACACTTTGTCTATTAGCATTCTTTTTGTTTCTTGCTGTTCACACGTTTCGCCAACACTGCTCCCCTCCCGACCCGTGTCCGGTCGGTAAACAAACAGTGCAAAAATATTCAAAAATTCCATGGCACCGCAGCCCGCCGCCCGCGATAAAGCAGCTGATAAGCACCAAGCTGAAATACAAACCCAAAAAAGTGAGCATAGCGAAGGGAATAGGGCCAAAAACGGCTCGCTTCCAATGGCGACCCTGGGCCATGTGCGCTTTAGTCACATTTTATCGCTGCGGTTATTAAATCATTATTAAATGTCATTATCGATTCGTGGGAATGTTATTTTTATTTTTATTATTTATTTATTTATTTCTTTTATCGCGGCCTGTTGTCGCCGCCTCCTCACAGCTGGCAATCATGAATTAAAGGGGGACAGGGGCAGGGTGGGCGGAGAGGGATACTCCTCTGTTTATGGGGCACGCGCGGTTCTAGGCATATCTGATCTGAATTGCAAATCAGTCAAGAGAAGCCAAAATTGGTTTTCAAAGATACTTCCGAATTGTTAGTCACCAACCGCATTGTTGTTGTGGGCAATTAACTGGAATTGGTGATCGTCAGATTTTAATATGTGCGTTGGGAAATTGATTTTAATTTTCTACTTTCAACTGGGTTTTTTTTCGTCAAGAAATTTCATAAGTCAACCTCAACGCAAGGAAACTCTATGACTTATAAATTATTCATTTTTAGTTCTTGGCAGGGGCCAATTATTTGAAATAACTTGCATGTGGTCAATGTATGTGGGAGAAACGAGAAAAACAAGTATTGGGAAAGTTTGCTCAACTGAAAAATATACATATATATATAATTAGAATGTCATTAGATAATTAAAGAACAAGTTGTAAAATTAGTTATCGCTTTAATGCCAGAAACTAAATTGTAATTATTAAACAACAAATTTGAAATTAATCAACAAAAGTAATGGTCTCTATAACTCTGGGTTTATATGTGGGAAGAAAAGAAAAAAAAATTAGAACTTTGGAACCCTTTGTTCAATTTGTAAACTCCAATCTGCTCCAATTCACATTTATTCTATACTCTCTTTTTTCTGATTAATGAGTTGACAGTTCTTTTTTCTGTAGTCACGAGCACGATTAAAGATCTATGTCCAATCCGAAGATAAGAATTCATCCGACAAGGCATGACTTCATATACCATATACCTCGATTGCTCTATCACTCAAAGATAAAGCCATGTGTTTGTGTAGTCTTCTTTCCACTACCAACTTGTTGACTGTTTTATTCTTAATTTTTTCTTTTCCTTTTCTAGTAAGCCTTTTGTTACCAACTCATCAGTTTTGAGCAGAGTTGAGCTGAAGCTGTGAAACCGGTTTAAATAAGTTAGTTTTATGGCCCCAATCGATTGATAATAGAATATTTTTAAGTTCAGACTAGAAATCAAACAGGAGAGAACGTTGCCGATAGCGAAACTGATACTGATACTCTGATACCAATAAGATATAAGGTGATATAGAACCAATTTTAAAAGGGAGTTTCCTGGTAATCTATGCTCCAAGTTTGTCTTTTAAATTTCGATATATGTGGGCTTTTGGCAGTTCCACTCCAATTCTTACACTTTGTCTGACAAACCGAAAATACCATGATATCTGTGCTGTCAGAGTATAAAAAACACCAATGCAAATGCCCTTCACGTGTTGCTTTCTGAGACATTTCTGGTACAACTTTAACCCATGCGCAACAAATGAATGCAAAATTATTATCGCTTGCTACGCAATTCGCGGTTCGCGGTTGCATTTGCATATTGCAGCTGGGCAGGTTGGCGGCCAGCCGCCTCGATTGTTGCTTGGTGCCCCTATAATATTTTTGAGACAGTTCCAAAGAACTATAAATTAACTTTGTTTACTTAGTTTTTCAATGCGGCTTTTCCCGCCCTTTTTGGTTCCTTTTTTATTTTTTTTTTTTGTATATATCGCTTTTGTTATGCAATGGGGGGCAATAAGTATACAACAACGTAACGCGAAGAATCACTGAAACCAAAAAACGGAGACAATAATAGAGTGCAAGAGAGAGTGAGAAAGAGAGACGACACAAGGTTATGGCTATGGGTATGGCTATGTCTGATTTGTTGGCCCAACTATCTGCCTTATCAGCCGACACAAATGATAAAGCCAAAAACATTAGCGTTACCCTAACACTCGCACCTGGTATGCGGTCTATTTCAACTACCTTATGCAATTATACACATCTTGAGAAGGTTGCTGCAAGTCTCGAATTCTTAAAAAAAAAGACTCATCGTCGAGTTACTCAGCAATCAGTCACTTTTTATTCCATTAAAAGTAATTCCGCTTTGTGTGAAGCACCGCATTTATCGCATTTCCTCAGTCATTTCTTAAATAATGTTTGCTTACCTTGCTTGCAATGTGTATCCAATCCATTATTTAAATTCAAAGTTCCCCTTCATTGTATAAGTTCTGCGATTTCTTATCACAAAAATCTTGATGGGGTTGAGGAGTGTATTCAAGTTGCGACCACTTAAAATCCTTCGCTTTGAGGTTAAACTTTATGGGAGAGGAAGAGAGAAACTGAAATCGATGTGCCTGATAAAATGGTTGTGTGGCAAGCGAGCAAAACAAAGCAAAAAATACAAACTCCTCAACAATTGAAATGCCATGACGATTTCCAATCATAGCAATTATGTTAAACTAACTATATTCGCAGAATAAACGCAGCCAGCAACAGGAACAGGAGCAGAAACAGGAAAAACAGCAGAAACAACAACCACAAAGATGGCCAATCCTCGCAAGTTTAGCGAGAAGATTGCGCTGCAGAAGCAGAAGCAGGCGGAGGGCACCGCCGAATTCGAGCGGATCATGAAGGAGGTGTATGCCACAAAAATGGATGAGACGCAAGCGAATCAAAAGATACTCGAATGCTGTCTGAGCGGAGCGGAGAACACAAATGCCACGAGTGCAGCACAGGGAGCGGGAGGAGGAACAGGAGCTGGCAATGGCACCGGAGGTGGCAGTGGAAATGGCAGCGGTGCCAGCGGTGGCGCCTCACCCGATGGCATTGCGGGTGGCGGCGGTGGTGGTGGTGGTGGATCACCCACCGCCTATCGAGAGTCCCGTGGACGCAGTGTGGGAGTTGGACCCATGAGAAGACCCTCGGAACGGAAGCAGGATTGTTCGCCGTATGGCGGCAGTAGTGCAGCTGGAGCTCTCGTCAATGCCATGGGTCTGCCCAACAGCAACATTATCAGCGGCAGCAACAGCATTAGCAGCAACAACATAAGCACCAATAACAACAGCAGCAACAACAACAACAACAACAATGGCACACAACAACAACAACAGAACCTCTATTTGAGTCCACCAATGGACACGAATTGGCGACGCTCCAATTCGGATTCGGCGCTGCATCAGAGCCTCAATATGGCGGTGGCCGCTGAGGCGGGCGGCTTTGCCACCGACATGAACTCGCTGCACGCCAACTACACACAACAGCAGCAGCAGCAACAGTCGCAGCAGCAGCAGCAACAATCGCACAGTCAACGATCTCATTCGCCGCATCCAATTGGACGCAGTTTCAGTCCGCAGGCGCAGAGAAGAAAATCGCCAATGTTGCCGCATCAGGTGCAACTGCAACAGTTGCAACAGCATCAGCACAATATGCAGCAGCAGCTGCAAGCACAACAGCAACAGCAACAGCTGCATCAGCAGCAGCAGCAACAACAACAACTGCAGGCACACCAACAGCAGCAGCAGCACCAACAGCAGCAGCAGCAACAACAACCAACGCCATACACCGCCAAATTTGCAAACTCTTTGTTCCGGCCGCTGCAGGAGCAGGCCAGCTACGCCAACACTGGCTCCCTGCCCAATCTCACCGCACTGCAACACTACGCACCAACACCCCAGCAACAACAACAGCAGCAGCAACAGTTGCAACAGCAACAACATCAGACGCTATCGCCGGTGATGTCGCCGCACAATCAGCGACGGGATCGCGATCAGTCACCCAGTCCGTTTAGTCCGGCGGGTCCGCCCGGCTCGCCCTACCATCAGCAGCAACACTCACCAACAGCAACCTCCGTCAATAGCAGCTCAACGACCGTTCAGGCGCCGAGCAGTTCGCCGCACTTGTCATTCAGTCCATTGCCCACGTTGGGCGCCAATCACAACAACAACAGCAGCAACAATGGCCACACCACAACAGCAGCAGCAGCAGCATCAACAACAACAGCAACTGGAGCAGCAGCTGTCGCCAGTGGCAATCTAACCGACTATCGCCAGCCAGCCCATCCCTCGAGTCCGCGCTCCTCTCCCGGCCTGCTCACCAGTGTGTCGGGAAGTGAACAACTGCACACCAGTGCACCGGCGAGTCCCATCCGTATCCAGCAGCAACAGCAACTTTCGAGTGCCTTTGATGCATCGTATAACAGTCTGAATCCCTCGTTTCACAATAACTTTGAGAACTTCTCGCTGGGCGATAGCAATTCATCGCCGGAGCAACAGAGTTTTGCCAATAACTTTGTCGCTTTGGACTTTGATGACTTGGGTGGCGGAGGAGGTGGACTGCCGAATGGTAGTCAAAATGGTCCCTATCACAATCAGGATGCACAAAACAAACTTCTAGACTTTAACGAACTGAGCGGCAGTCCCGAAACGAGCGCCAACAACAACAATCTGCGACGCATCAACAACCAACAGCAACAACACCAGCAACAGCAGCAACTCCTCAACAATAATAGCAATGGCTCCGGCAATGCAGTAACGCACAATGGTGCACCTAGTCTGAATGGGCCAGTTGGCAACCGGGTTGTCGTCGAGCAGCATCACAACAACAATAGCAGCAGCAACAATGGTGGTGGTTGCGTAGGTGAGACGCTGGTCGCCTCGCCGGTGCCATCGCCAATGGGTTGTCCGAGCTCACCGCTGCCAATACCAATATCATCGGCGCACGCCTCGCCGCAGCATCAGCAGCAGTTGTCGTTGTCGCTGCACCACTCGCCGCACCACTCACCGCTACATTCGCCGCACCACTCGAACTCGCCGCTGTCGAGTAGTTCGCCAGTGAGTAATATGGTCATGAATCATCATCAGCAACAGCAACAACAATCCCATCATCATCATCAGCAGCAGCAGCAGCAACAGCAACCACATCATCATCATCACCAACACCATCAACACCACCACCAGCAACAGCATCATCATCCGGTGGTTCAATCGCAAAGCCATACGCCCACCACAGCCAACATACCGTCGATAATATTTAGCGATTACTCCTCGAATGCGGATTTCAATCGGGAGATCTTCGATACGCTTGATCTCGACTTGGGTCAAATGGATGTGGCGGGGCTGCAAATGCTATCTGATCAGAATCCAATTATGATCGCCGATCCGAACATTGAGGATAGTTTTCGTCGCGACCTCAACTGATACTATGAGGAGGCTGTTGCGGCCATCGAGAGCGGCGTCCTGCTCGAGGACACCTACGAGGCGCTGATGGAGGCCGGCATTGCTGTCTCCAGCACTCCCAGCAGTAACTCTGCGGAGCAGGAGTCAGCGACTGTAGCAGCAGCAGCAGCACAAGCAGCAGCAATCGCTGCTGCCGAAAAGGATAAAAAGGACTTGGAGGTGATTGAGCTGCTTGTGCCTGGTGTTATGGATGATCTGGTCGAATCCACCGACTTGGATGAGGAAGTGCGCAAGTTTTTCTACTAAGTCTAAGTCTAAGTCAATGCCAAGCTAACGATAATGATAACGATAACGATGACCATGACTCCCATCCAAGATGGCAGGCTTCGCCTTCTCTCCGTGCCTGTCCCCAGTCCTTGCTCCCTGTTTCCGTCTTAACCCTTATGTGCTTTGTGTAGCTAGCTCGTAAACAAAAAAAAAAAAAGGAGAAAAACCTTAGTTGTTAAGTGTACTTTGAGAGTCATTTTGTCTGCCCCCCCAAAGCATATCTCTACCCTCCCCTCCAAATTCACCCCTACTCCTACGCACAGAGACCCTCCCTCCAGGCAGGGAAACCGTTAACCGTTAACCGTTGAGCGTTAACCTACGATATACATATATATTTTACAGCGAGTCTCAGATTTTACTTAACTACGCACATAAGTCACGAAAATACCTACTACAAACTACTTTACTATAAATATGTAACGCTACTTTCTGTATATAACAACTATGTACATGCACATGTATATGTATTTATTTATATTATGGAAAAGGATTAAATCCAAAAAGTGTCTTAGACCTACGACCAAATTATTGTACACGTTCTCTAAAAAGATAAACAACAAAATAAAAATAAAATAACAACAAATGAAATTCCTGTAAAATAAACCTACAATTTACCAACTATTTATAACAGATAATAATGCTATGAAAAGGCACCACGCCCCCCACACACACACACTCTCGCCTCCCCTCCCGCCCGAACACTCCCAACATAGCAAACAGTTATATTATCACCCTTACGTGCCGTCGAAGCAATTATTAGTTTTTAAGATCCGCTGACCGTTATAGTTAACCGATATCTCGATACCGACCCTTCTTCCTCTGATGTAAAAGAAATATAAAAACTTTATTCATTTTAAATTCAAAGAGTGTTTTTTTAGCACCTTTCGAATACCCATTGCCAGAATAGAAGAGAAAAAATAATACTAAGAAAAAAAGAAAACAAAAAACAAATCCGATCAATTTTTCGCTCGCCCAAAATACGCAGTATCACAAATCTAGCTAAATATATAGTTTATATTTGGCCAGCTGGCAGAGGCGCCTCAGACTGTTGCAGGTCCGATTAGTTGAGATGCTTCCACTAGTTCTTGGGATACCCAAGGATGCTGCAGCAGAAAGATTCGCTCTGCTAACGACAAACTGAACGAAATTAAAAATATAAAACAAAAAGAAAACAAAACAACCAAATGTAAATCAAAAAAAACAAATAAACGAACTACTCAAAATTTTTTACAAAACTTAAAGCTAAATTTACATACATAGTTAGGAGGCGAATTAAAAACAATGTAACACAAAAATCGTAAAAAAAAAGTCTATATTAAACCACACGCATAAAATTCTTCGTACCAAAATTCAACTACAAATATTTTATTTCGATTCCAAGTCAAATACAAAATACAAAAACCAATTCAAAATTGAGGAAATTAAGTAAAGTTGAAGAGTCTACAATTTGTTAAGCGAATGCGATAAATACAAATTTTTAAGAAACAACAACAAAGAAGATGAGCAAGTAACAGGCTTTAAAAAGTGCAAAACGTTTTATTAATTGAATACCAGAACTTATATACATAATATTGTTAATTATACTAGTAACAAAGATTTTTGCATAAAATAAATATACATACATTTTCCTTTTTTTAATGTCAATGTAAAATTCTAGTTGTACAACTACCTAAGTAAACTTAAATCCTTAAAAAAAAAAATGCGAAAGAAAAAACACAAAAAAATATGTATAAATATTATTGATAATGTTTGTGAACGATGTTTAGAGAACAAGCGCATTGAAAATAGAGATACAAAAAAATATACTAAAAAATTATTTAAAAAACAAAAAAAAAAAATGCAGCAAAAACTTTTGTTGTTTTATTTGCTGTGTTTTGTGTTTTTGTTTTGATTTTATTTTTTAATGCGCTCGTTCGAATCGAAGCGAAAATATGCAAATATAGATTATGCATATAAAAAAAATACTATTACAAAATTCAACTTAAGTAATTGTGTATGTAATATATGATTATATTTCTAAATTTACGGAAACAAAATCCAAACAACAGGAATAAGAGTATATTCAATGTAATAACACAGTTATTTGTTTCAAATAAATCTTACATTTAATTTTAAACACCACCTGTTGCCGAGTCAATTACAAAGAACCAAGTTTTTTCCATTTTCTTTCTTTGGCATTTATACGTGCGCGTGCAGCAGACAAATTCATACAAATACTTGAATATGCAAATAATTGCACGTAAATTTATGTGTACCAATGTACATAAGCATGTAAATCTATAACAACAAAAACAACAGCAACAACAACAACAATATATAGCCACATATATTTATTTGCAGAGCAGAAACACACACACACACATAGATGTTTATACATATATATGCATATATACATGGGCTGCAGATTACAATTGGCTACAAATGTTATTGTTTTTGCTATTTTTTCTGCGCTGCTTTGTTAATAAGCGCGTCGCAGTTTGTGGCAGCGGCTAAATTTAGTAAGCAAAGTTCAATGCGGATGACACTTGGTCCTATTTTGCTACTACCTTTTACCTTTCAGAGTGGAAAGAGAGGAGAGAGAGCACGCAAGAAGAGAGAGACTAAAAGCGCGCGCACCCACACAGAGACACATGTTGGAACATGTGCTTGTAAGCACATTTTAATATTAGGACAAGCTTGCAAAACTATGCATAACAATGAGTCGACGCTGAAATACCCAATATCCAATGCTTGTTATAAGTTCAAAAGGGTAGCAGGTAATTTTAATTTAATTTACAAAGCTTTTTGGGCAAATTAATTTTAATTAACATCCATTACTGAATCACACTCTCTTATTAAATGTGTTACATATGAACTGACAAGAGTTGAATACCCTTTTGAGCGAACGCAAATCACAATTAAAAAATCAAGCTTTTAATTTGAAAAACTTCGACTTTGCTGATACTGTTAACGGTAAAAAGGCAAGGCGCACAAAAGAGAAGCGGGAGTGGTAGAGAGAGCGTAAGATTCGCAAACTCTCTCGTTCAGATTCGGTTTGAAGTTGTTCGTCATTTAGTTTTTTTTTTTCCTGTTAATGAAGTGCTAAATCAAATTAAATTGTTTCGCTAATGGAAACGATGACGCTTTGACTATAGCATCATTATTATTGTTATCGGCTCGACCGCTCCCTCTGCCGGATTCGCACATTCAACTGTCTCCCTCTAGCGTGCGCAAATGTTATCAGCAAACACGAGTGGAAAACAACAACTACTGATGTAGCAATCTAGGGGGCGCCTTTCAACGACATTCCAAGACGCTGCCAGCGCCCATGCTGCTAACCAGGGGGGATTTCAAAGCCACCTCACATTTGCGTGCACACATACATACACACAAATACATATTGATATATATGCGTGCATATATTAAGTGTTGCCAAACAGTTGAATGCGCTTTAATGCCACTCACTGATAAGCTCTCTTTCTCTCTCTCTCTCTCTTTTTCTTTTTCTTTCAAGCAGCAGCTGCCGTGCATAACAATAATGCAATATGAATAGAACTGCCACAATAAAAGTAATTAGTATTGAACACAAGCCAAACTATGGACAATAACAATTAATAGGGCGTGACAATCGCTCACCATATAAGCATACACCAGGATATATATATATACTATTAAATTTGAATCAACATCTTTTTTCAGTGCAAAGTAATTTTAGTGTAGCTTGCCCCACTGTGAGATCAGGCTATGATTAAACAATAAATAACCCCAGCCGAAACAAAAACAAGATTGCCAACAAGCGCAATAAAGGCAACAATAAGAACAAATCGAAATATATGCAAATCAGGCGATATTTCACAAATGCATGGTGCATATAGTATATAAATAAATTAATGTGCAAGTCAAGCATTATAATTATAAATATAAGACAGATTAACATAACCTCACTCTTCTCTCTCTCTCTCTTTCTCTCTCTCTCATACACACTATTGTGAATGGCCGCTGAGCCGTATGCACATGCGCCCAGCCAGCTGAAAGAGAGAGACAGAGATAACGAGAGAGTGAGAGTCAGAGAGAGAACGCGGTAGATAAGCCAAAGTTGTCACACAACAAAATTAAACATAGAAAAACATTCTTTTTTTCTGCTATTTGCCATGCCAATTTAGTGAATGACTATTTAACAATCTGAGCAAATATTTGACATGTCTGGACGGGGGCCTTAATATGTCATACGTCAGACGACGTACGAGGCAAATTGAACTGTTCGTTAAGGGGAAGGGGTTGGAGTTAGGGGAAGGGGAGAGGGAAGAATGGGTCACCGTTGTTTTAACAATAGCTACATATTGTTATTGGATTTCGACGTCGCACTCGCATATTGATAACCAAGATAACAAAAATAATACATATTAATTTGTAATATAGTGAATCAATAAAATTTTAGACGCATTGCGGCAAACATGAAAATCAACGAGCGGACTCTCAAACTGTACTCACAGCTGTGGCACTCAAACTGTATCGAAAAGCTTGCTTTGGCAGCGAATTAAGCCTAAAAAATAGGCTAGCTTTTATTAATAATTTGACATTTGACTACTGCGGATGATAAATAATAATTTGCAATAATTTTTATATTCTATTGGTGCGCAGATAATCCTCCTCCTCACCATCCGCATCCTCGACAACGCTGTAGGAATTCTTGCCTCCTCCACCTCCGGCAGCCTCCTTGGAGAGATGCGTCTCGAAGAATTCCTCGACGGTGTCCGTATTCCATTTAGTTATCGATAACGTTTCCAGCACCTTGCCTCGCGCATCCAGCAACTTAACGAGCGGATCCAAGCCACGCACATACTTTATTTGTAAATTGGGAAATTTCGCTGGACGACCGCTTTGAACGAACGCTTGAATTTGCGGATAAGCACGGAATTTACAGGTACAAACTTCAAGTATTGCCTTGGCGTAGGTTCTCTGCGCCGCCGTCTGCTGATCCTGCGTGCAGCACTCCTTGCAATGCGGTCTAAAGGGGGAAAAAAGACTTTTAAAACTAATCAATAGTAACCAAATCGAATATCTACTTTAAAGTCTCCAGTCCGAAATCGTCTAGTTTGTCGCAATTGGAGCACATCAGTTGAGTTTTAATGAAGCCCAATTCCCGGCAATCAGCTGCCGTGAATTCGGCATGCGTGTGGTTGAGGCACTGCGGGTTCGATATAATTAGCTACAACTAATTAATAATTAGTCAGTGCAACTTACGCCAGTTAGTGCCAAGAGTACACATAATAATAACTCGAATTTGTTCATGTTTTTAAGTAGAAAATTTGATTGAATTCCACGTTGTTGTTTACAATTTTCTCGATGCGCCTACAACACTTATGTTAGTATATTGTATTTTGCGTTTAACGCTTTACAGCACTGTTACGCGACGCAGCAGTGAGCGGCGTGAAGTTGACAGCGAGTTTAAATTTATTGAAGAAGAAGAATGTGGCTCAAGCAGTCGCATTTGTTTTGTTCCATATAAATTACGAAATATTTGAAAAAACCATTTCAACTAAAAAAAAATATATATATATACAACTAAAATTAATTTATCGAAAAAAACGCGAATTACATATAAGTTGAATTGCAACAACAGTTTGCTGTGTGCTTGTGTGTTTTTGTGTTTGTCATCAGTTTCAGTTGGCAAATCAATAAAAATCATTCGTTAAAAGCGAACGCGCTGCGCAAAAGTGAAAACCTAATCAACGAACGAACGCACAGCAAAAGGTGAATTAATAGCAAGCAAGAATGCAAAAAAAAAAATCCAAATTAAAATTCGATTGTTGTCAAACCTATAATTAGGCATTTGGTGTGTGCCGAGTTCTTGTTGCTGCTGCTGCTTCTGGTGCATTTATTGGCGTAGCCCAGAAATAGAAATCAACCAAAATGCAATAAAAGGTTGCATTAAAGAGGGGAAACAACAAAAAAAACAGCTCCAGGGGAGCATCTTGCAGAGTTGCATTCGTGTGTGTGCTTAGTTACATCTATGAATGTGTGTGTGTGCGTGTGTGTGTGTTCCTGTTTGTGTTTGTGTTTTGATTAGCAAACAAATAAATCATGTTAATCTTGCTGATATTTTCGCTCGGTGCTAAAAGATTTCCTTTCATTGTGCTAAGTGGTGTGACAAAAAGCCGTTGATTTGATTCATATTTTTGTTACACAAGTTGAATTTTATTCATTTGCCCTTGCACAACAAGTGAGGCTTTTTTCTTTCTATTCTTGAATAAAATTCATATACGCACACAGACAAACACACACATACACACCCATGCACAAGCACGAGCAATGCATAGAACAACAGCAAAGTTGCTCTTGTGGGACAAAACTACAGTCTGCTCTCGAAAAGGGGAACTTTTTGCTTTTTGAATTATTAATTTTCTATATTTCGTTTTGCTCTAATTTGGTTGCAGGATTTCAAATTAATTGAAAACATTGGCTTTTGTTTTTGATTAATTTGAAAAAATCGTTATTAGCTAGGGACCACTGTGTTCTATTCTTAGTTGTCATCTTTTGAGGTTTGCCTTAAAACTTGTTTTAACATGCAGGTTCCCTCTCATAAATTTATAACGGTTGTTTCTAGCTGCCTGTATATTTATGTGTGTGTGTGTGTTTGAGCATGTTCATTCAGGTTGCTGCAATGTAACTGTGTTGGAAGCTGTTGCTTGCGGAAGCAGCTTCTTAAGGTCTCTTTCAACATCCAACTTCCAAACAAAGCCACTTCCGCCTTTAGCCCACGTCTCGTTTAACTGGTTTAGGGCACAGCTGCAGAAGTTTTTTTCAGTGTGTGTGTGTGTGTCTGCTTCACTCGCACCTGCTGCATGTGGCAACAGCGCACCTTAACAATAATAACTCCGACTGCAGCTGTCGTTGCGCTCAAATGTCTTATCAACAAATTGTTTTTTTCTTAGCTGAAAAGTATTTTTTTGCCTACGGCTTTGTTAGCCAACCACCTGCATGTATACGTAATATATATATATATATATATGTGTGTGTGTGCGTGTGTGTGTATATACAGCCCTATTGAATTTCTCCACCGCCCACGCCAAGTCGCTCGAAGCCACCACTTGTTGTTGTTGTTTTTGTTTGACCCTCTTTCTATTCCACATTCGTATTTTTTTTGCTAATTTCATGTCATATTTTTTTTTGTAAGTTGTTTTTGTAAGTTTGTAAGTTTGCGAGTTGATGTACATTTATGTATATATGTATGTGTGTACATAAACAAGTGACTCAGCTGAGTGCCTTTAGCAGTTGATTTCATTGTTATCATATATGTATATATATCTCACAGAGAGACTTATGGCCTAATCAGCGATTTATTTTTTCCTTTCTTCGCCACGCTACAACTTTATTGCTAATAAGTAAAATGAGTCTTGGCACTTGGAAACAGCTAAAGCAGCTTAAATAAGTGGAATATAGTATTAAGAAAAAAACGGAGCTTATTTCTTGAAGGAATCTATTCATAATAAACAATTCAGCTTAAGTAAGAGGAATAGAATATTATAGAAAATCAAAATTGGATTTTAATAACCATTAATATGCAAATAAGCAGCTGGCATTTCGTTTTAACCAGACACTTGTGTTATTTATTTGAATTTTGTTTTAAATTTAAGATGAGAATTGCAATTTCTAAACACTTATGATGCAATCCGTGGTAGTTGTCATTCAAGAATGACTACTGTAGCGCTCAAGCATAATTACATAGTGTTCTAGTCATGCCTTTATATATCCAAAACACGCTCGCCCACATCCCCAAAATGGGTATCCGAATCCGTATCCGAATCCGAAACAGATTCAGAAACCGCACTCGAACTTGAAACCTAAACAAACTGCGCATTTGCGTGTCTTTTCTTTTTATTTATGTTTTGTCTGTTTTTGGTGACCCCAATTTTGGGGCTGTTGCTAATTGGAACTGAGCCCAGTTCTGCACATAAAGCGTCTGTCTACAGACTACAGACTAGAGACAGCTCTACGCATTTATTTGACTTCTCAAAGTGAGCGTTGCACAAGTTATTCAAATTGTGTTCACATGTTTTCAATTGGCCATAAGGTCAATCTAATTGCACTCGTTTATTTGCTTGTGAACCAGACAGAAAAGTTACAGTTACACTCACAGTTAGCGTCTTTGCACGTTTGCTGTTTGCCACTAAATTACCGTTAAGTTCAAGGACAAACAGGCTTGCTCAAACAGCTAACAGTTAGCCATAAATAAGTTGGCGAAAGGCACTTAATCACATATATATATATACTTCTATATATATGTATTATCCGGTTGTGTTTTCTAGAGTTAAAACACGGCTCGCTTTAGTGACTATAAAAGTCTGAGGAACATGTAATTATTATACAAGTAAAGAGGTATATGAGTATATATATGTATATACAGAGGAATAATTGTAGTGGGCTAGTCATAAAGTGGGCCAACGGAAATGAGTTACAGTCTAATAATAAACTTGAGTACAGTGGTCCCTCGAAGTGTCGTATTATCCGAGCTTCTACAGAAATTATAATCATTCCTTATCAAATACATTCAGTTTTGGAATCGTTTTTTTCACTCGAGATCATCTGCAAAATTGAATAGAAAGTTATTTTAACCGAAAGACCTTTCTTTTTAAATCGGTTTGGCTTTGATAAAGCTTTAGTTAGAACAACGTTTTTGATAGTTCAAAGTCTGAGGTAATTTAAAATTTCTGAGGACGGGAAAATAAACCACATTAGAATCTTTTACAAGATGGTATTCGATTCTATGCTCTCCCAATTAAAAAAGGATCTGTGGAGTACCCTTAACCTTGGCTTAGGCCTTTCAACCTGAACGCGTGTTTTTTGTTTTAAAAAGAGTGCAAATATCAAAGTTTAAAAAAAAGAAGAAGAAAATTAAACAAGTGCAAACTGTGCAAACCAAAAATAAAAACAGCTCTCAGTTCGGCCAGGTAAATAAAATGTGTTATTTGTGTCCTTTTGTATAAAACATTGTAATTTGTTGTTAAATAATAAGCTGCTTTTGTTATTTTCCACTCAGGTCGATAAACCCAGAAACCCAAAAAGCGGGGCTTAGTCTGAGAGAGTCTTGAGAGAAACAGAGAGACAGACACAGAGAGAGGGAGGCTGTTTAGCAGAGATTGAGAATCGGGGCAAGGCGGCTGGCCTTGGCGGGCAAAACTAACACGCACACACAGCACAGCACAGCTCGGCACACACACACACACACGCACAACAACAACAACAACACACAGATACTGCAAAAGTATAATTTCTGAATTTTGAGTTGATTTTATAATTGCACTTTTGCTTTTATTCTGTTTGCAGCAGCACCACAAAAGCAAACCAAACAAACAAACAAGCAATAAACACAAGACACAAAACATAAACGCGTACCGCAAGACACATTTACCGTCCACGCAATCCTCGCCAGCCTTAGCTGCCCGCCTGCCATGCTATAGTCTTGCCAAGATGCCACTTGAACTGTTGCTGCCGCTACGGCTGCTGTTGCTGCTGCCGCTGTTGTTGCTGCTTGCCGCCTGCATTTCGCCCAGCGACGCTTGCTCCTCGCGTGCCATAACCAAGCCTCGCACCGAGGCGCCACCAACGGACTCCCCGCCGCCGGACAATGTTATAGCGCTGACAACGATTGCACCGCGTCCAAACATCACATTTCCCATCTTCAGTTGCCCGCCAACATATGCCGCGTGGTATTGCCTGAATGATGCCACCTGCTTCACCGTCGAGATTCACAACGAGATTCTCTACAATTGCGAGTGTGCGATAGGTTTTATGGGTCCGCGTTGCGAGTACAAAGAGATCGATGGCTCCTATTTGCCAACACGGAATCGTGTCATGTTCGAGAAGGCGAGCATTGTGAGCGGTGCCACGCTCGCCGTCATCTTTATGGCCATGTGCTGTGTGGTGCTCTATCTGCGCCACGAGAAACAGGTCAAGCAGAAGCTGCACGATAGCAGCGGAGGCACAGATGTGGGCGACATGGGTTTCGAGAACGAAGGCATCGACGAAGTGGATGCCCTGAAATCGTTGCGCATAGCGCGTCGTCCATTTGGACCGCATCACAATCGCATCCTGACCATGGAGCAGGCCTATCTCCAGTCAACTGCCAGCAGTCACGAGCGAGCCAGGCATTGAGTGAGAGACAAGGAGGATAAGGAGGCGGAGTGGTGTGCAACTAACCAAACAGCGGAATGCCTTCTTAACTTAATTTCTTCTTCATCGTTTCAACTGTTCTAAACTGTTTTTTTATTCCTTTCTTTTTCTATTATTATTTAACTCTAATTTTGTTTTCTTTTGATTTTAACCGACTGTAGTATTAAGTGCCTTCCGAACTGCAGCTAAAGGAAATAAGTATTATTAACTAAAACTGCTGTATTAATGCAATGCAATTTTGGCAGCTAGCCGCTCATTTTACAAAAAACAAACAAAACTAATTTAATTAATTATTTATTAACTTGAATGACGTCGCCTTAATAAATGCGAAATGAATCAAAACAACTAAAAACATAAAGCTCAATTTTCTATGACTACTGGGCGAATTTTGTTTATATTTTTAATTTATACATATAAAATTATATTTATATATAAGCAATATATTCTTGCAAATTTGTATGTTTTTGTCTGTATTTCATTTTATTTATTTAGAATAGAATTTTAGTCACATTTCTGCAAGGGTATTCAGTATTCGTCTGCTCGAATATAAATAATTTTTCCTTTAGCAATTTCCTGCCACTTTCTCAACTTGTAAACTTTATATTAATATGCATCCTTAATGATCTTTTTGCAGTCATGCCGCACAACAATCAGCAGCCACCCAGCCAGCCCGGCGATGATCCGCTGGGACCGCCCAAGGCGGACTTTAGTGCACCACCCCCCTACGAGCCGGATGCACTGGGTAATGGGGGTCAGCAGGTGATGTTGCCGCATCAGATGCCGACGTTGACGGTGACAACACATGCCGGGGAGGTTGTGGCACCGACCCAGGAGGGAGGTGGCGAGGTAATGCTGCCGCATGAGCTGCACGGCAAGCTGCCCACCTACGAGGAGGTGCAGATGGAGAAGTCACTAAATGGAGAATTGCCGCCCGCATTTTTGACCTTGACACCGACACAGCAACAATTGCCGCCGCCGCCGAATCCATTGTTGCCACTGCCGCCAAATCCGTTGCGCGATGGCACCGGCTCTGTGCGTGCCAGTCCGCCGGGCCTGACGTTTATCGCCATGAATGCCAGCGATCCGGAAAACAGTCTGTCCACCACGGACAATTTATTGGGCACGGATATAATGTTTATTACAGCATTTATGGTTGCATTTCTCTTCAATTGGATTGGCTTCCTGATGCTGACCTGTTTCTGTCACACAATCGCCGCCCGCTATGGTGCCCTGTCCGGCTTTGGCCTGTCACTGGCCAAGTGGACGCTGATTGTGAAGCATTCGACGGATCTGGCTTCGCACGAGAACTCGTGGCTGTGGTGGCTAATCTGCGCCTTTGGCTTCCTAATCGCCATGCGCGCCTTCATTCAGTATGTGAGCATTAAGCGATCCTGGCGATTGCTTTCCGCCTCTGCCCAAGAAAGGCTACTCTTCTTTTACTAGGTGTGGGCAACGTCGTCGCCGCCGCCGGACTCCGGAGTCTATTATATGTAAATACGTTTTAACTGGGCGAGTTTGTTGTGCAGTCAATGATGAATCAGCGGCGACGTTTGTCCTCCTCCTATTCCTGTTTTCTTTTTTTCCGAAACAAAATCAATTGCGAACTTACTATTGATTAGTGTTTCAGTGTAGTTACTACATATAAATATATATGTTAAATAGCGCAAGTTAATCCATAAATCCGTTAAAACTAGCATAATGCATACGCGTAATTGTCAGCCGCAAAGTCACCGCCGTAGTGAGAGTCGGAGAAGGAGAACTAAGACTCCTTCAATCCACTGCACCCGTTGTTTGGCTATTTCATTTATCCTTGGCCAATCTAATTGATGTACTTTGTGCGTAATATTGTATAATGTAAAATGTGTATAGATGTCTCTCGCACTGTAGTAGCTTCTATTCTAATTTTTAGAAACAAAGACACAACAAACACACAAGGGCAACAACACCTACAAAGAAGATATATATTGATAAATCATATATATATGATGTATGTTTTTTCCCGTTGTTGCATCTATTTTTATGCTGTGGTACTTAAAACAGCTACACAAAAGGCAACAGCAGCAGTAATTTGGCTAGTTAAATGCATAACTATTTTAATTACAATTATTGCTATTATTGAAACGTTTATAATAAATGTTTACTCCCTTTGTATGTAAATTAATAAATGCATTGCAAGGACGCATATCAGAAATATACGTCAGTTTTATGCAAATTAATAAAATCACAAAAAAAATACGAATGATGAGCGTGTTTATTATTTGTAGTTTGAATCTGGGCGCGCATTCTATCTCGGTGCCACACACTCGATATCTTGTTAGTTTCGACTATCGAAAGCAGCACTGCTTAGTCGTATTCATTTCATAGTCTGCCAACACTTGCCCATGTGAGAATCAACCCTGGTGTGGAAAAAGTGACCAACACCATCAAAGTGAGCCATGCACATTACTTGCAACTCACATTAGGAAGTTGTCTCGTTCGTGTGTGGGAATAAAGTATTTTCACAACAGGCAGCCATCTTTAATTTAAAAATAAATAAGTTTAAAGAAAGCGTGTAAAACAAATAGAGACAGTGATATATATTTTTAAACCAAGCGGCCAATCAACGAACACAACCGCAACGTAAGTTTTGACAAATAATATCCCCGTGGTTTCTGCGAAGTGAAAATATTCTGAGGCTGCTGTTGCATCAGTGTGAGTGCGTGTGTGTGTATCTGTATCTGTTGGACGACTTTTTCGCAGCCAGGCTGCAATCTAATTATTGATTTTCGCTACCATAATTTTGACCTGAGCATACATCGTGCTACAAACGGGTACAGTAAATATTCTTATGCAACTTGCGCATTGAAATAGTTGTAGTTTTTTGCTTATTTATTATTAGAAATTGCGCACATTTATTAAACATTTTAGTTGCGTATTATTTTAAACATTTATTATGTAAATGCCTTAATACGCATTGCTGCATGTTGAAAAAATTCGTTTTCTTTTCGCCGGTTTTCTGACTCAGACGCTTGACTTCTGATGACTTCCCCACACACACTCTCAAAGTTATGTATATGTATATATACACACAGATACACGCACACCTGGCCGCCATCTTACTTTTTCTAGATAGGCATTCAACTCTTGCCAGCAGCTCGCTGCTTTTGCCGCTATTTTCAGCCGGTGTTGAAAACCAGTTTCACAGACTGCTACTGTGCTCATTTCTGATTTGTATATATTCTGCATAGCATTGAAACAGGTAGAGTTTTTATTACACACACACAAATATATATATACATGCATCTTCTATACTTGCTACCCTCTCTTTTATGATGACGCTTTTCTGCTTCTTCTTCTTGTGTATGTATCTGTGCTTGGGTTTTGACACCCTTATTTACCAACAGACTCAAAATTCAAATTCTTACTTTATTTACTAACTAAATATGCTTAACTACCGCACTAATCAGACTGCTGTCTTCCTGACAGATTTAATGCTTGACGTGACGTTTTTATTTTCAGCGGCCAACAGATTTTCATTTGCTTTTGTAAACGCACGCTTTCGATTTTTTTCCATCCAAACCAAGTAGAAATATACAATACATATTCCTATATCATCCCACAAAAAACTCATTAAAATTATGGTCAGGTATGCCAAGCGTTTCACAAACATCCACACAAGGACACTGAATATATTTCCATATCCATTTTACATACATAATATATTCAGTGTCTTTGATAAAAGTTTGTTTTAGAAAATTCGACACTCAACTAATTTAAAATTTTAAATGAACCCAAAATCTTTCTTCATTTGCAGCGTAAGGGTCAACGGAAATCCGCAACAACAGCAACAAAATTTAGCTAACGTCAACAATCTAAAGGCAAACATGGCATTCCGTGGCAACCAGAATCGAAACCGGAACTTTGGTGGCGGCAACCAATACAACGGACCCATGGGCACTAATCGCATGGGTGGCATGAATATGTCACCCTGGGAATCCCAGAATCCCGGCGGTGGCCAATTTGGCAACAATATGCGTCAGGGTGGCGGTGGCCAAATGAACGCCCAGGCCATTAACCTTGCCAATAATCTGCTTAACAATCTGTTCAGAAACCAGAATCCACCCTCGCTGCTGGATCTGCCACGCGGTGGCATGGGCAACCGTAATCAACGGGGCGGCCAGGTATGTATATGAATTTCAGTTTTTAATTAAACCCAAGCTATCAAACATGTCCCGAGTTCTCTCTATTTATATTTTATACCCTTCTCTATTTTCTGGTGGATTGATGAGGGCAGTTGACCTGAACAAGGGTTCAATTTCACTTGAGTGTGGAGAATTGCTGGAGTATATCCGTTTTGTCATATGTTTTAGCCATTCAAAATGGCTCAAATGAAAAAGATAACATTTTCGATTGCTATAAAAAAATGTCTTTATTCGATCGATCTCTATAAACCGACATATATAAAAGTATTTTTATATCTATGTATTGATTGCTAATGCTTAAACAATTTTATTCAAATTATGTTTTATGTGAGAATTTAAATAATTTTCAAAAATAATTTAGATATTTTCCCATACACATTCTGATAACATTCAGACAAGTGAAACTTGCCCCTTTTTGTGCAATTGCTGCTCGTCGCATCCACCGAAGGATGAGAAAATTGTGATATCCCCCTATTTATTGTTATTTTCATTAAGACATAAGCTTTTGAATAGAATCTGATACAAAAATTGAACCTTTAAAGCAAAACAAAAATTCGCGTAGTTTGTAGTAAAATCTAAAAATAATTCAACAAATTAGCAATACATTTTATATTGCTAAAACAACAAAAGGAAAATGAGAAAAACCCTGCTGTGAAATTTGAAAATTGTGTAATGAGAGGAGGATGAGGAGGAGGAGAAGGTTTTCAATAGAAAAAGCATTTATTCCATTTTAAATGCAGTATTTTTTTGATTTGTGTAGCTCGATGAAATTGCACAATTTGTTGAATTTGAAATCATTTGTACCACCTTAAAAATGATGTACCGCCAACAAAATGTTCCATTTAAAGATGAAAAGAGTATGATGATGATACGATATACGAGAGGTGTTTTTTGACATTTTTTATAAATGTATTCTTATAAGATGTATTTAGGCATTTAATTAATTTACAAACATCCAAAATATCAAAAATCTTTTTTGGATTTTTACCAAATCATAAATCTTGCTAATTTTAAAATATATTTTACTTTTCTATTCTCTTCTACACGAAAACTAAAACCAAAAAAAAACAAAACAATTTATATGAACAATTCGATGCTTGTTTGCAAAAACAAACTCAAAACGCAAAATCGAATCGAAAACGCATTTCAATTGTGCCTATGCATCCAATATATATGTATATATATAAATGTGTATATCTATCAATATATATCAAATGCCGATGTCTCCGACGCTGTCGTCGTCACTGCGTGCATTCATTGTGCCTGTTGTTGTTGTTGTTGTTCTTGCTGCTGCTGCTGCTGCTGTTGCTGTTGCAATCTTGTTGTTGCACTGATGCCTTCTGCCATCGTTTCTTCTTATGTTGCTTGTGTGTTGTCTTCTTGGACAATGTTTATGCAAATTATCATTTGTTGTTGTTTTATTATTTATGTGTGACAAACTCTGCATAAACCAACCAAAAAAATATATAAAAAAAACAATGAAAATCAAAAATGAATTAAATGCGCAATTTTGACAATGAAAAATGAACTAAATCAAAATATAAACATGGCAACATTTTTGGGGCACTTGCTGCTGCTTGCAACAAACGAACTAACCAACAATCAACAAACAAAACAACGCAACACACAAAATGCATACAACGCAAAAATGAACACACAATTTATAACTGTAAATGCGATGCGATGCCACTTCTTCCAAAATGCGACGCCACTGATTGATTGATTGATTGATTGAACTCTTCTAATCTGCTCTGCTCTGAAAACTGAAAAACCGATCCGATCTGGTACTGGTACTGATTGATGGTGCAACTGCAACAACTTGCAATAACAAAAAAAAAAAACCAAAAACCAAAAAAAAAAAATACAATTATCAATATATAATTTTATATATACAAAAACACATCCATCGCCACTCTTCTTCAACGTTCCTGCTCTGATCGAACTCACTCGTAATCGAAATCGAAATCGAACTCTTCAAACCGATAACCGATAACCCAATTCGGTTTCCATGCCCGCCCGCCCGTTTGTGTTTCACAATATCCAAACAAACAAACAAAAATGCCACGCCCGCCGCCGCCACGCCAACGACTTCAACAACAAAAACATCCCCGTCGACTGATTGTGCGCGAACCGCCCCGCCGACTTGACCAATCCATCAATTATATATCCATATATATATTTATATTAATATATAAATATATATCTTATCTACTTACTAAATGTGTGTATCCCTCACATCAAAATGGCAACTTTAATTCCCAATATTGTAAATGGTTCAACACCATAATACTTTTATATATGTGTCTGCTCTATTTTGCTATTATGTCTATCTATATAACGATTATATATTTTGTATAACTGTGTAACGATCAATTTTAAACGATACATCGATCGAACGATGCATTTCATGTATTTTCCATGCATTTAAAAAACAACAAACAAACGAATCGACAAATGAACATTATCAATTTAAAAAAAAAAACGAAAACAAAAAAAAACACTACTTTATAAATGTATTGTGTAAAAATATGTATGTATGTACTACAATCAAACATAAAAAGATGGTCAATCGCGGTGGCGGTGCCGGCAATCGTCTCAATAATCGTCGTGGCCAAGGAGGTTTCCAAAATCGTGGCGTTACTAGTGGTCCCAAGCCCCCACAAAAGCAGGGCGCCGGCGGCATTCGTAAGCAGAATGCTTTTGATCGTGCCAAGAAACTTTTGGCTAAAAATGCCAACACTAATAAAAAGAAGGAAATTACTCCTGGCGAAAAGAAAATTGAGAGGTAAGAGTACAACCACTACTACTATTTCAAAAATACCAAAATAAAAATAAAAATCAATACAAAAACAATTCCAAATACAACATTACCACCAAAAAAGAAAACAAAAAACAAAAAATGAACAAAGAATAAAGTGAAAAATTGCCCAATTTGCAATTTTTTGCCTCCACAACAAATCTACAAATATTTTTAATTATCGATGCATCAATATTTTCCAACAAGCAAAAATATATAAATATATATATATATATGCAAATATTTTTAAGTACTTAATTTCCAATTTTTTCTAATGCATATGATAAGTTGTTCTCTCCATAAGAAACCAAAAAAATAATCACACAATAATTTCCTCAAGTGGTTGGGCATATCAACTTTGAATATTTGTACCCCTTCTTTGCATAGAAAAAACAAAAAATATCAACACGTTCTTCTTGTTGATGTGTTAGCCATTCCAGGTGCTAGCCTAGCGCCAGCAGGGGGTGGTTCGGGGCGGGTTTGGTCAACGAAATATTTTCAGATTTTTGATTACAATTTATTACGTATTATTTATTTTTATATATTTATTGCTCTTGTTTTGCATAGCTTACATGTTTTCTATTTTTATATTCATCGTTATCATTTATAAAGTTTTAATGTCGGGTTTTAATTACATTTATAATGATTTTCGGCAAGCCGATTTTCGATATACCCCTGATAATTGTAATATGTATTGTATTTTTATGTTTCTGTGTCCGATCTTATAATGATTGCTTAATTATAACCAATATTCTTTCTGATATTGATAAACTTAACCAAATTGCAGGGGTATAAAACGCGTTACGATATTGACGAGAGAAATGCGAGAATTTTGTATATATTTTCTCACGTTGATTTCAATTATTCAAAATTTTCATTACACATATCTGATTGTGATTCAAATTCATTTTTAGGACACGCTCATTAAATATAATTCATGCAAATTATATATCATGCCTCATTAGTCAACAATGCCAGAAATTTTAATGTTTACGTATTTATCTGTATATAAATATATATAAATATATTTATATATATATATATATATGTATTCATTCCACTGTGATCCTTTCAGCGTGACTACTTCTCTACTGTTGTTGTCAGCCATGCTCTGGAAACAAGAGATGCGCATGCCAATTTTATTCAAATCTATGACTAATAAAATTTATTTTCTGCTCTTTAATAACCATATTTTGTTATGTTAGCACCGCAACCAGTCCGAAGGAGTCGCCATACGCCAGTGTGCCGAATGATATGTTCTACTGTCATCTGTGCAAGAAGCACATGTGGGACGCCAACTCGTTTGAGAACCACATCAAGGGACGCACTCATCTGATGATGCGCGAGGGCATCGAGGAGAGCTATCGCCTCAAGGCGAACATGATACGCCAGGAGGCCAAGATTGCCGAGCAGTTGAAGTCCATCGAATTCGATCGTTTGAAACGCATGGGGAAGAGCAAGCAGCGCCAGTTGGATTATTGTACCATGTGCGATCTGAATTTCCATGGACACATTTCGACGCATCGCAAGTCCGAGGGTCATTTGCAGCTAAAGAAGTTCTTGCATCCGAAGTGCGTTGAGTGCAACAAGGAGTTTGCCACACGCATCGATTACGACACCCATTTGCTGTCGGCCGATCATCTGAAGAAGGCTGCCGAGAACAACACGAAGGTGGGCGAACGCAAGCGTCAGACTCTGCCCATCAGCACCGCTGAGGAGGAGACACGCGACTTGCGTCCCCCACAGAAGCGCAAGAAGAAGCCCATCAAGAAGGAGGGTGAGGAGGCCACTGTTGAGATCAAGAAGGAGGCCGAAGAGGGTGCCGAGGGTGAGGAGCCGGAGGGCGAAGAGCCCAAAGAGGGTGAGGAACCAGCCGATGAAACGAAGGAGGGCGAAGATCTCAACGAGAGCCAGGAAGAGGAAGAGGTTGCTCTGCCCGTCGATCCCGAGGATTGCATTCTCGATTTTCTCGAAGGCGATGAAATACCCAGCGAGGTAGACACTCGGCTCCCCAAATACAATTGGCAGCGTCCCGTTGGACCCGGTCTGATCTCCAAGCTGGAATGCTTCGAATGCGCCGTCTGCAGCAAGTTCTTCGACACGGAGGCCACCGCTGAGATTCACTCACGCACCGCCACCCATCACCGCAACTTCTTGAAGTTCATCAACGAGAAGTCCAGCGACACTAAGATTGCACAAAAGCGCGCCGCCGCCGCCATCGAGGAGAACGAGCGCAAGAAGCGCAAGATCGAGGAGACCGAGGCACCAGCTGCCGAGGGCAGTGCCGAGGAGACAGCCGAAGCTGGCGAGGGTGAACTCTACGATCCATCGGAAGCCACCGGCGATGATGAGGATTTCGAGATGAACGAGAACCCTGAGGGCGAAGAGGAGGGCGGCGACGAGGAGGTCGCCGGCGATGAGAACGGCGACGAAATGGAAGCCCAGGAGGAGGAGGATGAGGCTGAGCCAGAACCCGAACCCGAACCAGAGCCCACTCCAGTTCCGACACCAGCTCCCGTCGCTCAACCAGCAGCGACACCAGCCAAACCGGAGCCAGTCGCAAAGACGCCGGCCAAGGCTGCCGGCGCCGCTGCCGCAGCAGCCACACCAGTTGCAGCAGCAGCTAGCGCTGCTGCCGTTCCGGTTGCAGCTGCTGCTACCCCAACAGAAGCCACGCCACTTAAGAAGCCACGTGTAGCTGCCACGGCTGCTGCCACTGCTGCCGCCACCACCGCCGCTGCTGGTGCTGGAGCCGGTCCTGGCACTGGGCCCAAGTCGACGCCGCAACGCCAACGTGCGCGTGGACGCTACAACAGATACTAGACGAGGGTGTCGATTTATTGGGCATAAGACACACAATATATAGATATATTATAATCCATTACTATAACTATAACTTTCCACGCACTTTTGAGGCAGCCCCCCTCCAATTGTAAGAGATTTATTAGCGGGTAAACCTTTAAAAAAAAAAAACACAAACACAAACAACAAACAAGACAAGGAAACAAAAGTAAACTTTTCTCTTAGTGACATTTTCACATTGCATTTTGCATAAAACACTGTTTTTGTTGTTGTTGTTTTTTGTTTTTTTTTTGCAATTGACACACGAAAACCGATTGATATTTTCTCGCTGTGTCCCAAAAAAAGAAAAACTACAAACAAAGAAAAAGGAAAAGAAAAGAAACAAACGAAAAATCAATACGAAAAAATAATGCATTCAAATTATGTAATGATTAAATTTTAAAATAAAAACTTACTTGTACACAAAACTCGAAACGATTTCTACACGCTATTTATTAAAATGTAATTATGCAATTATTTATTGTACAATTCGTGTCTGGGTTTTTGAGATAACGAGAACGTCGTGGAGATTATGCTCACTAATTTGGTTTGCATTGATTATGTTTCAGCCCTGATATGATCGTGGAATTATAACGATAGCTTAAAAATAATAAATATTAGAGACAGGAGACAGTCAGATCGTTGTCAATTGGCCGCCAACCGAGGGAATGTGTCCCATTGCTGAGATGCGCGTCATCCAACTACAAAACTATGCTGCGTATATAAATCTATGTGTTAAGTAACCTGGTACAAGGAAAATGGGCAATCCGATGTCGCAGTTGACCTTCTAAAAGTCGAGCGTGTTCTGCTCGGTGGTCGTGGTGCGGATTTGTGTGTGTTCGCTTTGGGATCGCTGCAGGCGGCGACCGCCTCGCCAGCCGAAGCGCAAGCGCTTGATGCAGCTGAGCAGCGACCAGTTGATGCCCTTGGCTCGGCTCAGCACATAAATGTATGGATCCAATGTGAAGTGCAGGGCCATCAGCATATCGGCGATCAGAAAGAATGGATGATCCGCACGCAAGCGATGCTCTTTGATGGCCAACGGTATGGCAATCTGTGGAAAGGAGTGATAATTGGTCGTCTTGCCTTGTGCCCCACAGCCAGCCAACTTACCATTTGTGGCATCCAGCAGACGACAAAGGAGATGCTGAGAATTGCCATTAGCTTGGCAAACTTGATCTCGTGGGGCGATGTCGCCGACTGCATTGTTACACTGTTGCTGTGATGGAATTGCCTTGGCGGTGGCATGTTGTAGTGGCTGCTGTTGTTGGTGTATTGGCTCTGGTAGAGCGTTGTGCCGCTGCTGCTCTCCGCATCGATGCTGCGCACGCTCTTCTCCCGATTGACGAGATTATATTGCGTGTGGCGCTCCGGGCTGCGACTGCGTCCGATTACCCATAGCACGCGGGCCACAAACAAATTGCAGGCAACAATGACGACGACAAGTAGACTGCCGAAAGCCATAAAGAATATGGAATAGGCTCGGTTTAAAGTTCCAGGCACATCCCGATAACGTTTGCACACCACTTTCTCCGGATTCGAGTCATCCACGTAGGCGCCAAAACCAACGAACGGCAAAAACGTGACGATTGCAGCAACCGCAAGGATGCTGACGACGCACTTTTGGATTAGCTCATAAGTTATGTGCTACGCAGAGTAAATAAAAAAATTGAACAGCTCCTTTGTTAGATGTGGGAATAATTTCTATTTGGGTATATTTATGAAAGCCCACATTTGATTTACTAGGGCCACTTCACGATTGTTAGCTTTACACTAGGTCAAAAAAGTATTTTCACAAATTTCTCTTCATTTTTTTTGCTACTAAAAATAAGTATTTTATGTGAGGGATACTAGGGAAATTGCAGAAGTTATCCATCAAAATGAGAATGAACGAATTTCTTGCCTATTTAATGGTTGCGTGTGATGATTGAGGGCACTGAAATAAAATGCCAATAAAAAGCACAATTAAAAGTCAATTGTGAACCGTCTCACAGTGCGCACTGCTGGTTTTGGTTTAGTGTGTTAGTCGCTGATTAAAATAATTAATGCTGAGACGTCCAGCAATAATAATACTTAAATTGTTTTCAATTTGTGTGAGGAAAGCTCGAGAAGTGTTTTAAATATCATTGAATCGTTGCGTAATTGTTTTTAAAGTATTCTTTTCTTTCGCGCCAAAGTCCAAGGATCAAAATGTGAGCGTAATTCGCAGTTGCGACTCAGAAAAGATGCTTTCTTCAAAAACACTGGTCGCTTGAATAAATTTAATATAATATATATAAAATAATGCTTCGATGTGTGTTTTGTGATTGCTTTTAAATTGCTTTTTTTTTTTTTGGTAAATTGGTTTCGTGTGTTGGCAGAAGAGGGAAGTGAAGATGAAATGAAACATGATTTGTTCTTGCTGCCAGCTTGCTTGCCTCGTGTTGCAAAAATGTAAGCTTTTAAGACGAATTTTCTTTTCTTTCTAGGCCTTAAGTCGATTAAGATGCGTGCACCCCACTGTTTTATTTATCAGCACTCAGCTACTCACCTTGTGGTAGATGAAAGGTCGAGCCAAAGCCATGCAACGTTCGGCAGCCATCACAGCGGCAATACAGCCGGAGCCGACGCCAAAGAATCGCCACACAACATGTCCAACACAGTCGAGTTTCACAAGAAACTGAGACTCGTCGCCGTCATGAAAATTGTACTTGAGCAGGGTTGCGGCCACCATCCCCGCCAAGCCCACCAGATCATTTGTCGCCAAGCAGCTGGAGTGCCATAAAGGGAGAAGAAGAACAAGAAGTCGTAGAAGAAGAAGAAGAAGAAGAAGAAGAAGAAGAAAGGATGTGGGATTAGTGAGGCGTTGTGAACAGCGCAATAAATTAGCACAGTTGATACCATTTCAGCTGGATTCTGATGTGGGGACGTGTTTCGTTGTGCGTGCACAGCTTCCCCTTCAAGACTTTTGGGCCTCGTAAATAGCCCAATTAAAGTTTTCCACACAATAAATACGTTTAATACGGTGACATTATTTATTCTTATCGCTGGCCAACAAAATATATTGACTCCAAATAGTACTAACTGCTTCTTATCTTTAGTTGCTGTTTATTTGAGCCAGTTTGCTTCGCAAAAAAGTGTCAAACGCAATTTTCGAACAGAAGTTGCAGGCAGCAGTTTCCTTTATTTTAGTTTGATAAGATACCATTATAAACTTGTAGTTACGAATAGTTATAGCTTATCAAGCAACTGAATTTGGCAAATGAGCATTTTCATAATGGCATTGCAAGTTAAATCGATATTCGCGCTCGACTTTTATGTTAAAATATAACTTCCGAAATTGCACTAACAGTTGCCACAACTTTATCAAAATTTAACTCAAAACTTTTTCAAAAATAATGTGATTTTCATGAACCAAACCTTTTTGATTTGTATTCTGTTTCTCTGTCGAAACTCATGTTGTTGAAAACTGTATAGTTCTGCATGAGTGTGCCACATTCGTTAAAATTCTTTTGCTGTTCTCTGCGGGGCAATAAGTTCTCTGTTTGTCTGTGCAACCGCACATTTTTGTCTTTTTCCTCCAGCAGCTTAAAAAAGTGTCGCTCTTGCCACATCACTGAATCGTTTGTCACTGCTATGAATGAACCGCACAGTAAAATATTTTCATCTCTGCGACTGTCTGCTCAAAATTGAAAACTTATTCATTTAAATTGCATATACGGGGGAGGGGCAGCAATTGATACTAGCAAGAACAAGAAATCCGGCTGTCGATATTTAATATAAATATGAATTGAACATTGACTTGGCGACCACAGCACAGCATCTATACACCATTTATATATATGCATAAATATATATACGGTATACAGATTTAGTTACAAATTGTAATTACAAATGCGATTTATGGTTGGGCTGTAAATATTTAGCGTACACAATGATTTTGCCATTCGAGTGAATGTAAATTGCAGTAGCAATTGCTATGCAAAACCATTCGTAAAAATTAAAAAATAATACAAAATTGTAATTCAAACACCGTTTGTAAGCCCATTAGAGGGCCTACATTCTCAGGCGGCCTACAATATGTAAATCCCCCATTCGTCGAGTGTCAAAACGGAGTGTATTAAATCATCAATCAAATCAAAGCCGAGATCAAAGCAGTTGCCCATTATGTCCCTTGAGTGCACACACAGCGCTTACGCAGGATAATTTGTGTCGCCTGCTCAAATTGCTGTTTCAGGCTTCAATTCAATGAATTCAATGTGCAAATTGATGCTGGTTGGTGGTCTGAGCCTAATAACCGTTCTCATGATGATGATAAATGGCCGAAATAGTATGCCATAATGTTCTAACTAAAGTCGAGTGTTGTTTTGCTGCTGATAATAAAATTGCATGAATTACAGTAGACATTCACGAGCAAAAACGAAGGAACTGTCTACATAGCATACATATATAAAGGAAGATATAATATAAAAGATATATGCATATATTATATTTATTCTATATACAAATGTACACGCGTATAATTCGTTGGAGATTCAGTTTTTATGTAGAAAATATTCATGAATTCCCAATAAAAACCAAACCGATAAATTGAAATAAAATGTATTTGTAAATGATATTCAACACCAAAATTTCGGTGAAAAATTCGACGCTTGGCATACAAATAGCCAATGGAGAAATTCAATTAATCGCATTAAAATTTTATGTCTACAAATTATTGCCTCGCATTTGAACTTGGGACAGTTGGGAGTTGTGCATGTTCCCGGAAAGTAATCAATAAGCAATATTAAATCTTAATATACTTATATATATATATGTATATTTATTGACTAAAGGTAGATATGCAGATAGGAATCGCAAGTGAATTTACATTTAAATCGAACCAAATAATACAAATTGGAACCGCACAGTAAAGTGTAGCAAGTTGAACAAACCTCAACTGCCATGAACTCGGACAGCACACACACAAATGACAACTATTACTCGACTCACACACTAATACACACATAAGTGTCTGTGTGTGTGCGTGTGTTTATATATGCATTTGCGCATTTTGTTATTGCTAACTTACCGCAACATGTAAGTGTATTTACTGTTTTTGTTATGCTTTTTACGCGCCAAAATAATCAATGCCAGCAAATTGCCAATCACACCGATGCTCATGGTGATTAGCGCGAAAATCAAACGTTTGCGGATCCTATATAGATCATGGGTGGTTGTTGTCGCCAGTGCTGAGCTGTTGGTGGCCACTTCGAGAACATTATTAAAGTTGGTTGCCTCTGACATGTTGCTCAATTCCATAAGCTGCACTTGCACTCGCCGCTTGAGTCGCTTAAGAGTTTGTCCAGTGAAAATGTCGCCACAATTAATTTTGTTTGAAACGCTGAACTGAAAACTAGTTTCGTATTACGCCAAATGATTAACGCGTTTTTGGCCACACTTTAAGGAGGTCGCTTCACAGACAGTATTTGTGCCAGTTGCACACACAATTCTTGGGAACGACACAATCCGATTGCGTTAATTCTCCGGTTGATCCGTGCCGTGCAGCCGTCTGCATCAAGTCGTCGATTTAGAATGACGAACCCGAACGGTCAACAACAACGTCGGCTCCGCGGCTGCTGCTGCTGCTGTTGCTGCTTCGTGGGTGGAAGTGTTTGGCGAAGTTCCTTTTGCTGATTCAACAGTTGGCACACGACACGACTTCGGCAACTCGGCAACTGGGCTCGTCGGCTCGCCGTTGGTGGTCGGTCCGAACCTTTGGCCGTCCGCTCGCCCCACTTGTAGTGCGCAGCTAGTGGCGAACACCAACGTCGACTGCTAATCGACTGCGACTGCGACGGCGACTGAGACGGTGACGGCAGCGGCTGCGACGCGTGTGCGGTAGCAAAATAGCTGAAAGAATATTTGTTAACCTTGCATTGGGGCACTAAAAATTTGTCACGAAATATCTGCGATCATATAAATGTTATATATATACGTATACTTGATATAATCGTGTGACAGTCTGTCTGGTACCACAATTTGATAGTGATCTTTATTCGGCTTTTCATAGACGTGCATGTGGCAGCAACTTTGATACTCTTTAAGTATAAGAAATCAACTTAAAGAATTTATATATTTATTGCTGTCCGCCAGTTAGTCCTCTACATATTCTTAGCCTATACATAAATATATGTATATATTTATATTATAAGAAATTCAAATCTACTGATTGCTCAGAGCATTTGAAATTCGTTTTGAAAAATCCGAATTCTGTAGAATTTGTAATTTTCGTAATTTGTTTTTGCACTTGCTTCGTTGGCGTTCGAAAATTAACAATTAAAATATTTTGTTTTCATATAATTCCCGATATTATGGGTACACGCGGCCTTTAATAGCAAAACAAACACAACATAATAATTTTTGGAAACATTGCCACATACAACAATCGCGATGGGCGCACGATGTGAAATGCTTGGTTTGAGATCAAAGGGGCGCAAGCGAAATGCATTCTAAATGCGATATTATCCGTAAACGTTTGACGGAAGTTGGCACAAAGACGCCTCTGCCGCTGCCCCTGCTGCTGCCCCTGCCACTGCCCCTGCCGCTGCCGACGCTGACATCGGCGTCGACGCACGCAGCAAAAGTTTACGTTGACACTACGACGTATGCGTAATTTGTGTATAATTATGTGGGGTGGGGTGGGGGGAGTTGAACTTGTTCATCTAATGAATTCATGAGCCTCCGGATGCTGACGTCCTCATGCAAGGACGTCAAACAGCGCCACCGTCCGCAGGCGACTATTTTTAGCCTAATTTGTGCCCAGCAAAAAAAGCGACACAATATGAAACACAAAGAGGAAAATTGACTGTGTCTGCGAACGGGACTACAAATCCTCGTTTGTGTGCCCGATACTTTTCTGGGAATTGATATTCCTTGATATATGTACTATTCTAGCCCCTGTTTTTTTTCATTGTTAATTTGCCCACGCAATTGAAGGAGGTATCATATTTCTTGACTCTGTATTTGGGGCACATAAAAATTACTTTTTTGTCAGCTTGCGTGGCTCCAACGGTTGACTGACCTGAGTCGAACCCACGCAGCAAGAAGCATCAGTTAATAAATAATAGCATATTGCTTGCAGGCTTATTCATTTATTTGTGAACGTCCCAAACAAACTAGGTTGTTCCCTAAAGTGCCTGAATAATGGTCAACTAGTGGACTTAACTCAAATTTGGCTATCAAGTGAATTTCAAGCAAATGCAGCGATTAATTGCAAGCTAAATCTTGAAACAACCATACTCTTCTCTGGAGTCATATGTATAGCAATCTTTAAGCGAATTGTTGTTAGTATAAATTGGTGTTATAAAGATTTGCTTGTTGTCATCAGTTGACTAATCGGCTTTCCCCACTCAAAGTTTACGCAATTATTTGGTCAGTAAATAAGATAAAAATTGCAGTGTAACTGCTATTTACACTCAAAAAACAAACAAAATTTATATATATTTAGGCAAGTCTATAATTCAGCTAACCGATTGAGAAATCTAGATGTGCATAGATGAAATGAAAACCCATAAACAGTTTTTTCTTCATAGCAAGCTATAAGCGAAGGTAATTTTGACAAACTGTATTTGATTGTTCTACCGAGTTCATAAGCAACTTTTATAACAAAGCATCAACATTTAGTTCTTCACAATGAAACTCTTGAAAAGCCGCTAATTTTACTTTCTTATTAAGTAGATAAATCTACACCGATGATTATAAACAATAAAAAAAAAACAATGTTCAAAGAAAATTAACATTTACAATGAGATTCTGAACAAGAATGAATAATTTATGGAATCGAAGACATCCCTTTCAAGATACACGACAAAATAATGATACCTTTTACAAGGCGTATAAAAGTGAACAATTATCAGAATTGGGTTTGGCCTATTTACTTTTATACAAATCAATTAAACCAATACAATCAACAGATGCAGTCTGTGAAAAGGGAACGATGAGGAACTTTCTGTTTTTTAAGAAATTGTGAAGAAAGATGAGGAAGATGAGGTGTGACGTAGAAGCCCCTGGACTAAGCAAGTGCTCAATTCCATCCCACAAGTTATTGGTAATATTTGTAATAGTTCTTTCAAGTTCTTGGCAAATTAGGTTTCTTCAACCTGCTACATATAATTGCAAGGCTGCAATTTACATTCTTAGGTGTGCTCGCTCAAAGAAATATTTAATTTTCAATATTTTCTACATATCTTTCTGTGTATTATCAATAAACAATATTGCTGCATACTCCAATCAAACAACAACAAATCCAACTCAAAGTAAATAAAGTCAAATTGAATGGTCGATTGTATGAGTCACGACAAATACATGCCACAACCACGATTATGCAAGGTCATGAACAGTTCCAGTTTATATCATCAGAGCTGCTTTCCGAGACAAGTGACTCGATTCCTAGGAACAAAGTAATATCATTTACTTTATGGCACTGCTATTTTTGCGACTGATAAAAGTGTTGGCTTTGGCTGATTGGAGTAGTCCACATTGGTTTGATTGCAGGTTGCAAACAATAATAGCAAAGATCCCAGATGAGAGATATACATTGGCGGCATTCGGGGAAACCATTCTAGAGAACAGCATTAGATGCCTGATATGCCAAGAGAATGGGCAACATTGTGTGTAGGTTCAGCGCCATGCCTCAGTGTCAGGCAGCTGCAGTTGTTGCTTATGGCGAGTGCAACTGTGACGTGAGTTGCATACGCACTGAAGTCATCGATCGACGGACGCAAGCGGAAGCTGTGGCAACAATCGGAGGCGCTGCATCGTCTCGCAAAAATCACGCATTGCTTTACATTTTAAAGCTGCGGCTATTTTGCATAAGAAAGAAACAAGAAATATTTATTGTGCTGCCTCCGCTGCCCGATAAAGGAGCGTAGCCAAATAAAAACAAGAATAATAATAATAATAAGAATCAGCAAATATCAAAACATTGGACATCAACTGCGGCATTCTGATGCCTCGACAGGCCGGCTGTCTGGTCTCGGGTATCGGGTCTCGGGTCCCCACATTAACATTTTATCAATAGCCGGACAACGTGCGCCCATTAAAACGGGCCGGAATTAAAGGCAATTGGAATTGCAAACACGCAGCCGCAAATTTGTCCACGCGTGCAAGCCAAAATTAAGCAGAATTGATGGGAGCCCACAAGATGTGTACAAACACCTATACTATGCCGACCTCTACTATATATATATATATATATATATATATATATATATATAAATACACACACGTAAACAAACAGTGCACAAGTGCGAAATTCAAATGACTTCAAACGGCGGCTGGAACTGAATTGATACAAAATTCAAATACCAAATGCGACACAAATGCATTAGTAATGTTTTATTTTTGGCGCCTTACAGCAAAAGCTATTTGTTTATGGATATGTAGCAATTTGTTGATGAATGCGCTTAATTGTTTACATGTTTATAGTAACACGTTTTATGCACATTACCTTTGTGTGCTTCTGACAGTTAATTATATTTTATTAGCTTCATTATGTTCTCCGGCTACTTATCGAATAAACATATTTGTCAAAGCATTTTCATTGCCTCCACGAATAAACAATAAACAGAGTCCATGTATACATTTATAGACAAGCAGCCCACTCTTATTTGGCTGTTGCTAAGTGTGTCTGTGTGTGTGTGTGTGTGTGTGTGTGTGTGTCTGTGTGTGTCTGTGTGTGTGTGTGTTGCTACAATCACAGCACACAAATTACAAGATTCTCACTTAAACATAAAAAACGAGCTAAAATTTGGTGTCGTTGCATTTTCTACCTTTCTGCTTTTGTCGCCTAGATGCGACTACAGAAGTTATAAAGCAATTGTTTATCCTCGAAGTGATAAACGTTGTTAATGTGTCGCAGCACGCGACCATCAACTAGATGGCGTGCATAATGCACAGCCTCCATGCGATCCTTGGAGAGACCGACCTCAATAAGCCAGCTGACAAACTCGCTGCCATAAAACACCTTGCGATAGACTCGAATGCGCCACCTGTTAAAGTAAATTTATTGTTAAAGTAAGCAGATTGTAAAAGAATTTAGAACTCACCTTCTGTCCTTGGCAATATCCTTTTTGCAGTTCTCCAAATGATGATTGCGAAATTGTTCGCATATCTGCTTTGTCTCGGGACGCAGATTCGACCAGTGGGGCAGACTGACAACATTGGCGCCATACCTATGAAGACAGTATTATTCACTGCTCCCCCTTAAAATGATGTACTACAACAACTTGCCAAATTTTATGCCAAAATGGCATCAGAAGATCGACTGTGTCGCCGATGAAAACGGCAAGAACAATCAAACCTTGGCCAAAGTTGAGAAACACATCGAGAAAACTCAATTCAAAAAAGATGCCTGAAACGCACTCCACGACTAGCGTCCAAATGGAGACCGCCAGACCGACAAGCATTGAGCAGAGCAGTATGATTAGGAGGACAATGTGCTTCGATGTCTGATTCTCATCTTTCGTATGTTCCAATGACTCCAATGGCTCCAATGGCTCAGACCTCCTTCGTATCTGCTCCTCATTGAAGTCATATGAACTATTCAAGCCAGATATTATTTGAATATAAATAATCCGTTCTTGTTTTAAATGGCTTCTTACGCTTCAGTGGCTGGAATGCTCTCAATTGTATCCAGACCCTCCACACTTATGCCCGACGTTGATGTGGTTGTGGGCTGGGTTACAATTGAGCTGGAATCGCTGCAATTGCCTGAACTTGAACTTGAACGTCCACAAACAAGGGTATCCGGAACAACAGTCGTGGTTATCATTTCGTCATCATCCGACAAGGGCAAATAGGAAGCGGAGCGCACGTTGCGCCCGGTGGAGGATCGTCCTGTGTTGGCCAGAACGTAAAGAGATTAAATCGCTATTAGAAAACTGAGCTGGTTTTTAGGATCATGTCCGAATCAAGACTGGGCAACTCACGCGAATAGGCCTGGTTATTCTGGTATCGCTTCTTGTAGCGTTGATGCAGCACCAAGCAGCCCACAGTAACTGAAAGTTACAAATTACAAATTGAAGTTAGTCTTTGCACAAGCAGAGAAGCATTTGCAATTCTAATTTAAATCCAGATTGAAAATTTAATGGGGCATCACTGTAAATTAGCCACACCTTGCAGCATGTCAAGTGACAGGCAACAATTGCATAACATTATATAAATTATGCATTGCATTCCCAACACACCTGTAAAACATATGACGAGTATGAAGATTCCAATTGTTTGCTGCGCTCTGCCATATTGAAACCTACGATTTTTTTTCTTGCTGGACATGGGCAAGCATGCAATCAGCAGGCCAGAGAGGAGCCCTGACACTCCCCAGGCAAAGATCAGCTAATAGCAAATTGAATATTTAATCAAAGTGCTTAGTTAATTTCTTGTCAAAGTCGTTACCATATAGGGCCAGAGTTTTAGCACAAAACTCAAGCTGCGACACTGCTGAAAGAGCAGCGTTATGGCCAAAAAGGCCGTCCACAAACGTGAGCTGCACTCGCCCAGGTTGAACAGAAAAAACTGCAAATACAAAGGCCAACGTTCCACTTGATCCAGCTTTGACCAGAGTATGACGCCAATGCAGCATGTTAACTGTAAGTAAATTAAAACATATCAGTTAGAAATTCCAAATATTTAGATAAGCTTAAAAGTTTTACCTGCGACAAGACCATGCAGAAGGTAATTCTTTGGGGCATGCGCTTAAATCGCTTGGTCACAATCAACAGCGCCAGCATCCAGCAGCAGGCGGCGGCACCAGCAATACTAATATCAAAAGAAAAGGCATCCAGTTCTTGGACAGGGTCCACGGGCTTGGGATTGGACAGCGATATCATTTTGGCTGAGATAAACATAACAGGCGCCGAGACGAAGGTGCACAAAACCAGGCTGCGAGCAATCTGAAAAAGTGATTGCAACTTCAGAATACTCCTTCGATTCTAAATTGATTGCCAAATATTATGCACCAGTTCCACTTCCACGTTGTATTGGGTCGCGTATACAAAGACGGCGAGAGCCGTCGGAAAAGTGCCGTAGAGAAAGCCAAAGGTGCTCAGCTCAGTTGTCGCATCAATGGTGGCTCCAGCACCAAATGTATACACGGCTTGGCGACAGACCAGGGGCAACACGAAGCTAGAAACAAAAACGAAAAGTTGCTGATCTGAAATATTTCAAATATCCGACACTACTCACATCTTGACCAACATGAGCACACATGGCAATAATATGCCCAATGAACTGCGCTGTGAACCAGAGCTGCTGCCGATAATCTTGAGACCGGATAGAAAAAGGGCCGGCGCCGCAAAGCTCTCTCCAAAGACCCGAAGAACACTGGCCACCATTGCAGGCAGACCCTTGGGGAACACGAAAGCCAATCCGACGCCGAGCAGCGTCATCAGCACCAGCGGATTGAGGAACAACGATTTAAACGTGTTCCACACGAACATTGTTCGCTCGCCGCGGCAACAACGTTGCTGGCTCACCGACTCGGCGGAGCAGAGCGGTGGATTGCTACTGAGCTCCGCCTTGTTCCTGATATTCTTGCTAATCTCCATGAAAGCTAAGCCAATGGGATTGAGGATGGCAAATGAAATGGGTGCCATGATATACAAATATGAGGCATACTCCGGATGCACATCTTTGTAAAGAGCCATCACTGAAAATAACAGAAATCGTCCAGTGGGAATAGCTTGGGAGTATGAGTCGTAAGACGTATTTTACCTATGGGATATCCAATGGCAAAATCGTTACTCTGAGTACAAAACATGGCCAGCAAGCCTGCTCGGGCATAGTTCAAAGGTCGAGCCACCAGCAGACAAATGATGAGCACGGCAAAGAATACGACGGACTTGGAGATGAACATGGCAAGCAAAAAGGTCCAATTGACATTGCTCCAGTTGAGCTCCACCATTGAGAGAAAGATGAGCGAGGGCAGGGCAAAAGTGCTCACAAATGTTCCTAATCCTTTCGTTTCGGCATTGGTAACTATCCCAAAGCGACCGGCTAAATAGCTGCAGTCAAAGTCTCAATGCAGTTTAAAATGGGTTCATTTAAATATCATTTAATTAACTTAATCGAATGAGTACATAAATAGAAAGATATTGTCCCCTATATCATATTTAATATAATCCCACAAATTCTTCAAATTAAATTATAAACACCATCCATGAATTGTGCATATCTCAAAAATATATATACATTTGAACACATATAAAAAACAAAGCATGATAAACGGGTAACGCATAAAAGTATTGTGTAAGTTAAGACTTCTCAGAAAAAAAACCACACAGAAAAATCCCAATTTGAATAAAGCTACGAATCAAAATCAGTTGCAAAGCCATTACTCATGTGAAGCTAATTTTTAAATTTATTTATGGTTGTTTCTTTATTTGGTCTTGGAATTCATCTCTTGAAAAATCAAGCAAACCACAATCAGAATGAATCACAAAATTCCTTAAGATAAGCGCTTAACAATTAACTTACCCACAAATTACAATGCCGAAACACTGCACCAAAGCAGGATAGAAATTATCCATTGAGACGCCGCCAGTTTGAACTTGTGGCATTGCTGTACTGTTAATATCACGCAGACCATTATAGTTGATGAAGCTTTCCATTCTTTTGGCCAGTCGATCTTACTTCTTGGCAACAACAACAAACTGTGTCAATTATATGTGAAGCACAGCCTGCTCCATTAAGTCGTCGATTATAAATTAAGTGCAGCCTTCTCCAACAAGTAGTCGACTGAGAATGTCGAGCACACATCACATTCAACAATGATAACAAATGTTTCTGGATTGCTGTTGTTGCTGCAGCTGTTGCTGTATTTGATATTGCTATTGCTGCTGCTTTGCTGATGCTCCTGTTGATGATCCTTTTATTGTTGCTGCTGTTGCAGCTACTGTTGTGGCTACTTTTCCTTCTGTTACTACCCCTGTTTCTTCTGTTGCTGATGCTGTTGTTGCTGTTCTTTCTATTGTTGCTGATGCTGTTGTTGCTTCAGTTTCATCAGTTGGCACATGACACAACTCTGCGTCCTCGGCTTATTTGTGCTTTGGCACCCTTGATTGTCAAAGGTTGGCAAACAAAATTTTAACTAACTTAGAAACTGGAATATTTCTTGTGACATCAAAGTCCTAAAAACCATTTAAATCCTTGTGGAACTTCGACAAAAGCCCATGTTTATCAACACTTTCTGTTGGTGATTGCTTATGGATTTGATGGGATTAAGTGTGTAGAAGAAGATTTGGAAGCTGATGTTTACGAGTTGAAACCGATGAAAAACAAATACAGTCAGAAAACAGTAAAAACACAGAAAAGCAAACGCAGAACGCCTGTTAACGCTGGCGTCGACGTCGACAGCGCTGTGAACGGCGATAACACGACGTATGCGCAATTTTTGTATGATTTCTATGGGGAATCACCATTAACTTTATTCAGAGCAGTCATTTCAATCCAATTGCTTCGGTCATGCTGCAATAACATCAAAAGAAACACACACACAAAATGCGCCTATTTTAAGACTCATATTTCTAGAACTAAAAAAACAAAAGCAAAGATGAACACTTAGCGTGTCTGGAAATTTGCATCCCTTGATGTATCCTACCACAATAAAGTATATAATCTTCGCAACAAATCAGGCCGCATTTTCTATTTATAGCTTACATGATTGTGGCTCCCAACCGAAATATCGTTGCGCCTATATTTAATATAAATAAACCATATTGCAACGAATGTTGGCTTTTATAATTGTAATCGGGTTCTTGAGAAATTAGGGGCAATAAGATTTCTTTCTGTGTTTTGGTTATCATTGGTGATAACGCAAGGCTAGCTTCAATTGTCTTTATTGCCCTAGAAAAGCGAACAACATTTTAAAGCACATGCATTTCCAACTTTTTTTGGGGCCTTCCGGCATGAGGTATTTATTTATTTATATATGTCAATTTATTGATGTATGTATAAATATATATATAGTTATTTTATGTATATGCATTTACGCGTTTTATGCACAGTATTTTCGTTTGCTTGTGACTATTATTATTTTATTTTTATATATCTAAAGTATTGCACTATAGCTCAAACATTAGCTGCTCAATATTTACTATCTACTTATAGTATAAGCAAATGTCAAAGCATTTCCATCATTTGTATAAATAAACAATAAACAGATTCCCTATACACACTGATAGACACTTAGCCATTCACGAACACACACACACGCACGCACACCCACTCCTATTTGGCTGTCGGTAAGAGTGTGTGTGCGGGGATGTGTGTGTGTGCGGATACAATCACAGCACACAAATTACTAGATTCTCACTTAAACATAAAAAACGAGCTAAAATTTGGTGTCGTTGCATTTTCTACCTTTCTGCTTTTGTCGCCTAGATGCGACTACAGAAGTTATAAAGCAATTGTTTATCCTCGAAGTGATAAACGTTGTTAATGTGTCGCAGCACGCGACCATCAACTAGATGGCGTGCATAATGCACAGCCTCCATGCGATCCTTGGAGAGACCGACCTCAATAAGCCAGCTGACAAACTCGCTGCCATAAAACACCTTGCGATAGACTCGAATGCGCCACCTGTTAAAGTAAATTTATTGTTAAAGTAAGCAGATTGTAAAAGAATTTAGGACTCACCTTCTGTCCTTGGCAATATCCTTTTTGCAGTTCTCCAAATGATGATTGCGAAATTGTTCGCATATCTGTTTTGTCTCGGGACGCAGATTCGACCAGTGGGGCAGACTGACAACGTTGGCGCCATACCTATGGAAACAGTATTATTCACTACTCCCCCTTAAAATGATGTACTACAATAACTTGCCATATTTTACGCCAAAATTTGATCAGCGGCATCAGTAGCTCGCCCGTGTCACTTATGAAAACAGCTAGCACAATTAAGCCTTGGCCGAAGTTGAGGAACGCATCGAGAAAACTCAATTCCAAGTAGATGCCCGACATGCCCTCCATGACTAGAGTCCAAATGGACACGGCCAGACCGACAAACATTGAGCACAGCAGTATGATTAATAGGATTGTGTGCTTCAATGTCTGATGCTCATCGCTGTCGCTCGTATGCTCCAACGGCTCCAGTCCCCTGCGCGTCTGCTCCTCGTAGCGCTCAATGATGTTCTGGCAGCTCTGACGCGAGGTGCTCGGACCGCAATTGTACGAGCTGCTGCACATGTGGCTGCAACAGATTAAATTAGTATAAAGCATGAACTGCAACTTAGGCAAACTCAATGCTTACTTTTCAGTAGCTGGAGCAATGTCAATTTTATCCAGATCCGTGGGACTCATACCATTGCGCTGTCGAGCGCGATTCAGCAGATCCTCGATATCCATGACTACCGTAGATGTTGTTGTGGGCGTGGTCACTGCTGAATTGGAACAACAGCCGTCGCCTGAACCACAGCCGCCACTAGCTCGAGTATCCGGAACAACAGTCGTGGTTATCATTTCATCATCGTCCGATGAGGACGAATAGGAAGTGGTCCGCACACTCTGCCTAATCGAGGAACGATCTGTGTTGGCCAGCAAATTGGCAGTTGACACCGTCGAATGTAAATCGTTTGCTGGAGTGTAAAATAATTGAAGTTACTATTATTATGAATGATCTTTAGGGCCATACCAGAATCCGGATTAGACAACTCACGCGAATAGGTCAGGTACTTTTCATAGCGCTTCTTGTAGCGTTGATGCAGCACCAAGCAGCCCACAGTAACTGAAAATTACAAGTTATAAATTATAACTAGTTTTTGCACAAGCAGAGAAATATTTGTAATTCTAATTTAAGTGTCAGATTGAAAACTTAATGGGGCATCACTGTAAGTTTGCCACACCTTGCGGCATGTCAAGCTGTCATAACGCGTCAAATGCATTACATTTTAACATCAGCTAATAAAAATGTATAATATTTAATTATTTATTCATTGCACACCTATAAAGCACATGACGAGCATGAAGACTGCAATCGCCGCCTGAGCGTTTCCATATTGAAAGCTGGGATTCTGCTTCTCGCTAGGCATGGATTTGGAATCAAAAGCAATCAGCAGGCCGGAGATGAGCCCTGGCACTCCCCAGGCAAAGACAAGCTGTTAAGATATTGAATAGTTAGTAAAAGTGCATAGTTAATGTCCTGGCAAGGTGGTTACCATATAGGGCCAGAGTTTTAGCACAAAGCACAAGCTGCGACACTGTAGGAAGAGCAGCGATATGGCCAAAAAGGCCGTCCACAAGCGTGAGCTGTAAGTGCCAATGTTGAATAGAAAGAATTGCAAATACAAAGGCCAACGCTCCACATGATCCAGCTTTGACCAGAGTATGACGCCAATGCAGCACATTAGCTGTAAGCAAACCAATTAAAACAAATTAGAAACGGCAAAGATTAAGATGAACCTCAATCGCTTTACCTGCGAGAGCACCAAGCAAGCTGTTATTCTTTGGGGCATGCGCTTGAATCGCTTGGTCACAATCAACAGCGCCAGCATCCAGCAGCAGGCGGCGGCTCCAGCTACGCTTATATCGAAAGAGAAGGCATCCAACTCGTGCAAGTAGTCCAGGGGCTTCAGGTTCGTCAGCGATATCATTTTGGCTGAGATAAACATGAGTGGCGCCGAGATGAAGGTGCACAAAACCATGCTGCGAGCGATCTACAAAAAAATAATGCAAATTTAGAATATTGTTTCGAAATCGATTGCCAAATGCTACGCACCAGTTCCACTTCCACGTTGTATTGGGTAGCAATGACAAAAGCGCCTGGCGCCGCCGGAAAAGTGCCGTAGAGAAAGCCAAAGGTGCTCAGCTCAGTGGTGTCATTGAAGTTGGCTCCAGCCTGGATAATATTCACAGTCTGGCGACAGACCAGAGGCAGCACCAAGCTGAAAACAGAAGCTTGTCAATATAAGACATTTATGATGTTCTCCATTGCTACTCACATCTTGACCAATATGAGCACGCTGGGCAGCAGGAGACCCATGCCCATTGGTTTGCGCTCTGAGCCCGTGCTGCCACCGACAATCTTCAGACCGAGCAAAAATAGCGCCGTGGCCGAGAAGCTCTGTCCGAAGACCCGCAAAACACTGGCCACCATTTCAGGCAGTCCCTTGGGAAAGAGGAAACCACCTGCGACGCCGAGCAGCGTCATCAGCAGCAGCGGATTGAAGAACAGCGACTTGATGGTGTTCCCCACGAGTATCGAGTGTTCGCCGAAACAACGACGTGGCTTGCTCATCTGCTCGGCGGGGCAGGTCTCTGGGCAGAGTGGTGGATTGCGGCTGACCTCCTCCTTGTTTTTGATAATCTTACTAATCTCCATGAGAATCAAGCCGATCGGATTGAGAATGGCCAGCGAAATGGGCGCCATGAGATACAAATACGAGGCGTACTCCGGATGCACATTCTTGTAGAGAGCCATCACTGGAAATAAGGCAGAGCATTAGATGGATGTCTTTAAAAATTCTATACAATGTTTTACCTATGGGATAACCAATGGCGAAATCGTTGCTTTGAGTACAAAAGATGGCCATGACGCCTGCGCGAGCATAGTTCAAAGGTCGAGCCACCAGCAGACATATGATGAGCACGGCAAAGAAAACGATGGCCTTCGAGATGAGCATGGCGAGCAAAAAGGTCCAGTTAACAGCGCTCCAGTTGAGCTCCACCAGCGAGAGAAAGATGAGCGAGGGCAGGGCAAAGGTGCCCACAAATGTGGCAAGTCCCTTCGTTTCCGCATTGCTGATTATCTTAAAGCGACCGGCAATATAACTGCAGACAGGAAGAAAGAAATTCATTTAAAATATGCCGGCAATAATAATTCTCGATCTGAATTTAAAGTGAATATATACACACATATATATAGATATATATATATATATATATATATATCTGTATGCAAATGCGGAAATTTATTGAATCAACAAATACGTTTACAAATGGGGATTGTTTGTGTACGCGTTTTGCAATTGGGCGCCAAACAACATGCAAGAAAAGCGAGGCAAAGTTGAAAACCAGTTTTTGCATTTCAAAATCTTACGAATGTTACACTTGTTATTACCCCGCCCAATATGCATGAGGGGATTTCCCAAACCAGCAACGGGCAGAGTAGTTCCCCGCACTAAGAGAGGAAAAGCACGAACTGACCTAAAAAGTTTGCATTGAACTGGGACACTTTCAAATTGTCGGCGCAGAGGAATTCTTCGTATTACAATTTCCATAGTTGAATGGTTTATTTAGGCATAACTGATGTTTTTCCTAGTCCCAAAACTATTAGTACTCTATGCGTGCTGGGTGTGTCTGTTATCTATTTTAAACATTTACTGGAGTCCCAAATAGCTTAAGAATTTGTCACAGCTGCTGCTGCGTTCTTGTTTTTATTGTGTGTGCTGATAACAAGTGTGTCTCTCATGCAAACAAGCTTTGCAATAATTTTAGACTGTGAATATAACAATGGGCTACGATAGAAATTGAAATAGCCTTGGAAAACGAAGATTAGTGGAAAGTTTGGCAAAGTTTAATTAACTTTTGCTATGCCAAAAATGTGTGCTCAAAGCAACAAAGTCGACTCAGTGGTTCTACACGTGTTTTGAAATGGTTCTCTCGTCGGTAAAATCTTTATTGGTGATTTCATTGCTGGCAACTCGTCACGTGCCAACGTCCAAAGCGCTCATTGCTTGCTCTGAGTATTAACAGCTGGACTTTGAGATACTTACTCAAGTTAAAGCAACACAAACACAGAAATACATGCGAATTATTGAATAAGCCAGCTGAAAAACAGCTGTGCAGATAAATTCTTAGCTGACATACTAAAAAAAAAATGCCTGTGCGAAATGTAGACTTTTTGATGTTAACCTACTTTGGCAGTCACAGTTTAAACCTGGGGTATTTCCTAGCCCCAAGTTGAGATTATTCATTGAGAAGTTGTCAACAAGCAAACTGAACAGCTCCTAAAAGTTACATAATTATTTAAATAAAAGCTGTAAAGTGGCTTATTATTACTGGTGGCGAACAATTGCAAATTGCAGTCGAAGCAGCTCAGCGTGCATAAATCAACATTCAAAACAGCCGAGCATGCATAAGTGTGGTAATAAATATAATCATAGGCACAGTGAAAACTCGGGTAATCAATAAAAAAAACTTACAGTAGTCTATAATATTATTATATATATATAAACATAGTCAATCAGTCTGTTTTTTAAGACAGCCCCGCGTGCCTTTGTCTCCACTCAAAACAACTGCGCATGCATAAATGTGGCAACAAATACAATCAAAAACACAGTAAGAACTTGGCAAACAAATATCAACAAAACTCAACTTGAAAACAACAGACAACCGAACAACTTTGACTATAGTTTATAATACATATTTTTAGTCCATTTAGAATGCATCTGCGTTTAAAAAGTATTTAAAAAATAAACTGTCAACTAATTTCAACTCCAAAACAAAATGCTATCAGCCAACTTAAATAATTCCTTATGCGAAAATAAAGAGAAAAGCGAAACCTCTGCGAACGTGTTACAATCTAAAGTCAATGTCTGATTTAAAATATGTTCATGATTCACTGCTAAAATGCTTAAATTGAGTCTGCTTTCGAAAACAGCGGAGAACACTCAAAAACTAAATTGGAATATTTAAATTTTCAATCAGTCTTTCTGTGGCATAAATGTAGCATAATCGAGTGTTCACTGTATGTATCAGCGATTGACGTTTACATAATCGTTAGACGTTAGACGATTGCATCAATCGAAGTTGATCGATTTTGTTTACTGCCAACATGCTGCAAGGTCATTTGTAATTGTTTATAGAGGCATAGTTTAGCTTAGCTTTTCTGTTTTTTTTTATTGCACTCTCTAAACGATTTACTTTCGCTTATTGTAATTAGCAATGGCAAAAGCCTGATGGAAATTGAACAAATATTATGTGCATTGTGTTGTTGTTGTTGTTATGCGCTTGTTTGTTGCTGTTTTTTTAATTGTTACAATTATTACATTGTTGCATAACATCATTTTGTCGTCTCGTTCGCTGTGTTGCGACTATTTTATAACAAATTCAAATGGTTGATGCAAATTCGAATGCTTCACGCTTGAGAACGCAGGCAAATTGATAACAACAACGACGATTTATGGCCAAGATTTAAGGTATTTGTTTAGGTAACACTCCGTGAAAATAAGAGTGACAGTTTAATAGCTAAAAATGTGACGAAGCCAGAGTAAATTATAATAATTATCAATATTATAATAATTATTCTATTTTTTATCAAATTCAAATTGAGAATTTAAAAATAAAATGTTTTTATGATTGAGTGGTGCATTTGAGCGGCTTTTGTAATTATAAATAATAGGATTAAAAATAAAACATGCACATTGCCAGCTAGTTAAGAATTAATAATTTGCATGCAACATGATGTACATGTTATTGCTGAGTCATTGCAGCTAAGCTATGTTTTCACACCGAGGGGAAATATTTGTATAAATAATGCCAACGACCTGTGTGACTAACGGGCAACGGATAAATGCAATGCATAAATTAATGCAACTAAAAAACCCACTTCAAATATGAATATCAATTAGCCAAATGGGAAATGCAATTGTTAACATCAATTGTACAAACATTAATCATGACAAGTAATTCACAGTTCTTTTGGGTTGCATCAAATCTCCGTTTGCCGCAGATTCATCATATATAATTCAATATTTGGACTCAAAAGTAAACAAAAAACCGGTCATTGAACGAGCGCGTGACAAGTAAACAATAACAACTTATTTGTAGAGTGGCAACTAGCACGGAGAAGGAAACAATAAATGCGAGCTCAAAAACATGATACCACCGCCACCGCCAATAACAATGGCAAATCAATGCAAACCACACCCACACAAAAATACAGCTAAACATAAATATTGAAATATAGTTCATAGGTCAAGGTGCAGGCCATGAACTCTTCAGCTCCGACAAAGCGGGTCAAGCTACTATATTATTATTATTTCCTTATTTATTTAATGACTAACTAAAGTCAGTTAAAAATAGATTCAATTCAATTGAAAATTACATTTAAATTTAAAAAATGAGACTATTTATAGAATGGGAAATATACTTGTAAAACCAAGCAAAACAAAATGAATTTCAACTTATTCGTTTATTTTGAATTTTTTATTTTAAAAACTTTTTAGCACCTTCCTGTTAAAGTTGTTAACTTACCCACAGATGATAATGCCAAAACATTGCACCAATGCCGGGTAGAAATTATCCATTGAGACGCCGCCATCCTCGACGTGTGGCGTCGCAGCGCTGCTGCTGCTGACCATGGCAGAGGCCTCTGTGACGACAGCGATTTTTTGGGCAGCGCTGTCGCGTAGACTTTTATAGTACATATAGCTATCCATTTTGGATTTTGGCTCTTTTAGTAAACTCTTTTTTTTTGGTTTTGTGCAACAACAACGAACTACGGCATGTTTGGCCTGCGTTAAACAAACAGCTGACTTTCAGATAGTGACGTCAAAGGAAAATATTGAATTTTCACAAAAAATAAACTTAATGCGATGCACTGGTAAGTACTTAGTAACAGAATTCACGGCGCTGCTGCTTGATGTATGTATATTTATAGCACAATTAACTGCATTCATTTTCAGTTGTTAAAATAATAATAAAAACTTTTTGCAACTACACTCGATGCTTCGTATTCCGTTGCATTTTCCACTTCACGCTCGCGCTGCCCACACAAACTTGGCTTACATGCAATAAATGTAAGCAGCCGCAGCACTCTGCTTGCTTTTATATCAACGTTTCTATCGCTTGCGTTAAGTTCGATCGAACGACTCAGCGACTGAGCAAATGAACTAGCTCTCTGCACGTCGCTCATTTAGAGATGCGATTCAAAGTGTGTTTAATTGTCGTTCGTTTTGAGATCGATTGAACTGTTTGACTCGTTTAAGATGCATTGTTAATGGTTTTGTTTTTCATTAAATAATATAGATTTATTTAATTGAATACGATTGTTTCCACTCCTTTTCTCGAAATCATAAATTCAACACACAAACTCTGTGTGTTCAGGGCCGCGGAGACATATCGACTACTTGCGATAAGTTTTCAAGTATCGATACATTCCGCCCTACAGCTGTTCATAAATTGAGCAAGAAGCAGAAAATTAGTCATCAAGCAAATTTCGCAGCAAATTTAAAAGAATAACTTATAGTTTTTACACAAAACTCTCGAGAAAAATTAAAAATGAATCGACTTTTTGGACGCGGTAAACCAAAGGAGCCTGGACCAAGTCTAAATGACTGCATAACAGGGGTGAGAAGAAGTGAAATATGAAAAAGTGTTGCTGGAGAACCGCGTATTGATGTTTAAATGTTTTAATATTTATTATTTATTTATTAAGGTGGATGCCCGAGCTGCAAACATTGAGGAAAAGATTGCCAAGTTGGAGACGGAGCTGCGCAAATACCGCGAGCAGATGAGCAAAATGCGCGAATCACCAGCGAAGAACTCCGTTAAACAAAGAGCGCTGCGTGTGCTTAAGCAAAAGAAGGCGTAATTTATTGTCAATCAAATGAAAGGGTTGGAATGATAATTACTAATTATTATTACTTGTAGTTATGAACAGCAAGCCGAATCTCTGCGGAATCAGTCCTTTAACATGGAACAGGCCAACTATGCAGCACAATCGCTCAAGGATACTCAAGCCACTGTGGCCGCCATGAAGGATGGTGTCAAGCAAATGAAAACCGAATATAAGAAAATCAATATCGATCATATTGAGGTAACTGCGATTAGGTTTCTCAAATGTATATAATTATTTATATGTTTTTGTTGTTCTTGTTGTGCAGGATATGCAAGATGATATGGCCGATATGCTAGAACAGGCGGATGAGGTGCAGGAGGCAATGGGCCGCACTTACGGCATGCCCGATGTGGATGACGATGATTTGCAGGCGGAGCTAGATGCGTTGGGTGATGAGATGGCATTGGACGATGATGCCAGCTATTTGGATGATGTTGTCAAGGCGCCCGAAGCGCCGGACAGAGAGCCAGGCGCCGATAGCATCAAGCCAGAAAAGGTATTTAATTGCTACACTTGTTAAATGAATATATATTAAAACTATTTCGATTTGCAGACCACCATTGAAACGGATGAGTTTGGACTGCCGAAAATACCGACCACTTTAAAGACCACATAAATAATTCCCTCATATGCATTATATATTAAACAAAATGAAAAAGGAAGCACCTGCGACAGCTTGTTTTCCATGCAGTTATAAAATCAAAAACCAATTATAAGTTTATAAACACATTGCTTTTTTATTAAATATTTTGTGTCTCTTATTGTTATGTTCCCAATATAGAAGGCCTATTAAAAGGGATTTGTACGCTGACTTGCAACTCTTCTGGCTGTTCTCTTTTAGCGTAGCGATGCATTCGCACTGGCAAACTCTCTTAAGCGCTGCCTCTCTCTTTCTCTTTCTTGCTCTTTTGCTTGCGCTCACACACACACACACATACAAGCAGAGGCACGACGTGCATGAAGGTAACTGAGCTTTGAAGTTCAGAGCATGAACTTGAGCGGCCGCGCGCGTGTCTCTGCCGCTGTTGACGACGCTCATGTGTGTGTCTGTGTGTGTTGTGTGTCTGTGTGCTCAGTGCACTGCTGTGTGCAAAAATAACGCGTTCGCTTGCGTTTAGTCTTCATCTGACTGCTGTAACGGACGGTCGCAAAATTCCGAGAACTGGGCACACACATACACAAACACACTCACAGTCGATCAGCAGCTACAAAATAATAATAATAATACAACAAAAAAAAACCCTCGCCCCTCAAACAAAAACAAGAAAGTATTTTTTGTTACTGCAGCGTTTAAAAAGCGCGCGCGTCGCTGCCGCAACACCTCCCCGCACACTTCACCCTCCCCCCGCCGACGACCGACAACCGACGCGTTGCTAATTAAACGAAAATCGATTCGCTTCAAGTCAAGACTCCTCCAAAAAAAAAAAAAAAATAAACGAAAATATATAAAAATCAAGCAAAATGCGTTACAAAGTGCAATAGTGTGTGTGCGTGTGCGAGTGCGTGTGTGAGAGAGTGTGTGTTAAGTTGATAGTTAAATCTGAATCTGAATCTGAATCTGTATCGGATCTGAATTCACTGCCAAAATGCCAAACGCAATTGGCGAATGTCTAATTGTGTAATTGTATTTTGACATCGTTTGTTAAATATACTACCACCTGCCACGCCCCCGCCCACCCCCAAGAAAAAGTGCCTCAAGAAAGTGTATATGTTGTTGTTGTTATTATTGTAGATTTACACACGCAATATTTACAATAGTTTCTGTGCAAATAAAAATAGTAAAAAAAAGTGCAACGGTTTTTTTTTAGAATATATAACTCTAAAAGCTGAAATCAAAATCTACACATCCAACGGTACACATAATGGATATACATCAATTTGGATTACTTCTGTTTCAAATGGTAAGAAATGACGAGCAGATTTTGTGGGAATTGATCTCTTTCTCTCTGTCGATCCGTCGCTCTCGTTGCCATATTGCGCATACGCAGCGTGCAACGGCATTGGAAATTTAGCTTAAATTTTCTAGAATTTGCTTTCTTTTTATATTACATATGGATTATATTATCGAGAGCTGAAATAGCGTTTTTTTGCGTTTGTTGTGGAGTTGCATACGAAAGAAAAACAAAACAAAAGTGCAAAAATGCAGGAAGCAAATGGCAAAGAGGCAAAAAGCTTTCTATGCTCACATTTCGTCATCGCTTACACACACACATGCACACACATATATATATATATATATATGCACATGAAAGTTCAGGAAAATATCAGCAAATACTCAGATGCATATATAGGTATATATATATATATATGCTTGATGATGAAAGGAATGAGTCATTTGATCTGTAGAAGATTTATGTATGGGAATATGTTTTACCGTTGCTCCCAAAACAAACAGGATTAAAAATAAGTTGAATTAAAGCTTGTTAAATTTTCCTTAAATTATGTAATTAGAAAATCTTTGTTCAATCTAAATTCTTTTCTTTCAACGATCTGCAAAAGAACAATTCTCTAGAACTTTCTACATTAAGCGATTTGACTGACTATCAGAACAAAATTCCTTAGAATAAGTTAAATGCACATTTGTGAACTGAGTTATTTTTGTAATATAATTTTCATATGTAAAATTTAGTATAATTCCGTTAAATTTGCATTCTTTCTTTCCTTTGACAAACGACAATGAATCACTCTTTGTCTTCTCACCGAATTGGCTGAATTTTCATTTCCCAATAAGTTGTGTTCTATAGATATGGACTATATATGGACTATTTCTATCCACACTCTTTGCTATTCAATTGAGCTGCTCTATTTGGTTATTGGCTATTGGGTATTTTGGGTGCTTGCACACTTCTCGAATTACATAGCTTCGTAGAGCAATGCCCCACTTTTTTTGACTTCAATACTACAATTTACCAATAATAAAAATTCGATCCGAAAGAAGCAACAACAAACAACTTAAAAAAAACTGCTAACAACTGCGCAAATGTGATTTTTTTTATTGTTGGTGCTTCTTCGATTTATTGTTGTTTTTTTTATTATTAATATTTATGCTTAGGTGTATTTTGTCGATTAAGTTTTTGGCTTTTGGTTTATGGTAAACCGAGACAAATAGCCAAATATTGGCAATGCAAATGCGCTGGGTTTGACCTTCGACACGATGCGAGTGACGAGCTAATAAATTATCATCTCCAGCCGAGATCAAAGCCACAATATTTTTAATCAAATTGATCGTTTTTCATGCGGGCAACTTCTTTGATATATTAACTGCAGATCGTTAAAAGCGATGCGCTTATTTGATTAAGGCAACATTTAAATGGTGAATCTAAAACACCACAGGGCATTAATAATCTTATTTGTTGAGCTTCGGCTATCTATTTATCATTAACACACTCATCTGTGTTTTGAATCCTTTTCAAAAGTGTAACAATTTATTTCACAACAAGGCAAACAATAATAATTTTAAGCAGCAGCTGATTGAACTTCCTTTAAAGGTCACTTTGATCGCGTGCATCATTCATACTTAAAAATAATACCAATTTCACCACGAATCAGTGAATATGATTACCGAAATATAACGCAAAAAAACACTGACCAACCTCACAAATTCCTGAGTTTTTTCCCCCCCAAAAAAGCGACAGAAAGCAAAACCCCAAACGCCAACAACACAAAAATTCATCACAAAAATGAAATCAAAATTTGCACAAAAAACGCTGATAGCTTTTTTGTTTTTTTTTTTTCTGTTATGATTTGTTGATATTGGTCGATAAGGCATAGTTTTCCTGTTGCAGCATTTTGTTTTTCTTTACTTTTACTCTTCGCCTTTACTCTCTCTGTTCCGCAATGGTCATATTTGTCTGTCTCTGTCTCTGTCTAGCCGTCAATCAATTAGCAGTCGATGCGTTTTTTGCATATGCCTGTTGTTTTGTTATTGTTGCTCTTCTAATGCCGAACATAAGAGAGCGCAACAGAGAGAGAGAGGGAGGGAGAGAGAGAGACGGAGACGGAGAGGAAGAGTGAGAGCGATCTAAACTTTTGCAAAGGCAATGAACGCGAGCGCGTATTTTGTTTTGCATGCCTACACATACACACACACATAGACAAACGTATGCGTGTGTGTGTGTGTGTGTCTGAGAGAGTTTGCAAACACGCTGCTGTAAAGCTTTTGGCGTTTTCTTCCGATAACGGGCACACACACACGCGAACACACTTATATATGTGTGGTTGGCTGGCTGGCTGGCTGTATTTGTGTTTGTATTTGTGCCTCGCGATAGTTTTCCTCCCCGGTGTCGCATGACCCTGGCCTGCTATTGAAGCTAGACACATTCGGAGGCCAATATAAAGCGCAACCATTCAAAATATATACTAAGTATATTGCCGCCGATGTCGGCTACACAAATACATGCACACATATGTGCACTATGCAATTATTTTCATGTGTGTGCCTCTGTGTGTGTGTGTATATGTGTGTGTGTGTGTGTGTGTATATATATACTTATTATCGTTGTACAGTTGTAATTGTGCGGGCATTCGATACTATTCTTATAGTATTAGTTGCTTTTTGTTTTGTTGTGTTTTGTTTCTAAAAATGAGCAATGCGAATGCCTGAGCGATTCATTAATTGCATACTGCAATTGGAAAGCTGGAAGCAATTTATCGATTTGCTGTAGCATCCAAAAACATATTTGCAACAACATTTTTAGCTCTGCTTTTTTTAGTTTTTAATGTTTTTTGTGTTTGTTAACTTTTAGCTTTGCTCTTTTTTTTTAATGTATCGAAATATAATTAGCTTTTAACTTTATGCTAGTTAAGTTTTAACTTGTTTTTTTTTGTTTCTTAAATATATTTTTGGAAGCTTATTAGTTTTTAACATATTTTTTTGTGTGTCGTTAAACCAGTTCGCTGCGGTCTCTGCAGTGATTTAATTATGAGTGTGTATAAAATCGATGCTTATTGCGGTTCTTCTTGTTAACAATACAGTAAACACTGGCAAGAACGATTTTCATTTCAAGAACTCATATTTTGGTAAGCGAAAAAATAGTGTAAGAGTGAAAGAAGTTAATTTCCGGGAGACTTCCGTATTTAACACAAATATGTTTTTACTTACAAGAGATCTAAATGCTGTGACCTTTGTATTGGACATATGTTTTCAGGGGATTATGTTTGTATATACATATTTTTAAACCACATTACTCAAATCTGTTTATGACAACAATGTCAGTTAAGCCAATTGATAGTTAAGACCCAACTCAACTCGACTCACCGATAAATCACTCACACATTTTTTATGTTTGTTAAAGTTAATTTTTGGCTAAATGTGTGTGTGTATTTGTGTATGTATGTAATACAACATATTTGTCCAAGCGTTAAACTAAAGTGAGTGGTGATAAGCGCGAACAATGCGGCGTATGCTTGATAAAGCGCAACCTTACAAACTATTACGTATACGTAATGCGTCAAGTGTGAAGCCAACAGTTGGATTTGAAAACAAACGAAACAGATATATATATTTATATTTATATATACCTAAGTACAAGTCTATCTGTGTGTGTGTGTGTGTGTGTGTGGAGGGTTTAGAAGCTTGTAGCCTTGAATTCTTAAGGCCCCCGGGGCAGATGTATCGTGCATACAAAAACTAGTTCTAAATATGTATGTAGATCTGTAGATCTGTGTATATTCAATATTAAAAGTCGTCACAGACGCATAAAACTTAAAGTTGGGGATTACACACACACACACACACACACACACACGCACAAATACACACACTGACTAGACTGGGTCGACTTTCCGTTTGTTTAGTTTTAAGTCACGTTTTGTTTTTGTAGGTCTGCGACCGCTGATTCTTTTATTTCTTTTGTTGCTTTATGTTTTTAGGTTTTTTTTTTTTCGGTTACCATTTACCAATTACATACATTCGTTCTTTTTATTATTGCTTCAAGCAGCAGGCAGCATTTATGTTTTGTTTGCGGAAAGTTCAACATAACATGCACGTTAAAATCTAGCCAAAAAGCACATACTGCTAACTCAACGCAAAATGTTGCGCATCGGTTTCTGTTTCTGTTTCTGTTTCAGCTTCAGTTTCAGTTTCGTTTTCTTCTTTTTTGTCTAAAGCTGCTGCCCCCACACAACAACAGTACCAACAACAACAGCAGCAGCAGCAGCAGCAGCAGCGGCAGCAACAACACTCAACATTCGGCACATTGAGGTTCAAGGTGAGCAGAAAGCGGCGCTTGCCAAGGCCAAGTGCAAACCGTGGCGTGTCTCACAGCTCAACTTTTCATTATGCATGCTTGAGAAACCAAATTACGTACACACATATAAAGCATACATACATACATTAAAATATATTTACTTTAGAGTACTTTATAGGCCTGAAAAGGCAACAAGTTGCACAGCACGTGCTTTAGCCACCATTTCAGCAGTTTCAACCAAAGCGAAGCACTCGCCACATGCTCGGCTATGAGTTACCCTACATTAAACGGCAATTAGAATCGCAAAGATTTGCTTAATCCAATATTTATAAAGAGAGCTGTTATATTTATTTATTTGTTTATTTATTTAATGCTTCTTAAAATGAAAGAAGAATCTTTAAATGGAATATTCATAATATAAATCACAATTTATGTGCATAATTTCAAGGCAAACATTTGTCATCAGCTAATTAGAACCATTCTCAGAATGAACCAGCTCGTTCCACTGCCCAACACGACTACTGTTATACAAAAAAAAAAAACAAAAAAAAAACTCTACAAAGCAGCAAGATTCCAACACACTCAAAATCGAAAGCTTCAAATGTGTTCTTCAGAAGTTTAGAGTGCCAATGACGGCAACTGTTAAAAGCGCACAAGATAAAGGCAAAGTTAGAGCAAAAACACAAAAAGGAACAAAACAAAATCAAATTCACATTCAAATTCAGATTCGGCAAATGCCAGCAAGTTAAGTAAAGTCATTCACCAATACACTCGCACACAGCCGCACACACACACACACACACACACTGAGACATACACAGGCACGCAAGCAGCCGAAAAAATCATGACCTTCCACAATGCCAGCAGCAACAGTTGCTGCTTGCCCTCTCTCTCTCTCTCTGTCTCTCTCTCCCTCTTCCTCGGCAGCGCCTTCGTGAGCGACGCTTTCGGTGAGCGCCGTGGCTACTTTTTTTCTTTTTGTTTTTTTTTGGCAATGCGTGAGCTCTACACACACACACACACACACAGACAGAGAGACGCATGGGTAAAGAGTGCGCTGCTCGAAAATAAGGCCAAGGTTACTCACCTTGATTAAGACCGAATGAGCGAGCCGAACTAAAACATAAAGAAACCGTAGAGTGGAGCAGAGCAGAGCTGAGCAGAGTAGGGTATAGCAGTGGAGAGTAGAAGTGGCCAAACAGAAGTTGCCGTCGTCGTCGTCGTCGTCGTCGTCGTCATCGTCGCAGCAGACAGAAGCAGTCGGGTTTTTTTTTGTGCTCTCTTCTTATTTTATATTAATACATACTTTTTTTTTTTTTGGTGCCTGTTGTGTTTAATGACCTTGCCCAAAAAGCTTCAAGCATAATAATTAACAGCAGCAACTTGAAGTGGAGGCTAACTAAAGCCGATGCCGCGTAGAATCAAGCATCGAAAACGAAACTGAAAAAAATGAGTGGTTTTTTGTTGTGCTTGTTATTGTTGTTGGCGCCTCGGCTCAGCTCCCACCGCCGGAAGCGGCCTCTGCATCGTCAGAGGTCAACGCCAGGATCAGTGTCATTGCTTTTGCTTCAGCTTCAGCTGTTGCTGCCCCTGCTGCTGTTACTGCTGCTGCTGCTACGTCAGCGAGCGTTGACTGACTGCGAGTACATTCACTTCAACTTCTCCCTCTCTCTCTCTCTCTTTCTCTCTCTCCCGCATGTAATTCATGCCCAAAAATTGCTGACTGTTCTCTCTTGCTCACCTTCCCTCTCCTCTTTTGCCTTTCAGAGTGGCCTGTAGACATTTTTTGATATGCATTCTATAATGTTCTAGAAGTGCGAAAAATAGAATTATAAAATTTCTTTACTTAAATTTCATTCATTAATTTGCTATTAATTATAATTATTAAATGAAAACCATAATTTAACAAAGTTTCATTTGTCATTAACAAATAGTTGCCGTTGAGTCGCTGTTCTACTTTTAAGCTTTTTGGCCTACATTTGAAAAGACTTTTTCAAATATTTAGTTTTAGTAGATACATCATTTTGTTGGTAATAAAAAATGTTCTTAAGATTAAATTTGATTATGATCGACTCAAAAGGGTTTGAATACCATCCATCGATTTAAGAAAACCAACTTAAAAGAACAAATCAATAGAAATTAAAAGTGTACAATGCGTCGTATGCGCAATGTGAAATAATCGTGTAGAATTTGTAGAACTGTAAAATGCCACTTACAGTTTGAGTAGCCAGCCTGCCAAACTGTTACACGCGCCGCACTTAATGCAGCCCCAAGGCTTCCACAGTTTGCGCTGCACTGATCAAATCGCGCGCCTATCTCAATAGCCCCCAAATGCGGCAGCGCCTATAGCGCACTATTATCGCACATACAAATACGACAGCACAACAACAACAACAACAGCAACAACAACCATTTAGCCTTAGTTGAGGTCTTGCCATGCACCTCGAAATCGCAAATGCAATAACAATAAAAACTAACATCAACATGCACATGCATGCAAAAATGCAATAGCAATAAGAAGAGCAGCACAGCAAGAGCAACAACTCCCGCGCTTTTGTTTTAGTGTTTGTGCTTTATGCTTGTTGTTTTCTTTTTTGACAGAGAGGGAGAGCAAACTAGCGAGAGAGCATTATCTGCTGCATCGCGTGTTGTTCTCTTTGACGTGCACGCACACTGCTAAATTTAGTTCAATGAAATTGCGCTGCTGCAATGCGGCTGCTAACAACAACTCTTTGGCACTTTTCCTCTCTCTCTGATAGTCTTTCTCTTTGCGTGCGCTCCACTCGCTCTCGCGCGCTCTATCTCTCTCTGTGTGTGTCGCTTTGTTTTTGTTTTGCTTGTTGGCTGGTTCGCTGGCTGGCTGGCTGGCTGGCAGCTAGTGCAATGACTACGTTGCGGACGACTCGGACTCGCTAATGATGTTGCCGTTGCTGCTCTGCGAATGATGATGATGATGGTTATCGAAGGTCTTTCACCCGAACTCGGTCATTGGCGTACATTTGTGTGCTGCCGCTGCTGCTGCTGCTACTGCTACTGCTGCTGCTGCTGCTGCTGCCTTTGCCTGCTGCTGCTCTGCTGTTGCTGCTCTGTCTCTGCTGACGCTGTGCTGCTCGCAAATCCAGAGCTTTTCAAAGTGTACATGTCGCAATTTCTTAAGAAAGTTCAATTACCCCAAACAATCAGATTTACTGTCTGTTTTTTTTGATGCATACACTCGACGTCAGCGTCGACGGCAACGGCGACTGCGCGACGTTGGCAGCGACGCCTGCTGCGTTCATTTGCTTCATTCGCTGTATGTGTTATTGTTGGCGACGTCACTGCTGCTGCTGCTGCTGCTGCTACTGCTGCTGTTGCAGTTTTCTAATGTTGCCTGGCATGTAATGTTGGGCATGGGCATGGTTGGGGCTTGGGGCTTGAGGCTCGGCCAGTTTTATGGCTCTTCAAATGTTTGCTGCTGCTGCGGCTGCTGCTGCTGCTGTTGTTGCTGTTGCTGTTGATGTTTATTTGCGCTGCATTCAATGTGAAATTTCGTTGCATTATGTCCTGCAGCATCTGCATCAGCATCGGCATCAGCAGCATTCGATTTGCTTTTTCTTCGTATACATTTTTGGGTTTTTTAGGCTAATCGATGCGCCAATCGAAATCACAATCGGATTCGAGTTCGAGTTCGAGTTCGAGCTCGAATTCGTAATCTTCAAACACTTTCGCTTTAAAATGGCCCACGCTGAACTTTTGAGCTGGCGATTCAAAAACTTGGCTTAGCAACAAATCAATTTTTTCCTTGAACTGCAAGCTGAAATTGATTTCAACTTTGCTCAACAGTTTTCGCAGTACTTGTTGCCAATTAACACAGGCATATAATTATTGCACTTAAATTCACATTCTTATGACTCACTTAAAGCCACCAAAACTAATAAAAAATGTTCATAGTAAAATGCAAATAAAATAAATTTATTAACCGTTTTTCTTTGCTGCAGTTGAACAAATTGTGTTAATTCCAAGCCGTTCTACATGCTTAATTATGTGCTTATTTTTAGCTTGGATCATTTTTTGTTAAGGCCTTTATTTATACGTAATACGTGTTATATAAATAAAAGTTCGCGTTTTACTCTCAGCATTTTCTCTGAGCACACAAAATCGCTGATTCATAATTGATACTTTAAAAAATTCAAACATTTTAAGGCAATTGCTTTTGACCTCAAATACCCAAAGCAAATTGAAACATGATTCATGAAAGTGCCTCAATCAAGTTGAAGCAGACAACGTTTAAAACATTATTTCGCTTAAGCATAATTTAAAATAAATAAAAGAAAATTGCAAATGTTGCAGTAACACCTTCTTCTTCTTTCCCTCCTCCACCTCCGCCTCCTTCAGCTTTTTGTTGCTCTTGCATGCTGCTGCTCTTGTTGCAGTTGCCTCATCGACAGTTGCAACTTTCAAACAAGTTTAGTACCTCCAGCCTCAGCCTCGGGCTTCAGCGTCAGCTTCAGCTTCAGCTCCAGACGACTCTCCACCCTGGCCAATGGCCATTTGTATCCGGGGGCCGCCGAGACACTCTCCATGTCTCGGTTCCTGCTGCACTTCGTCTTCGGCAGTCTCGCCAGGAATTTTTTGTTTGCTGTTTGCTGTTTGCTCTTTTTTTTATGGATTTCGGCAACGAAATCGGTTTCAATGTCTTTGCGTGCAACTTTCGTTGGCTGCCATATTTTGTATTTATTTTTGATATTTCTTGCGCTCTTTCTTTTTATTGTTTTCAATGGGAAAACTTGCTTGGACTGCAAGTGCTGTGGCAACTGTATTTTACACACACACACACACACACACATACACATACAGCATATTTACCAAATAAAATAAAAAGTGAAAACTGTGCATGCAAATCGCAAAATATATGTATATATATATATATATACACATAATATGCATAAATTGCACTCAAAAATATAAAATTTTGCGCTCAAAAATAAAATGCGCTTGAGTCATTTGCAGTTCGCTGCACAATTGTTGTTTTTGTTTTTATTTCGCTGCCGTTTTTGGGGTGCATTAAACGGCAAATTGTTTCGTGGGATCAACACACATACTTACACACACACACACACACACACACACATACACACACATACACACACATACACACACACATACACACAAAGTGCGTTGATCTCGGGACGGCAACGCACAGCTGCAGCTGCAGCGTCAACGTCAGCAGCGCAGCAACGGCAACGCTTTTATTTAAGTTTACAAAAGTGAATGAATCCGCAGACGGCGCTCGCGTAGGCGTAAGCGTCGCCCTGCTGCTGCTGCTGCTGCTGCACTGAAAATGACTCAATATGAGTAACAACAATTAATTAAACGTATTAATTACTCATTGTCAATCGGCTCTGCAGACAGCGCTGCCCAACTGTAACTTCAGCTCAAATACGCAATTCAACTCAACTCAACTCAACTCAACTTCATTTTACGCTCATTTCACTTCACTCGATGCGAAAGCAAAAGCAAAACAAAATTTTATTTTTTTTTTTTGCCAGCTCCGTTGGATTTTTGTTGCTGTTGCTCTTCGCTGCACTGCACATTTGTATGTGTGTGTGTGTGTGTGTACTTGCGCTTGCTTGGCTGTGTGCGTAAGTCTGTACGTGTGAACTCTGCTTTTGACCGACGGAGGCAATGTTGTTCGTTGACCTTTCCCAAGTGCTGCTGCTGCTGCTGCTCGCTGTTGTTGTTGTAGTTGGCGTTGCCATGAAAGGAGTGCGAGGAGAGGAGAGGAGCAACGAGCGAGGAGTGAAGAGTGCGCATCATAAGTTGTGGGCGCACTGCGAATTGTTGTTATTCTTCTTGCTGTTGGTGTTGTTGCAGCTTACGCATTGTTGTTGTTGGCTTTTGTTTCGTGTGTATATTTTTTTGGCAAAAAGTTTCCTTGGTCATTAAACTCTTTTTTAATGCAACGACCTTCCATGCGATCGACGCCACCACGAATTACAATTGAAGTTGATTGTTTGTTGTTGTTGTTGTTTCTTTTTTGGGTTTGTTTTGAAGAAGTAATCGCGTTATTGAAATTGAATTCGTCGTTGGCTCAGACAGAAGTGGAGCCCTGGGCTAGGTTATTATCATTATGTATGCTATATATGTATGCCTGTTACTGCCTTGAATCTGAGCACTGAACCTGAGCGGGAATCGTGCAAAAAAAAAACCAAGCACAGGTTGAAGGCCCACATATTGAACTTTTAAGCAGGGCCAAACAAAAGGCAGCTAGTAAATAAAATAAAAAAAAACATCCAACATTGATGCATACGCTTCTTATTCGGCAATTACCTCATGCATAGATAATAACAACTTTTATTTTCCAAACACATTTCGCAATAAAAAGTAAAATTTTTTGTTGTTTCTTTTTTGTTTTTTTTTTTTGTTGCAATCGCCACGCAATGCTGGAGCTGCTGCAGCGGCGACAACAAAAGCAAATCTTACGGTATTTGCACTTTTTATTTAACAATGCAGTCAGCAACAGCGGCAGCGGCAGCAGCAGCAGAGCGGAGCAGCTGCAGAGCAGAGGAGAGCAGCACGTTTGAATGAAGTCAGTGCTTAACGTAAGAGCATTATGCACCTAAGAGAACACTCTCTCCCACTCTCTCTCTCTCTCTCTCCCCTGTTCGCTCACTGGCACTGGCACACCAATACACGCACGCAGTGCACTCTTCAAAAAGCTCACAGCACTCTGAGAGCAACGGCAATTGCAGCAGCGACTGCAGCGATTGCAAGTGATCTCAGAGAGTCTGTAACTGTGTGCGTTTTTGTCTGTGTGTGCTTTACTGTAAATATTTTTTTGCACTGCATTTTGCCGGCGCGCTTTTCAAAGTTTTCGTCTAATGCAAGTGTGATTGTATTTGAGTGTGTGCGTGTGTGTGTGTGTGTGTGTGTCTGTTTGTACCAGCAACTAACTTGTTTCTCGTATTTTATTTGTTGTTGCTGTCGTCGTCGTCGTCGTCGCCGCATTCGACTTTTCAATGAGTCAATCCTTGAAATGTTGACTTCCTGATACGCATATGACTATTGAACAAGTTTGCTTTGTTAGATTTTTTGAAGGTTGCGTATTTTATACAAGCGCACACAGTTACACACGCACACACACACACACACACGCACACACACACACACACACACACACACATACATGTATGCAGTGGTTGACGAGACATAGAAACATATATTTTGTAGTTAGATATGCCTTTTGCTTTTGCCTTTTGCTTTTTGTCTTATTTTTTTTTTTGTGTGATTTCTGCCTTTTTTCTTTTTCTTTTTGTTTTTATTTTTGTTTTGTTTTTGTCTAAGGTTAGTAGCGCTTGACTATTCTGTTTTTATAGCATTATGTATTTAATTATTTGAATTTACAGTTAAGCAGAGAAACGAGAACAACAGCAGCAGCAGCAACAACAATTGTGTGACACCTAAGATTTTTCTATGTTCTCTATTATATTCATAACAGATGTACATACATATATATATGTATATATATGTATATATATATATATATACATATATGTCTGTGTCTGGTCTGTTGTCTTATTTCTTATGCCGCTCGAATCGCACTGTTTAAGGCTGTGAATAAATTGTTCATTTTAGCATACAAATTTATGGTTATTTCATTAAATTTATTAAAATGCAAGTTGCGCTCGCAGTTCTTTCTTTGTTAGCTTTTGCAGTTTGTCATCTTTCAGCAACTCTAACATTTTCTATCTTAATCTATAATATAAATAATACTATGCACACTCCAAGGTTAATTATAACAATTTTTTATTTTATTTTTCTTTTTTTAATATATGCTGCTTTGCGCGTTTTTCAATTTTAGTTGGTTCCCATAATAAACTACCAAATCCATCTATTGAAACGATTTATATTTGTTTCCTTCTGATTTTAGGCTATTTGCATAGATAAATCATAAATGGCCCTCATAATATCACATTGCATGTAAATGTATATTTTTGGTGTTGAAATATGGGTTCATTAAATGTTAACCTTTTTAATAGGCAATTTAAATGATCTATGGTTAAAACGCCATCGAATGAATTGGTCACATTTAATATAAAGAGTCTCATTACTAATTCGCTGTGTGGCGGGCGGTAAATCAGGTAGCATATCAAGACTTGAACCAATAAATAGGCTCGCTTTTTAATTCCAAATCGACATTCGTTCCGTCCTTGGCTGGCAACCTGTAACAGCAACAGCAAGAGCAAGAGCAACATCTACAGCAAGAGCAACAGAGACATAGAAAGAGACGACAACAGTAACAGCAACAATAACAAAATACCCCACATTATTGGGCATTAGCGGCTCAAGGGTCTGTTGTCTAGACAGGGAGGGGGGTGCTGGTGTTGTTCGTAGGGGGTTTCTCCACAAAAGGGGTCGGCCTTAAACTTGAATCGATCAGAACAGAAGGTGACAACAACAACAACAACAACAATAGTACAATCGACTTATTTGCGCTTTTTTGTGCGGTTAGAGGCAAAAGAAGAAAACAAAGAAGAGAAAAAGACGAAGAAAAATCATTTCGAGGAAGGTTGTTGCTGTTTTTATACAATAAATATGATTTGTCTCTGACTAAGTGTTAAATAGTCGTCAACGAACAAAAGTTAGCTTAATTAGTTAAAGGACAGCAGCAGCAGCACCAGTAAATTATGCAAATGAATGGAGAGTGTACGACTTCTAGATACCCTCGAGCATATTACACAATCATAGGCACAATTTTTCTCGCTGACCTTGAAGCATACGCACAAAAAAAAAAAAAACAAAAACAATCTCTCAGCACATGCGAATCCAGCTAAAGCGATAAATTCTAACTTGTCATATCCGAAATAATCTTTCATACAGCACAGTCGGAAGTATGTTAAAATCTTTTGCTAAACCAACAACAACAACAGCAACAACAACAAGAGCAACAACGTTCGCTTGAAACTTTGCAAAAAAGCGATCTTGAGCGGAACATAAAAACTATTTTGTTCAATGAAATACGAAATGTTGTTGTTGTTTTTGTCGCGAAGGCACGAGTCGCCTATGTTCTTCACGCACACACTCACACACACACAGACACACACACACACATAGAGAGAGACACGCACACACTCACTCGCATGGAGCTGCATACAAATTATAAAACGAGAGCTTTTATTTGTATACAATTTTTATACGTAGCCATGACAGTGTGAGAAGGTCACGATGCATACACACAAACACAAGCACAAGCGCACACACACACACACACACACAAGCATACATAACATGACGAATATAGACAAAAACTACTAATACTAATATGCAAAAGCTACTCTAACAACAACAACAACAACTGCAAGAGCAGAAGTAAGAGCAGGCGCTAGACGAAACATATTTACGCAGAAAATGAGAAGGCAGCACTCTGTGTGTGTGTGTGTGTGTGTGTGTGTGTATAGTAACAGACGCCGGCGCTCGCCCTCCCGCAACCACTTCCCCTACGCAACGTCCGCCTGTGATCAACTAACTCTTTGCACCTTGTCGCCGCGACAGCGCTTGTGCTGAGTCAAAGCCCCAAAGAGAGCAAATCAAACGCATTTTTTTTTTGTTGTTGTTCTTCTTCTTCTTGTTCGTGTTCTTGTTCACTAGACAATATAAAAAGCTTATTCTTAGCTGTGGCTGCGACTGCGACTGCAGTCGAAAGCTTTGCCAAGCATATGTACATAAATTTAGTTGAATGCCCAAGTAGTTTAGCAAAAGTTTTGATTAAGGGACGCATAGCTTTGCAAGCACAAAATTAACTGGCAAAAAACAAAACAAAACAAAACAAAACAAACGCTTAAATGTTGGTGAAGCAGCTTTCCAAGCAGATTAAAAGCACAAGCGAAGCTTGCTGAGAGTAGTTTTTTGAATATCCCCGCTTAAGGAAGCAGACATATCCGCATTAATACATATGTTTATGTATATATATTTCTATGCACGCGCTTTGAACCTGTTCTTTTGACAAGTTTTGCATAACTGAAGTTAACTTTAAAATATGCAGCACATAAAAGACTTAATTATATATATTTGATTAGCTAATGTTTATCATTTGCTTCTTTCTGTCTTTTGCAGAGGCCGCCGCACACTAATCACAGATAGACAGAGACAGAGCGAGAGCGGGAGAGAGAGCGAGAGAGAAAGAGAGAGTGGGGCAAACTGCAACGATTATAAGCGGGGAATCCCCCTCCTCCCCCCCACAACCAGCCTAAATGCCTCAGCGCACGTTTAAACACCATAAATGCGTGCCCAAAGCAGAAAACTGGGAACACATGCAAATTTGGTCAATGTCAGCCATGTTGCTAATGACAATAAGAGTTTATACCTATACATCTATAGCATACGTTGTAAAATAAAACGGCACTAGCAACAACAACAACAACAGCAGCAACAACAACAAGAACAACAACAAGAACAGCAGCAACGCCCAGCAAAGAGTTCTTCTTCCGCCTCCTCCTCGTCCTGCTCCCACACAAAACAAAAAGTTGGCAACGCTTCCCGCTTCGGCTTCTGTTCCTGCCACTGCCCCTGCTTCTGCTGCGACAACAACGACTGCTACAAGCGGCATGCCGGCAAACGTGCAACAACAACAAATAATTACGCAATTTAACAATCAAACATTTTTTGGACAACTTTACAAAACTGCCTTGTAGTTTAAAGCAAAAATATATAGTTATCTAGCATACCTATACATAAACAAATATACATACATACATATATATCTATATACATCTATATATATATATATATATACAAATATACACTTTAGTGACAAACAGTTTAAGCCACCGTTTTTGCGGTCGAAGCGTGCAGCAAAATATTTACAAGCACGTTAAGGATAACCGAATACAAAGTTTATATACACATCTATCGGAGGTAAGCAAGAAATTTAACTCAATTTGAAATTCGAAGAAAATTTCGACTCCCACAAGTCTGTCAAAACTGAGTCGATCTTCTAATTTAGAAATTCTTTTTGGGCCTTGGTTTATCCTCCTTCACCTTGCACCCCATCCTACAAATTTCTTAATGACCACAGTTGGAGTTAGTACAACATATATATTATTGATCAGGGTAGGGTCAAGTCTCGGGCACTTTTACTTGACTCTTGCGATTTGCATTTGCATTTGCATTTGCATTCGGCTGTCTTTGGCAGAACCTCTCGAACCAACCACGAACCGCACCCATTACCAACAGTCTTAGCCGGAGTGCGGCAGCACCAGGAAATGCTCCCAGCACAATGCGAAATGGTATGAAAAACTATATACATATATATAGAAACTGTGGCCAGCTAATAACGCTCCATCGGCAGCGGAGCAGTGCTGTGCTGGGTGGTGTCTAATCAAAGATTGTGTATACGCACCGTTTGCCCTGTTATTAGACAGAGGCAAAGCCAATATTTTGCATAAACGTCAAACATCTTGTAATCAATGTATATTAGGCGGCATGCGGCAGGCGGCATGCAGCATGCAGCATGCAACCAGGCAACAGGCAGTGGGCAGCAGGCAGCAGGCAACAGGCAACAGGCAATTGCAACTGCAACAATGGCAACAGCAGCAGAAGATGGCGCCACTTAACAACAACAGCAACAACAACAAATAGCAATTTCTAATGCCAGCGAAAGGTACACTCTGAAAAAAATATATGAATTAGAATTTGGACAATGGAAATTAGGATTTAGAAAAAATAAAATAAATCTAAAAATATCTTTCTTTATCGTAATTTTCCTTTCATGTTTCTTGCTGATTCCAGCAAAAGTGTTTTTTTGATTTTTACTCCAAAACACTTCGAATCTTCAGGAAGAGATTCACAGGATGCATTCAATTTTATTTATTTTATATTTCAATTTCCACTTCTAAAAAACTACTTTCAAGCATAAATAAATCTGCAGAGTGTAAAAAGTAGCCATAAAATTTGTACACAATTTATTCAGTTCATTTAGAAATTATTTGTTTTAATAAATTCATAACTGTTAATTGTTTGCTGACTTCTTTAATAGTTTGAATGCAACTTTTGCCGGTCGCAGGTGGAGTGTTCCTTATATTTTTTACTTAGATTTCATTAGAAATAAATGACGGAGAAGCAAAAACACCTGCCAACTCTTAGTCAAAGTAGTTTTTCAACTTTCCTGCTCAAAATGCTAAAATATTTTTTGTGCAAACGCAAATGACTTGAATAAAGTATTTTGAAAGTTTCGAAAATGAGGAAATTATATTTCGCTAATTACATTTTTGCCCAGTTCTATTGCATTGTTTTGTCCGAGTGTATGTGCAAGTGTTTGTTGTTGTTGTTGTTGCTGTTGTTGTTGTTGCTTGGGCTCTCTTTGGCATTTTCTTTCAAGTTTTCTTCTATGAACTTGCTGGCAGAAAAGTGAATAGCCGCCGCCGCCGCCAGCTGCTGCCGCTGCTGCTGCTGCTTGTATTGAGTAATGGAAAACAAGTTTTCCGCGCCGCATGCGCATCACCAAACAACAACAATAAAAGCAATAGTAACAGCAACAACAACAGCAACAACAACTATTGCAAACTGGCATGCAATGGAAAAACCAGCGCAGGCGCAGGCGCAGCGACGCAAACAGCGCCGTCAACAGTTGACAGCGGCGCGGGCAGCAGCAGCGGCAGCAGCATCAGTGCCAGGCAGCGCAATGCTGTAATGTCAATTATCGTTGTTGTTGTTGTTACTGTTCAATGTACTCTCTCTCTTTCGCTGCTGCTTCTGCTGCTGCTGCTGCTGTTATTGCTGCTATTGCAGCTTTTTGCCATCGCCATTTGTTCGTTGTTCGTAGTTCAATGTTAACGAACTTTTTGCGCCGAGTTGCAGCTGTTGTTGTTGTTGTTGTTGTTGTTAGACTTTCACTTGCAATGGTTTTGGCAGCTTAGAGAGAGCCAACAGCAACTGCAGCAGTTAAACGTGTTGTTGTTGTTGTTGTTGCTGTTGCTGTTGTTAGCTTTGCATGCGGTTCAATAACATGTTATGTAAAAAGCATTTTTCCAAAGTTGCTTTTGCTGTTTTGTTGTTGTTGCTGGCTGCTGCTTGTTTTGGTTTTTCTTGCAACTCTGTTTTTCTTTTTTTCGGCTTTTGTTTTTTTTTTGTTTTCTTCGCGCAGCTGTTGCACATTTTAGCGATGGAAACTGTCCACAGCCCCCGTCTCCGCTCGAACCCTTCTCCACAATTGCGCAGGGCGCTGTTTGCTGTTTGCTGTCGTAATTCGCAATTTGAAATGTTATTGAACTTTAAACGAAATTAACTTTGATTCAAAAGCAGAGTTTGTTTTAGCCGGAAGCCAAAAGCACACAGAAACACAGCAAATCTTTGTTGTAAAACAATGTAAAATGCGACGACGACTTTCCATCAACTCTCAATTTTAATTCAAAATCCTCATTGCCTCATTGCCTCTTTGCCTCATCTTCTGCTTTCGAGTTTGTTATTTTGACTGAGCATTTCGCATTGTTGCGCATCGAATCAGTCGCCAAGAAACGCCTCCTGAACGCAATTAGTTGCTAATAATTAAGCAAACTAATTAGGCAAACACGACATTAACTGGGGCCATACAATTACAGTCTAAGGAGCGGAATAAGTTTTAGGATCATTGCACAACTAATCAAATATCGTAGAAAACTAGAATTTCCCAACTGAAATGTAGTATCAATAAATAGATCTAAAACTATAATGCAACAGCCTTGGTTGCAACTTTAAGGAAAGAAACTTTACAATCACTTTTAGCATCAATTTCGAGCAATTTGACTTGAAAAGCAGTATTTTTCTAGAGATAAAAACAGATCAAGAAGGCCTGGTTTTTGAAAATCGTCTCAGTTTTGACAAAGTTAAATGGCAGTTGCAAATTGGGAAACATGTAAATTTCAATTTGAATTTATTTGTGATTTTTTCTTCTTTTCATTGCAGACTTTTAGACGTAAAACAGCTGAACGGGAAAAATCCAAAAAAAACAAAAGAAAAACTATTAACAAATTTAAGCCAAAATAATAATAATAGTTATATGTATATAAATAAATATATATATATATATATATTCAACTGATAATAAGTATATACACCATATACACATAGTAAATAATCGAATTTTAGAGTGGTCTTATTTTTTACATCTTTTTTTTTTGGTTTAGCAAACCAGCTTCCAAAATTAAGAACAGTTTTAACTACAGCAGTTGAGCATAAACTTTTAAGTGCAACAAAAAGAAAACAAACACAAAAACAAAACAAAACAAAAACAAAAACGGAAACCAAACCAAAACCGTCTAAAAAAAGTGCCTAAAAATAATCTGATGCAAATCTGAAAGAAAAACAAAAACAAAGTGAATAAATACAACGTGTGATAAAAGTAAAAGTTTACAACAGCAACAAAAAGGAAACACAACTTTTTGATTAGTTTAACTAAACGATAGAAAAAGAGAAAAACATTCAAAAGCAACCCCATCAAGGGTGACTAGATATTTTCAAGTGCGAAAGGGGTAACAGGAAACGGCTTAACGCTGGCAGTTAACAGCATTTGCAGTGCAGGCTTTGCCCTATCAGCGATGCCATTTATCGATGACGCACTGCTCTGGTGTCCGGATAACGATGGTCGTCTTGTTGGTGGTCTAGACTTGGCAGCATGCATTGCGGTAAATACATATCTCTCTCTCTCTCTCTCTAAATATATGCAACTGTTTGATGGGCATTCAAAGCTCAGCTCAAAGTTTTCCGTTTTGCAAACTGATTGGAATCTTATTGGAACTCTTTAAAGCTGCTCCTCTGTGTAGCAAATGAGCTTTTTAAAAGCTCTTCCACTTAATAATGTTCGTTCTCTTTCTGTCTCGCGCTCTCTCTCTCTCTCTCTCGCAGGACGATTCCACGGTCAATGCTGAGAATATTAATCCAACAGTTGGCACAAACAACGCATTGCAGCAGCAACTCCAACAACAACATCAGCAACTTCAACAACAGCAGCTACAACAGCAACAGCAACAACAACAACAGCAATTACATCAACTACAACAACAACAGCAGCAGCAACAACAGCAGCAACAACAACAACAGCAACAGCAACAACAAGCCGCTGACAGCCAAGAGCTTTGCGGCTCGGCGGCGCGCAATGTGAATGTGGTGGTGGAGCCACTCTGTGGCAGCGACTCCTCCGATGAGCTTTTTCGCACGCTCTCCGAGAGCAGCTTTGAGATCGAGAGCCTCCTGTCCGATTTGGCGACTGTTGAGGTCAAAGTCGAAAATGTACATCCGCCAAGAAAATGAAACACAGACAAGTTGAACTACACACGCACACACACACACACACACACGCACATACTTACATACATATATTAACACACACACTCACACAGACACACACATATTCATACTCTTATGCGCAGGACTCCCCTTTTTGCTTATATCTGAAAAAATCGGAAGAACTTTTTAACATTTTACCATTTATAATTTTATTTCGTTTGCTCTTTTCTTCCCTGACTGCAACAACCGCAACAACAACAACAACACAAAACTTCTGCTTTTTCTTCTTCTTCTTCTATTGCTATCTCTTTCCTAGGAGGAGAACAACAACAACAACGTTATCAGCGATAATGATTTTGCCAGCGTTGCCGCCGCAGTTGTCGCCGGCGATGATCTACTTGCGAAAGATAACGCCCAACTGAGTGTTCAGGGTCTGGTCGATTCTGTGGGCGCCAGTTTGGCGGACAGCGGCGGCAATCCCAATGGACACGGCCAGCAGCTGCTCGGCTTTGGCGCCAGCTCGGCGACAGCTGCGTCCGCAAAGCGAACGGGTAAAAGCTCTTCAAATTCAGAGCTCTATTCGAAAGTGAATTGCTTACTTATTTTTTATATACGTAGGTTTTTTGCTGCCCTGCGATCTGCTCAACAATAACAATAACAATAACAACAACAGCAATGGCGATTGTACGCCGGATGAGTCGCGTTTTGTGACGGTGACCAGCGCCTCGGCGAATCCGCTCCTAGTGGAAAAACTGATGTCGAAGTGCTTAAATATTGACAAGCGTTTGGATAAACTGGACGGTGAGTCACTGAACACATTTTTAAATATTGCGCGTCTCATTTTAAAACTTAAACTTGAAGCTGGCTGCGCTTCGTCAGTAGCGTTAAGTTGGCTACGCGCAGTTGCGAGTGATGAGCTTTACAAAGCTTTAAGAGCTTTTACTTATACAACAGTTTTGCATTCACTGTGCCATCGCTAAACGACCGCAGAGGTTGTATGTCCTTAATAAGCAGCATATTTCCGCCATGGTAGAGGTATGTGCTAAGTTCAGCTTAACGAATGTCAGCAATTACTGAATGGGTGTGAAACTTAGCTGATTGGTGAAAATGTCGATTTAAATTTATCGTAACGATCTGGAGACTTTCGAATATCGTTTATGCTGCAGCGAAAGGCATGAATGTAAAAATGTCTTATTTAATTAAATTAATTATTAAAGTATAATGTTTGGTAGTTTGTCAATAAAGCGTGGCAAATATTATAAGCAACTAAATATAAATTGTCTAAACCTATTTAGAGTCTATTGACGCAAGGCTTGAGGAAAGTCGCATTTTGAGTTATTTACCGTTGCTGTCCCCAAATATAGCAGACAGAGCAGACAAGCACACAGACAAGCAAGCACTCACACACACACACACACACACACATACAAATAGTTAAACAAAAGCACCTACTTCCTTTTCTAACGGTCCTAAACCCCAGACAGAGCTGAGCGCGGAGTGCGGTGTGCACTTTGCGGGAACTTTGCCTTTGTCTGTATGCCCTGCACAAAAAATGCGAAAAGAGTATATTGGGTTTAGTACTGTTGAAGATGGATGGGGAAAATAAGAATATTAGCTACACTAGTAAGCTATATACGCATCACATAAATTGCCTATTTTAATGGGTATATCTATATATATTTATATGTTTTTATCTCTCTTACAGTGTATAGTGCAGTCGTGCTTGCCTAGCACACTATATCCACTGTTTTATAGCTATAAATCTCATTATGTTCTTTCTCAAACTATTTATGACTAACAGTTTGAGAGCCACTGCATTATTACACAGCAAAACAGTGTATAGCGCAGTCGTTCCTGCTGGTTTCCCTCTACTTTTTGGGCCTTTTTATATTTCCTTCACACGCTGCTGCTGTGCACAAGACGGAGACGGCAAGCCAGCTAGACAGAAAGAGAGAGTGAGTGAGAGAGAGTGAAAGAGAGAGAGAGGGAGAGAGAGAGAGAGTGAAAGAGGGGAAGAGTCGAAAATGTTTGTTTGCCCTGCGGGCAGGCCAATAAATTTTGCGTGTGGAAATTGTGCGCTCAAGGTCAAAAGGATATTGCCACGTTGCGCTCGCATTGGTGTTGTAGGAAACAATTTCTACGCCTGTATTGGGCCCCCCAGCTATATACACATATATAAATATATATTTTTCACACACAGACAAAATGGCGGCCCACACAACCATTTTGTGTGTGTGGCAGACAAAGCCGACGACGACGTCAACGTTTTTATGTGAATTGTGCCTCAGACTCAAGTCTGGCACTGGATGAGTTGTGCTTGTTGTGCTTGTTGCTGTTGTTGTTGCTGTTGCTGAGGTTGCTGCTTTTGGGGCGGCTGCTTGCCAGGCAACCTTGAACTTGAAATTTTCGTGCGAGTTCAGTCGTAAAAATGAAACAGACATAAAAATGGGCGCAATCAACAATTTTTTGGGGCTGCTCGCCAGCCTGAATAGACTTCAGTTTGGGGGCGGGTGGGCAGGTGGGGGCTGCCTGGGTTTGTTGGGTGGCTTATTTTATTTTTCTTCGTGCTTTTTCTTTTTGGGGGGTAGCCATTGCTGCTGCCATTTCATGCTGACTGGGCTGGTTGGCCGCTTGGCTGTTTGGCTGCTTGGTTGTTTGGTTGTTTGGCTGGGTCGTGTCCTGTTGGGTTCAAGCGCCGCTCAAGCATTGAACTTTAATTTTCAGTTTCAAGGATACGCTTCTGCCTCGCTTGATGAGTGGCCACCTTTTCTGGGGACGAAAGCACAAAATGTTTGTTGGGGCCCCAATCAGAGGCGGTGGCGGCGGCGGCGGCGGCGTCTCTTCTGCTCAACAAGCCGTTGACATTGCCGCTGCATAAAGATTGTTCTTGCTGCTCGCTACTTGTCGAGGCAGTCGACGTCCAAGGTTCTATTGCGGCCACCCTGCTAGTTACTGAGACACCCCCCTCCGCCACCCCTCCGCAACTGCCACAAACCCAACATGGCTTTGTCATCAGTTAGTTGGCTGGCTGCGACTTGGCCACGTTAATAATGTCAAGGGGTTCCACACACGACCAACTCAAAGCAGCAGTTTCAATTTTTGAAAAGTGCGTTAGTTTCTGCGTTCGCTGATTTTGTTAGTTGTTGTTGTTGTTGTTGGTCCGTCCGTTCACTTCAGGGATGGGCAACGCATAAATCGCACATTTTTATGCGGGTTTTTTTTCTTTTGTTATTAATAGCTTAGACATGAACGTCGAGGCTTTTATATAATATTCTTAAGCATTGCCTAAATGAAATAAATGTTGAGCGTTTTACAGAGGATTGCGTTTATTTTGTTATGGGTTTCCCCAAATTAATCATGGCAAATATTCCCCAGTAGCCCCATAAATCAATGTTAAATTGTGGATGAGAATGTGCCAAGCTCATTATTAATAAAATGTAGCCAAAAAATAATCAGGAAACTAGCAGATTTATAGAAATATATATATACATATTCCCTCTATCTAAAATTCATGTTGGAGAATTGATAAAAATAAATAAATCACAGATTATCAAATATGAGTAAATATTTTGTAATTTTGTATTTAATTTTCTTACGTAAATTGAATGTTTCCCACACTTTTCGACACTTCAAATCGAAACGCTTCTCGTTGGCCCATCCCTCGTTTGTTGGCTGATTGGTTAACTGACATTTTCTATTCTATTGCTGGCTGGCAGTGCAAAAGTGGCTGTGTATTGCTTTTAGCCATAGCTCATGGCTCATGGCTAAATCAAGCAACAACAGCAGCAGCAACTGTTGCAGCGTTGCACGCATTTCTTGGCTGCAATTTGAATTTCAAATCGTGTCGCGCTTTTCAAATGTGCGTTGTTATAGCCAAATCAGGATTTCTGCGTGTGCCTCGGGCAACAAATCGCCTAACCACAATTAACATTATAACTAAAGCAGCAACAACGAAACTAAAACAACAAAAACAACTGCAACAACAGCCACAGCAACAGCAACAACAACAGCAACAACAACAACAACAAACGGTGTCAGGGGCGTTCATTTGTCCATTGCCAGCCAGCGAACCGGGCCGAGCACGTCACTGTCACCACCGTCACCGTCGTCTAAGCGTCAGCTAACCCCTACTGCACGCCACCCCCCCCCCCCCTCCGTACCGGCCAACCCCTGCCCCCTCGTAGCACCTAACGCCCCCAGCCTCTACCCTGGCATTTGCCTCAAGTGCAAAATGTTGCCACTGCTAAATGCACTTTGCAATTTTGTTGATTGGTGGATTGGCAATTGTTGTTTACACATTTATTTTATTTGTTGCTGCTGCTGCTGTTGCTGCTGCTGTTGTTGTTGCTTTTTCTATGTTTTTCCCATTTATTCATTTCGTTTTAATTTTCATGCATTTGGCTGGCGACTTGTCTAAAATTGTTCGGTTTTTTCTCTCATTTTTTGTTTTTGTTTTTGTTTTTGTCTCTTGTGTGTTATTATTTGTAGTTTTTTATGTTACGAGTTTTTGTGTCACGCAAAACGCAGTTGACCGCTGGGTTCAAGTCTTAACGGATATCATTTGAATACCCTGCTTGAGCGCCAAAATGGGGAGGTTAAGTGTTGCCCAAGTCCATCATCATTTTGATTTAATTGTAGAGCAATTTGAGGAATGGCTGAAACGAAAAAGTTTAAATACCCTGTGCAGGATGTGGTCATCATGGATAATGATCCCCCATCTATATATATATATATAAAGTCACACTCCAAAATATATTAAATTAAGAGCTATTCAATAAATATATAAAATGATAAAAATGAATAAAGAATGCACAAATTCTGCGATTATTAAAATATTAAATTGTTCGAAATTTGTTTGTTTATCAGACTACAAAATTAGCTTACCAATAGCGAAAGTAAAAGATTAAAAATATAAACAGAGATGAGGAGTTAGCGGGGTATTTTGGTAACATTTATTGGCATATTCATTTAGAAGAAAGTAATTCAAAATATAAATAGAATTTCTATATTATAAATAAGCAAATATCTGCTGCTTTGCAGTAAGATAAGTTTACACACATCAAAAAACTATCTGTCGAATTGTAGGGTATTTGAATAGTCGATCTTCCACTAACACTACACTTGCATTTGTTCTTAATACTCAGTCAGTTGCAGGAGCCTCACCTTGTTAAGCTCGTGTGCCAGATGAGGCCTTGTTTTTGGTCTTTCGGCTAACGTCTTTTGTATTTTGTATTTTGCGTTTTGTATTTTGTATTTTGAGTTGTGTATTTTGTGTTTTGTATTGCAAGTGATGTCATTTTTTTTGGCGCCATTTTGTTTGGGATTGATTAATGACAACTCCATCAATATGAATATCTTTAATTGGTTGTGGCAGACAATTGTGCAACTGGAATAGAAAAGCTGCAGTGGGTGCGCCAAAAGGTGGCAACTTAATTAGCTGCCACAAGTGACTAGAATGGATCAAAAGAGCCAACCAGTTGCTGATTGACACAGACACAATTCAAATCTGATTTTAAACTAATTTGTTCTTTTCAAGCTGGGACGTGTAAATTTTGAAAATAACTAATTTATCCTTAAAAATATGTAGAATCTTTAAGATTAAAAAAAAGTGCTGGAAGGCTTATTTCTAGGAAATATATTTTATGAAAGATTGTCAAGCAACTTTCCTAAGTTTTGGACATTTTTCGTGTGTCTAATTCTGAAAAGAAACCTTTATTTTTTTAAGATTTTATTCGTATATAGAAATAGTTTGCATGTCGATTTGGTTTGCTGAGCACATTCAAGATTTATCAGTGATATATATATATATATATCACATATATACTGATATATATGCATAGTGTTAATCAACACTATCACTTTTTTCCCAAGCACACTTGAAGCGTTCGCTGAAAAACAAATTGAAATTCAATAAACACACTCTGGCGATAGGCACACTGTCCTAATTGCACTGTAACCCATTAACACAGCAAGCAAACACAAGCAACAACTACAACAACAAGAGCAACAACTAAAACAACAACAACAGCAGCAACAGCAACAGCAACAAACGATCGACTTCCATTGTTGGTGGACGATCGTTTTGGTGCCTCGCCGCTGTGGAAATTTTCACCTTCACCCCACACACACAAAACAAGGCACAAAAACAATAACAATAACAGTGCAACAAGCAGCAAACACAAAACAGACAAATGAAAATAATAATAGAGCAAATGTGTGTTGCTCTCTGTGAGTGTGTGTGTTTAGTGGGGTGGCAATGCTGGCGTTTGAGGTGGAAATGCATTTTCTCTCTATGGCGATAACAGCCAATGAAAATGAAACGACGCTTTTCCATATGCAACAGCAGCAGCAGCAGCAGCAGCAACAACAACAGGCAACACATTTCGCTGCACCCATTAGAGCAGCAAGTTCCCTCCCCCAACCACAATCCCCACCAAAGAAAAAGAATTGAGCAAATGAACTGAATACTGAATGGGTGCAGGAAGGATGATAATTGGGGGGAAGCGAGAGGTGCTTTGCAGTTGTGTGCGTCTGTGCGTGTGCCATATGTGTGTGTGTGTGTGTGTGTGTTTTCGGTTCCAGTTCCAGTTTCGCAGTTTCACAGCTTGTGCGACGTTCGCTTTTGTCGCTTGCTGTGCTTGCTGTGCTCACTTTGATTGCATTAGAGCGTGTGCCGCCGACTTCGCATCTCGTTATAAAAGTCACAAATGAAAACAAAAGCCAGCTCCAAATGATTATCATCCACATTATCATCATCACCATCATAATGATCATAATGATCGTAATAATCATAATGATGATACAACCTTACAAAATTCTCAGTCGCAGTCGCTGAGTCTCTGGTCTTAGTCTACGTCTCCGTTTACGTCGCAGTCTTTGTCTGCGTCTTCAGCTACGTCTTCGTCTTGACTTCGTCTCGACTTCGCCTCGTCTTCGTCTCGCTTTCGTCTCGTCTTCGTCTCGTCTTCGTGTCCGTCGCAATCTTTTGCGTTTAGGCTTTGGTCGGCTTTGAATGTTTAGCGCTGAACTTGTCTTGACTGCACACACAAAAGCAAAGCCAAATGTGCATTTGTGTGCGAGCGAGAGAGGCAGAGAGAGACAGAGAGCAACCAAACACACATTTTCGCTCAGCCGCAGCGACAGAGCGCCCAACCAAGCGGAGAGCAAGCAAGCAAGCAATACACAAATACAACGACAGCTTTATTTTTGCTTTGGCTGTAGCGTGTGGTATGCAGCCTTGAATTAGTTCGCTGCACTCGCGTGACGATGTATTTTATGTATGCGCTCACACATACACACACACACATATTTGTCTCTGTGTGCGTGTGTAAAGCAAACGCAAGGCAAACACAGTCAGCCCCGCTCGCGAGAGTCTGCGAAAGCTCTCCTTTCCCCCCACCAAGGCACATATATGAAAAAGACTTAGATGCGCATCGTCAACGACGCTGTCGGCGTCGCTGTCGCAGTCTCTGCCAGCGTCGCAGTCTTTTTGCTTTCATTGGCGCGAGGCGCTTCATTATACAAAATATCAACTGCTCTTGCTTCTGCTTCTTGTTTATTTCTTTCTTGCTGTTTTTGTTGTTTTTGTTGCTGTTGCTTTTGCTTTTGCTTTTGCTTTGCTTCTTGTTTGCATATCCATTTTCCGCCATTGAGCAAACATTTCCATTGTGCAGTTCGTGGGGTTCTAGTTCTAGTGGCAGCTCCAACTGCTCCCCTTCTTTTTATGTGACCCATTGGCAAACATTCAATAAATATGCATGCAGCGACTACACTTGCAAAAAATAATCATACACTTTGATATGTCGCTGAATGAGCGGGTGGCCCTAATTATCACCTCCTGTCACTCACTCACTCAGTCAATCAGTCAATCAGTCAACCAATCGTTCCGCATGTTAACCACCCACAACCCACACAAATTTACGCTGCAGCATCTTTGCCACAATCAGTCATCCACAGTGACAACGACTCTATATATAATTTAGACATCTGTCTAGGTTTATGGTCTCTTCAGATCGTGCCGACATTTGTATATATATATATATATATATATATGTATATAGAGCAGAGTATGTGTTAAAACGGATATGCATGATAGACAAGTCTTTCTCTCGAGCAAAAATTGTGTGCGAAATGTAAGAAAATTACGTTTAGCAAATGAGGAAAATGAGCGGAAAAAAGTATCGCAAAACGTATCTGTGTCATCTGCCGACAACTAATTGGATGTACAATACATGCACTTATATATAAATATATACATATATATACAAATATGTATTTATAACGGATCTGGTATGTTTTGTGTGTTACAGTTGCTCACTGAACCAAATGCAATTGTTACACGGACAAAACAGGAACATACAAAAATAATGTTTTTCACGTATTTTGTCCCCAATTTTTTGTTGAGGAATATTCACATTCATTGTTTCAGTCGATTTTATATCTAATTTTTAATTAATCAATATTCTTAATAAATATTCAAGTTGTTTTCTGCTACATCTGCTTCAAAAATGTCTTCGAATTTGTTGAGAAAGTTTTTTAAAAGGTTTAAGATTTCTTGGTATTGATTTGAGTAAAGCAAAAAATGCATTCTTCTAGGTCAGCTTGAAGATCTTCTCATTTATGTATGCAATTATGTTTTATATAGCGATAATCTTCTATATAATATATAATTAGGATCTAGTTAGCGACATTTCCATATGTCTTACCCCACACTGATTGTGGATAACGCGTGAGGAATCTGGCCACTGCAGGCTTCTCATTATGCGGCTAGAATGTGCAATCTTTGATCAGTGTTGTAAAGCTGTTACGTACTTACATACATATATATTTATGTTACGTATATCTTATGTCTATATATACATAGGCATTTATGCTGGGGACTGAGGCGACAGACAGCGAACCAGGCGTTGGTCGGTATTCAGATCGACACCCAGGCACATCGACACATAGACAGATAGAGAGAGAGGGAGAGACAGAGACAGCGATAGCGAAACAGAGACTGTCTGTCCTTCAAAAAGAATAAACACGCACACACACATATATATATATATATATATATATATATATACGTATACATACAGACAGTGCACGCAAAATCGAAAGCGAAAATTGCATGCGTAAGAAGCAAAATAACAGCAAGAAGAACAACAACAACAAAAAGAACAGCAGCAAAATATTAGGCGGATGTCTGTGGTGACAACGTGTGCATCTATAATCCGGCTGCGAATGTGTACAATATATATATATATATGTATATTATGCGTATATAAATAAAAGCTATATATACACTTTAGTATGTATATGCATGGGTTTTTTTTGCATATGCTTATGCGCCTAACGAGACCAAAAGGATGTAAAACTGAAACTGTATGATAAATGCAGCAATTAATGGCAGCAGATCGAGAGCAGATCTCCCAATGCCCTACAACTGCACACACATACAGACACATGCATATGCATTTGTATGTGTTTGCATAATATAATCAAGTGCAGGCGACCAAGTTTATGGAATCGGGAGACTCAAGAATCAAGACTCGCAACTAATAGACAGACTAACATACAGAAATGTATGTATCTGTGTGTGTGTAAGTGTGTGTACTACATACATACGTATTGTGTGTGCATATTTTAGAATGTAATTGTGCATCTGGCCTAGACCTAGAAAAGGAAATTTTGTTGCTGTTATTATTTATACTATTCGTTCAGTCGGTTCGCTCGTTCTTTCGCTCGTTCGTTCGCTCGTTCGTTCGCTCGTTCGTTCGTTGGGTTCGTTTAACGCTCGGCCTTATTCGTTTCGTTCGGTTTTTCGCATTCGTTCTAGCTACAACAATAACAACAACAACAAGAACTGTTCATCACTGAGTCTCTATTTGGTTGTTGTTGCAGTTTTGTTTGAGTCAAAATGCAGTGGTGCTCATTATTTGTTCTCCTTCCTCGCAAATTAAAAATATGCCTAAGCAAATAAAATGTATTCGCTTTTAGGTATTTGTGCTTTGGTTGCCGTTACAGGGTGCTTGTTGTTTTGACTGATAAATTAAGATCGATTATCGATTATCGAACGTGCTTGGCATATTAAACTTATTACTGATCTTTATTCGTATGTAGAATGTAGTAATTATTGCTCTCAATGCATATATTTATGTATACTTATATATATCATATCCTATCATATTATTTATAATAATTAGGGATACTTGATATTTATATATTATTGGATCTAACTACGAACACCCTTACTTAAGCCTGCTTACTTCAGTTATCTTATGTGTTGACTTCTTACTTAGACTAATTAATGCTAATGATGCTATAACGATCCATGTCCATGAAGATCTAATTACAGTTTCTCAGAAATAATTCCCCATTTCTTAAGGTGTTTTGCTATTTTATTTTATTTTTATTTGGTTTCTTATCTTTTAATTATTCTGTGGAGTTCTTACAACTTGGCGTATTCGATAAGTTCCAACAAGTTCTATTTAATCTATCTAAAATCAGTAGAAACACCCGTTTGCCGCTAACCGATACCGAAACATTGGCGTTGCATGCTGCAACAACACACTGAGAACAACAACAAGTGCTGAACGACGACAAATTTAATTGAAAAATATTTTAGCTATGTTTATTGTTGTTTGTGTTTGCGTTTGTGTTTTAGCTACCGATAGGCAGCCACGACCATAAAAGCCAGCAAGTGCGCCCCCAGTTTTGGCCCTGTTTGGGCCAACCCGTTGCAACATGCCGCAAGCAACAACAGCAGCAATAACAACAACTGCAACTGCAACAAGAGCACAGCCGACACGTTCAATACGCGCAAATTCTATTTAAAATACATAAATAATGTAGTGAGAACAAATAAGCAAACCAAGAGCGAAAAGTCAACTATGCCAAGTCGGGAGTGTTTCTGACTGGCAGCTACCCTGCACTCAGCTCTAACATACATACATACATACATACATACTTAATCTGTTGTAAATTATACCATATTTGATTATTATATTGAAAAAGGTTGATAGAATATCGATATTTATCGATCATTTATAATTTAGTTGAGCTTTCAATACAATGACTAGACTTGATAGCTTTTAAAGTCTACCTGTGATTTGTGTAGATGAAATATGGATTTTTATACTTAATGTCTACTTTTGATAACTGCCTAAATCTAACTTGGCATATAACTCACCGTAGCCTAACCCAACACATTTTTAATTTGTGTACAGGGTATGCAAAAATGCACCGAAAACGAACGCAACATTTGAAAACGCTTTGCCAGAGAGAATGAATTTTTTTTTTTTTTACACAGTGTGTAGCTTAAAAGGGGGCGGTGGTTGAGGAGGGGAGCGATGGGGGGAGCGGGGTAGGAGGTTGCTATTGCAGTTGCTGTGCCCGTGGCTGTTGTCGGAGTGTTCTATTCTGCCCGTGGGGAACCGACGACGCAACGATTCCGATACCGATTCCGATTCCGATTCACGTCGCTAACTGTCGAGCGTTGAGCTTCGACTGCCAACAAGAGCGAGAGAGAGAGAGAGAGAGAGAGCGAGGGGGTGTGTGTGGGGTAGGGGGTCGACACGCATGTTGTCCATGTCCCCATTCGAGTCAAGTGACGTGTTATCTGTCGCCTTCTCTCAGAACTTTGACTTCTATTGGTTGAATGTCGTTTGCAGTTTGCAGTTTGCAGTTTGTGCAAATTTGATGCTTGTCGTTGTTGCTGTTGTTTTTTTGCTGTTGTTGCTGTTGTTGAGCTGTTGCTGTTGCTGTTGCTGTTGTAGCTGTAGATCGATCTCACTTAGGGTACCGTGTTGTCGTTGCGCGCCCCAGTCCCCCTCACCCCTTCCTCGTCTCGCGCGTTGCAACTGTCCCGTGCCTCGCCTTCAACTCGACTGCGTCGTTTGACTCGTTTCAATGCCAATGAATGGATGTGTGTCTCTGTCACTATATATGTATGCATGTGTGTCTGTGTGTGTGTGTCTGTGTGTGTGTGTATGTTGTGTATTATGCGGCATTACGAATGGGAATTATTAGCGGCATGCCATGGAAAATTTAAACTGCCAATAGTGGCAAAACACTTTCCCTCTCATTGCTTTCCATTTGCAGCAGCAAACAACTTCATCATCATCACCATCATTTCGTGTAGCAGCCAAAGCAGCCATGCAGCAGCAGCAACAACAATTTGCAGCTTGCAACTTGCAACTTGCAGCTATGCAGTAATTATTGCACGATCAATTTGCCGGCTGCCGGCTGCCGGCCATCATCCATGTCGGTGAAAAACTTTCTTTGAGCACATGTTTCTACACACATATTTATTAATAATTGCACAGAGCCTAGGCTAACAGATAAAAGAGAGGGCAGCTCCAACAATTTCGCTGTCAGATCAACTTGAGTCTGGTTAGAAAGATACAACTTTGAAGTCTGTTTCAACAAGCGACGATTTTTATTAGTAAAGCTAGCAAATTTATGTCTATAATAGAAGCATTGGTAGGCATCTGAAATAAGCTAAAATTTGTCCAACTAAAAATAGCACACAATTACTTAGATTAGTACAGCTTAAGGGTTTAAGCAGCTGGAATGTCCCTTCCAACTGTTCAAAGCCCCATTAATTATGGCTATTAAAACAGCTGGAGACTTTTCCAATGTGCTGGAAAAGAAAAAAAAATGGAGGAAGGATAGTCTAGGAAAGGAAATCACGAAAGGCCATATGCCAGCCACGCCAAGATTCACACAAAACTTTAAGCTCAGCTCTCTCACACATACACACATGCATGCATACATACATACATATGTATATATATATATATATATATTATATATGTATATTACAGTTGAGTGTAAGTTAGTAGCAGTGACTTGCTGACGAAAACGAACGTTGGATGAGCTGTCGCCGTCAGCATTGCTATTTTTACAGTCGCTGTTGCTGCTGCTGTTGCTGTCAGCGTCTGCGTCTGCGCCAACGTCAACGTCAGCGCCAGCGTCACTGTCCGCCGTCTGCCGACGCCTCTAATGCCTGTCGCCTCTGTCTTCTCAGTCCCAATGTCTGCGGTTGACGGTCGTACAGTTAGACGGACGTTTGCTTTGCTTGCATTTACAACTTACATACACACACACTTGCACACTTGCACACACTTGCACACTTGCACACACACATACATAGACAGATAGGCAGACATGCACAATAATGGCATTGAAAATCTTTTTCAATAAAACACGTAAACAAACAACAAAAACCAAAAGCAAAACAAGTAAAACTAGCTAAGCAGAGAGTGCTTGACTACCAGATACGCTGTAAGTGGGGCTTGTATTTTACATTAACGATATTTAATGCTGGGGAACATGATATATTAAGTAGAAAAAGTTGGAGAAGCACTTAAGAAATTTGTGGGCTTCAATTCTAAAGTTAATTTAGGATAAATTAATTAACACAAATAAAGTTGCATAAACAATGCCTTTAATTAATCAACGATTTTAATTAACTTGGCATTATGATGGGCATATTTTTTAATAGATGCGATGACAGTTTCAAAATGCACATGTCAAATTAGCACCAGCGCTAAAAGCTCCTCAGCTCAATGGCGTACTGGGTATAAATGAAATGAAAATGAAACGTACACGGCAATTTACACACACACACACAGACACGCACACACACGCAAATATGCCTACGAATTGCCATACAAAAGCAACAACAACAACAGCAATTTGCAGTTGGACTGCATTTGATTTGAACTTTCAGCTTGATAGTTGCTCAGTGTCTTTATTATTTATTTATTTATTTTTATTTTTTTTTTTTTTCAATATATTTTCTTCATATTTAGGCACTAATCAGCGACTTGATAATGTGTGAGAAGTTTTGCTGTTTGATTCAGGCTTTGCAGCTGCATCTTTTACCATTATTATTATTATTATTATTACTATTATTATATGCATACAGACAGAGACAGAGAGACAGATATGCTATAAGATAATATATACATATGCACAACATACTTTGGAAAATTTCCAACAAAAACTGCCTCTTTCAAATTTATATTCATTGTGTTGAACTTGAAAAATCGTTGTTGTTGCCGTTTGTTATTGTGCAGTTTAATCAACTTTTGGTTGGCAAGTTCGAGAAACGTTTCAATGCATTTCGATATGGGATTAGATGCAATGCATTGTTTACCGTAGAGGTTGTCCGAGGGGATGCACAACTGCACGTATTGTTGCAAATTGAATTTGCTAAAAAAAAAAAAAAACTACAAAATATATTTACAAATAATAAATGTGCATGTGTTTGTGTGTATGTAAATGTGTGCGTTAGAAAAATACTGCATTTTAAATGTAATTTTATTGAATCGAACAAGGCTTAGTTTTTGCATGCGAATGGTAGATCAATAAATACAAATATATATATAGATATATATATATATATATTTATTTTGCTTTATTGATTGATATTTATGTCGTAGAGCGAGCCTCCTCCACTTGCCAAATCCCTTCTTTGTAAGGTGCTTAGCATTAGTAAGTGATTCCTCTTTGGCTCCAGCGAAAGTCTACAAGCATAAATCAAATTTAAAGCTTTCGCAAATCATAGAAAATCTCAAAACAACATTCAAACACACTCCGAACGGTATTATTGATTGTGTTGTGTGTGTGACACACACAACACAATCAATAATACACCCCAACGCTACTCGTTAATTAAAATAAATACTTTCCGGCTTGGGAGCCGGCGCAGCTTTGCTGCCCAAGAAACTGGCCAAAATACAGCAAAAATAAAAGCATTGGGAAAATCAACGGCAAGTATCGATACCATCGAATGTGAAACTGGCCACATGTGGCCAGATATCTCTCTGTGTGTGTGTGTGTGGTGTGTGTGTGTTGCAAAGCAACGCGTTGCAGCGTTTTCTTTTTGCCAGCGATTTCCTTTGGTTTGGCCGTTTGCTGTTTACGTTTTCGCCGCATGGCCAAGAAGTCAGTCAGTTAGTCAGTCAGTGCTACCAGGGCCGCATGCTTGTCATGATGATGATGATGATGTTGATGATGATGATGACTATGCCAAAAGCGAACAGACGCTAAACGGCGAGTTGGCCAACAAGTTGGCTCCAACTGGTTTTCAGTTTTTATATTTTTCTCTTTTTTCTTTGAACGTTTTGTGTGCCTCAACCCCAGACACGAGAGCGAGAAAAGTGGAGAGGCAGCATTAGAAATTAGCCATATACAACGACAATCAGCCAGCGCATATATAAATATATATATATATCATACGGATAAACATGTTGCCAACCAACTGCCTGGCCGGGCCTGGTCGGGCCTGGCCAAAAGGAAAGAAAGAAAGAAAAACTATGCGAAATTCACTTTCATTATGAATGACCGGCGATGCATACAAATGCAACAGCGGCTCTGAAGTCATCCAACCTGGCCAACCAAGTCGGTTAGCAAAATCATGATTATTCACATTCTGCTCAAGCTGCAATTTAGCCAGATTGCACGTGACCACAATTGAGGCAGTCTCCGCAACGATGACAAACTGAATAGGCTTAAAATAGACTCTTGTCAGTTGTGGCTAAAAACATTAAATCTGATCAACTAACGAAGATTGATCTTTGGCGACTCTATTGGCGACTAAGCCAATTATTGATCGCGAGGCAAGTTCAGTGAAGGTTTGCCTCTTGGCTAAGTTCTATCTTTAAAATTGATGCATCTACATTTTCCACAACTCTCTAGAAAATGTCCACCAATTGGCTTACTCCGACGCAATTTTTGACGTGGCTTGTTCCATTTCTAAAGATGATCCAAAAATCATAATAGAAATATTTCCCAAGTCTATTAAAAAGTTGCTTCTCAGCTGCCATAATTTTATTCAAACTGAACCATTTTCATGTCATTGGCCATTTTGTGAATGTTGTCTTCTGCAACTAATTCTGGATTTTGACGTGATCAAACTTTAAGTTGCGATAACTTTGTGAAAACTCAACCGATTTTCAATCATGTCTGTCCTGGCTTATGTGCTATTTACTACTGTCTGCAAGCCATATTTAAGCCACGCGTTCTTAGCTATTTTATTGCTCTATTCTTTTAACGCTCTGCACTTGTTCTGCTTTATCTTGGCAATAAACTTAAGCTGGCAATGATGGTGGCTCGAGCTTGAGGCGCTCGTTTCCCTGGAGACAACCTCTAAAATTTAGGACGCTGCTCTCGAGAAATGAAAAGAAAACAAATGAAAAGCAAAGAAAAACCAAAAGGAAAAACCCGATTACAGTTTTCGCCATCCACGAGTCTTCACATACTTATTAACTAAGTTAGGAGTGAGTCTCGTTTAGCGCTTGTGTTGTTGCACTTCTCGCTTTCATTTTCTTTGCTGCCGCTGCCGCTGCCACTGCTGCTGCTGCTGCTGCTGCAAAAAGTAAAAATAATTTGCTTTTCGGTTTTGCGAGAAAATCGAAAGTTTTTCCACACGCCATAATGCAAAAAGAAAGTGCAAGTGCAACATGCGGCCAAAGAAAGGAAAATCAAAAAAAAAAAAAAAAATAACCAAGACGACGACGAAGGGGCAAACGGCAGTTGCAGACGGCAAACAATGCCAACGGGCTAACGGGCCAACGGGGCGTATGAGCGACTTGTTGTGGCCAAAAGTAGGATGCCATTGTTTGCGGTTTTGCTGACGAGTTTTGTTTTATTTTTCTTTTTCTTTTTCTTTTTTTTTTTTTGCTGTTTTGCACATTTTGCTAGCTTTTTCTATGTTTGTGTTGTGGCATTTTCGTTGTCAAGTGCAAGTGAAAAAGCGACGCTGAAATGAGCAGTCCGAAAACAACAACAACAATGGCAAATCTGCACACACAAGCCACAAGCCATTGGCCATTTCCTTTGGCCAACAACAGCATTTAATGCCACTCGGTTGGCTTTCGATTTTGTTCAAGTTTAATTAAAACTCATAAAAGTCGCCACTCGCCAGACGACGCACTCTCGCCCATTAGCTAGGATGCCCTCAGTCCTTGCCATTAGCTGCTGCTCCTCTTCTTTGTGCTTGTTAACTGGTCTGGTCTCTTACCAAACACATTGGCATTGAACAAACTGCAAGGCGATATGCGATAACTGAGAATGTTGTATCAACAAATTGAATACATAATGTCTGCAATATGCAAATTGTTGCCTTCTTTATCGCTTCGCCTGCTTCTGCTTGTTGCTGTTGTTGTTGCTGCTGTTGTTGCTGCTGTTGCTGCTGTTGTTGCTGCTGTTGTTGCTGCTGTTGTTGCTGTTGTTGCTGCTCTTGTTGTTGTTGCTGTTGTCGTCTTCTTATTTTTTGTTTGCTTCAATAACAAGTGCAAGTTTAAGCCACAAGTCGGAATGGTCAGAACCGAATTGGCCAAGAGTCAGGGCTAAATGGCTGTAACTGTTGCTGTTGCTGTGCTTCTGTTGCTGTTGCTGTTTCTGGTCGCAGTCGTAAGCACTGCTGTAATTGCCATGTTACAAGCCTCACTTACACGTTGATTACTCATACGCACCGTGGGCCAAATGAGTTGACAACGTTTTTTCTTTTTCCTTTTTCTATTTTTTTTTTTTTTGTCATTTTTCATTTATAATTTTTTTTTGGGTCCAATGCTAATAAAAACAATGACGATTATGTCTTTCGCTGACGGTCAAGTGCGTTGTGTATTTTTTGGTTTGTTTTTTTTTTTTTTTGAGTAACTGAACTTCTCGACTCGTAATCATTTCTTTGTTTTACTATTGTTGTTGTTGTTGTTGTTAAGAAATGGGGAAACAGCTGCGCCGAAGGTTGCTGGCGGTTAGGCAATAAAACCGCTGAGCTAGTTACTTTTTGCATGAAAAGGTGAATGCCAACACAACGACCACAAACGAAAAGCTTTAACAACAAATTAAAATAGCGAAAAACATAAAACAATGTTACAAACTTGACCAAAAATTTCCTGAAGAGACCATCTCTGACGGACTTACTTTTATGGCTTACTGACAACTTTCGAGATCAGTGCTTAAATTTAACATAAATATTTAAATACTTTTCTGATAGTTCCAGAAAATGCTGAAATATTCGCATTTATCCTAATTGTTTTTTTTACAAAATAAATACTTCAATTATTATTCGTTAATCCCTGAAGCATTTTTTCTTAATTAGGTCTCCTTTGCTTGCTGTTGCTGAAATTAATCTTTGCGATGAGTCAAGGACTTTAAGACACCCTCAAATTTGTCACTTTCATTTGTGTTATTGTTGAACCCAATCCAGACTTTGTTTTCCCTTTTATTGTTATCACTTGTAATTTCGCCAATGCTCCGGAATTTTCCACTTTCGCTTTCTCGTCTGCTGCAAATGCTCCAACTCTATATGCATCCCTATAATGTTTTTATTATGCACACAGTGTGCATTATCTGGCAAATCAGAATCAACAGCAGCCACCATAAATGCTTGTACGTTTAACCTACAAGTGACCCCGCCCTGACACGCCCCCTCGCCAATGTCCTGCAGCGCAGGACAAAGAGCTGTAACATCATTGACCAGATTACCGAGCACCAAACAAAGAGATATACACCCAGTAAGCCCTACAAGCGGCACCCGCCTCCAAACAAAAAACAACTCCCCCCCCGTCTCGCTCCAGTCTCGCTCCAGTCGAAACCGTAACAATTACAAGTCTGATGATTTTTTGCGTGAATGGGGAGCACACACAAAAGTAAAGTTTGACAAACGTTGTCGTCGTTGTCGTCGTTGCCATCGTAATCAAGTCAAGACTGAGTCGGATTCGGTTCTCCACAAAGCCGTCTGCAGGTTAGTCAGTCGACTCGTCGGGCTTGTCGTGCTGGTGCTCGGGGGATTGGCGGGGTTTGGGCACTTGGCGCGTGTGTATTAGATGATATGAGGTCATTCACTGCTGTTTACTCCGAAAATGTTGTCTCGCCATCGTCGCCATCGTCGTCGTCGTCGTTGTTGGCGATGACGCGCCGATTCATATCATTTTCGGTGAGTGAATTGCTCCCGGTTTGAGGGAGTTCCAGCTTTGGGGGGGGGCGCAGTGCTTCACTCGAACCGTCCATCCAGGCCACGCAGTAAGTAAAGCGATACATTTCCGACACTTCCTAACCATCGACTTGGCGTCTGGCGTTGCAGGAGCAGCAACAGCAGCAGCAGAAGTGGAGGAGCTGCTGTCGGGGATTTGCAGTCCTCATCGTCGTCGTCTGTTCAATGACTTTTGTGTGAAACATGAAACATGAATCGACTACACAAGCCTAACCTCCACCAAAAACCCCAGGCGCAAACTTGGTGCCAGTCTCAGTCTCAGGCGCAGTCCCAGTCCCAGTCCCCGTCCCAGTTCCAGTGCCAGTGCCAGTTCCAAGTCGAGGTGCCTCAGACCCATCTAAAGCGCTTCCTCTTCAAAAAATTCTTTTACAGCTCTGTCTGTGCCTCGTCCTCCCCCCTCCCTCCCTCTCTCTCCCTTCCTCTTTCACTCACACTCTCCGTACCAGTCACAGTTGTTGCCCAAAGGAGCCGTCTGTGTGCCCCTCCCTGGACATCGCCTCTTGCCACCTACTTTTACCTACTCCCTACTCCATCTGCTGCCTTCTGCCTCCTTTGAACGGCTACCAGTTGTGGGTACATTGGACTCATTTCGCACACAGACTAGCGCAGCAAAAGTATGTCTGTGTCGCCAACGTCTTTGCTGTCGCCTCATTAAAGTTCTGCCCCCCTCCCTTGCCCGCTGCACCCCAGCACCTAAAATGCCAAACTCTTCCTTCAGTCAGCTACTGCTGCTCTTGTTCTGCTTCCTTTATTTTGCAGTATTCAAGCACACATGTTGAGTTTCAAGAGAGTAAATTACACACACACGCACACAGAGCGAAAGAGCGAGAGAGAGAGAGAGAGAGACGCAAGTAAATGGAAAGGCCCCCAACAAGTAAAACAAACGGAAAGTGAAAATTTGCTCTACTGCCATCGTCAAATGTCGTTGAGAGAGTCATTTTATGCGCGCGCTCTCTCGTTTGCAGTCCCTCTCTCTCTCTCTCTCTCGCTCTCTCGCTCACTCGCTCTCTCACATTGATTCATAGTCGTGCTCAATTGCAGCAGCAGCAGCAGCAGCGACGTCGACTTCATCTCCGCCATCTCCTTCTGCACACTCTCATCTCACTAATACACACGCATTCGCTCTCTGCTGCTGCTGCTGCTGCTCCCCCGTTGATCGCGCAGCCCTTTTGACTTGGCCTGACCCATTTGGGTGCCCAGATAGTAGCTGCAATTTGCCACTCGCTCCACTTGCGCCAGTGAAGTGAACGCACTGGGTCTGGGTCGCCTCAGCTATTACACGAGTGTATCTATATCTATGTAGATATAACCATGTCTATGTCAATGTGTGTGTGTGTGTGTGTATAGATCTGAAGATCGGGTCTTTAGATCGGACTAACAAGGAAATGGTGGAGCTGCTAAACAGCACAAACTGCGCTTGGCGTATGATTATCGCACTAATAATAGGAATTTATAGAACTCAAAAAAGTCTAATTAGTTGTGTGAATTTAAACAGATTTTTAGTGTTATTTTATGTTGGAAATAATATTTATCTTTCATAATTCATCTAAAGTCACATTTATCTAACAAAAATTAAACAAGTTTTGCTTAGAGTAATTGAACTCTAATCGTCAATGATTATTTTACATTACATATTACAATATTATATATTATGCATTTCAAGTGTGTAACCCAAAACAAAGCTAATTTTATTGATTTGGCACCAGTGTGCCGCTTGGCTATGTTTGCCACTTAGTGTCCCTAGTGGAGAAATGCAATGCAAATGCGCATGTGGCACACAAAACCACCCAACAAACACACACACACACACAGAGCCTTAGCTGCAACACAGCCAGACACACAAACAAACATACATACAAAAATGTGCATATGTAAAAATAAAATAAGTACAAACATACATATGTATTTACAACAGCAGCGGAGAGCGCCAAACATTTGCTCTCGGCACGCAAAACTGTTACGTTTGCTTACCATTTTGGCGCGTTCCCGACTGCGCGACTGCGGCAGCGACGCTGGCAGCGACAGCGACAGCGTCGTCGACATCGATATGGTTTTCGCAATAGCAACAGCAACAACAACAAAAAACAACAACAGCAACAACAACAACATTTTGTTGTCCGCACTCTCTTTCAGTTAGCGCGAGCCGAGCAAGCGAGCCCCATTCAGTCGGCGTCGCAGTCGCCGTCGCTTGCTCATTTGTATTTTGTTGTTTTGCCTTCCCACCTGCGCGCGCTCTCTCTCTCTCTCTCTCTCTCCCTTTCGCATGCTCGCTCGCTCACTCGCTGCTGTGTCGTCGTCGTCGTCTCTCTGGGCTGTGTGTGTGTGTGTGTGTTGGGTTTGTGAGTGGGGCGCGCGCGCGCCTTTGCCAGAAGCATCGGCAATCGACATCGACGTCGACGTCGACGACGACGTTAACGTTAACGTCAGCGTCGACATCGGCAACGGCAACGACGTACGGCATACGACAAAGCACGCTCGCTGCAGTCGCGTCGCAGTCGCCGCCTGCAACGTTTGTTTGCGCCTAATAAACACTCGGGCAGTGCTTTTTGTGCTGACTTTAGATTTTAGTTTCGCTGATACCGTAAGAGATAAATGACGTGCCGCGGCTAAACAGCAAACCTAAACACACGCAAAACACACACATTCACACACACGCACACACAGATACGCAGATACGCAGATACGCACGCAAACACACACAGAAAACAAGAGCTAAAACAGCAAACGAGCAGAATTTGCTGTTGCCTTTTTTATGTTTCCGCATTCGCGTTGCGCGTTGCGCGATTTTGCCACTCAAAAATGTGTTTAACTGCAGGCGGCGCCGGCCAACAACATCAACAACAACAACAGCAGCAAACACAACAACTAAAACAAGTCTGCAGAATTTGTGCAAAAATATACCTCAGAATTGTAACATAATATCCATAAAAAAAAAATTAGAAAGAAAGATATAATATATATATCCATATGTGCAACGTGTAGCAAGTATCGTGTCTAAGCCGTATACATATATACATATAGAGAGAAACTGCTAAAATGATAATGGTGCAACATTTGGTGGCCGCCACGGCACACAATTTTGCGACGGCGGCGATCTCCTCCTCCTCCTCATCTATCTCCAGCTCCAGTTCCAGCTCGAGCTCATCATCATCGTCGTCATCGTCGTTATCATCTTCGTCATCGTCATCATTGTCAACATCCTCGCTGTTGTCGCTCTCATCCGCCTGCTCCACATCGTCCTCGGCATCGGCGTCGGCCTCTCCGGCGGCATCGCCCACAGCGGCAGCATGTGCCACGCCCACGCCAACACCAACGCCCACGCCAGTTGATTCGCCCACATCACCAGCAACCGGCAAGGATGCCGAGGACGAAGATGCCACAACGGCAACGGCTGCGGCAACGGCAACAGCAACAGCAACAACAACGACAACAACAGCAACAACAAAACCAACAACAGCAACTGCAACAGCAATCGAAGGTGCCATAGTTGAAGTCGAAGATGCAACCAAGTCAGAGGAGCAGCAGCAACAGCAAAGTCCCAGACCGGCACCCTGTATAAGTCCAGCTGCAAAAGCAGGCGAAGATGAGCCACAAAGCGACAGAGAAAAAGTGGAGGAGAAAGGCAAGGAAGAGTTGAAGGAGGAGGAGCCAGAAGTTGAGGAGGTGGACGAGGATTCTGAGAGCATTGCAACAGATTGCCGCGAGTTCAAAGTGCTCTACAATCACCTGCGACAACAGCAGCAACATCAGCAGCAACACCAGCAGCAGCCGCAACCTCCACAGCAGCTGCAACAATCCGAGCCAGATAAAACCCGCAGCACCCTCGACGATGTCTCCAAGATACTTTGGGAGCGCAAGCAGCAATTGCAGCGCAGCAGTGTCATCACCAGCAGCAACGAGTTGCAAGTGCAACATCACCAGCAACTGCAGCAGCAACTGCAGCAGCAGCAGCATCAGCAGCATCAGCAACAGCAACAGATGAGCGACATTGAGGACGAGGAAACGCTCGAGGAGGATGTCGATGCGGACATCGAGGCGGATGCGGACGATGAGGAACTGCTCGAGTTGCAATATCAAAACGGTTACGACTCCCCACTCGATCTCTCGCTGAATAGCTGTGCAACAGCAGCAACTGCCGCCGCCTCAGCAGCAGGCGGACCAGGCGTTGGTGCCACGGGCAGCAGTCGGCGACGTGGACACAGCTCCTACTCCGGCTCCGAGTCCGATGAGGATTCGGCGACGCAATGCGAACGGGCGAGAATGCGACTGAAGCCGGCGGAACGCTCGGCGGCCTACAAGAAGAGCTTAATGAAGCGCTACTGTAAGTGCGGGCAGGGGTCAAAGGGGAGCGAAAACTACTTGCCACCAATCTATGAATCTAGAGATATGGATATAAAAGATATGGGATAAGTGGTGTTAGACATATAATAGACTGTTTGGGATGGACTAAAGCGATAAAGAGGATAATGAAGCAGGTGAAATACTTGCCACTAAAATGCTGATAATAAGTAATAAATATATAGATGATACGAGATATATGAAATAGGATATATAAAATAATTTGTGGATAATGGATTAAGACACAACTTGCCACTAATCTATAAATCTCGCAGATGACTATATAAAATATGGAATGTTTGTGAGAAATACTTGCCACTAGTCTATGAATCTTGAGAATGGATAAAAAAAGATAGAAAAATAGAAAAAATATTCGTTACTAAAATATCTAGGAATCAGTAGAATGGACTTATGGTGTAGGATTTATGATATACCCTGCAAGATGTGTTAAGGGTATCATGGAACAGGAGAAATACTTGCCATTAAAATGCCCATGAAACTCTTTGATATATATGGAATACATGATATATGATGACTTATCAAGATATATATATAAAATAAGCATATTCATTTATGCAGTAGATATTTTTATATAGCTTCGTTTATTTCTTTTGTGTTTATCGAGTTGCTGAAAAGTTCGACTGGGCTACAGCTTTTATCAACAAACTTCTAGAAAGGTGTACTTGGCTTAATTATTTATAACTCTTTTATTGATAATGTTAAAAAAATATTTATTTAACTGGGTGTGACTGGGATGAATACCACAACACGTTCCCCCATCATATTTATATCAAAACACATTTTATTGTACACCCAATTAGTGGGAAGAAATTTCCTACGATATACCCTACATCGAATTCGTTAAAGGTGTTGTTCCTCACATTCCATATTTGGTACATACCAAAATATAATAATGCTGGTTGCTCAGTTTTATTGTTCCTATTTTAGTTACAGTTACAACCAAAACTATGATCTAGTTTCCTATCTAAATCCCCATTTATTGATTGACGTTCTTGAGATAAGTAAGGGGCTTCCATCTGAATCCCACATAAGATGAGTCTGCGATATTATTTAGTATTTATTTCAAAAATTTCATGACCCTGTCTGGAATGTGCTTTAAGATTCGTGAATCTTAAAGACAAAAACACAAAATATTTGATTGATGGACAGACAGCAGACACACAAATATGTGTGTGTGTGTGTGTGTGGGTGGGTGTTGACTGATGCCACCTGCTTCTTCTTCTACGTCAAAATACTTTATTATGCCTCGTATTTTATGGGCTAACTTTAATCCAAATTTTGTAGCAACTTTTCGTGAAATGCTTGAAAACCATTTTAGAGTTTTCTTTGGAAATCGTCGAGAAAAAGTTGTGAAATGTCAATTTGGCAACAGCAGCAGCAACAACAACAGCAACAACAACAACAATAGCAGACAAAATGTATAACGAATAAAAATCCGCTCCCCCAAAAACGACGACAGAAGCGACAGCCAAAACAAAAAACAAAGACGTCCAAACGCAAAATAAACATTATTTAAAATAGCGCAATTTCCGCTGACGACGACGACGATGACGGCGACGTCGCAGCCAGCGTCGCTGCCGACGCTGTCTGAGCGAAAAAAAAAAAAAGAGCGACGGCGACGACGGCGGCGGCAAGCTTCGTAACAGTTTCCTAACCCACCTCAACAATTTTATTGATTACTTTAGGCGGCAAACGCAGAGCAACAACTACTACAACAACAACAGCGACAGCATACAGAGTCGTGCGAGCGAGAGCGAGAGAGCAAGCGCTCAACTATCAAATCGACTCTCGACTTTGCTTTTGTTTTTGCTTTTGCTGCATTCGCAGTGTGCATGTGTGTGTGTGTGTGTGTGTGTGTAAAATGTAATTTCATTTGCGTGTGTGTGTGTGTTAGTTGCTGTGTGAAATAGTTTCACAGTCTGCGAACTGCCAAGGCGCCAACTGGCAACTGGGGGGCTTTTATATGTGTGTGTATATGTTGGCACTTGTTACATATAAATCTATGTGTGTGTGTGAGTCTCTGGCTCTGTTAACCCTTCAGCCAACAACTTGTTTCCTCTATTTGACACGGGCGTCTCTTTTGACTTTTGCAAGCGATTTGAGTTGCCTTTGCTCCGATTTAGTTGCTGATGCTGCTGCTGCTGCTGCTGCTTCTGCTTCTGCAAGGGAATCTCTAGATAAATACGCAAGTCTTTGCCACATATACCTATGCATATATATATATATATATATATATATAGTATGAGAGAGCAGTCTATATACACATGTACTCTATATGTATCTGTGCATGGTTCTTAAAAAGGGCGTCAGGTACGTGGTACGTGGATTGTTTGCTTCATTGTTTTTGTTTTAGCGGAAATGCGCGTCGCTCGCAGCTACGCAAAGTGGGCGTCACTATTTTGGGATGGGGCAAATGGGGATTGGAGATTGAGGTTTGTGGATTGGGGTTTGTGGATTGGGAAACTGCGGTTTATCGAGCACATTGCCAATGACAGATGCATGCAGTTGCACAGCAAACGCGCTAGATACAAACCAAGTGGATGCATGTGCCTTGCCAGTTTTCTTTTGTGTGTGAAGCAATAATATTAATCACACTATTTTTTAGCCCCACAATCTGACCTAATAACTTCCTCTGCAATAACTAATCTACTATCGCTTTACCGGTTTTTCTGTTGTGTATCAAATATAGTAATCTATAATTGATTGCAACGAAAACCGCAAAGGCCCGCAGAGTTGTTTGAAAATCAAAACCAGTAAGAAGCGGAAATATTTGACTTGTGGCGACCCACAAAAAAAATAAACACGAAATTCTTGAACAATTTCCCCCAAAATGACTTACAAAGTATTTGCTGTTGACTCCTTTTTTTCTCTCGTTTTTGTGTTTACGTAAAACTCTTTTGAAAAACTTTATTTGGGTATTTTGCACACATGAATATATTTATGTGTGTGTGTGTGTGTGTGTGTGTGTGTGTGTTGGTCCCCCTGCAAACATGCAATCATTTTTATTTTAACCTTTTTTTCCACACGATTTTTATTTCGTTTGTTTTGCTTTTGATTTTGTTTTACCTTCAACCTTTTGGGGTTTCAACCACAGCTCGCTGCTCCCGTTCCCCACCCACAGCCCACACCTACACACACACACACACACACACACACACACACACACATATATATATATATTTATGCATACATAAAACGACTTTCAATTGCGACATGCGAGGTGAAGAGCGCAACGGGCTTATTATGCTCTCTTTCGCTCTCTCTCTCTCTCACTCTCTCTCTCTCTCGCACTCGCACTCACACTCACACTCCCTGTCTCGCTCTGGCTTATGCTCCCTTTACATGAGTAACCAGCCCAGCTTCAGTTTCAGCTTCTGTAAGCGTGCGATTGTAAAACTTGCTATCTCTCTGTGTGTGTGTGTGTGTGTGTGTGTGTGTGTGTGAGTAGCTGTGGGAAATAGTGGAAAAGAGCGACGTTATCGTCTGTGTGTGTCTCACCTCCCCCTCATCGCCCCCCTCCGCCCACTTTGCTGCACAACGAGGTCTGTTGCTTTGAGGCCTAACGCAAAACATTTTGAGGTAGGTTGGGAATAGATTGGCAACAACTGTATACACACACACACACACATGCACAGAGTGAGAGAGTGAGAGAGAGGGAGACAGGGAGAGAGAGAGCTGAACGCGCGGAAAAACTTAAATTTCTCGTTTCGGCGCAAGAAATTAGCAAATCATTTTCTTTAGCTTAACCCAAATACGACTGACTTTTTTTTTTTTTAGAATTATGTAAGACGCCAGGTCTCGATTTCTGTCTATCTACATATGCGTGTATGCACGTGTGTGTGCGTGTGTGTGTGTGTGTGTGTGTGTGTGTGTAAGTTTTGTAAGCGCTTTTAATTGCCAGACGCAGTTCTCTATTTGTTGAGTTCTCCTCATCTGTCCATTGATTACAGCACGATAATTGATAATAAGCATGAAAGAAAGAGTGACGAGTGTGTGTGCGACTGTGTGTGTGTGTGTGTGTGTGATAGAGAGAACTGCGATTATGTCACACACATATTTGAAATGCTAGCCGACATTTACACACTAACTGTGGCAATATCTGTACACATCTATTTTTATATAATTACAAAATCTGATTGGGGACATTGGCTAATCAGATTGCTGCACATTTCTCACAGTTGCTGGGCTGCTTCCATTTCCATCTTGTAGCTTATAAACACTTCTGCAGATCAATGATCAAAAATGAATTAGCACTTGTAATTTTCAAAAATATTGGCGCGTGACGGAAATTCGGGGAAACAAATTGTTTACCACGATCCACACTCAGAAAAAAGAACTCTGCAGGGAAAGGTGTTAATTGCGGCAGGTGTGCGAATGGGCAGCAAAAAGCAGATGAGCAGAAGAACTCAACAACATTATGTAATAGCCGGAAAGAATATAGAATCAAAATGATATACACTCCTCAGGCAACAAATGTATCACAAGCGAATCTGCGTATTAATTTGTATATAAATTAAATGTATTTATTTTTACAACTGAATTGCTACACAGAACCGAATTTATGATGCAACCCATTTCATTAAAATGCACTTAAAATTTCTCTGAGAATAAGTAGGAAGAATGATGCATGAATAAACTGAAGAATAAGATATATTCTACATACTCTATTAAATCATTCGAATGCCACTGATTCTAGTACAAATGAATAAGAATCAGTTTTATGCAGAATCCTTTCTTATGTTCTCAATGCGTATACGCAATGATCTCTGCTAGAAACACATTACAACCATATTTTATACACTTAAACAACACGCTGACTTCCCTTTTAGCCACGTTGTGGTTACAGGGTATGTGCATGTATTTAACACAGAGATTCGTATAAAAAGCAATTGTCCAAAAAGAAATGTTACAAAATTTAATTTAGGCAGTTAACAAATTGCGTATCAGACAAAAATGTCAATCAAAATGCATAATATATATGCATATATATATATATATATATATATATATATATGTGTGCAAATAAATAAGCTTATATATATATATATATATATATATATATAAATTAAAAAAAGTAAAATGCAAAATAAATTTCAGCACAAAAAACAAAAACCGTTCACCGAAATTACAATTTGTATAAATGTGCACAAAAACAGCCATTATATATATATATATATATACATACATATATATGTATGTGTGTATGTATGTGTGTGTTTTTAAATTTTTGTGTACATATGCATTTCCTTTTGTATTATAAACGAGATATTTCAGTATCAAGAGTGAAATAACAACAACAAGAGCAACAACAGCAACAACAAAATTAATCAGCAAAAACAACAACAAAAGCATCAAAATACAACCCGTATCAATTCTTGATGCGGAAATATTGAGGAATAATTTTTGTAGTCGCTGCGTTTTTTTATTTGATTTTATTGGATTGTATAAATATATATATATATTTATATAAATGTATATAAATTTGTGCTGTGGCTACTTCTTTTGTTTTTAAATGTGTCCAGTGCACAGACACACACCATATATTATAGTAAAAAAAAAAACAGAAAAACAAGAAGCAAAATAGAATAAATAAGAAACAGCAACAAAAAGTAAACACAGTCAACAGACGGGACCGCAATACAGATGCAATTCATGAGAAATTTACTGCCAATCGACAAATATACAGATATGTCCATATAAATATATACAGACGCTGTGTATGTGGCTGAAAACAAGCCATAAGAATCGCACACAACCACACATCTGTATCCGTATGTCGCCTGTGTGTGTGTGTGTGTGTGTGTGCGTCTCGCACTTGTCTGCATGTGTGTGCGTTATCCGCGAGACCTTGAACTTGAGACTGAATTTCCAAAAAGCACAAGCACACAGACACGACACACACACACGACACACACAGACAAAGAAATATGCCCAGCGACGACGACTCACAAACACAAGAACAAAAGAAGCAACAACAACAACAACAACAACTGACTGCCGACAGCGGCTTTTATTCTTTGCACCCATACACAGACACTGTGTGAAAGACAGCGCAGCAGCAGAGGCATGAAAGCCAAAATAAGCCAGCCACAGCAGAACAGGAATTTAGGCAGAGAATGACAGAGCGAAAGAGAGAGAGAGAGAGAGCGAGTACGACAGAGGCAGGCAGGCAGAGAGAGCGCATGGGGGGAGAAAGGGAGAGAGAGAAAGAACTGGGAACGGTAAGTGGGAATGAACTGGGAACTGAGTTCGCTGACGGAAGCAGTCCCATGATGATATTGGCATGCGGGTGGGGAATGGGGAAGGGGGAAACTGAGAACACAACTGGGAGCAGCAGCAACTTCTACATTAGCATGTATGAATGTGTGTGTGTGTGTGTGTGTGTGTGTGTGTGTGTGTGTGTGTGTGTGTGTGTGGTGTGTGTGTGTGTGTGTGTATGCACATGTACAATAGCCAAACAAACACATAAATTATAATATTTAAATATAGAACTTTTGAGCTGTTGTCGCTGCTGTCGCTGCTCTGCTGCTGTTGCCGTTGCTGTTGCTGTTGCTTTCTTTTGTCTGTGTGTTTTTTTCTTTTTTGGTGTTACTCGCATATTTCTTTTGGTTAATCGGTCGACAGTTGTTGCTGTTGTTGCTGTTCCTGTTACTCTTATTGCAATTGTTATTGTTGTTGTAATTGCCTGGCAGAGTCAAATTGAAATTGCTTTCACGCTGCTGTGGCACACTCATCCTACACACGCACAAAGGAATGCACATACATATTTGGTTGGTTTTTTTTTGTTTTTTTTTTGTTTTTTAATATAATTGTTATCGTTAGCTTCGTTTTTGGCAGTGCAATGAAATAAAATGATTTGTATTTCATGTTAAAAACATTTTTACATGCAAAAACCTGTACCGTTTTAGCCAAAAGCAATTATTTGCAGAACATTTATGCATTTATTTATTATTTATTTATTGCCAGCTCTCGCTTGCAAATGTGTATCAATATTTGCAGCAGCTGCTTAAATAATATTTATTTGCTGTCAAAAATGTGTAGTTAATTTGTTTGGCTTACACCATGAAAAAGGCACCCACCACAAAAGAAATTGTTTTGTTTTTATAGTGTTTCAAGCACCCACAACAAAAACAAAAACCAAAAAACAAACAAACAAACGAAGCTAACACACAAAATAGGCCAATAACGAAGTGACACATTAGCAACACCAACACCAACATTAGCAACAAGTTGTTGTTGTTGTTGCTTCCACGGAAATATCAAGCGACTGTAAACAAAGCAGAAACAAACAGAAATAAAAAAAAGTAAAAAACAATTAAGAGTTGTGAACTATAAAATACCCTCTATCATAATGATAACAACATTGTTGCTTGAGTGTTGGGTAAACCTTTCGCACACATTTTATTGTTATTGTTGCCTGCTGGCTGCGTGTACGTATCAACATTAAAGGCAACTAATCACATGGCAACAACAACAACAACAACTACATTGACCTACTATTCGCAAATGCGACTTGCTGGGCTCCATTGTGACTGTGAATTGTGAATTGTGGATTGTGGATTGTGAATTGTGATGTAACTGTCCCAAAACGCCGCGCACATATCAACGAGCCAGTTCAAGTCCAAATTCGGGCAGGGAAACACATAATGCCAATAGGAAAAAAAAAGGCACTAACAACTCTGCACATGACTCTACAGTTAATTGCCACACACACACACACACACACACACACACACACACACACACATCTATTTACACCTATGTACCGCTCATGTTGGCCAATTTGGCTAACTCGTCTTATATTAAATTGTTTGCTTTTATTTTGATTTTTATTTTTTTTTATTTTGTGTTTTTTTTAATAGACCGCATTTTTAGAGGTCAGCGCACATTTGGCTCACCATTGCAATGCATAATGTGTAAGTGCTTCAATTGGGTGTATCAGTTGTGGCTTTAACCATTTTGGCCCACTTTATGCATCCCATTCATTCAAATGCCAATTCATCGAATCACTTTGCAATGCGTATGCGTAATTTCTGTTGCATATTGCGCATACGTCATGTGCAAGTCGGGGTACACAATATAAATTGCGAACGAATTCAAACATATTCTAAATATTGCACAGCCAGCAATTACTTCTATGCACAAGTGCTGGCATTACGTATACGACACAGCTGTGGCATGTTACGCATACGCCTTGTTAGCCTGGTCAAACATATTGCCCGGCCACGTGAGCTTAAAGTAGTTTCCGTCGTTAACAGCACAACAGGCAAACGGAATATCGAACAAATATCCGACAACAACAACAACAACAACAACAATTGACAGGCATTTCCGCCAAGCAATTTTCAAAACATAAAATTCTCGAAAACCCAAAAAAACAAACGCAAAAAAAATTATTCGTTTCGTCGAATGTTTATAGTTTCCGCCAAAGTAATAAAAGTTGAATTTCAACTGCAAAAAAAAAACGCAAAAAAAATATATCAAACAGGCTGCAGTTAAATTGGCTTGGGCGTGTGGGGTGAAGTGGGAGGTGAGTGGGTGGCAGGTATTGCAAGCCACAGCTGATTTAGCTGCCTGCTCGCAATTTCCGTCACGACTTGTTGGATACACACACACACACACACACACACAAGCTCGAACGAATGTGTGTGTTTCTTTTTTGTTTTGTTTTTTGGTTAAATACAAATGTACATTTTTGTGCCATATTTTTACAGCAGCTTTTAAATTTTTGTAAATATACAAACAGTTGCAGAAAAGCATATAAATATTGTATGCATAAATGTGTATATTAATTTTGTTTTTTTTTTTTTACATGCTTCTCATTCACCCACAACAACAGAAAGAAATAAGCGAGCAAAAACATATGAACGAAATGAAACGAACGGCAATTAAAACGAGACGAGGCAACGAATTGTCTGTAAACTTGTGTGTTTGTGTGTGTGTGTGTGTGTGTGTGGGCATTTAAAAAGCTGTAAAAAGCGCACACACACACTCAAAGTTGGCGAGCGTACAACATGCAATAATGCAGCCAGCAAAGCATAAATTGTAAACTCGTCGCCGCTTGCCAAGCAGCAACAACAACAACAACAGCAACAACGCCGACAAGCCTTGACCTGATTTCTCTTCCTCTCTTGCTGCCAAGAGTCTCTTTGTGTGTGTGTGTGAGTGTGTGAGTGTTTGTGTGTTTGCATGTAAGCTTTATTGCTGCTGCTGCTGCTATTGTTGTTGTTGCTGTTTTGCTTTTTAGTTTTTCCCTGCACATTGCACTTGCGCGAGCGAGACAACTGTATGTGTATGAATATGCGTATATGCCAAAATGCATTGGTATTCCTCTCTGTGTGTGTGTGTGTGTGTGTGTGTGTGAACAGCTTGACATTCAATGCAGTTTTTGTTATTGCTGGCCGCTGCTGCTGCTTCTTCTTTCGCTTCTTCCACATGCAGCAGCCGTTGCGGCGTTTCGCATAAAATAAGTGAAAATGCACTTTTACTTTTCAAAAAAAACGAAAGAAAAAAACACAACTTGTGCATTTTTCTTGCGTTGCGCCTCAATGCACAACAACAACTAAAGAAAGTGAGATGCAATTTTTTTGCTTCAGTTTTTCAGATTTGTTATTGTTGCTTTTGCCTTTGCTTTTGCTGCTTCTCTCACTTTGCATTTCTTTTGTCATTGCCTTTAACGGTTGTTGTTGCTGTTGCTGTTGTTGCTTTGAGTTCATGGCTCGCCAATTTAGGGCATTTCAATTTTTGTATCTGCGTGTGTTTTTTCCTTTTATTTTTCTTTCGCCTCTTGGCAACTTTTGCATGTCGCTCAACTTGCTAACAATAATAGAAAAAACAACGTTTTTTTTTTTTCTGCAATTATGTTTGTTGCGATTTATTTACGATTTATTTATTATTAGCTTTGCGTTCCATGCCGACCCTAAGTAATTTTGACACAGCTCACTTAAAAATATTGTTGTTGTTGTCGTTTTTTGTTGTTATTGCTGCTAAGATAAAGTTGTTTTTTTCTGAATTGGGTCGCATCATGACCAGTTGCCCGACATTTTTAAGTATTTTCGAGTGTTCCACTCAAATAGTGTCGAGTGCAGCGAATAAAGCCATGAAATCAAAGAGCTGGATCACTTTCAAATCTCTATCGAACAAAATGAGCTTAAAATTGTTGGGTTGTTAATTTTGATATTTATTTGACACATATTGTGTATGTAAGTTTTTGGTATAAATTAAATGATTATTTGATAATTAGCATACAAATTACAGCGTGTAAACAATAAAGTAATTTATGCACATATTGCCTCTTCTATTGTAGATACTGAAATTCCTATTGTCAAACAATCAACCAGTCCGTCACCTCACCAGCAACAGCAACAGCAACAGCAGCACCAACAACTACAACAGCACCTGCAGCAGAATCAACAGCAACAACAGCAACAGCAGCAACAACAGCAGCAGCAACAACAGCAGCAGCAGCAACAACAACAATCTTTTGGCGGTGCAACAACTCTGTTGCACATCAAGACCGAACAGAATGCGCTCTTAACGCCACTGCAGCAGAATCAGCAGCAACAACAGCAGCAACAACAACACAGCAACAATGTGCATCAGCAGCAGCAACAACCTTTGGCCATACCACATAGGCCATTACTGCATAATTTACTCAGCGGCGGCGCAATTCACAATCCACATCACAGAAACTACACGACGGCCACAACAGGTGAGTTCAACACACAACACAACAAAAGACAAAAGAAAAAAAAAACCAAAAAGAGACCAGCCTCAAAGACAAACCAAGACAAAGCAGCCAGCTTGAGCACGCCGACAAGGACAATACCCTAACCAAAGCTGGCTGACATAGTAGAAGACGTAGAAGTAGTAGAATATTGAATGGCAAACAAATGCTGAGTGATACAAGAACTTGTCTTTCAATTGATAATAACAATGTCAACTACATGTTAAATGATATATCAAATCGGATATGATTAAATTGCAATTAGTTAGATTGATGACTGATGCATGAACTAAATGATATAATGATCCGCTCTGAAATCGATGCTGAGATAGATAGGCCTGTCTGCTATAAATGCACTTCACGACAAAGCTGAGTAAAACTCTTTAAGAAAAGAAAAAACTTCAGAGCAAGTTCACCTTGCACACGCCCTCCAATGACTACCCCTACCGCCCTGCCCGCCAGTCGACACTTGTTAATGTTGTGCTTCTTGTTGCCGTTCATTCGCAGGTTCATTTCCGCCCAGTCCGGCGGATAGCGGCGTGTCCGACGTAGACAGCTCCAGTTCCGGCGGCCAGCCATGCGCCGACGAGTTGAAGGCACGCCTGGGCATGCCCACATCTGCCACAACAACAGCTGCAGCTGGCGCCGGCGGATCAGGATCAGGCGCAGCAGCATCGGCAGCATCGGTTGCGGCTGCAGCAGCAGCGGCCACCCACTCAGCGGCGGCAGCAGCAGCGGCGGCAGCAGCGGCACACCTGCACACGGGCACATTTCTGCATCCGAATTTATATCAGAATAATGCGGCGAATTCGTTGCGGAACATATGGAATCGCAGTGTTGGGGGTGAGTATATAAAGTGCACAGACACACACACACACACACACACACACACACACACACACACACACACAGAGAATGCATACAAACACACATTAACACACACAGGCACACACAGATTGTAGTTAGCAAAAGTTCAGCAGTCGAAAAATGACAGGCTGGCGAAACGAAAATGAACAGCGCACGAATACATGCATAGATATACATACATGCAGACATACATACATACACTCATACATACATACATTTACATATGTGTGTACGAGCAGAATCAATTGCAATAAGAATGTGTGCTGCAGTCGCGCTGCTTTTATGCTTTTGCCTCGCTTTCGTGACTGTTATGTGTGTGTGTGTGTGTGTGTGTGAGTCGTCGTTCGCTGTGTAAAATCTGTGGTCATCGACACATTGCCTTTGCGCAAATTGTGAAGGTCACAACGACAACGACAACAGCAGCAGCAGCAACAGCAGCAATGTGGCAATGCTGGCGCTGTGAGCGTCTCCCGTTTGTCAATGTATGCGTTCCCTCTCTGAGAGAGCGCCAAAAACACCAACGCGCTAATGCAACAATGCGATGCGATGTGAAGACACGAACGAAAACCGAACGAAAGCATGCGCTGCTCTCTCTCTCTCTCTTCTCTGTCTCTCCTCGTCCGCTGCTGCTGCTGCTGCGGGCAGAGCTGCTGCTGCTGCGCTGCTGTTATTGCTATTGTTGTTTCGTATTGGTGAGCGAATACTTTTGATTTTATTCGCTCTAAGCCCTCCTGCTCTTGCCCACCCCCCACACTCTCGTGCAACTGGCTGTTGAATTGGGCAACGGCAGCGCCGTTGACGCCGGATGTAAAACAAAACTTACTAAATAGCATATAAAATTACATACATATGTATGTGTGTATGTGTGTAATGTATGCATGTGTGCACTGTGAAATACTCAAGCAGCGAGCGAATCGCGCTGCGCACAGTGGTCAACATTAGCTGGAAAAGTCTACGGCATGTTATGTTAACATAGATGGATGTGTGCATGTGTGTTTACAGAGAAGTTGACAGTTGCACGCGGCTTTGTCCGGGTCAAATATTTGTAAGCGAGCATTGAAGTGATTTTGAGACAGCAAATTAACACACATATTTTTTAAATAAGTTGTAAATATAATTGAAATTAAATTACTCATAATTTCTGTTCCCGTTCCGTTCCCGTTACAGTGCCCGACAATTACTATGGCAACAGTGGGTCTGGCGGCGTTAATCCTGTCACGCCTGGCGCTCCCAGCTATCTGACAACGTCCTACTTCAATGCGCCAACGTCGGCGTCCTCACAGCGAAATTCAGGTGCCAACAATGGCTTTGGCACCCATCAGCATCATTCCCTGCAACATCAGCAGCAGCAGCAGCAGCATGCGCCGCAGCAGCAACAATTGGCACACCACCAGCAACAGTTGCACCTCCAGCAGCAGCAGCAGCAGCAACAGCAGCAACAGCAGCAGCAACAACAGCATCCGCAGTCGCAACTGCCGCATCAGTTGCATGCCACAGGACAGCATACGCATTCCACAATTGCCAATGCGGCAGCAGCGGCGGCAGCAGCAGCTGCAGCAGCCGCATCTGTTGTCAGCAGCAGCAGCGCTGTGGCAGCGGCCACAATGCTCAGTTCCGGCGCCGGTGGCACGCAGAGCGTTATACAGCAGCCGGCAACGTCGAGCAGCGTTAACTATGATCTCTCTTATATGCTGGAGCTGGGCGGCTTTCAGCAGCGCAAGGCGAAAAAGCCGCGCAAACCCAAACTGGAGATGGGCGTCAAGCGGCGCAGCCGGGAGGGTTCCACCACATATCTGTGGGAGTTCCTGCTCAAGCTGTTGCAGGATCGCGAATATTGTCCGCGCTTCATCAAGTGGACGAACCGCGAGAAGGGCGTCTTCAAGCTGGTCGACTCCAAGGCGGTCTCCCGCCTGTGGGGCATGCACAAGAATAAGCCCGACATGAACTATGAGACAATGGGCCGAGCCCTGAGATATTATTATCAGCGCGGCATCCTCGCCAAGGTGGATGGTCAGCGGCTGGTCTATCAGTTTGTCGATGTCCCCAAGGATATTGTTGAGATCGATTGCAATGGCGTGTGAGAGTGAGGCAGCAGCAAATCGAAAGAGGGCGAGAGAGAGGGAGAAAGATAGAGAGAGAGAGAGAGAGAGAGAGAGAGAGAAAGCATGTAAATAGGACGTGTAACCTTACAGAATCGGAAATGGAATCGGTGGCAATAGAATTGGGAGCTGAAACCGGCTAGCGGCAATAGTAGAAATATATATATATATATAGAAGCATCCATGCACCCACACACACACACACACACACACACACACGCATACAAACACAAATGTGTGTCTGTGTGTGTAGATTTAAAACTGTTTCGAATGGGGGTTATTTTGTACATGTTGAGTTTTTATCGGTTAGGTTTTAAGAGTCGAGGAAGAGTATAAATTACATGCGAGGAAGAGTATAAATTACATAGTTGCTAGGCGCATGCATGTATATATATCTATATATCTATATATATATATATAAATATATATAAATATTATGTATACAAAACAACAACAACAACAAAAATAACAAACAAAAGAAAATGCTAAACAAGAAATGCGTTAGTAATTAATGATCTATTCATTGGCTTTAGTGTTTTAATTGTAACATTTAATTAATTAATTATTATTGCATATTGTTATTATTATTGATTATTATTATTATTATTATTATATTATTATTATTATTATTACATTATTGATATGATCGATGAAGAAATCTTATTGATATTTGATATGTGTATGTGTAAAATGAAAACTTATAGCTACGAATTACTACTGTATACCTAGCCTAATATATCTAAATAACCGACACACACCCCCACCCCCCCCCCTTACACCCACTTTCCTACTAAATAACTGCCCATTTCCCGCCCAAAGCACCCCAAAACGGTTACACACACACACACACATACACACACACATACACATAGATACACTACAAAAAACAAATGCGTAGCACGAGTTCTACACATAAAAAAAGTTAGTAGTTAGTTAATCGGTTAACTGTATTCGTGTGCGGTTTTTTGGGCTCATTGTTTTTGTTGCTTATTTTATAAACGGAAGATAAAGAAAGGAATCGAGATGAGATGAGAAATATTTCATAGTTTTAATTAGGTTTATATGCTTATCGATAGTTTATTTATTTAAGTGTTTCTTCTTACACCCTGCCTACAAAAAAAATACAAAAACAAAAGCAAATACAAAAAATAGCCACAGTTCACACACCCGTTCAAGGCTACTTTCAGCCGACCCAAACAAACAAACAAACAAATGCAAAAAGTTGTAACTGCTGGTCTAAACTTTCTTTGTAATTATTAACTTGTAAGTTTTGTATATTAAAAAACATAAAAAAGAACATGAGAAAAGCAGAAAAACAGAAACAAACACAAACCACACGAACAGAACAGAGCAACAACTTTATTCTATGTGGTGCATTTTAATGAAGCTGCACTGTACACAAAGAAAAACAGCGCAGCTTCACAAAAACTGAGCCACAATTAAACTATGGAGTTTAAAAAGATATCAAACAAACTGCAATCTACTTTTGGGTCTGAAGTTCTAACTGAAATATTTTTGTAAACGCTTTTTGTTACGTCACACTGCCACAACACACTACCAATATGTTAAAAACAGTTTCAACTTTCAATGCAACACACACTCAACACACACTCAACACACACACACAACACACACACCAACAACAACAACAGTCTTCAAACACTGCCCAAAATGTGCAATCTCTTAAATGCATAAACTAAACTAAAATTAAATGAAAAGAGAAAGATAAGAAGAAGATAAGAAGAAGAAGAAGAAGACGAAGAAGAAGAAACGACAAAACTCCTAGTTCTATTCTATTCAATATATTTCTTTTATACTTTGATGTAGTTGCGTTCTCTAAGTACCTTTATCATTATCTAATTATTATATGTGTATGTATCAAGGCAACAACCGATTGAAAGAGTGAAAGTTTTTAACGTTTTTCTTTAATTTTTGTTCAATGATCGAGTTTGATAATGATATATGACACGATATGATATGATAATAAACGAAGTGAGTTTTGAGTTTAACTCTGTTTATTGTATACATTTTTTATGCCTATTTTTTATTTTTTATTATTAAAATAAAATTATTATTTCAATATGCATGAGTTTTATTTTCACAAATATCGAAAACGATAAGAAAACAACCACATAATAATAATAATAATGAAGAAAAACATACAAATATTTGCAACCCGTTACAAATTTGAAATCTACATATACCTCCCATTATAAAGTACATAAGAAATACATAAGTTACAAAAACAAAATGAAAAAAGAAAAAAAGCAAAAAAGATGGAAATTTATATATATTCAAAGTCTATATACCATATTTATGCTACCGAAGCGGATTGAATATTTTAGATAAATTTAGATGTTGCATTTTGTAGCTTAAGGCAGAGATTGTCGTGTATTTCGAGATACATGATTTAGATGAGGACTCAGTTTTTGAGGTTTCGCGGGAAAATGGGGAAAATGGGAGCAGCAAGTGCGTTTATATGTCTATCTTAACATTGCATACATACACATATATATTATAGATTTTTAAGAGTATTGCATTAAATACAAGCAAGCATGCAAATATAATTCTTATTCACATTTTGAGTGCTGTAAGCATTATCAAGTTTGAGCAATTTTATGTAGAACAATCGAAAGAAAACAAACTTAAAAAAAAGGATGCAACGAAAATTGGTAAACCAAATCCAATAGTTCCCAAATACAGAAACCACAAACAGCTTTAAGCAGCAAGTATCAGATTGAATAATTTTTGATTTCTTAGTTTCTTAATCACACTTGCAACAAATGAAGAGCCTTATTTTTAAGGATCATTCAACACTCACACACACACGCAAATTGCATCGAATTATTCTTTTTTTGTAAAGTGGAGAAAACAATTTTTGGAACCGCCAAGCTATTTATGCACTGTAATTGTATATAAACAACTTCTGGACCTCATGTTTCACTTATTAGTCGGTAGTTCCAACTACAGAAATAAGTAATTACGTACATAATTATATATTTATGTGTTGGGTCGGAACTAAAAAAAAAAAAAAAAAATCAAAACAAATCACATACGCTGGATAAGACCAACTAAATTAGATTTGAGAAAGATGATCGCAATGCATTACGCAAAAGATCTCGAAAAAATACTTACTTTATTGGTACTACAAAATGAATGAGAATCACGCATGGAATTAGTTTTTAAGAGTGGAGTGGAAATGAGGAAAATTGATGACGTTTGATATTGAATGCAATTCACTTTGGATATTGTTCAGGAATGGTCTCCATTAGCTAGTTGAAACGGGAAGTTGGATAGCGAATCTGTTGAGAAGATATTTGTGTAGTTTATATATATATATATATATAATGTGCATCCATATATTTAAGCTCTATGCTTACAAGTTTAAGTTTCTTTTTAATGTACATTGAAGCGGGCGAATTCGAAAACGTCTGCATCAAAATCAGCAAATGCGAGCCACAAATTAGTAATTAGAATGAAAAAGGAACGAATGTAGGTGACTAAATGGTCTAATAGGTCGACACATTAAAATGGTAAAGGTTTAAATTTAACATGGATACATAAAAAAACAACAACAACAACCACAACTTAAGAAAAGCAAAATCGAAATCTGAAAAGAAATAGCATAATTATTTACTGTTATGGAACCGTTAGAGTTTTAAGATTTTTAGCTAAATTTTGTATATTTTAATCTACAGATTGCTATAAAAATATATATATACATACTTATATATCATCTGTTTTATAAATAACATAAATAAATGAGACTAAAACCAAACTCTTTCTATTAATTAAACTACTTTTTCATAGCAACTTTTAAGAAAATTACATTTTGAAAACGTTGAAAACTTGGCAGTTACGCTCAATAATGACAGAAAACTCAATGCTCTGTCACTTCCATTTAACATGCCACCCGTTAAATTGAAATATCCTGTTAAAAATATAAATACAAGCGTTGCACTTTACATGCAAAGTCGATAACAGAAAATACTGCAGCACGATATATTATCGTGTGGTCATGTGGTAATGTCGATATTTTGTCATACCGATATACGGTATCGATAAGCGAAGATGACTGCGACGGCCATACTGTAAATACATATACATACATACAATTTTTTTCTTTTTGTGTCATTGTGCGTTCCAAAACCAAAATCACATTTTTTGCGATGCGTTCGCATTGCAAATTGTAGAAGAAAAATGAGGTGTTTTTCTGTGGCGAATCGAACGGAATAACAAACAATGATAACAATGAATTGATGTAAAAGTTGCATAACAAACGTCGTCGTCGTCGTCGTCGTCGTGCTCGCGTCTATGTATGTCCGTCGCTGAGCAGTCGCAATTTCCAGAAAACCACACACACACACACGAACGCACACGCACACACTGCGAACGCCATCAAAACAGCAGCAGCAAAAAGCGGATTTTTGAATGGCGTAAAAAGTGTGAAAAGTTACGAGAAAAAGCAAACGAAACGCAAAACAAGTGTGCATTTTGCTTATTTTTTGCAAAGCAAATGTGTTGTGGCAATTGTCGATGCGCAGCAGCAGCAGCAGTAGCAGCTCAGCCAGCGTCAGCCACCTTTCCCTACTACTCCACGCCACAACCAATACCAATACAAGCGCAACTGCTGCCACAGCCGACAAAGAAAAAAGACAGACTGCTCTTCTTCTTGAAATTTGTACAGTTCCTACTACGACGACAACAACAACAGCAAGAACAACAACCACAACAGCACCAACACCAACAACATTTGACTCAGCTGCCAAGCCAAAACATCAAGAGAAATCATCAAAACTGTGCGTGTGTTTTTTCTGCTTCTTGCATGTGAAATTAACAACAAATTCTAAAGAAGAAGATCGCGTGGGTGTCTGTTATTTTTTCTCTCTTTGTTATTGTTGTTGGTTGTGTGTGTGTGTGCGTGTGAGCAATGAGTCTTTTGCCACCGCCCGTGGGCCTGCCCCCCTCTGCTGCGCTCTCAACGTCAGCCGGTGGCAGCAGCAGCAGCAACAACAACAACAACAGCGGCAGCAACAACAGCAGCAGTAGCAACAACAACAACAATAACCTGCCATTTGAAAAGGATAAGATTTGGTATTTTAGCACGGAGCAACTGACGAACTCGCCGAGTCGCCGCTGCGGCATCAAATGCGACGATGAGCTGCACTATCGACAAATGACAGCGTATCTGATACAGGAGATGGGCCAGCGGCTGCAAGTGTCGCAGCTGTGCATAAACACAGCGATTGTTTATATGCATCGCTTCTATGCATTTCATTCGTTCACACATTTCCATCGCAATTCGATGGCATCGGCCAGTCTATTTCTTGCGGCCAAGGTTGAGGAGCAGCCCCGCAAGCTGGAGCATGTGATAAGGGCGGCAAACAAGTGTCTGCCACAGACAAGCGAACAAACGTACGCAGATCTCGCCCAGGAGCTCGTCTTCAATGAGAACGTCCTGTTGCAGACGCTCGGATTCGATGTGGCCATCGATCATCCGCACACGCATGTCGTACGCACCTGCCAGCTGGTCAAAGGTATGCACCTTATCCTCCACGATCGACTTAAATACTATTGTAGATTCTACAAAAAAACAAAATGCTCTCCAAAATGCTTGTCAATTGATTACTGACCACAGTAAATAATATATCAATTTTAGCATGCAAGGATCTGGCGCAAACCTCCTACTTCTTGGCCTCAAACAGGTATGGGCTGTCAACAAATGATGTGTCGATGTGTGTGTGTGTGTTATGTGTACAGATTTCTGGCCGAAAATTAACCTTCTCTCTAAGAGAAACCAAAAAAAAGTCATGTAGCTCAACTTAAGGTGACCCTTTTGACAACTTACCTGTGCCCAGTTGATTTTAAGTCCTTAAGTCGGTAAACAGCAATGACCATTTTATGATTTCTTAGTTACCACCTAACTTACGAACAAATTTTGTTTTTATACCCTTGCAGATATTGTTAAAAATTCTGACGAGGACACATCGTATATGTTTTCGGTCAGGACGACAAACTGTATCAATATAGCCAGACAGACATGTCTGTACGACCAATGTGCATTGGCTATTCACTCGTCATTTCTGTCATTAATGTGTTAAAGCAAAGCCTTTATTTGAAATATCTACGAGGGTATTAAATCTGAGGTCATCCGAAGATAGTTTTTGTTTGATTTGTATTTGTTATCGGTGCTGAAATAGTTCTTAAATTATTGTCATATGTCATCCATCCCATAATTATTGTTTGAGCCAAAAAAAAAAACGATTGTCCTTGAATAAAAAAACTTGTTAAATTGTTGTAATATTTCTGTCTGTTTTGGGGGTGTGAATCAACTTGTCATAAAATTGTCTTACCTGTTCTGCAAATGTTGAATAAAATGCTAGTTTTCAATGTATTTTTGGGAACATTGCCATATTAACTGAGATAAAATTTTGATGGGTACTGAAAATAGCTTTCAATCGAGTAAATTTCGCACAAGATTAAAGCCGTAATCTTGAAGAGTTATAAATCTTAGTAATGTGCCACTCACACACTCGGCTCGATAGTAATTAGAATAAAACTAAAATATACAAAATTGATTTACAATAAAATAATACATTTACAACTACCACAATATTAAATGCATATTTTATCCTCGTTCGACGCACTTGCTCCGCATCGCAAACTCCAAAACTGTTAGCCTACATCTGACCTCGATGTGCCTGCAATATCGACCCACAGTGGTTGCCTGCTTCTGCATTTACTTGGCCTGCAAGTGGTCGCGTTGGGAGATACCGCAATCGACGGAGGGGAAGCACTGGTTCTATTATGTGGACAAGAGCGTCTCGCTGGATCTGCTCAAGCAGCTGACGGATGAGTTCATTGCCATTTACGAGAAGAGTCCCGCCCGGCTCAAGTCCAAGCTGAACTCGATCAAGGCAATTGCGCAGGGAGCGAGCAATCGGACGGCGGCCAACAGCAAGGACAACAAGCCGAAAGAAGACTGGAAAATGAGCGAGATGATGAAGGGCTATCACTCCAATATCACAGCGCCGCCGGAGCTAATGAATGGCAGCGATAGCCGGGATTCATCGTCATCGTCATCATCACAGGCGGCGCTGTTGCCGCCACCGACGATGGTGCCGCCACAGCAGCGACGCGGTGGTGGCGGTGTTCCAGGTAACTCGTCCTCTTCTACCTCCTCCTCCTCATCATCGAATCACAAGATGCCAAATTATCCCGGCGCACTGCCGCCCGAGGCGCATGGTGGTAAGTCTTGGAGTGCCTGCCAGCAACACAGATCCACGCATAAATATCTATTCCATCTTATTTTGTAGATCATAAATCGAAGCAAGCTGGCTATAGTAGTCGCCCACCTTCGTCGGCGTCGGCACAGCGTGGCAGCAGTGTTGGTGGTCCCTCGTCCTCATCCTCTTCAGGCAACAGTCAACGCAGCAGCTCCTCCAGCAGCCAGCCAGGCTCGATACGACCGCCCATGCCCATGGACTATCACAAGTCGTCGCGTGGCATGCAACCGCCTGTGGGCGGCGGCATGCAAGCGCATGGCGGTCACAAGATTTCAACAAGTTCCAAGCCGCAGCAGCCACCGCCTCCACTCTTGGACAGTCGCAGCAGTAGCAGCGCCTCATCTGCCAGCAGTGGAGCATCTGCAGCGGGCATTCCATCGAAGGATGGCAGCAAGTCGAGCAGCAGCAGCAGCAAGATGTATCCTAATGCACCGCCGTCCTATAGCAACAGTGGCGCCTCCAATCAGCTCATGTCACGCGGTGGCTACCAGAGCAGCAGCAACAGCGGAGGAGGAGGAGGAGCCGGTGTTGGTGCTCCTGGTGGTAGCAATGGTGCGCCGTTGCCGCCCCCCGCTGGCTATGTCAGCCACAGCTCCTCGCATCGTAACAAATCCGTCACGTCGTCCAGCTCATCGTCATCGTCATCCGTCCACAGCATGCCGCCTTACGAGCAGCAGCTGCCATATGGCCAAAGCCAGAGCGTGCCCCCCAACTACAATCATATGCAACAGCAGCAACAACAGCAGATGCCGCCACCTGAGGCTGCCACACAGCCGCAGCTGAGCAAGAACAACTCGTTGTTCAGTCCGGAGTGGAGTGACATTAAGAAGGAGTCGCAATTCAATGGACTGCTGCCGCCGCCCGATAGTCTGGGCTATAAGCTAAGCAATCATGCGCGGGATCGGGATAGCCCCAAGAAGGATCGCCTTACGCCCACCAAAAAGGACAAGCATCGCAGCACGCTGCCCCACGGCAGCAGCAGCAGCAGTAGCAATAGCAACAGTAGCAGCAACAGTAGCAGTAACAGTGGCAACTCCAGTAGCAGTAGTAGTAGTGCCCCCAAGACGATGCTGCCACCACCGCCACACAAAAAGTCGCACGGAGAAATGCTGGCATCAACCGGGGAACTGGGCAACAGCAATCTGAAGCGCGCCAACGAAATGTCGGTCAGCCAATATGGGCTCAACAAGATGGATGAGCACGATGGCAGTTTGCCGCGCGACAAGGTCCGCAAAGTGGACACGGGCGTCAGTTTGGCCGGCGGCTATCCGAGCTACGAAGACAAACATGTGCCGCTGTCCATGACGAATGGCGGTGGAATTGAGACAACGCCGGATCTGGTGCGTAGTCTGCTCAAGGAGAGCCTGTGCACAACGAATGCCTCGCTGCTGAAGCCCGATGCGCTCACAATGCCCGGCCTGAAGCCACCCATTGAGCTGCTGGAGCCGATGCCGCCAACACCGCCGTTGCACATGAAAAAGGATACACTGGGCACGCCCATAAACCTCATGGCTAGCAGCAATTTAACGGCGCCATCCTCGATGGAGCTGGGTGCGCTGACCAAACTGGATGGTGGCGGTGGTGGTGGTGTTGGTGATGGCAAGGATCTGGATGGTGTTGGTAAGTCGGAGAAGAAGAAGAAGAAGGACAAGCATAAACACAAGGAGAAGGACAAGTCCAAGGACAAGCCGGACAAGGAGGAGCGCAAGAAACACAAGAAGGACAAGCAAAAGGAGCGCAGCAGCAGCAAGGACAACTCCATGGACTCACTCAAGCTGGTCATCAAGACCAATACGGCGACAGATAATCCCAATGGTGCCGCAGCTCCCCTCAAACTGAAGATCAGCAAGAACAAGGTGGAGCCCAATAATTATTCAGCTGCCGCTGGACTGCTGGCGATGCCAACAGCAGCTCCAACAACAGGCTTCGGCATGGCGCCGCCAGCGACAACACCAGTCCAGCCTGCACTCTATGGCGGAGGCGTTGGCGGTGGCTACAGTTCATCCAATAGCAACAGCAGCAGCAGTCACAGTACGAGCGGCAAGAAGAAGCACAGCGATCGGGATCGCGACAAGGATAGCAAGAAGAGCAAAACTCAAGACTATGCCAAGTACAATGGAGTCGGTGGCGCCTATCCACCACTAGGCGGTGCAGGCGCCGCGTCCCAATTGCTGGCGGCGCCAGTCTCCAATCTTCTCGGCCTGCCCCCCAACATGACGACAGCGTCGTCCACGCCAAACACAATGCTGATGGCGCCAACGGGCATCCCAACTTCTGCTGCTGCTGCTATTGCTGGTGGTGTTGGTGGCATTGCACCGCCTCCTGCGCTGCCCGTCTACAACAAAAAGTAGTTGCTGCTGTGATGATCATCATCATCATCACCATCATCGTGATGAGCATCAGCACAGCAGTAGCCTTGTCCTAATCCCTGTCCGTTTCTCTTCAATCAACATACATTCATATACGTTTCACCTTTTTTATCCCCTCTTGATATATAGTTTGTATGTATAAAAAGAAAAAACACCTAATAAGCCTACAGTAGTCGTAATTGATGGTTGGTTGAGATGCATTAGTTGCCTAAGTTATTATGGATCCATTTTTAGTTAAGTGCAAAGAAGAATCCACAAATATCGCAGCATCGGCAGAAAGCAGAGAGCAGAAAGCGAGCAGATCAATCCGAGAATAGTTTGGATTTAAGCATATATTATACGATAATCAAGTAAAACTCGAAGCTGAAAAAAACCTTCGCAAACTTTTGTACAGCATTAATTAATTTGTAATTTTAACATATATAACATACACCTACACACCTACACACACACACACACAAACACACACATACATATTACACACACAAATACACAGAATAATTGTAAACGGAATAAAATGTAAAAGTAAAACTCATTTTTCGATTGCGCGGAGAGTTTGTCGAACTCAACGCAGCACGGCCGTTTAGAATATAAGTTAGTAAATCAAATACCGATACAAATGCATATTGACAAACACACACACACACCCAAGACACACACACACACAGCCTCACTGAACTGTTTGTATATAGCCACAAGAGAAACAATTTCCGCTTAGATAAAAATACGGCCCTAACTAATGCAAAACAAACAAAATGTACTCAATTTTTGGAAAACAATCTATTCAAATATATAGTAAAGAGAGACAGCAAGCGATTTGATTCTAAATTAAAGACGCAAGTGCATAAAACATAAAACAAAGAAATAAAAAACAAAAACAAAAACACAAAAAAAAAGAAAAGAAAAGAACACATTTAGAAACAACAAGCAAGAAACGAAAAATAAATTATTTGAATTAAAGAATAGTGGAAAATGAACGCCGTTAAAATGTACGACATTAATTTTTAGTTAGCAAAGTTTTACGTTTTTCAATTATGATTTTTTGAATTCGTATGCATTAACTTATAATTTTAAATATATGCAACAAAAACAACAGCAACAACAACAGCAGCATCAAATAATTAATTGTTTTAGTGAAGGAAATATGTTTAAGCAATCAAGATCGAGTCGTCGCTTGAATTTGGCGTAGCTTTCAGTTGTTTTTAATATTTTCTTATTTAATAGCATTAAAGCGAATATGAATAATAAATTGTTGTGCAACACAAATAAAAACAAAAAAACAAAAAAAAAAAATCACAAAAAACACAAAACGTTTGCAAAAAAAATAAAGCGAGTAATCGCAGTAATGTTTCGAACATAAGTAAAAAAAGAATAAGATGACGAAAATTAAAATAAAGCTTTGAAAAATATATGAAATTAAGCGAAAAAATACCTATATCAAAAGGGAATAAACTTATGTAATTTTCGACTAGAGCAAAAACAAACAAACAAATTTAATCAAACGTTGCGCGTTTTCGACACACACTATTCGATTTCTAAATAATGCATTAAGCTATCAAAAACAAAAGAACGTAAAGCTATATACTAAACTACACACATACAATATACATAATACATATTCATATTTCGGAAAGAAGCAAAAATGTTATTTAAGTTGCGAGTAAATTTCCAACCTTGCTAATTGCTAATCCACAACAACCAGCAACAGCAAAAGTTAAAGTATACAAAACAAACAACCAAACAAACAAAAAGAAAAGAAAGCAACACGTAATTCTACCCGTAATTTGTATCTATTAATTTTCCCCCTCTTAATTTTTAATTTTTGTACATAGATCAAAAGCAAAATGAAAAAATGGCGTTCGCCGAGTGGGCAAATCTCATCTTGGGTTTCATTGGAAACACTTTCGAAAATGAATACTTGGGATTCATGTTTGTGTGCTTGCCACGAAAGCCCGAATAAAAATTTCAAAACCTAAAACAAAACAACAATAAAAAAAAATATAAAAAAATTGGAAAAACATAAAATCACAATGAGCAGTTTTATTTTCTACTCCAAAGACGAAATGTGGGTCCAGATCCAATCCAAATAGCTGGTTACGCGAGTGAATATGGTTGGAAAACCAATTTCACAGCCCATCGAGAGACCAAACGACGTGATACCAATTATGTAGTCAACGTCATCCTCTTTGTTGACCAGGGGACCGCCGGAGTCACCGTGGCAGGTGGATTTACCGCTGGTCGTGCTCATGCAGATCATCTTCTCGGATAGAGAACCGCCCCAATACATCCTGCACCGACTGTGCGGCATCACGGGCATTGCCACATAACGTAGCGTCGGTGAGACGGAGATGGAACTGTCGCTTTCACGTCCCCAGCCCGAGGCGAAGGCCGTCTTCTGTTCATAGTTGGAGTAGCTGCCATTCAATCCCCTTGGCAAGTGGGCAGCTCTCACCCGATCGTTGAACTCGATATGAGTGGACAGCTCTATAAGTGATATGTCATTGGCCACAGTGGTGAGGGTCCAATTGGCGTGCACTATAATCCTTGACTGATCCACCTGGATGCGTTGCTGTCCCGGCTCGTAGCTATCTGTGATATTTATGGCACCCAAGTAGACAGTTGCACCCACTGCACCATCCATGCAATGGGCAGCGGTGAGAACCCAGCGATGGGCAATCAAAGTTCCTCCGCACCAAGTGCTCGTATTGCCGTAGGACACATTTAATCCCACCTGGTAGGGAAACTGACCCGCCACAGCCAGTTCACCGTTCGTAATCCGATCGGCGAGGTTAGCCCCAGTCACATAGAGCATATATAAAATAGTAATTAAAAATATAAACTTCATTTTAATAAGGCCATTCACAAATTAGTAACTGCATTAAGCAATTTCATTGGTTTTATACAGATGGCAAGGCTGCATCGCCATTACTTGGAGTGCCTTATCACAACAGCTTAAGGCTCAACACTTGACAATTGGGAGTGTTCACATGACAGCTCAGATATTTACAAAGTGTTGCTCAATCGAGTATCTTTCCCGAAAGTAATCAACAACATTTTACTATAAATAGAACCCATTGAAACAAGTGGACAGTTCTTATACCCTTGTCGAGTGTATTATAATTTTGTCGTCAAGTTTGCTACCCATTAAGAACATTTGACTATTTCGTTTGGTGTAATCAGAGCAGACTCGAACTGATAACTGTTCAGCTCCAAAGGGAAAGATAAGAAAGTCGAAGGCTAAGTTGAGGGATTGAAGATATTTGCTTATACCGTTTAAGCATTGATTTAAAAAAAATGTCAACATTCCTTTTACGCTTAAGGACCCGAATAACAAGGGGTTAATATGATTTCAATGCCCGTGAACTATTAATCGGTCAATGTATACCCAAAATAAAAGTAGTTTTCATATTCCTATTCAACGAAAGGCAGATAAATTTAGCTGCACCGTCTTGTAATGTCAAGAAATCATTAGAGCTAAGAATATCAATCCAACAACCATCAAAAGATACACAAATTTTTAGATCAAGCAAATTTTTATTATAATTTCAAATATCAAAGGTTGGAGTTTACTTGTTAACCACACCGCTGTTTTCCTCGATCCAGTCCAGATAGGCTGTGACTCTGGTGAAGACAGCTGGGTAGCCCTTCTCGCAGCCCAAGGCCAGACCGAAAGAAGTGGCACCAATCAAATAGTTGATGTCGCCATCCTTGCGAACCAATGGGCCACCGGAGTCACCGTTGCAGGTGGACTTGCCGCCCTTGGTGCTCATGCAGATGACCTTATCGGTGATCAAACCAGCCCAGTAGACGTTACAGGTGGATGGCTTCATGATGGGCATCTCAACGTAACGGAGGACGGGGGAGACGGCATCAGCCTTATCGCTATCGAGACCCCAGCCGGAGGCAATGGCCTCTTCTCCCTCATAGGTCGAGTAGTGGCCATCCTTCTTGGGCAGAGTAGCGGCACGGACGCGATCGTTGAACTCCAATCGTGCGGGCAACTTCAGGAGAGAGATGTCATTGACGACCGTTGAAGGATCCCAGTGCTCGTGCACAATGATGTTCTTCTTCTCCACATGAATGCGCTGCTGTCCGGGCTCCTCCTCCTTGATCTTAGTGGCGCCAACGAACACTGTGACTGAATCGGCACTATCCGTGCAATGAGCAGCAGTAAGAACAACACGGTCAGAGATCAGGGAACCACCGCACCATGCTCCGGAGTTACCGATCGCAATGCTCAATCCCACCTGGTAGGGAAACTGTCCCACATGAGCCACCTCACCATGGGTGATGCGCCCATCCATGGGTGCAGCCACCGCGGTGGCCAAAAGAGCAGCAAATGCAACAAACAACTTCATGATCCGCAGTTAAAGAAACTTCTTGATTGGCCAGTAGGGAGGCCATCATTTTTATAGGGCTCTCTAATCAGTCGGTGGGAGGAATATATCTAATCAAAGTTTCTCTCTTGAGACAACCCCTCGAAAAAATGATAAGGGGCGCGTGCAGTTTACATTTATGTTGACTATTATACATTTTAATAATTATCTTATAAGGTTTCGCAAAACAAAAACAAACGAAATTTAATTAAAAAATGTCTTGCACTGAGTATTTTAATCAAAACACATTAATTGATTTCAACAGCTTTTCACTTTTGTCACAAGTACATATTAAGTACATATTTAGCAATAGGTTAAAATTTTACAGGAATTAATTTTGAATGGAAATATATTAAAGCAGTCAAGTTAGTCAAGATTGCGAACATTACTTTATCTTAATGATGTAGCAATTTGCAAAATAAAACAAAATCAGTGAATGATTTTCAGCTTAGTTGATTAAAATATTAAAGAGCGGAAAATCACTTGGTAATTTTGATTAGAAAGTTATCTATAAAAGGGGTTTGTTGAATTGAGCAGTTTTCAGTTTTTAACATTATTGTCATTAAAAACACTCGCTGTATTTACTCTGGTGCCCAACGCTGGTCGATCCTTCCTATATAAGATAGAGCCTTGACATACATCATTTCAGAAGGCTTTAGAACTATTGAACTGCATCCATATTTATGCTTCATTAAATATATATTTATGTTTTTGTGTAGTAATACTTCAAATCAATCAATCAACTTGTTTAAAATTAAGCAGCTTTCTTCGTCATATGGATGCGCCGCTGTCCATGCTGCGCTTACGTTGAGCGCCAGCAAATAAATTTTTGGAATCAGCAGTATCCATGCAATGAGTATCTATCGTTTCGCTGGAAGATCGTCGGAATCAAAGTTTTAACAGCTCACCAATGGGAGTCTTATCAAATTTCCCGTTCACAGTTACCGATAAAAGGTGCTCGTTAAGTTGACCACTTTATAGTCTTCAGCAAACTCATCATCAAGATACTCGTTGTATTTGCTCTGGCTTTGGCTTACGCCTCAGGATCGGCTCTCCGCGGTGAAGAGGCCCCCGTTCAGGATGGACCCGATGGCCGCATGGCAACCGCCCTACGCCAGCTACGTTGATGAAAAGGCTGTCGCTACAGGCTGGGGTCGGACCTCCGACTCCGACCAATATGATTCTAACGATCTTATGTACGCTTACATGGAGGTCATCTCCAATGCAGCTTGTACGAAGACCTATGGTGCTAGTATCGAGTCCTTCAACATCTGTGTGGCCACCACATCTGGCGCCTCCACTTGCGACGGCGACGATGGCGGCCCCCTGGCCCTCGACTCGAAGATACCTACCCTGATCGGTATTGCCTCTTTTGGTTCCCAGGAAGGTTGCGAGAAGGGGCTGCCGGTTGCCTTCACCCGTGTGACCAACTACCTCGACTGTTCTTAAAAAAAACTTGAAAACCACGAAAATATGTCGTTAAACATTAATATTTTTGGTTTTGAATTTGTTTTTTTATTTTATTTAATTTTAATTTTCTGTTTAGTTCTTTACACTTGTCTCATATTGAAACAAATATATTTTTTGCATTTTCTCTTATAATTTGACTTTAAAGTTTAGTTTTTATATAGGCTTTAGATATATCATCAATTGTTTTCATATTTTTTATTGTTTCTTTAAACATTTGGAATGCATTATATAATTTAAATATAACAATATACAAATATTTGAATTGCGATTTAGTGGCATTTTGTTGTTGTTCTTCTTGTTGTAGTTGTTTATTAACTTTTATCATTAAAAATTGGAGAGACTTATGCACAGTTACCATTATCATTTTTTAAATACACATACAGTTATACAGAATAAAAAAGTTACCTTTTAATGGTCATTATCAGATGTCAGTTATCAGGCATAACTTCTTATATGAATTTGTTACAGACGAATATCGCATAAGATTAACAATTATAAAAAATCTTTATATAAGATATATTTTTGTTTTTTTCTTTCTTCTTCTTCATATTTTTTAATTGTTTCGTTCTATGTATGTGTTATGTGTTTTGTGTTATGTATTTAGTTCATAAATGATCGCAGGCAATGCATGTTAATTTTGTAGTTGATAAAGGTTTTTCTACTTTTTACAATTGTCGGCAAATGCGAAACCCAGAATACAATAATAATAGACCCATTTCCTTTATGCTTTTGGGACGTATATATATATGCAGCTCCAAATTGATGTGAACCTTGGGCCTTGCAATTGGAGAGTGTGTGTGCTGTGTCTGCTTTCGCCTTGTTAAAAATACATACGAAACAGCACTAAACTAGCAAAAATGATTATAATACAAAAGCAAATGAACAAATAAGTACACGAGTGAGTGGCGGTGGTGTTCCAAGCATTAGTTGCAATACGGTTGCCCTGTTGCTGTTGCAGTTGTTGTAGTTGTAGTTGTAGTTGTCGTTGTTGTTCTTGTTGTTGTTCTTCTTGTAGTCCTTGTTGTGATGTGAAATGTCGTCGTTGTTGTTGTTGCTGCTGTTGCGGTTGCGATTGCTCCTCCATATACAAGTACTGCACTGTTTGCCATAGCCACAGACTGTCACCCACATTGCCAACGCCGTCGCACACAGGGCCAGTGTTATTAATCAACACCTGCAAATCCTTGGCTGCCCTCAATGGCCTTGATCAACTTATCCTTCAACTGCAGATAACCCTCATACGGTGGCAGGTCCAATCGATTGAAGCTATGAGTGCATGCGATTAATTCAAATTCAAATTGAGGTCAACGCCAAACACAAAACATACCAGGTGTGTGCACGAGGAAAATTATTGGGGGTGCCCCACTTCTCAATCGTGAACATTTGTGGTCCATTCGACCCATATAGCTCCTTGAAGCCATTCATTGGCACTCGCGATGTACCTGTGACAAATTGTAGCAGGCGCGAACGCATCTCATTGGAGAAGGACAGGACGGCTCGCCAGAACCATTGGATAATGATGTGATTCATGTGATAATCGCCCTTGTATAGTGTATTTTCACGCCAATCCTTCACATCAATGTTCTGTATGCCGCACATTAGCAACTCCAGTTCGTGCTCATCAAAGATTTTGATCAGATTGAGGGGTATTACGGAACCAAACCCATCCAAAAATGACGTCATTTGATCCTTAACGCGGGCCACGAAACGCCACTCGATTACAAGTCTTAAGAGAATGAGAAAATACAATGAAATGGACGTGATTGTAAGTATAACCATAGTTGGATACTCACTTAATGTATTCATCTTTGTTTTCGTTGGTCACATCAATATTCGCGCCACCCGGTTTGAGTTCATGTTGACTCTTCTGACCAAATACATCCTCATCCAGACAGAATGTCAACTCCAGAATGCGTGGATCGTTCTCCTTGATCCACATCAGCGAATTATAATATTCAGTATCGACAGACTCCATATCCTTTAGATCAATGGGCTTTTGCAGCATCATCTTATAAAAGGGACGTATAAAGAAGGCATCTAACAGTTTTCCGTGGTACGCAGCCATGCCAGCAATGCGACCAATAAATCTACAAGCAATTTATATAAAAGAATAAAACAATGCTCAATTCTAAAGATTATAAACTCACTTGAAATAACTTAAGTGTTCCTCATTACACAAACCGCTGCCGTTATTGATTTGCAACGTGTAGTTATCCATGGCGGAGTACTCAAAGAGTCCATAATATGGATTAAACATTTCCTTGGATAGTAAGTAGAACCATTCTCTAGCGAGCCCACCATAATCTGTTAATATACATCAAACACTTTGTTAACTATAAATAACAATTGGTTGTTAACAGAGAGCTTACCCAAGCCCGTTTCTCCTTCGAACTCCACCCATAATTTAGTCTTTAGTAAATCGATTTTCGTCACGGAACTAATAATTCTATACGAATCTTCCAATATCGATGTACGGCGAATGCGTATTTCAAATTTATTTGGTACATTGGTCTGCATTCAAAATGTAAATTAGTCAAATACCAAATGAGAAAATAGGAGTAATGCTTACAGGCTTTCTAATATGACTTTTGAAATACTCATATTTCTGTTTGTAATCTCGGGAATAGGGCACCGCTTGACCAGCTATATTTGGATTTGATAGGCGTGGATCCTCCCACTGTGTGGTGCGCATATCTGCATAGATTAGACAAAGGATTAAAAGTTTGAAATGTAGTCCGTCCTGGGGCAGTAGTCCTTACTGTGATCTATGTAGAAGACGCGACCATCCGTGTGCACACGTTCCTCCCAACCCTCGGGCAGTGGTCCCAGATCGTCCTCGACACGTCGAGTCTGATTTGGCATGGGACTGGCGCGTCCATTGCGCGGATCAATCCAAGTGGTGCACCGTGATTCGTGATCGATGAAGAAGGTGCGTCCATTGGGTGCCACCTGCATTGACCAGCGAGGCGGTAACGCTTCCTCCTCAGTGGCTGCGGCCTGTAAGCGAAAATAAGATTATATTATTATTCATTACTATTATTAGTCATTTATCGATTACATTATCTGGAATTGAGGTTATTACAAAACCAAAAGCACATGCTTTATTACATAACATGTGTTAATATCATGTGCACATATAAAAATATATATGTTTTTATTGTGGAATATAGAATGAAACTTTACTTGATCCGCTGGCACAGCCGCGTTGTCTTCCTCGGAATTGCGTCGTGTGGACGGAGCTGAGATCTCTGAGGGATTGTGGCTGTCTGTGTGATCGGTGTCTTCACTCTAATTTTGATATGGATGCAATTTATTGCGTAAATGTTTTGTAGATTGTTGTTGTTGTTGTTTTTTTTATGGCAATTGGAAGAAACAGAAAATAAAAGATTCCAAAAATTATAATTAATTTGTTCAAATACTAAAGCACAACAAAAACCAAAAATAAATCAAAAATTCAAAGCACAAAAATAAATATATAATGCAAAGCCAATATGGAAGACCACAAAATATATATATACATACAGACATACATATATATATTTCTTAAATAGAAAGCAACTCAAACGATACAGATAGAATGTTGTATGTATTGTGTGAGGTTTCCATTTTATTCTGGTGGGTGATTAATGATAATGATTTATACAAATATACAACACGTACACACTGCAAACATGCTTAATTTTACAAATATTTATTTGATTACGTTACAAAGCCGATAACAACTAGTTGTTCTCGAGCTATCAAACAAGATGATGTGCAATTTAGACTTACGCTGCCTACCCCTGCAACTACTTGAAACCAAAATAAGCTCATCCACTGGCACATTTGATATTAATGGGAATGTCTACAGTACAATTTGAAATCTAAAGCAAACTTATTTTTGTCTAGCAACATGGCAATGTCAAGTTAATATCAACTGCTCAATGTTAATGGGATATGCACAGCCATCACGGGAATTGATGAGACACACACAAAACACAGTCTACAACACGGCAAGTTAGTTAATACTAAAGATGTGTCTAATGTGTGTGAGTGTATTTATGTAGCGCAGTGTTATGCTAACCAATTGCCTATTCTGCTGCTGCAGTTGCAGCCGTCGGCGTCTCTGCTGCCTGTGGTCCAATTGGTGGCGACCCAAACTGTTGTCGTTGGCACGGCGAGTCAATAGATTTGTGATTGCCATATTGACAAGATTACCTTCGGGTGCCTCGCGCACCGGTCGCAAGTCATTTTGCAAACTGCTCGCTGAGATCTCCGGCCTGCCACTTTCACGATGTTGCAGTGAATTGTAAACAAAACTGCACTTGTAAAAAGAGTTGAAATCGATACAGAATTAGGAGACAGCCCTCGAGCAGTTGACCCGCTGGGAGACCGAAGTCAGACTCAAGAATGTGAAACATATAACATCAACAAGAGTTTTGAATTGAGTTTCACTTGTGGACGACTTGGGACTATTTATTGGGTGGATTACGAATGGAATGGTAACACAGAGTTGCGTATATATTAACCTGGCATGGTCCACTATTTCTTTGGGTTCTGTCTCAATTTGGTCATTCAGCGTATCACAATTGTCGTTGCTGTTGCTGCTGCTGCTGTTGTTGTTGTTGTTGGTGGTGTTGTTGTTAACTGATGCCTGTGACTGTGAGCGTGAGATTGTTGCTGGGGTTGTTGAAGCTGTGGCTGGCGTTGAATTGTTATTGCTCACATCCTAATTATATATATATATATACATACATCAGCAAATAAATTATGAAACTAATACTAAATGTGTTTCAATGAGTAATGGGAGAGGAGAGCATTTAAAAATAAAGAAAGCTAACTGAAGATCAACTATTTAAATGCATACTTGATGAGTTAAGTGATTGGGCTAGCATTATCCTATATCGACTCTAGCCGCAGTCAGCTCCCAAAAATATAAATATATTCACTAAAAAACTGATTGGCATTACAAACATGCGCCTCAGGTACAAGTTGTGGTCGAGAATATCACAGGTTTGCCCATTGTCCGATCGTGCTAACTGCTGATTTGCCTCATTATCTTCGACTGATTCATTCAGTTCGCCTTCCGCCTCCTCTTCATCATCTTCCTCTTCCTCGTCCTCGTGCATCTCGCCGCAATGCAGACAATTACTCTGTTCATTTGTTGGTTCAGCAGTCAAACACTGCTGCTCCAGCTCCTGCTCCTCATCCGTCTCCTCCTCCTCATCCTCCTCGCTGTCGCCGCTACTCTCATCAGGTGCACTAAGTTGCATCACCCTTGACGCTGCCGTCTTTAAGCGCTGTGTTTTTGTTGGTTTTTGTTTTTTTCATTGTATGACAAGACTCACAAAGTTAATTGTACAGATGATTTATGAGGTGAGTTACATGTGTGTGTGTGTTTATATATATATAGTATATATAGTAGTGTGAGATAGGGTGTTAAAGGGTATACATAGATATCATGCATAACAATTGAGTCAATTGTTCACAACACATGCAGTAATGCACATGTATAAATATTGTTGGAATTATAGTAGCATTCGACAGTGGTCTCTCGAAAATTGGTACGTTTCGATTCGAGCAGGTATTCAGGAATGTATATAAAATGCATCAAGAATACTTACACAGAATTAACAACTAAGTGTGGCATTCTATTTGGTATATTCAATAATTTCTTATAACTAATCTTCGAGCTACCACTGCAGTTTTGTTTTTTATTTTCTGTTCTGTTGCATCTGTTATTTAAATCAAGACAAGAGGGATACGAATGTTGCAAGTTAGAAGTTTGGTTGCTGTACTTACCGGTCCACGCACCGACTCCGTATCATCCACACTGATGTGAAAACGTCTTTGGAAATCTGAAGCCAGCTGATCAACGTTCTGGCTGTTGTTACTATTCAAGCTGAAAATTGATTTGACATTGGAGTTATTTGGTATATATATATTTATATAGTATGCGCTTACATGGTGGGTCTTTCCCATTGCGTCGTGCGCGCCGTATGATTCACATAGTATGTGCGTCCATTTGCGTCCTGTCGCTCCTCCCAGCCAGCTGGCAAAGATTCAGAACCGCCGCTAGGAAACGGATGCTACAATGCAGAAGGAAAAGAATATTAATTGATTAAAATATGGTAAGTTTAAACTTGTGGTAGTTGCGTACCGGTTGTGATGATTGCTCGCCAGCATTTGTGGCGTCGACATGCTCCCAGTCGCCGTCGCTTGTGTTGCTCGAGGGTTCGCTCTGTTCGCGTGTTTCGCGTATGAGGGCATGATATATCTCCAAAGTACCCTTGATGCGTGATTTAGCGCTATATTTGCATACACACACACACACACACACACACATAGATAGATAGAAGATATATATAGTAAAGTAGAGCATTGAATAAATGTTAATGAATAAGAGCCGTTGAAGGCCAACAAATACACGACACACGATACAAAAATACCACACCACCAACCAACACCAAATACCAAGCACTCGATATTTACAAATAATAATTTCAAAACTATACGCAATTACACAAAGCGTTAAATACTAAAAAAAAAAAAAATAAATAAAAGAACAGAACAGAAAATAAGCAAATGGGATAATTTAGAATACTTCTAGTGCTGAATCTAATCTATCAGAAGAAGCATTACGTTGGACAAACAACAGAGAACGAAATATACAAATAAAAATGATTGTTAAAAGCTTAGGGTAAGTTTGTTTTTTTTGTGTTTTTTGGTTAGCTAATTTACAATTTTGTAATTTGAATTTGGTTTCTCTTTTACTTTGACAAGTTTCTAGTTATATAGTTTATATAGTTTTTTAGGTTGTAGTCTAAATCAACTGAAATTAAATAAAGGAAATCAAACAGCAACTGAAATAAACATACCCTACTGACCTGCGCGGACGCAGCGTATAACTCTGGAAGCCAATCGTGCGTCCCTCCTGCTCCGTGGGCAGATTGACCAGCGTCAGCTCCACCATGCCCAGGAAATCATCGCGTGTCAAACGATTCTCGTCAAATACTTGAAACACCAGCTTGTGCTCAGACGGCTTCACCTGAGGTTAAAAGAATACATTAAACATTAGTTAGCTTAACTTCCCTTAATATTTCATTGTCTTTCTACTCACTCTGAATTTAAACTCCTCATTCCATTGTGGATTTAGTGTCTGGTGGAATTGAAGAACGAGAAATAAAAAGTGTTAATTGAAATTATGCTCAAATTATAGAATAAATCTAAAATACTAACAAGAATGAATGGGTGATCACCTCCTGTGATTTATAAATAAAATCTGAATATAATTATGAAATACATTTTCCTCATTTAATGTTTGTAAGAATCCCCGTGACTAATCAGCTTGTCAAGCAATTATTACTCAATCCGACCATTTTCATAATTATTTTTACTGGACTTTGGCTAGAAAAGAACTGGCTAATAATGAAAGACTCAATACAAATACAAATTGCTGATAAGATACCCATTTCATCATCTTTTTTTATTTGCTATTTTCTTTTTCGTTGTAGTTACCTTCTTTTTAGTTTTAGTTAAAACCGAGTCAATATTTATATCACCATTGATTGTATTCAAATCGATGCGCACATATGGATCACTGTGAACGGCATAATTATTGATTATTTTATTTTAAATGGATGAGTTGTGAGTGTTTAGAGCATTCCCACACTTACCTGGCGCCAAATATGTCCTTTTTGGCCAAGGATTTGCCGCTGAGCACAATAATGCGCAGGTGACACGAGTCCCCAGTGTCATTCTGTAAAGAACAAATGCAAACAAATTTACATATTAAAGAGACCGTCTGACCAACTCAAGACGCCACTTTTAAGCAGCGAGAAAACTGAGACGCCACCCACATAAGTTCCCTGAGCATGTTTGTAAGCCAACAAATGAGCCACTTGTGCTTACAGCTTGTTGAAGACACACACACACAAACACGTGCATACAGTTGTCGCTCAATAAATAAGACACTGTGTATAAAACAACACAATTCCAACTCGCTTATTTACAAGTCTTGCTTATGCTCAACTAATTTAGAAAGTCACAAATTTTCCACTGCCAAAACTGAATCGATTTTCAAATGGTTTTCTAGTTTATGTTATTCTTTTTCCTTGTTTATGTCAGAACAATGGGAAAACTAATCTTATTTTTAAATTCTTTTCCTTTTTGTTCATGGTCTGTCAGCATTTAAATTTAGACACACAAATGTTCAAAACGTTTTATGATAATTTATAGTTGAGATACTTTGATTTTCTTGTATAAGATTATAATATGTAATCATCTGTCATTCTAATGTGTCAGAGTGCTAATTTGCGAGCGACTACTGTACCGGCGGCAGCCAATATCAAAGAGACCCCAAAACAACTCTCCCAAAAAATGCTAAATCAATGTCAGCTGGCAGCATTTCAAAAAGATGTCACTGCATAAATCTAAGCGGCTGTGTGTGTGTTTATCTGAGTGTGCTTAAGCCAGAAAACAAGCCACTGGGCAATCCACGCCACGAGCTGTGTATACTTAATGCCAGGCATTACGCATACGCAGCGTTGTTGCCGTTGAAATTTAAGATGATATCTTACATGCGAAACGTAAGCCCTTCATCCTTGTAGTGTCACATTTGCGCCAAGCTGGCAGCAATTAAAGTATCATTATGCATAGCACTTAGCCATGGTGAAGTATTAGAGCCATTTAAATAAGTTAACATTTTGTAGGTGCGTCTTTAATGGTTTCACATGTTCGTAAAAGTTTTATTCTACTGTTAATAATTAATTACTATTAATAATTAAACAGCAACCTTTTCTGTCCGCATTTTTGCTATGCATTTCCCAATGCATTTTCTGACAAAAAATGTTGGCATGGCATTTTCCATGAACTTGTTGTATTGATTTTCAGCGGTTTTCCCATCTTGGAATGTTTGCGGTTTGTTCACTCGCAGCTGCGCTCAACTTACTGCTGACTAGCTGCAATAGAGACATGGCCATTCCGATATTTGCTATCTATCTATCTATCTATATATCCATCTGTCTGAACAGCTAACGCCAAAAGCATATTACTTTTAATTACAGGCTGTTCTGAGTTCTGAGTTCTGTCCTTCCACTGGTCAATAAGCGTGTCAATGACGTTGGCTACGATAAAGCCAGCTTAGCAACAGAAATATGCATCAGCGGAGCGTTCGGGTCAATCACGATTAACGCAGTCTCAACCGGTCAATCAATCAAGAACAGCAATAACAACAGCTGCAACCCCATTTGTTTTAAGAATCCATCCACCCAAGCCTTGACAACAAAGCCCCCCCTGTGTTGGCAGTGTGACACTAAGCTCGCTCTACCCGCGCTTAAATTGATTTTTAGCCATTAAATCTGTGTCTTAATGCCAAAACGCCAGCAACAATTCACCCAACACTTATAAATACAGACAATAGAAATTATTTGACTTAGGCAGATAGTGGGAATTAACCCATCATATATTGTATAAATTTATGATACTAACAACAATGCACTAATTCGCATATAGTGCCCACGTTCCATATACACATATTATACATATTTATTTTTATAGCTATATACTTCAACTTCCTAAATACGCCTTTATCGTGTGTATTAAAAATGGGGCTGTTCTTCATATCCACTATACATTTTTTAACATGTGACCTACAAGCAAATCAGAAACAAAAGTTGCCATTGCTTTTTTCATGTGCTGAACAATAAAAAGCAAAAAATATATATATTTATAAACAATAGGCGTGTTTGCTGATAAAGTGACGATTGCTGGTAGTTAAAAATTGAAGAAGCCAAATAGCCGAACGCAAGTGTGATTTTGTAAGTACGTAGAACAGTTTGTATGACAATAAAGAGAAAATATGAAAATATACTCAAAGAGGGCCAAACCATTAACTTAATTGAATAAATTGATTTTTGGCTCTCATCTAAGAGTGTCAGTTGTAAAAACTCATTACACAAATTGAATGCTGTCATTGCACATGAGGGTCCAATAAAGTTTCCCCATATTGATGGATAGCCAAGCAGAGCAGCTTAGTGAGTTTGGGGTAAAATTATGGCGTAAATATTTATCTGATTAAACAGCAAAACAAAAAATAAATAAAAAACACTCCTGGTTAAGTCTAAATTTAACACAACGCGGCAACGTGTGAAATTTAAAAGGCAACATAAATTCTAATTTTTTATACATATAAATGGACACAAAATAGGAATCTAGTGCAAAATTGGATTCGGTGAAGTGCGCTACAGCAGTGTATGAATATTTTAAGGCTTGAGAAGTATTTGCTGAGCTCTTTTACTCGGTTCATTTTAGCCAAAAATAAACAAGTACTCGTTAATATTTTGTTTTTCAACACTTACTTCGTCTTTATGATATCAAATACTACGGCTATAGTAAAATTCATAAGTACACTGAGACTTTACGGCTTTTGTATGTCAAAATGTGTGTAAGAAATAAAAAATTATTACATGTTAAAAAAAAGTTGTTATTTCTGAGAGTTGGGAAACCCCTGCGTAATTATTTTTAATGTATTGGTGACGGAATTATAAAATACACCACATGGAAAACGGAGGGCTTATCTGTGTCTCGGCCTAGGCGTTGATAAAAAAGTGTACATATGCAAAAGAGAACGAGAGATAAGTATAAAGCGAGAGAGACAGAGAGGGATGGAGGGAGGGAGGGAGAAAGAGAGAGTCAGTCTGGCGATCACTTACATCGCTGTTGTTGTAGCCATGAATTTGACCATCTTCATTGGTAGTTGTAGCTGCTGCTGCTTCTGATGTTGTGGTTGATTCAGCCATTTTTTTACATATATATATATATATTGATCAATGTGTATTTTGTTTACGTTGTTTTAAAATGCCCGTGGTAAGTGTTAATTATTGCACGCCTCTCAACTAAAAACCAATAAACATTACGGGTTATACATAAGTATTTTTTGGTTTTAACTGCATTGAACGGGAAGACGGCCATTCATTTATATATATATATATGCATATATATATATATATATATATATATATATATATTTATGGTATGCTGCTCTCGGCTGTTGTCGCCATCGTTTACTTTGTTGTGGCTAAAAATTCTTGAGAACGGAACAGGTTTAAGCACGAGCAGAGCAGCATTCACAGCATTTGTTTTGTTTTTATTATCGGGGCGCAGCGCAGTTGGTTGCTTCGTTTATTTATACACCACAATACGAAGTGTTTGCTTTTATATGTAAAATTAGGTCTGCAAAAGCACAGCACTAAAAATATGTGAGTATTTTATATAGATATGTATTTTTTTAAATATTTTTTTGGGATGTTTTGTATGACTAATGAAAAGCCCCAAAAAGAGCAAAACGAATACAAGTTAGTCGCGGAGAACGGGGACACAGAGTAACAATGCGCGATGGCGATGGCGAATCTTGTTTTCACATTGCGACGTTGATTCTTAGCTCACGACGTCAAACAACAAGCAGCGAAAGGTTGGAATGCCTGCTGACTGCCTGCCCGACTGTTGCTCTTATGTGCACACACACACACACACACATATATATATACATATATACATGCATACATTCACACACGCCGCACACACTCACATATGTTTTTATATAATTAACACATTTTCACAGTACTGTGTCCAATAGATTTTCGAAAGAAGAAAAAACTCAACGCACGCGGCATTTATATATTTTTTGCAATACATGTATATGCATATGTATATGTGTACATAACTCAATTATTCATTTATTTATCGCTCATTAACAGGCGCAAAGCGCAAAAGCACCAATGTTAAAAATAATAACAACAACACACCAATACTATCATTGTCGAAACATGTTCGACGTCGCTTTTCTCACACTTTCTTGTGTGGTTGTAATATTTATACACCAACAACAACAACAGTGAACACTGCGGCCGTCGCTGCGCCTGTAACGGGAGCTCTCGCGTTCTAAGCTAAACTAAAAATTGTGTTGCCGGACAGTGTGACCAAATTGTCAAAGGGCAGAAATGTGACGAGATGGCGATAAGGTGAGCCCAAAAGCTTTGGTGGGCAACCACTTACGTTATTTTTTTATTTATTTATAAATTCATTTTTTGTTAATTATAGTACGCATATAATTAAATAATTATATAATTTAAATAATGTTGCTCCAATAGTGTGTCCATATTGTGTCAAAGTGTAAATTATTACAGTATTTTTAACACTGAAACTTTTTATTACTGTGCGCGCGAGCTTTTTGAAAATTGACAGCGCAGCTGCTCAGCGAACAAGGGACACAGCAAACAAAACAAAAACAGATGATATGAAGTAAATATGTAAGTTGTAAGTGTGTGTGCATGTGTGTTTGTATGTGAATGAAGTTTTTACTGGACTAAATGCCAGATCAAATCAAAAGTCAAATATGCGTCAGACAATTAGGTTTGATGATAAGCGTTGACTTTATAAAAAAAAAACATGCGTATGTAAATTGCGTACTTTTATTTTTTTTAATTATATATTTATGACGACAATTGTGACGCAACTAAATCTATTCTGAATTTACTCCTATGAACATAACGAGCGAGCAAAATACAACTTGTCAAAAGGGGCTTGGCAATGTGGCCGAGGTTGTGGAGGCCCCCTCCTACAATACAAGTGGACACTAATGAAGATAAAAAAAAAGCAGCTGCTTCGACACTGACAGTGTTAAATGAGTTAAGCAAATAACTTGAAATCGCTCAATTCATTGAGGCCTTAAATTACGCACATCCAGAAGAGGGAGAGAGATAGTTGCTAAAAAGAATACAATTGATGTTGATAAATTCAATAAACAATTAAATGTTTGCGTAATTTACCAAAGGAAAAAAAACTTTGAAAGTCTTCGTGGTCTTTTAAGTGAGTCGCTTCTAACAGATATTTATTATTGTGTTGCTGAAGGTTTGCTTACAGAGCAAATAAGCAAAAAGAAAGGCATTTCTTTTATGAATATGACAGCAACCAGCAGCTAAAAACGTGATTTATTTCAAATCTGAAACTTGTTTAATCGCATTTCTCAGATACGCTTATCACTTCAACTCTCTGCTTATCTAAAAATCCCCTCTCAAAAACAAGAAACACTCAAAAGAGAAAAAAGCTCATTATGTTAATTTAAACATATAGAAAATTTGGGTAATTAGGCACTTTTGAAATTGAAATATATTGAATTTCATTGAATATTAGAGCATTTGAATTCCAGATGTAATTTGCATTTGCAATTAGATTGTGATTCAAGCCGTGTTATTTTTAATAAAAATACATTTAAAATTGCTAATATTTGATATTAATGTAATGATGCGCCCTCAGAAACTTATGTGATTCAGTTTGCTTTTTGAACTGATTCGGCAAGATTAGATTGAGTGTGGAAACACAATAAAGTATAAATAAATACTATATTAAAAAGAAGGCTAACTGATAAGTACCGTTGCTCAGCTAGTCAGCCACCTCCCACACCCAAAAACCCCCAAGCAAATTGACCCCCTTGAAATGTTACTCACCACAGCGGCCAACGATCTACGTGGCGTGTGTCCGTTATTGTAATCCAGGCGTTGCTGCCCTTGTTGCTGCTGACCGGCCATGGAGGCGGCACGTCGACGTGGTGGTGGGCGGGGCACGTCAGCTGTGGACGAGGATGCGGCGACAACATTGTTGCCGCTGCTGATATTGCTGGTGCGTGACGACATTGTGCTGCAAAAAAAAAAACAAAAAAAACAGAAAGAATGAACAAATAAAGAAAAGAAAAAGCAATGAAAAGTATGGCAGAAAGAGAGAGAGAAGCGGAAATGCATCTTTAATAAAAAGACACGAACAAGAGCAACAAGAGGTGACAATAAAACTGGAGGCTGAAGAGAGCAGCAGACAACAAAGGCACACACAAAGTACGGTATTTGCAAGTGTGTACACACACATTTGCACTAGACGTCGCAGGTGTATACACTTATGCAGATGCATAGAACACACAAATGACCAGCAAAGCATAAAGCCAAGTAATTAACCAAGCGCGAAAGGTTCAACGCCGTTTCGACCTGGCCGGCTTTCGTCATGGTACCAGAAACAACAGCAGTCTTAAATTTTTATCTATTTGATTATAATCTTTAAGTTTTATAAACACACCCACACTGACTATTGTAGTTACTGGCAAACAACAAGTTCGCTTGATTTATGTTGTACTTTTAACTAAATTGTTCTACTATAAAATGTGCACATGTATTTGTGCAAATTATACGCTTATAGATAAATATATTTATATAGATGTATATATATATGTACTTGAGGAAAATTCATCACATACTTCTGTTCGCACCAACTGCGCTTAACGCTTTGGTTTCTTTGTATTCGCGTCTCAGCCTTAAATCGCACTTACATTTTTCGTAGTAACATAAATATATTTGAATTTATTGTTTATTTTCTATAGCAAATCGTATAACAATTATTAAACTTTCGCAGCTCAAACACGCCCGACCAAATCCGACAACTAACTAATCCCGATATTCTCAACGATAGCTTTCCAAATCAACTCTGCAACCAAAGAGGAGCAGTTGTGTGTGCAATAAAAATATCGTTTAAAATCATATACTTTATTATATTTGAGTCTCATATTTCTGTACACATTTGACAGTCAGTTAGCTTGCTTACAACGTAAAACTAAAGTTAAAAGCATACGTATGTGTATTTAATTATTTCACTGTGATTTATCACGTGTAACAGAAGCAGTTACCGTGACTGTTGTGAAAGTAACTCAATATATGCGTGTGTATAATCTGCATGCAAATATCGTCCGTCTCTAACGAAAACGTAAATGCGAAAGGCAGTGAAAATTTTAAACGAAACAACAAATGCTTATAAATTCAATGGAATATTATAGTTAAAAGATCGATTCATGTTGAACCAGCCAATTCCAATAACCAAGTACCACATTATCCATTTGCAACAAGGTCGAATTGTTAACGCCAACGAATTTGCGTGCGTGAGAGTTTTTCTTTAGTGCGTGGTAATTGCGTATTAAACAACAACAGCAAAAACGGAGCACCTCGAAAACAAAAACTGCAAACGCTGGCAAAAACCTGAAAAACTGAAGAAAAAAAAGAAAGAAACAGAAAAAAGAAAAACAGAAATAGAAAAATAAACATTTTTGCAAAATTTGTATTCGATTAGCTTATATGGGTTTGACAGATCAAGATTGGATTGGAAGCGCGGTCAGTTTGACCTGCGACGACGAGCTGGGCGTATTCCAGGGCTTGATCAAGAAGATCTCCGCGGAGGAGATAACGATCGTGCGCGCCTTTCGCAATGGCGTCCCCTTGCGCAAACAGAATGCCGAAGTGGTGCTCCGATGTGTCGACATTAAAGCCATCAATTTGATTGAGCCCGTCAATGATGCGGAGACGACGGCGCCAACGGTAATTAACAAACCGACGCCAGTTAAATTGCCACATTTCTCCAACATACTCGGCAAGCAGCAGCAGCTGCAACAACAACAACAGCAGCAACAACAACAACAGCAGCAACAACAACAACAGCAGCAACAACAACAACAGCAGCAACAACAACAACAACAACAGCAGCAGCAGCAACAACTGAAATTGCTGCAGGAGAGCGATCAGGAGTTGTCTTTGACGCCTCGAGCTAAAGTCAATGGTAATTATGGCAGAAATGGAGGTGGAGCAGGAGGAGGTGGAGTTGGAGGTGGCCTCGGCAACTCGGCACTGAGTGATAAAATGCACCAACTTATGCTCAGCACAAATCACAATGGAGCCAATGGCATGCGCAGGTAATTGAAGCGCCACTGAATCACTTTTTGGTAGCTAAAGTAGATCTTAGAACAAATCCCATGTTCAAGAAGCAAATTTTATATAATTTGGATATTAAAGTCTTAACTCATTTCGATTGCAGAACACCGCAGAGCTCAGGAGCATCGAGTGCTGCACAACAGCTGCCGCCGCCGCAGCATTCGATGGCGACAACGCCGAATAGTGTTGCAGCTTTTTTTGGCAACATGATACCAGCCAAGGTGGAGGTGAAGCTGGGCAGCACGGCCTACAATGCAGGCGGAGGAGGTAGTTACAACAATAACAATTTAGAGAGCAACTGTAGCAGCAGCGCTGATGGCAGCTGTGGCAACGGCGAGGCAGCTGCTGCTGGCAACAGCAACAGCAGTCGACCCATTGATATCATAGGGCACAGCAACGGCGGTGGTTTCTATAACCAAGCATCAGTCAGCTATGGCAATGGCAATGCCAGTGGCAATGGAATTGGCAAACGCAATGGGAATGGCAATGGCAATGGCAACATCAACAGCTACAACTCTAACTCCTATACGGCTAATGGCAACGGTAATGGGAATGGGAATGCAAACGGGAATGGAAAGAATGGCAAGCGGGGTGGGGGGAATCGTGTGCGACGCGAGAGCAGCATACGACAACAGCAACAGCAGACATTTGGCAGCGAAGCAGATGATCCGCTACTGCACGAGGAGTTTGACTTTGAGGGCAATCTGGCGTTGTTCGATAAGCAGGCCATTTGGGATGACATCGAGTCGACGCATCAGAAACCGGACGTAGTCCGCCATGCTGTCCACGTTCAGAAGCAAAAGAAGTATCGACACGATGAGAACATTTTGACTAGCCAACCGTTGCAGTTGCGTCAGATCGAGAGCATTTTTGATGGCGGCGAAGATTTTGTGACCGATGATGGCCTCATCATACCCACCATACCGGCCTATGTGCGCAACCGGATCGAGCTGAGCGCCGAGAGAGCTGGCCTATCGCTGCAGCGACAAATTGATATTCTGGCGCGTGGCTCCACCGATTTAGCCATCACATTGCTGGGCGGCGCTCGCCGCTTGACACCGGCCAACAATCATCAGTGGCCCAAGATTGCCATCATTTGCGATGGCGTCAACACAATGAGGTGAGCTTGCCTTGAACTCGACAACAAATATTTAAAGCTTTTGCCTGAAAGTTTGCGATAAGAAATATAAATTATATTATGCTCGCTTTGACAACAGAGATTAACAGAGATCACTAAATTTGCATTTAAAAAAAGTGAAATTATAGCAAATTGCTTCTGTTTTTCTTTTTATAGTCTATATGCTTATGCCTCTTTTATATTCACAGAACAATCAACATTGCATGCGCAACGGGTCGTCTTTTGGCCTCCCATGGACTAACCGTGCTGCTCTATGTGGAGCAGGCGGAGCTAATTGAGCAGAACAGCAACTTGGAAGTAGCCCTTTTCAAGGCTACTGAAAATACCATAGTGCATTCGGTGCACGGTACGTTAAACCAATAAACAACTCAAGCTAAAACTAATAACATTTTATAAATATGTAATTTATAGATTTGCCTACGCCAGATCTTGTGATAGTTTCGACAAATACCGGTAATCTTTCGGATGCAATTAAGAAATGGCTCAGCGTTAATCGGTTAGTTTGTTGTCATGCATCTCTTGGAGAATATTTAATTGATGTGTTTTGGTATTTTATAGCGCATCAGTGCTTGCCATTGATCCGCCACCGCGTGGCATTAAGGATGTTGCTATCAAGTACTCAATATTACCCATATTACCATTGATCCAAGATACGAGCAATTCGGCTGCTGCTGGTGCTGCTGCTGAAACAACACCAACAAAAACATCAACGAATAATTGTGGCAAACTGTATTTATGTAATTTAGGTATACCAGATAAATTTTATCGTGATTGTGGCATTAAGTACAAAAGTCCATATGGACATAAATATGTGATACCGATTCACTCAAAGGACTGAAACAACGATAAAAACAGCACACACACAAAAACAAAAACAACAACAGCAACAATCATCAGCGACAACATTAAGAGAAGATTACAAAGATGTAGAAGGAAGAACAACATAAACACAAACAAAAAACCAATCATAAACAGCAACAACAACAAAAGCAACACTCAACAAACAACACACATGTGATGATCATCAAAGTCCAGTTTCCTGTGAATCTAACAAGTAGCTCTTAGATGTCTCTCATAAACATAACTCACATTAGTTTTTATCCACGGCGCATATAGTATATATATATATATTTAGTTTAAGCACTTAGTTTATGCATACAAATCATTTTAATTGATCAGCTGCCCTAGAATAGTACCGAACTACATTTATAATCGTACATATTTATTTTCAATTTTCCATTTATTTTTATTTTTTGAGGGTCTAATGCTAGTCGAGGCATAATTGATTTTTGTTTTGACGCTCGCTTGAGAGGTGTCCAATTTGTCTGAATTTCCAGATTATATTCTTTATTTAGAACCACATTCTTCCATATTTGATGCTCCCACCCAGCAACTATCCCATAAGCGAGTCTATAGCTTTAAATTTTATATATTATGCACTGGACAACTAACCAAATGGACCATTCCCCCCAAAAAATATAACTGGTCTTCAGAGCAAACTTTCAAATATGCAAAAAACTAAAAGTAAAACAAATACGTATATATATCTAACAAATGTAAATAACTGTATATTTGCATAATTGTTTGTATAATATGTGTATGGGAAGAACTCAATTAAATTGAATTAGTGAGATTGAGTGTGAAGTATGCGCAATACATGCCAAATTAAATGTCTACTTTTTAAGCAATAAATCAACAACTATTATATAATAAATTCATAAACAATACAATACAATACAAATTACAAATCAGATTGATAAGTTAGTTTCGTAAGTTTAACGTGTTTAACAAAAATGAGGACATATTAAAGCAAAAAAGCAAAACTTTTATTTGTATTTAGAGTTTAGTATCGTAAGACAAACTTTAAGCCGTAAGAGCGGAAAAAAAACAAAACCTTATTTTGTACTCCCAACGAATACGGAAAAGAATGAAAAACAATACAAACACAAAAACCATATTTCAAATGTATCGCGATGAGTTTTACAAAACCAAATTGAACAAGTACTATATCAAAAACCAATCTAATAGTGAAAATGTTAGCCTTTGCAAACTTAATATCGCAACCAAAAAACCTTAACTAATTGTTGTAAAAATATTATAATATATAGATTCTAAATTTCAATTGTTGATGATCAGTCTGCGAATTTCAATTCGCAACCAATTGTTTCATACATAAAAACAAAAAACAAAAAAAAAATCGAAGAAAATACAAAGCTACGGTTTTATGGGCTTTCCTCGACGGAAAAGCGTTAAGACTGTTTTGAGTTAGGAGAAGAGAAGAGAAGTTGTCAGGACGTTGTGGCAAAAGCAGAAGTTGAGAAGGTTATTACCAACAGGAACAAAAACAAAAACACACACAACAAACACACCACAGATTTTGATAAATGCTTTAAAATTGTGAATTTAACAAAAACAAATCTATTTTCGGTCCAAATGTATAAAAATTAATTTTAAACGCAACAAACACCAAAATATGCCGACAAATCAAAATACATACAAACACAAGTTAACAAAATGAAAAAAAAAAACAACTACAATATTAAAGAAACAAAAACACCGAAAAGCCTTCTCATGGAAAACGAAATGAAAAATGTGTTTTTATTCAAGAAATGGGGTAAAGGAAATTTAAGATACATTTTCTTTGCTGGGTTGTGACACAAGCTGTCACATCTGTATTTTTATTTCGATTGTGCTCGAAGGTACAAAATAATATATATATATATATAGACACACTATATAATAATAATTATACATTTCCTCTAGAGTCATGTGGAAGCAAAACAAAAAGTCCTCAATTTAAACTGAAACGCTAAAACTTCATTCACTGTTTAGCGTTCCGTTGTTTGAGAAGGAAAAAAAGGAAATTATAAAATGCAAGTTTTGGCTTTTCGAAAGCCTTATTTTTGTTTGTTCGTAGTATAGCTTTATAAGCTAGGTTTTTTGTTGCTCCTGGTCCACTTTAAGACGCTTGGGGTGCTGCTCCTCGCTGTAATCATTATCCCGATCACGTTTGAGGACGGAGGAGGACTGTTTACGTGGTGCTTGCAGCTTAACGGTTATGACGTTAAATGTTTCCACTTCGACCGAAACAACTTCCATTTGTGGCACAGACAAATTCTCCCCAACGCCCGAATCCGGACTGGACCAGCTGATCTCCATCGGGTGCTGCTGCTGCTCTCCCTTCCCATTTGACTGTTCGTTGAGGTAATGATGTAGTCTGATTACATCAACATATGGCTCCACCATATGTTCACTGTACGAAGTCAGATCGGTGAGGAAAGGCGTCCAGCGCTTGGGCACGCCGCTCACCTGACGTGTGGCTGCAATGCAGCTGGCGGCCAGCAACGAAGGTGGCTCGTTGCTGAACCTGTTGACTGAGATATAAATTTAAATTTAAAATGGGCAATTGAATAAAGCATTAGCTTACTGGTCAGCGTGTAGTCGGACATGAGCAGCAGTAGCTGCACCAGCTTCGTCAGCATTTGCTCAAAGCTATTGTAGCGCGGGTAGTTCTTCATCTCTGCAGCAGCAGCAGTGGAACAATCATCGATTGCCAAGCAATACCCAGCATAATCCTCATTTGTGATCAAATGGCAAGCGAACATCTCCACAAAACTGGCTACTGTCGGATGTATGAGCTTAAAGTCAAAGAATGTGAGCAGCTTGCGCTCAACTGTCTTGAACTCCAGCGCTGTATAACCGCTCTCGATCAAGCGATCCATTTCACTATATCGGGGCACATTGGCATCCGTGTGTTCAATTTGGGCCGCAATGTGAATGCAGGTTAACGCAATCAGCTGCAGCTTGTCCGAGCGTATGGTGTAGAAATCGAGGAAACGATCCAGATAGTTAATAGCTGGCAATGAATTTTCGTATATATTTTGTATTAATATAATAATAATCCAAATTCTACAGACTCACCCAAATGCTGTGCACAGCGTCCCAATTTGTAGGTGCGCGCAATTCGCTGGCAGAGCTGGATGAGCATCGGCCTTTGATCGATTTGTGTTGATGTATAATAAATGGGACGGCGTCGCGACTCCGATTCCTTCATTGTTTCCAAAATGTCTGCTGCGTAGTTGCTCAGCCATTGCGATTTCAAAATGCGCTGCACGAAAAAAAAACAAAATACTTGAGTTACAAATAAAGATCTCGTAAGTAATGCATGTGCGTACCTCAATATTGCGTCTTGAATGCTCATTTTTCTCACTCAGCATGTAGCTGGTGTTTTCCAGCGAGGGATTTGTCATTTTAATGCGTTTAATGGCTATTTACTGTCTATTTGCGAGCGGATTTTGTTTGCTTGAAACTCATTGCGAAAGCACACACACAAAAAAAAAAACACAAGCAGCAGCACTGCAAATATGGCTGACTTTAACGGTAAAAGCGCAGTGTGTGCACACTTAAAAAAAACCGTTGATGCAGTGAGTCGTAATTGAAGAAACGTTTTTAGATATATATATTGAAGATTGGCCAACTATTCAACATATTTTGTAAGTACGTCATTCTTCTTTTTTTTTAAGGTTTTAAGTGTATTAATATTAATGATAATGCAAATTTCCTCTTAATTAATTCCGCCATGCAACTCACGATCAACCTGATTGGTCCATCACAATTTCTATACAACAGCAGACTTCACGTTTTGTCATACAGTGATAATTCGAGAGCTTGAACGCTTTGGTTCTAGATTCCCGATTATTTCTGCCAATGATTTTCTAGTTGTTAATCAATCAAGATTTATTCTGTAATAGTGGTAGTCCAATATACTGGTAACTCTTCATAAATGTTTATTTATATATAAATGAAAATGAATTGATTCAAGATACAAAAGTTGTACTTAATATTTAAAGTCTATTAAGGAATGTGTTTTTAAAATGAAAATAAATTCGCTTGTCGACAGCTGCTGTCTTTGGATACATCTAGCAGTGGTTAAGTTGGCCAATTGGCCAATTAAGGCAACAAATCAGAGGAGTCCTCTAGATTCTCGTCGGATTCATTCAGCTGCTCGTCCAGGGATTGGATATTCGATGGCAGCTCGCAGCCAATGTAGGCATTGTTGTTGGCACAGTAGAGGATGAGGTGGCGCCAGCAGTCGTCGAGCGCAAGCAGCTGTGGATTGCCAAAGATGACCATCAGGCAGCGAGCACGGGAGATGGCCACATTCATGCGCTTGTTGCTGTGCACAAAACCCAAACTGAGCAATGCGTCCGACTGGAGATTGGCTTGCGAGGAGCGCACCGTGGATATCAACATGATGTCACGTTCCTGGCAAAGCAACGGAAAGAGGTTGTCAACTTAAATGGACATCTGATAAGGGTAGCTGATTAGCTCACCTGACCCTGAAACTCCTCGACGGACCCAATCTTGGGCATGTCCAAATTGGCACCGATGAACAATGTGCGCAGCACTTTCACCTGCTTCGCATACGGCGACATTATGCCAATATTTTCGGAACGCACATTTTGGCCATACAATTTGCAGCACATTTTGAAGACCTCAACAGCCTCGGCGGGATTATACCACGAGGGTGAATCCACCTCCTGCCGATTCTCACCCAAGATGCCGTGGAAGAAGACGCCATGGGTGCGTGGCGTATTCTCCGTATCGAAAAGCGGCGACTGCAGCTTGGCGAGCAGCTGTGCCTCGCGTGAATCCTCATTCGAGATCTGAGCTACGAGCTCGTTGTCATAGAATAGTTTGCTGTATACGGACATAATCGAGGGAATCGCTCGATAATTGTAGAGCAGCTTGGTCAACAGATCCGGATTGTAGCCGGAGCTGGCGGGGAAGCGCTGCAGATCTCGACGATATGGTGCCGTCTGCAGTAGTCGCTCCAGGAACGACAAGGGCAGGCCAAAGTCAATAGCATGACGACTGCTAATAACGGCCTGCAACTGCAGCGGATCTCCGGCAAGGATGACCTGACTGCGTTTCTGGGCGACCAGCGCAATGGGCACCATCGTCTCCGGTTCCGTGCACTGACCCGCCTCGTCGATTAGCACGTGTGTAAAGTGGCCCGCTGCGAAATCCATTTGTATGAAGTTGCCCAACGTGGAGCACGTGCTGATCGTCACCCTTTGCTTGCCCAGAAACTTTGACGGGCAGCGTAATTTAAGGCCCGAATCCGTGACAATCATCTGCGAGGATAAATTAGAGAATTCCTCTGAATATATTTGATGATTTTTTTTATATATATATTCTACTAACGCTATCATGGCTGTCGTCCAGGGTGCCAATGTCGACCGTGGCGCAGTAGTTCCTCAGTTCCGTTGGCACCAGATCCTTCTCCACCTGGTTATGTGAGACGAGCCGTATAAATTCGCCCGGCTGCAGCACATTGCTGTCAATGATTCGCTTGGTGATCAAATCCGCCGAGCTGTTAGACGGAGTGCCAATGAGCAGCCGAGCACCAGGTAAATTGTACACCAGTTGCAACACGGTCTCCACCAGGGTGACAGTTTTGCCAGTGCCCGGCGGACCAAAAATGACATACGGCATTCGATCGGACTCACCACGAAGTATATTGTAAATGGCGCGTTTTTGAATGGAGTTCAGCTGCGTATTGAACCATGGCAACTGGTCATCATAGAGATGCATTACATCATCCCTGAATTGGATGTCCAGCTGCGGATTTTCGCGTTTGGTCACCTTGCTGGGAAAAAGGAAACGCTGAGATTTGGACATGTGATTTACAGCATAATGCTGCTTGCGTAATCCGTATCTGGAGAAATGGAATTCCAGGCGATAATCCTCGCAATTATATTGTTGCTGAAAGCTCGCGTTGAACTTGAGCAGAACGCGATCGAAGAGCACCTTGTGTATGATGCCCTGATAGACGCTGTCATCCTGCCAGGTATTGATGGCATTCACAGTGTCGCCCAGCACTAAGGAGGGACGACGCTCCGCCAGATTCTCCACGTGCAGCGACAGATATTCCCCATCGCGCTGAAAATGGGCACGTTCCCGATCATAATTCCGAAAACTGATCATATACTCAATCTCCTCCAGAAACAGCAACTTATCGAATCGTTTCGCATAGTTCTCGTAGCTGAGCTGCTCGTCCAGGTAGGGATATTGATTGGCCAACAGTTGGCGCATATCCTGCAGTCGCCCCGTCGTGAGGACAATCTCGAGCAGTCGCTCGGGCACCTCGTAGCCAGCCAAATGGGTTTTGATAAAGCGACGCTTCGTGAATATCGATTCACCCTTCACCAACGAGTATTTCTTTGTGGACACCTGATAGGCATATTGGCGACTCCGTTGAGGCACCGTTCTGCCACCGACCATCAGCTGTTGGGAGGCAATCAGACGACGCTTTGCCTCCCAGGCATCCTCATCCGTTTCGCAGACGATGATCGTTATGAAGCGCCTCACTTTAAAGCTGTCAAAGTGCAGGATGAAGTGCTCTTTGACCTCGCCAATGAACTTGGTGTACACCTCAAAGATCACCGATATTTCACAACCCACTTGAATGTGGCGCTCGCTAACCGGCTCCAGCAGCGTGATCTGTGCATCTCCCTTATATTGGATTTCAATGCGCTTCAGCTCAAAGGTGCGTCGTCCCGTGTTCTTTAGCTTGAAGCTGATTTTATGCTTCTTCCACTGGCCAACAAACACGAAACGATCCTCGCCTTCTACCGAAATAGCGCCGCTTCTTCCAGTCGAGGACGTGGTCAAACTTTGGTTCTTCACTTGGCCAAAGTTCTTCTCCAGCAATGTCAACTTGATGGCGCGACGCGTGAATGTCGACTGTGTGGCGAAGGAGTTGAAGATGTACATAAATAAATCTATATATATATATATATATATATTAATATATTTATCTGTATTATCAGGCTAGACATTTTAGTAGGAGAAGCCCTAATAACTGTAATATATATTTTTCTAATTATTAAATAGAAGACCGATTCTCTGCTCTGCTCTGTGCAAGTATGATTTTGTTAGGATAGTTTTCTTACATGTTTACACTCGATAAGATCGACTCTGACAATGTCGCCCAGATGCAGGCTAACGCCCTTGGGCACATCCTCCTTGAGCACATAGGCATTGTTGTCCAGCACGGCAATCTCCTCGAAGACCCGTTCAATGGTGCACTTTTCATTGGTTTCGATGCGCGTCGGCGACACTTTCTTCACCAGCAGAATTTCGCCCTGTTTGTCCACATAGCCATCGTCCAGCTGGACAATGCACTCGAGGCTGATTTCATCGCCCTTCTTGGGTATGAAATTTATCTCAATATTGTCCAGTTCAACGGTCCGCTCACAGTAACCCATGTCCACTTCGATGGAGGCAGACAGACGCTGCGTGATGACGCCGAGAATGGTTCGCCGCTGCGTATTGAAATTGGTGGGTTGCTCCAGCTTCAGGGAGCCCAACATCTCCTGCACCTGTTGATGGTAAAAATTTGTGATTAAAATCTACTAAATCACTCAACCGATGTACAATGATCTCCTTCAAATATTACAATTCAACAACCACTTACCTGATTTATATCTGGTTTCTCCCAAAAGTGCTCGAGTATTTTCTGAATCTTGACCACTTTTGAGATGTCCTCGTCCTGTTGAAAGACTAAATACTCGACAACACAGCCAACATTTAGGTCACGAAATAGTTCTCCAGCTGTTTGCCGGTTAAAGGACATCGAGTTATTGATCAGGCCTGCGTTGCCAGTTAATTCGGTGATGACGCCTTTGCCCACGCAGCATGAAGATGATGTGTCAGCTGCCTCCTGGTCAGAATTGTCTGTGGTAGTAGCTAGATTAAAGTTCGGCTCGCTCTTCTCATCATTTTCTTGTGCCACCTGGTCAAGGAAGTTGTTCTCCATTTTGAGCATATCGAGATAATGCTTCCGCTTCTTCTCCCCGTTGGGGAAGATGCTCCTCCAGATTTTATACATAGTTGTTGGGTTGTCTTTCTATTGCTGCTATTGCTGAGGCTTCTTCTCCAGACTCTCGTACATCCAGTCCGTCTCACTGATGTAGTTCAACTCGTTGCGCAGCGTCTGCAGCCGATTCAAATGGGTGTCGCTCGCCTCCGCTTTGACGCCCGTTTCGCTGGTGATGAGAGAAATCACTTTGCTTGTTGTTTGCGTATCGAGTTTTTTAATCTGAAGTGCAGAGTAATTTATAAATTAAATGTGAACAATTGAAAAGCGGGTAAATAAAAAAATTTGATGCGAATTCCTTCACAAAAAATAAGAGCATTTTTCTTACGACTGAAAAAACCACAAACATTAGTTTTCCAATTTTCCAAATTTTCACTTTTAATATATTGTTTGGCATTCCCCTAAAAAATGAAGTGCTTTCAAATTTTTCAAATTGCTAATTTGTTTCTAATTTTTATAATTTTAAGTTCACATTTGTTAAATTATTTGCTAATATATTTTTTGTTAATTTCTTCGCTTGACATAAAATTAAAATTGTATTTCTTTTTAAATTGAGATAAGTTGAAAAGGGTGTAGAAAATTGTGTTTTTTTTTTCTCCCTATTTTTAGTCTTCTTCCAGTTCTAAACACTTATTAATATGTTCCTTAAGCATACCAATTTGAAGACATTTCACAGTTATTATTTTAGTTGCAACTGTAAATGAATTAAAAGATAACAGAAAATGCATGTGCGTTTATTGAAGCTGCATCTGCGTGTGTGTGTGTGTGTGTGTGTGCGTGTGTATGTGCGTGTTTACTGAAAATTGTTGCATTTGCTGCTGCATAATTTGAAAATTTTGAAGTCTCCAGCTTCAGACAGACAGACAAGCATGTTCATGTGAACTCCACTTATGATGCTGATCAAGCATAGAAAAGAACCAACAAAGTAAATACATAAAGAGGCATCAAGTTCCACAAACCTCAGCAGCGTTGTTGCTTTCTGGAATAGCTGGTGTGTTGTTGCTATCGCTGCTGATGCCGGCTGCTGTTTCCCTCGATATAATTGACATGTTACCTTTGACGGTTACAAATCGCACCCGGCATAAAGTAAAAAAAAAATGCAAAGATTGAATTATTATTGATGGTCTTAAGGCCTGTGTACAATTATATTTACATAGCCAAACTTCAGACACTCACCTGAACCCAGCAACGAAATGTTTGAAGCGCGAAACGTCAATTTGGCGACCGCACAACTTCCAAAAGTTCTAAAGAATAGATTGTTAGCGATGGCACACAAAACATACAGTCCACAGCACGACTAACATATGGTTTTACATGTGGCAGTTTATTAACATTTACAGCCGTTATTCGCTTTGCTACTTTTAAAATTATATACTTGTGTTAATATATTACACATGTGTGTTAATTGAATTCTAAAAAAGATTACATAACAAAAGGGTCAATAAGATAACACTTATGTGCCATCCAGTTTGGTAGAAATAATAATTTATTAGAATTAACTCAGCATGACAGCTGCTCACACATGCCTAAACAAAGTCATAACAGAGTTTAACATTTAACACGTTCCACAACTTAGAGATGGCATTGTATAAAAAGTGCACCCCATCGATTAAAAGAAACATTCTATAAAACATACAAATATAAGTAAATAAATGACTTAAATATGTAGTATGATATAAGTAGAAAGTGTTGATGAACTTTACACAAGTATTGCTTGCGTGCCACATGAAATATCGAAAGCGGTATAAACAACGTGCACTATCGATATGATAATCGATGGGAACACATCAATAACACAGGTGCATCGTATTCGCTAACAGAATTCGGCGTGCAAAAGAAAAATTTACGTATATAAATTTTTGAGGCGAGCTGGAATTCGCCAAATTTGCAGCAAGCAGACAAGTTGATTAATCGGGCTGCCAAAGTGTTGCCACAACCAGGAACCAATCAGCAGATACCAACTGCAGCCGCAACCAAGCGTTGTCGTCGTCGCCGTCGTCATTGTCCTCCTCGTTGCCCGAGCGTCTCGTGTAGATTTTCAGCAGTGAATTACTTTCGGCATTTCGTTGGTGTTGCGAGAAGAAGCGTGTTGAGACTGCGCCAGGAAAGATGGTTAAAGCTAAAAAGGGCAAGAAAGAGATACTGACCACCGAAGTCGAGGGTGCCTCATCTTCGGACGAAATGTGAGTAGACCAACAAATTGTTTGCTGTTGTTGTTGTTGTTGTTATTATTCTGCCATGCTGGCAACTTTCTATTCAATGTTTATTATTTGTTTATAGCGAAAGCAATGCTGCCATGGACTCGGACAACGAACAATTGAGCAACAATAACAACAGCAACAACAACAAGAAGAATCAGCAGAAGAGCAACAGCAAGAAGAAGAAGAGCAAGAAATCGAATGACGATTCAGATGAGGGCAGCGATCCGGCGGAGAGCATCTCAAAGGGCTTCAAAAAGCTGAGTGTCAAGGCCAAAGGCAAAGGCAAAGGTGGCAAGAAGAACGCTGAGGATGCCTCCGATGAGGAGGAACCAACTGCAGTCAGTCAATCAGCCAAGAAGTCAGCATTTAACCTGCTCGATGATGATGATGGTGCCGATGACGATGAGGTTGACGATGAAGCGCCAGCCTCCGATGAGGAGGAGCAGCCGGTGGCTGTTAAGCCCGCAAAGAAGAACGAAAAGAAAGGGAAGAAGAACAAGCGCAAGGGAAAAGATGATGACGATGAGGATCTGGACAAGATGCTGGCCGAATTACAGGCGGAGTATGCGGGTGAAGCGCCAGCAGCGGCAGCAGCTGCTCCAGCAGCATCTATCACTAAGCCCGAGCAGTCCAAGAATAACAAGAAGCAACAGGCACAAGTCGTTGAAGATGATGCGGATGATCAGGACAATGAAGAGGGGGGCGGCATGAAGACAGCAGCGCAAAAGAAGAAGGAGAAGAAGGAGCGACAAAAACGCGAAGCGGCCCAGGCCAAGCAGCGTGCAGCACTGGAACCAAAGCAGAAGCCAGCTCCTACTCCAGCTGCTCCACCACCAGAGCCAGAAGAGCTACCTGAAGCAGAAGCAGTTGCTCCCGAGCCAGAGGCTGAAGATGTCGACAAGGCTGGCAAGAATAGGAAAAAGGGCAAGAAAGACAAGAAAACGGAGGTCGAGGAGGAGAAAAAGGATACGAAGAAGAAGGGCATGTCAGCTGCCATGGTGGCCGCCATGCAGGATCAGCTCAGGAAGCGCAAGGAGGAGGAGGAACGCCAGCAGAAACTGGAGGAGGAGCGCATCCGTTTGGAGGATGAGCGCGAAGAGGCGCGCTTAGAGGCGGTGCGCATCGAAGCCGAACGCAAGGAGAAGAAGAAACAGAAGGAGGCCGAACGCAAGGCGCGCCTCAAAGCCGAAGGCAAACTGCTGACCAAGAAGCAAAAGGAGGATCGTGCTCGTGCCCAGGCGCTGCTTGAGTCACTCAAGGCACAAGGCCTCGAAATACCCGATCCCAACGAGAGGCGCTCCACGCGGCCAGGTGACAAGTGAATCCTTAGTCTTCTCCAGGTGGTTATTAATTGTATTTATTGCTATTCTTTTAGGCACCCGCATCAGACCCAACAAGAAGAAGGTTCCCAAGGACGGCGCCAACGAGGGCGAGCCCAAGGATGAAGTTCAACTGGCGGCTGATGCAGCTGCCGCTGCTGCAGCCGCTGAGGAAACGGCCAAGGAGATCATCAAGGAGAGCTGGGATGCCACCGATAGCGAAGCTGAACCCGAGGAGGAATCCTCACAGGCAACCACAAACACAACAACCAACAACAATGGCAAAACTGGGCCCGCGGACAATGAGGAAACCGATGAGAATAGCGACTCCGATGATGACAGCAATGAATCGGACGAGCACAGCGAGGAATCCGACAAGGAGGACCCGGCTGGCTTGGCCAATGATCCCGAATCGCGTCGTTTGCGTGCCGAGGCGCGCATTCTCAAACGGCAATCGGATGCGGAAAAGAAACGCACCACGGATGAGCTGCGTGCGGGCGTCGTTTGTGTCCTCGGCCACGTGGACACGGGCAAAACAAAAATCTTGGATAAGCTGCGACGCACAAACGTTCAGGACTCGGAGGCTGGCGGCATTACACAGCAGATAGGTGCCACCAATGTGCCCATCGAAGCCATCAAGGAGCAGACGAAATTTGTGAAGAATGGCACCAGTTTTGAGCATCGTCTGCCCGGGCTGCTGATCATCGATACACCCGGCCACGAATCGTTCAGTAATCTGCGCAATCGCGGCTCCTCTCTCTGTGATATCGCCATTCTGGTTGTGGACATTATGCACGGCCTGGAGCCACAAACCCTTGAATCCATACAGCTGCTCAAGAAGAAGAGATGCCCATTTATTGTAGCGCTCAATAAAATCGATCGATTGTATGACTGGCAAGTGCTGCCTCGACGCGATGTCCGGGACGTGATCAAGGAGCAGCAGAGCAACACCCAACTGGAGTTCCAACAGCGCACCAAGGAGGTCATCCTCCAGTTTGCGGAGCAGGGTTTGAATGCGGTGCTTTTCTATGAGAATACGGATCCCAAGACGTACATCTCACTGGTGCCCACCAGTGCCATCACTGGCGAGGGCATGGGCAATCTCCTGTTTATGATTACCGATTTCTGTCAGAATATGCTGGCCAAGCGTTTGATGTACTCCGAGGAGCTGCAGGCCACAGTGCTGGAGGTGAAGGCCATTCCTGGTCTGGGCACCACCATCGATGCCATTCTCATCAATGGCAGACTGCGCGAGGGTCAAACCATGATCCTGGCTGGCACAGATGGACCGATAACCACACAGATCCGTTCCCTGCTCATGCCACAGCCGATGAAGGAGTTGCGCGTGAAGAACGCCTACGTCGAGTACAAGGAGGTGAAGGCGGCGCAGGGCGTAAAGATCGCTGCCAAGGATCTGGAAAAGACAATTGCGGGCATCAATCTGCTCATTGCGCACAAGCCCGACGAGGTCGACATTTGCAAGTGAGTGCAACAAGATTTACCATCAAATTGAAACTCATTTTCCTTTTTTGTATATTTCACAGAGAGGAAGTTGCTCGCGAACTGAAGAGCGCTCTGAGCCACATTAAGTTGGCCCAAGCGGGCGTCTATGTGCAGGCCTCAACTTTGGGCTCATTGGAGGCACTCCTCGAATTTCTGCGCACTTCAAAGATTCCGGTAAGTGAGCAAATCAAAGTTGAGAAACTAAAAATTGATAATGTTAAGGAAAAGATATCAATATTATATAAAATATCGAATATAGAATATATATTTATACTCAACTGCTGATAAGATATGAGCTTAAACCTAAACGAATTTAGGCACCGACTGTGATACGTAAAGCATAACAATTCCGGTAAAGATTCCGATATTGTTCTGTACTTTTTACAGTATCCGTTTGGTTAAAATTAACGGTAATTTGATAGATAGAAATAGTGTTGTACTTATCAACATCGGATAAATGTTTTTTAAATTTACAATTCCATTGAGGTATCAGCAGGTGGACTGATCTAAAATTCGTTTGTTTGTTCTTGTTATACCCTAAAAAATGGGTATCAACAGTCGAGTCGATATCCGTCTGCATAAACAAACAGATCCCAGAGACTTTAACAGAAAAAAGACTTTAAATTGAGACTATTTGAAATTTTTTATATATAAACAGAGATGCCTAAGTTAAATGATATACTTTAATGATGATAACAACGAGGGCAAATAATATCAATTCTTATTGTTGTTGAATTTATGTTCTGTTTCCGATTCCGATTTTGAATTTTAATCTTCAAAAATGATGTTCCGATTCCGATTCGAAAGCCACTTTGACAGCCCGATTTATACGAAAGTATTCGCTGTATTTGGGCCACAAGGGGTTAATACCACAAATGTACTTTCTATATTTATGCAAAATGTGTGCATAAAGTGCATACTATAAAAATGTTCGACTCTTAACTTGAAAATATGCCTTTAGCTAAATTATGGCATAACTAGTAGACAGTCTCAGTTTATAGACTAATTAAAAGTGGGATTAAAAAGAAAATATAAAAAAGTGGCTGCGTCGTCAAAGAACTTTTTACGCATCGCATTTTAGTCGTTAACTTTTTTTTTTTAAATTGAATTTAGTGAAATATGGCAAAAAATTGTAAATTGTCGGACACGAAAGTATTTTTGGAAAATTATGAGTGCATGGGGCGGCATCGGCGTCGGCGTCTGCGTCTGCGCCTGCGGCGGCGTCGTCTGCCTAAGCCGCCGTTGCAGCAGCCACACAGTTGCAGTCGCCACCTGCGTTTCCGTCTTTGCAGCCGGCGCGGCAGCAGACAGCGTCGACGACGTCGACAAGAACGGCGTAAACATAAAATGTATTTTTATAAATGCGGTGCAAATAGTTGCAGCAACATCAGCGACAACATCGGCAACAACAACAGCAGCAACTGAAGCAGCAGCAGCAGCAACAGCAGCAATAACAAATAACAACTACAATCCCGGCCACAGCGAATGATTCATGCCACAAGCAGCCATGCGGCGGGCGCGTAGCCAACAGCAGCACGCACTGCCTGCCCCATCCATCCATCCAAATCTGCTCAGTCTGCTGCCTGCTGCCTGCCCCCCAATCACGAAAAGATTGAACACCAACTAAAAATACCACGCGCTCTATATATACCAGCCAAAAAATACACACATTGTATACGCACGCACATACATATATATGTATATATGTACATAAATATATATATATATATATATATATATATATATACACATACCTGAACGGATATGGCAACTCGAATTGCAATTTGCAAAGCATTTCATTATATTTATATATTTTCGCCTTTTTCATTTGAACTTATTTGTTTTTAGGCGTATTTCATGAATGAATTTTCAGCCATTGCCATTTGATGCCCGCCATTTGACACGCCATATAAATTTTATTTCTTATCTATATATCTATATATATAATTGGTATTTGTGATGCGACTCATCGTTCTAAAGACAAAGTTGTATTTTAATGAAATGAGGGACAGCGGAAACGACGTTCGACGGAAGTAGCAACAATAAGAAATCCATGTACGAAAATGTTTATATCCAAAGAAATGTTGTTTGCTGCGAGTTGCGTAATGGAAATAAGATATTTAATGTGGCTTATATTGTTTTTACTGCAATTGTTATCGTCACTTATCGCGGCTCAAAATGCAATTGTTGTCACAACAATTTCGACGACTTGAAATGAATTTTGTTTTTTTTTTTTTTGTTTTTTGAGAATTAAAAACATGACGAAAAATGTTCATGATAAAGCGCAATTGCAGCTAAGACCTTCAGCTTGACTCGAGCTAATTTTAAGCTTTCAAAATAATAAACTTAACTTCACATTCCAAATGCTATGATAGAAGCCCCAAAAGGTTGATTAGATATTATTTAAAATAATGAAGCGTGAACATGTTTTGGCCAAGCCAGCAAAACCACTAATCTGACACTATAAACTACAAGCTACAAGCGACAAGCTCATTAAGAGCCACCCACATTTTTCAGGGTTTCCCACAGACTCATCTCACTGATCTCAACTCAACTTCCATCACAGATGTGGCAGCCGCTGTGCACTTTTCCCACAGTGAATGCTACCAAAATCAAGACGCCAACGCAACAACAACTATGCAAATTGGCTAAAACTAACTTACATAATTGTAGTCGGCGGCAGCATTTGGGGCAAATACCACACAAGTGGGGGCAAAGAGGTGTGTGATTTTGTGAACGCAACAGATGCACGCAACTGAATTCAATGCAAGTCATTGTTATATTTAAAGACAAGCTAAGGGAATTTGAGTGGGCTTGAAATAAGTTGGCTAATATCCTCAACAGTCTTTAAGTGACATAGACTTAAGTGTGGGAACTGATTTATAGGATATCTCCAGATTGATCACTCCTCATCATTTTGTGCAAGCTTGTTTGCTGTTCACATTTGAAACGCAAAAATTTGTCGCCGTCAAGTTTTTGCGATTTGTTTCAAAAAAATCAATTATGGCAATATGTCGGCAAACTGACAAACTGACAAACTGACTGGCTGACTAGCTGGCCAACTGACAAAGTGACAGACGCTGCTTGATTGCCATTCATTCATGAGTTGAGTGTGGTCCATGTGGGCAGCGGCCGGCCGGCTATGTAACAAGTTCCGCCTTCGTTTAAGCCAAATTTAGTAACTAACTAGCGCCAACGCACATACCGTACTACCAAGCGGTCGCTTGTCAACATATCTAAAATGCCTTTACAACGGGTGGCTTAGATCAGTCGCACTTTATGCAACAAGTTGCAACTGTTTTTGATCTTTACTTAACTGATCAGAGCAGATTTGTATTTGATTTGGATGGAGAAAATCGTGTTTCTGAATTTTTAAACAGTGATAAAAATTATAGAGTATCTGTTAGTCGAGCACTCTTTGAAATACATAAATTCAACATGCTATTAATATCATAAGAGAGCAAACTATATTTGTACATATGGAAGTCTATATGCATGTGTGTGTGTGTGTGTGTGAGTGTCTTTCATTCAGCTCGAGTAATTATTCGAAGCACCCACGCTGTGAAATACGAACAGGGATTCCAATTTATATATTGGCTCTGGCCAAACTGACCGGAAATTGTCATTTAACTCACTTGCTGTGTTCTTCTTGCTGTTTTTGTTGCTGTTTTTGTTGTTGCCAGCCCAAAAATTAAACAAAAAAATTGATTTCAGACACGTCGCCAGTCGCCTTAAAAAGTCGTTTAGGTTTAATTTACTGCACATCGATCCATTGATCGTAATTTCCAAAAACGATTGTCTCATTCAACTTTACACAGTTAGCAAAAGGAACAGAGTAAGAGAGTAAAGCTAACATGTCATTTAACATGACACTATTTTTTTTTCTTGATGAACTCTGCTGCGATTGTGCTGTATATTTTCATTGAGCGCATTTCATTAATCCAAATTATGGCAAAAAAAAACCTGCTGGGCAAGTGTCTCCAAAAAATAAAACACGTTCCACCAAAAAAAAAAAAACAACAAAAAAAGAGCATCAAGCAGCAGACAGGCAATAAATTGTATGGAAAACAAATCAATTACAAATACACACACACATATACATACAAGCCTACAATAACATTGCAGCATGCTGGCTGGCGCTCTCTTTCAATTGCTCTCTTTGTTGCTCTTATTAATTGCGGTAGTGTTGAAAAAGTTATTGTTGTTATTTATCAGTTGTTTCATTCATTTTAGCAAACAGTTTGTCTGACTCGCTCTCTCTCGCTCTCGCACATGCGAGCATTGCGCCTTGCTCTCGTACAATAATTCATTTTATTGATCAAATAAACATTTGCTATACATTTCTATAAATTAAACACGACGAGGACAGGGCGTAACAGAGGCAGCAGCAGAGGAATCGGCAGTGGCTTTCTATTCATAAAAATTAATTGCACTTGTTGCTGTCTGCTTTTCAGCCTTTCTGCGTTTCTGTTTCACATCATTATCCTCTGCGGAGCCATGTGTTGTTTTTAACCGTTTAACATAATTCACTTATAAAAGCAATACGTACAATATTTATGCAAATAACAATAATTCATTAGCAGCCCTCAATTTAAATGGCTTCTTGGCCATTAAAAATTTCGCATTTGAAAAACAAGAAAATAACAGTCAATTATGTATCTTTGTGTGTGTGTGTGCCTAAAAATCACATCGATTACAGTGTGATACAAGGGCTCTCCTTTGCTGTTGAGCTGCAAGCTTAACCTCTGTGATTTTGTCGGATACTAGAATGGCAACCTGTACACTGATGTACAGTGTAGCCTCCTTGCAATTAACCTTAGCATGTGCAGCCATCGCATTTGGGCAGTGCGCGTTAACATTACGCCACCGATTTGCTTGCATGCATTTTTTTTATGACACAGGCAGGCGGAAAACCAGAAACAGAAAGAAGACAGCCACAGAGAGAGAGAGAGAGAGGGAAAGAGAGATGGACGGGTGAAGAGCTTCTGCTGTGTGTTTGTCTGTTGCAAGCAAAGCACCGTTATGCAATTGGCCTGCAATCTCTGCTTAAATTCCGTTTGTACGTTTGCTGCTGTTGTTGTTGGCAACAACAACAGTGGCTTCATTAACATTTGCTTCTCGTTGTCGTTAACCGGCCAAATATAGCGTAGTCGTCGTCGCCCAACCTGATGGAGTTGCCATTCATAAAAAAAAAGAGAGAAAAAAAAACGCAGCTCGTCGCCCCGATTGCCTTTCTGCTTATACAACTGTTGGCAATGCTTACTTTTCGTTGATGTTACTGTTGCTGTTATTGTTGTTGGCATTTGTTACCCACATAAGCAGCACCCGCAACAAACGCTGTTTGGTTTCCCATTCATGCCAAGCATTTTTTTTCGTTACTCTTTTTCTTTTTTTTTTTGCTTCTTTTATGAATGAAAAATACGTAACAACGAATGCTCGGTAGTCTGTTAGTCCGTCCGTGACGACGTTTTTCTTTCATGAATGAAAAATTGCGCAGAAAAAACCGCACAGCAATCCAAAACAAGAAAAAAGCAAATAACTTTGCCGTGCCAAAAACGTAAAGAAAACAAAAAATGGCTAAATAAGTTAGCAGACTTGGCAATGCACTCCAGTAACACGATACTGTTAAATGTTGGAAATAAAATGGGTCTATGCTGTTATGGTCATGTTAACGAGTACTAACAGGTGGTTAACACTCTAGAAATGACAACAGATTCTTATTGTGTTACAAACTGTGTGACAAAATGGCGATACACTCTCTGCTAGAGAGTATAAGAGAAACGCATGGAGCTTTGCAAGTGAGTGGCTGCTGTTGAGTTAGTTTTGTTTAATGCAGGTATTTGGGCTGTAATTGTAATTATGCAGCAATCAACTATGCATTACAATACGGTGTTGTTGTTGCTGTTGCAGCTGTTGTTGTTGTTGTTGCTGTTGCATTTGCTGTTTTGGCTCTTGCTACTTTTGCGGTTGATTTAGCCATAATAGTGTGCCCCGCAATGTTGCTGTTGTTGTTGCTGAATGCCCGTCTGCGGACGTCGACGTCATTGAATGTCAGTTTGTGCTGTTGGTGGCTAGGCAATGTACACCTGCCGACATATGAATAAGTACACAAGCAGAACTTGGCTGTAAATTGTTGTTGAGTGAAGATATTCGTTTTTCTGTTAATTTATTATTGTGTCCTATTTCAACAGAAATAATGTGTGTATTTATCTCTTCTGTACTAAACAATACTATCATTTTGGTATAATAAAATAAGGCCAACAAATTATGATAATAATGAATTAGCGCTTTCAAAATTAAATTGCAGTTTGTCTTGGAAAATTTAACACAACAGTTAAAACAGCTGTTATACAAATCTGTAACTTGTAACTGAAGATTCTTTTTAAGAGAGTTCCTGAATATTTAATATACATGAATAGTAATGCTGATGAACTTATTTTATTGAGCAGCAGTGGATGTGTTGAGGTAATGTGATTCCCCTATGCATTTTAATTAAAAGTCAACAACTCTCACACACACACACACACACAGTCGCACACACACAGTTGCACACACACACACACACAGTCACACACACACACACACACACACACCGAGACGCATACACTTGGAGAGTTTCGCAAGGTTTGCACGAAGCGTTGGCAACCATTTGTAATCGAGACGCAGTTGCATGCAAATATGCGATTGTAATAATGGCAAACGCGCAACGCCTACAATCGACAATAAAGCAAAATCACGAGAATATGAAAAACGACAGTCTCGAAGTCATTGCAGCAGCAGTGGCAGTAGCAGCAGCAGCGGTAGCAGTAGCAAAAGAAGCCAGCTGAGACAGCAAAATAATTGGCCTTCTCGCACTTCAAATAATCACCGCAAAAAGTGTGCAATTTTTGTTTGTCTTTTCTTTTTTCTTTTCTTCTCTCTCATTTTGTATAATGACATCAAAACACTTGCAAGCTGACCTGTTCAAGAAGAGAACAACAAAAATGACGTTACGTGGCCCGAAACAGCCGATGGAGAAATGTAGTCCATTGTAGCCGCATAAAAACAAAAAAAGCCAACAAATCAATCAGCTGTCTTACTCCCTGCCTCTCTGCCTCTCAACCCCACCCCTGAACGCTTGCCTACTGCCCTACCCCTTCACACTTTGAGTATGGCACTTTCTTACTCCATGACGCAGTCCATCGAAGCGTTGTATTTAATGAATGAATTTAATTTTGTGCGCTTTTTCATGTTCTGTTGTTGCGGCATGTAGTATACACTGTATGTGTGTGTGTGTGTGTATCTATGTATCTACATAGGCACTAAAAGAATGAAAGGAAGGAAGTGAGCAAAGAAGCAGACAATGCCAACGTTTTCATTAATGCGTCGTAGTTGTTGCCAAGAACACAAAAAAAAAAAGAACAGCAACAACAACAACGAGAGCCTCAATATAAAACAAAAAAGAAATGCTCAATTATTTGTCGATGGTCGAAGACTGGATACACTTGCTCAATTGAAACTACTCCGTTGCAATATAAATATTACTTTGCTATTGCTGTTAGGGCAACAGAGCAACTTTAACAGCGCAACTTTAACAGAACAAAGCAGACAACTGAAATAAATGCTGCTTAGCACTGCTTTGCTTTGTTATTTGCCAGAGTAATAGCAGTAGTTGGAGAAAAAAAATATATTTGATGCTCTCTGTAATTATAGCAATAGCAGCAGGAACGGGAGCAGAGCGAGAGCAAACGAACTTTGAGCACTTTGCAACACTTGTTCTTGGCTTAGCTTATATAACTCCGAGAATTCCTAAATAACTTTAAATGAGCAGTAATAAAAGAAATGAAATGATTCCAAGCATTATCTAGTAAAGACTATTTCTCAGCTTAACTTATATATAACTCCACGAAACTTGAAGTAGGCCGTATAAAAAGAGAAATGATTATTCCTAAGAAACTTGATAAGCCCCACAAAGTTCGCGACTCAAGTGAACTAACCCCTTTAAAGGGTATACAAAAAAAAAAAAACAAAAGAGAAAGAAACAAATGAATGAGTGAACAAACGGGCGAGTGAATGAGTAAATGAATGAATGAGTAAATGTTCACGAGTATAAATGAGAAGCAACAGCAACTACAACAACGGAAGTAATTCTTCCTGCATCGCACACACACACACACACACACACAGAATGGCAGTTTGAAGAGCTTATTGCTTAATGTTCATTCATAAACACGTTGCGACCGCATTTTTAATGAAACCAGCAGCAGGCAGGCAAGCAAAGGAAGTTAGCCCGAAATGTAGATAATAAACACAAATTTACATACAGATGTAAATATGTACATACCCACATACAGATGTACATAATAACTACATTTTAAGAACGGAAGTTGACCGGAACGTGCACAACTAAAGGGAAGCCAGTCCAGCAGCTGGCAAACAACAACAACAACAAATTGAAGCAACAATTATACAATTTGTAGCAGCAGCCAGATTCTTTAGCCACCTTATAGCGATTTGGACACGAACTCTTGACCGGATCGTGCAACGTGTGGCAGCGATTTAAAAGGCAACAAGAACAGATCTAAATGCAAGAACACTTTCTTTGCCAGCCCGGAGTGCTGACGTCAGCAATGTGTACGCGCTTTGTGCAGGTGTCGGCAATTGACAGCAGTTTGACCTTTCACCTCTTCTGTCGATTCGATGTCGTCCTTGCCTTTCTCTGTCTCTTTCTCTGTCCTTTTCTCTTTCTCTTTGTTGTTGTCGTCACGTGCGTTTTATCTAATTAGCTTTTGCATTCAGCTCTTACGCATTTTGGCTTCGCCCACAAGTTTTTTGGAAAGTTTCCAGCTACGATTTGTCGAGTCGGAATATCAGAAATTCGATTCTGTTTCAAGAGATACGCCTTGATTGTTTTCAGTTTGCGGCATGTGGCAATTTTGGTGTGTCACTTCCGCTTTGCAAAATTTCGAGTGTTTCAATGAAATTCACCCAAGGTCTTTGCCTTTCAAAATAATGCGCAAATCGATATCAAATTAAATGAAAGTCTGTTGTATCTAATCGATTTTGTCTGAATTATAAATCTGATTAGTTTTATTTATGTTCGAGTTGATGACACGCTCGTTGATTTGCTGCTGGAACTCGAAGTGGAACTGCAGCTGGCACTGAGCAACTGGGCGTGGCATGGGGCAGCTGGGCAACTGACATTGGGCAGACAGCCGCCAAGAGTGCGAATGAGTTGTAGTTGATTTTGACGCTTGTCGCGCACCTCCTGCACGGAGACGAGCAGCGTGCTTGTGGCATAGCCACAGCGCCACACATAGTCGGCCATGTTATCTGTCATGCACATTAGATGGACACCGGATTCGTGTGGTTTATGCGCAGCCTGTTGCAGGCAGCGTCCCACAGTGAATCCATAGTTCTCGCCACCAAGCAGATTGCGCAATCGTTCGTTCAGCAAACGTGCCAGTTTCAAATGCCGATTGTCCTGCGAGTCGAAATAGTAGATCCTGCGATCGGGTCGAGCCACCAGCAACAGCGACCAGTGCTGGCCCTCCGACATGGGTATGAAGATGAACTGCTTGCTGGCCAGCTGCATGTCTCGGACGAGATGACGCTGCTCCTTTCCATCCAGTTGGCGCAGACCGTCAGCGAGTGCTGGCAGCAGGAAACACAACTCTGGCTGCATTTTGTAACGACGGCTCTGCAAGTAGGCGTAGTGGAGACCAATTAGACGATCGTTCAGCTCATGCGGTCCCTGCAACAGTTGCACATCTGAGTGCCGCAATAATATCTTCTGGTAGCGCAACGAGATGCCCCCATTGAGCCCATTCTCCTGGCCACGCAAGTAGTCGCCATTGATGCTGGCCTTGGTCAACAGCAGGCGACGATGCGTTGTCAGCGTCTCCGGTTCCTTCTTGCCACTCTTGGTCTTGCGCATTGTGGCAGGAGTCAGCATGATGTATACAATGTATGTGAGATGTGTAAAATGTGTGAAGGAAAACCGGATTGTTAATGCTAAGCGTTCTATTCATGCTACGGAAAACAGGCATTATTCTGTAAATTGTTAATAATATCTGTTTCAATGTTAGGACTAATGTTGACTTGTCTATGATTGATCAAGATACAATCCTTGACACCTTATCGTATTTAGCACCGCAAGTAATCAATTTGTTTCTCCATCGATTTTTCAGTACTCCGCCATACGTATTGGGCCCGTGGTCAAGCGTGACGTGATGAAGGCCTCAACGATGCTGGAGCATGAGCCGCAGTAAGTGATCGTTATATGTTTACTACACATGCATATATCCTTAACGATTTCAATTCCATTGCTGCCTGCCGTTTTTATGTGGCACGTCTGCTGCATGCAGGCATTGTGCAACCGCTGGCCACATATCATTATTATATCAGAGCTCTTACGACAACATTGTAACGTCTGCTGTTGCTGCTGCTGCTGCCGAACATTAAAGACAGCCGTAGTGAACAGAAAGAGAACAATTCAATTTTATTGCAGCTTAACTTTATTAACACGACTTCTGCCGCTGCCGCTGTTGCTGTTGCTGTTGCTGTTGCAGTTGCTGCCCCCAACCCAGAACAAAAGACTTATAAACAACGCAGCAGCAACAGCAGCAGCAGCAGCAGCGGCTCTTTTTGAAGAGCGTGTGATAAAGCCGACACGAGCTGTGGCTTTGGGTTAAGTGATTCATTTAGCGGCAATCACAAAATGCACTTTCCAGCCAGAGATCCACATGATTTATGATTATATATAGTACGATACCCTTTCAATATTTGCCTTGCGTGGACGGCTCGGCTTTATCTCATTAGAGTCGCGTTTTTCATTTGTATTTGCTGTGCCTCTGACCGTAAAGTGCTGCAAATGAAATGCCAAATCGCCAGTCTCCCAGTTTGCAGCCTGCAGTCTGCAGTCCGCAGTCTGCAGTCGCTTCGCCCTAATGAGAGGTTTCCAATTGCAACTGCGGCAACTATTTTCGTGCTCTGCTTGGCAGCAACAAAGCGACGCAGCTCGCAGTTGCATAGATACACAGAGATACACAGATGCAGATGCAGTTGCAGTTTGCAGTTTGCAGATACATTTACAATTCGTTCGGCCCACACAATTCAACTCCACTCAAATTACAGCGTCACATGCAGAAAGCAACAACAACAACAACAACAAACACAACAATAATAAAATAGAAATGTGCGGCTTTCAGATACATTTGTATCTGCATATCTGTATATCTACGCCCATGTAATAGACGTGGCGTTTCCGCTGCCAAACATATCCGGCCCTTGCGCATGCGCAGCCATTGGAGTTATTTATGCTTTGAAAGCACTGCCCCCCTTCGCACTACCCCCGCCTTCTCCCACATTTGAAGTGTTTCTCGAGTGCTTTTGGAGTGTCGTATGTGCGTATCTTGCAGATACACTCGACACGCTCCCCCACAGTCAACCAGTCAGGCAGTCAGCCAGGCAGTGAGGCAGGCAGTGAGGCAGGCAGTGAGGCAGTCAGGCAGGCTATAAACTCAATATTACATTTTTACTATGTGTTGCCGTTTATTTATTGATGATTCTTACGCGCACGGAATTTTTAACCATAAAATTTTGCTTTTTACGCTGCAGGTGATCACGAAAATCTTATTTTTTTCGTTATTTTTTCTTCGTTTTTTTTTTTCGTTTTTGTTTGTTGGTTTTAAGTGCTGCCTCCATGCTTGACAATGATGATGACGACTCCGTCCTTGGCTGTCCACATTTATCTTGGCATGAGCATAAAAATCTTTAACTGTCTTTATGGGCATTTTTACACTGCAGGCAAACATAAAACTTTAACCACCCAATGCGATAGATCAAACAATGTGTAGTCATTTATTAATTAATATTTTGAGCTTGTTAGAGATGAGTGTCTGCTGCAGATTATCACCAGTTATAAATCAGCTGAAACTTTAAATATGCTAAGTTTGTTGCAAAACAAACAAAACTGGCCTTTATTCATTTCTGTAGATATTTCACAGTTTACTGACCGCGATTGCTTCAATAAACTGTAATCATAAAAATGGTTAACAATCTTTCTCTGATTATACACATTTAATCGGGTGAAAACTGCCTAAATCTCATCCCATCTCATCTCATCTATAACTAAATAAGAAAGAAATCATTTAGAATAAAGTGAAGTGTATATTTTCCACACAAGTCACAACAACAACAACAGCGATTCATAAATAATTTCATTTGGATTTTGATTGCCAAAAATGTCTCGGGTTGCTGGCAACAACTACTGCTTTGTAGACCCTTCCTGTCGCCAGTGCGACGCGTCGGCTGACTTTCAAACGGGGGCACGTATCGACTTAATGCCAACTGTTTCCTGCCATTCACAAAAGCCAAGTTGTTGGCCAAGCTGAGGAAACCGAATCAGAAGCGCCAGAGAGAAACAGACATCGTTGTCTTTATTTCAATTATTAACGCTTCCTGGTTGTGGAGCAGCAGCGACGGGTTAACTTGCAACATATGTGGAGAGAACAGAACGAGTAAAAAACAATCATTAGGCGAACCAGTCTCGTCACAGGAAACTGCCAAATGCGTTGCATTTGTTTGTTTGTTTGTTTTTTTTAATTTGACGCGCATTATTATTGTGCTAGCCATGATTATATTCCATCATAATCATTTATTATCCATTGAACTGTCCACTGATTCCTCTCTTGTCTCTTTTGATTTATTCTATGACGCCGACAGATATGCAACGATCTTGGCATTCGATGTGAAAGTGGAGCGCGAGGCGCAGGATATGGCTGAATCGCTGGGTGTTAAGATATTCCAGGCGGACATTATCTATCATCTGTTCGATAAGTTCACCGCCTATCGGGACGATCTGAAGCAGAAGAAACGCGAAGAGTTCCGCTCCATTGCCGTCTTTCCATGCAAACTAAAGGTAAGTTGAGAGATGCTCAACCTTTCAGTTGGTTATATATCTATTTTATTAAAGTCAACTACTATCTATATATGTACCGTGGTCATTCGAAAATTGGGTATATTATTTATGAAGTCTGTCACGCAAAGGGTATTAAATGTTAAGAACAGCTTGTGTTACCTTTCCTCTTGATCGAAACATAATTACGCCAAAAACTACAGGTGTAAAATGCAATCAACTCGCTTGTGGTTGCCTGCGAATGCTTGTCTCCAGCTAGGCCCCGATCTCGATCTCTCTCAGTGTGAGTGTGTGTGTGTGTGTGTGTGTGTTGGCTGGCTAATGATGCGTGCTGGCCAAGAAACGCCACTCGTTGGAGCGATTAAGGCCTGTCCAAGAGTTGCTTGCATCACGTCCACACTTCCTGCTCAAATAATGTTAAAATAGCATATTTGATTTATAGCTAATCATTAGGTTATAGTCGCATTCAACGACCCTAGACTCGAGACCCAAGACTCCATCGTCCACAACAGTCACCGGCACAGTCACCAGTCACCATCATCGTCGTCTCCCACTGTGCTGTTAATTGGGTGCACAGCTGTGGCCAGTTGGCCACTTGGCCTCTTGGCCACAGTTGACCAGTTGCCAGTGGGGCTAACCTTGTTGCTGCTTTGCTGGCTGGCTGGCTGGCTGGTTGGCTAGTTGGCTTGCCTAGATGCGGCTTTAAGTACCTAGCCACGTCTGCAGCACAACAATGACGTTGTTTAGTTTAGTTATTAACTTGGCCTATCCGTTCTCATATCACCTGGCCACAGGGCCGCTCTTAATGCTTGTTGCCGGCACAATAAATAGATATATTGATTGGACTCTGCTTTTTATATATAGAAAAAGTAAACACAAGAAACTATATTTAATGCTGCTTCAATCATTGATTTAATTTTGCTTATCTTTCTTCCATTCAATCCACAGATACTGCCTCAATTCATATTCAACAGTCGCGATCCGATCGTTATGGGCGTTATGGTTGAGAATGGCATAGTCAAAGTGGGTACCCCAATCTGTGTGCCCAGCAAAGAGGTAAGAAGAAGTGCCACATTGCCACGCAAATATTTAACTATTTTCTGTGGTGCCACACACACACACACAAAGAAAAGATACACTCAATGGCCAAGCATTGTAGATCGGTTTGGGTCTCCTTCTAACTATTGCGACTTGCCAGCTGCACAATGGAAATCCTTGTCTTGAAAATCGTGTCAAGTATCTAGATACAAAATGTGCGTATCGGTCTGTATAAGTGTGTGTGTGTGTGAATGTGTGTGAGTGTGTGTAAGGGCCCATCTTTATAAACTGCGTCATTCTTGGCGCTGCTCATGATTGTGGTTTGGCATTCGTCTCTGGGCTTCTTTATTGCTTTCATTGGCTTTCATTGTTGACACAGGTGCTCGTCGTGTTTGGCAAACTCGCTTATTTTTTATTGTTTATTTGCCAATGCTCTCGTGATGCAATTGCGTTGTATACGCTTGGCAAAATCTTCACTTTATATGCATACTTTCCGAAAACTAAGGAAATAGTCAATCCCAGCTATTACATGATAAAAAGAAAAAAACTAAATGGAAAAGGAAAACGCATAGCAAAAGTAAATTATTATTATCTCATCACTTGTGTGTTTGAAGATTCGAGATGTGCGAGAGAGCTTCAATTAATGTCCTTCCGCTGCTGGTGTTCAATTTATGCGAAGACATGTCCTGTTTCCCGTCGTCAGCCAGGGAGACAACAATAACTGTTTCCTCTTGCCACAATAACAAAAAACCAACAGCAACAGCAACAACAACATCGACATCGACGACAACTTGAATTGGCTACTGCGGCAACGATCTTTTTTTTTTGCAAAGGGTTCTCGCCCCGTTTCATCATTCCCAGTGCTTAACTCTTTTGCCGGGCTGCAAGAGTTGGGGGGACGTAGAAGAGTTGGATCGGCTTGGACGGCCTGGTCGGACGGTCGGTTGGTCGGTTGGTCGGTTGGTCCCCCGGCCAGTGTGGCAATCTCTTAGTCTGGGCTGGTTGGCTTCATTGGCAATTATAACTTCCTCAATTATCCAGCAGAGCGCAGCTAAGCTGTGCGCTTCCCGTCATTCATCGTCATTCTTTTTAACATTTTCCTCCTGTGTTTTTTTTTTTTTTTCTTTTCTGTTGTGCAGCTCTCTTTCCAAAGTGAATTCATACAGATTTTTCTGTGCTTGTGTTGTTCTTGCTTCAATCTTTTTAATACCCTACAATGAGCTTTAAACATTATCGATTTTCGTTATCTGCTTAACGTTTAAATATCTACCTAAAATCATAAAAGACTTGTTGCAGAACCTATACAAAACATACCTTTTTGTTTTAATATGTTGAGCACTAACCATTTTCTTGCAGCACTTCTTGGGAAGGTTAAAAGGACTGCAAATTATAGCTAAGCCGTCGTCAGTTATCGTCGATGGCATTCGCATCAGATCTTTGTAGCTATCTTTATAGCTCATCCAGGCAGTCTATAAAGTCTCCCGCTCTCTCTCGACAATTCCAAAGGCCTTCTGGGGTCTAACCGAACATGTGAGCCCCCAATCAACTCTACTTAAAATGTGCACGTTATTTCAGCCGAAGAATGCCGAGTGTAGAGTTTGGTTGTCGTTGTTGTTATTGTCGCCAATGTTGCCGGCTGTTGTCGTTTTTGTCGTTCTTTTTTTTTTTTTTGCCTTTGCCTCGCGATTTCCGCCAACTCTGAACAAGGGGTCCAACTTCCTTTGGAGCGGCTGCTGCTGCTGCTGCTGTTGCTGTTGCTTTTGTTGCCTTTTGCTGGCTTTTGCGCGTGCGTGTCTTGCCTGTCCAACTGGCTGCCAGATGGTCGGCCAGAGCAGCGCAGGCATCTTACTCTGACTTTGACTCTGACTCTGACTCTGGCCCTGCCATTGATTGCCTTTATTAATTATCTAATTAAATCTGTAATGGCAGAGGCTTAACCTTAACCACTTGCCTGCCTGCCTGCCTGCCTGCCTGCCTGCCAGTCCGACAGACTCAAAATGTGGCTGGCTTTGGCCCTTTGTCTCAGCGCCGCGTAATTGTTGTACTGCCACACACACCAAAACTTCCGTTCTCATGCGGGGCATTTACACCGAATTGTGTGTGTGTGTGTGCGCCCCACACTTTAACCCCCACCTCAGCCCGAAAAACCACTTCCACTTCCCGTTGTTGGTCAGTTGATCGTTTTTGGTCAGCTTCAACCCTTAACCTTAGGTCAATTGAGTTGCCCCAAGTTGCAAGTGTCGAAAGTGTGCAGACGTAATTTGAGCTCGAGGAACAAGTTCCTCTTGGCGATTAATGAGCGTAAATCTCGTGCATAATTTAAAGGTTCCGTGTCTCCTCGACCTAAGGGTTAAAAAAAAGAACAGGTGATTGATTACACACACTGATTTGATGCCGGAGCAGAGCACCTGACAAGAGCACTAATAAAGTTGTCACACGAAAGGAAAGTATAAAAGTACAAAGCACATCGCTTAAGGTGAATGCCCTCCCATGTCAAATAGTTTTTATACAGAGTATCTGCTTGTCTAGTATGCCCGTGTCGCATGCTCAATACGAGTTTCGCTCATTTTATACGCTGCCTTGCATTTTAAAAGCCGTAGCAAACAGCCAACGGAAGTTGGAGGCGTTACACAGAGCCAAATCTGGCAATCACTCCACATATGGTGTATATGTATATATATATATATATATATGTGTGTGTGTGTGTGTGTGTGTGTGTCTACTACAAGTAATTTATACACATACCAGGAGTGCTGCCTAGCTGTCTGTCGTAAAAAACTAAATAGTCTTGTCGACTTCTTTAGCAACGGTTATCAAAAGCTCACCAAGCCGTAGCCCAAAGAAAGCGAAATTCAATTTTTTTGTAAAAAAAAACAGAAAAAAACAATCTCAGACGAGTTGCAGTTTAACTTGAATTAACGTAGTTGTGCATGTTTCGCTGGAGGTACTTGTTTTGAACACCCTCCACACACTGTAAAGTCATAAATAGGGTATGAGGAGAACCACATTTTTGTAACATAAAAAAAGCAGGAATCGCTTCCAATTTGTGTACTTATAAATTAGGCATGGAAATTACTCAATTACATGCAAAATGTTGTTAATTATACACTTGGAACTCTTTCACTTATTCGACTGCTCTCTGCGGATGTTAAATGTTTGCATGTTTAGTGTGTGTCTGGTTTGGACTTGTGTGCAGGGTATGTGCTCCGTCTGGCATGCACACCTTTTGGCCTTTTTTAATTTGTGCATCAGTTGGGGCGGCTGCTGTGGCCGCCGCTACCCGTCGAGCCGGCTCCTGTCCAGGTCGCAATGCTTGGCTACCCGTTTTTGTGTTCAGTAGTTTCTCGAGTGAGAGATCGAACACAACCGATCGATATCTTTAATAATTTCATTCATGCCTCGAGTTGGGCGCTGATATGCACAAGTGCTGTATTCGACCGGAAATGAAAGCTTATTCAACATGCTGCTGCTGCTGCCACTGATGCTGCTGCTGCTGGTTATTTTTATGTTTTTTTTTTTTTTTTTGTTTTCTGTGCTTTTGTTAATTAAATGCCTCGGAGGAGCCTCTTACAGTTGTTCGATGGGTTGATTACTTTGTAGTGGTTGCAGTAGCCTTTATCCCTTTTCGCGCCTCGATTGCTGCATGCCCCTTTTGCGCTGATTTCGTTTAATTCATCTTCATCGGTTTGGAAGCAGAAGGCGCCCCTTTAAACCGGAAATCGTAGTGCTTAAACAATGTGCCGACGCATTTCAAGCAGAGATTATGAATTGTTAAGCTTAAATGGACGTACAACTTCCGTTTGTCGCCTTTGCAACTCGTTAGGGCAACCGAATGTCGTTTTGCTTCTCAACTCAAGCTGATTAATAATTGTCGTTGGATTTTAATCTGATTGACACTTAATTTCTGAGTAAACACTCATATTGAATTGTTTTTCGATTCACTCTGATTAACAATTAATTTCGGATTCAAAATGTACATTGATTTCTGAACGAGCTCTCATTGAATTCAAAGTTGAGCTGCAGACATTTATTCAGCGTGCCAAGCACCCATTTCTTTTAAGGTGTTAATTCTAATTTGCATTCAAAGTAAGGTGACTAGTTGAAGCCCCAATGAGGCATATCTGCAGCAAAGTCACTTGTAAATATTGAAATCTTATCAAATTGAACAAGCAATCTGCTTCCGGGCATTAAACAATCTTAATTGAAACACTAAATTTACTTTAAATCATATATTTATTGGCCAAGTGCCGAGCAACATTCTCGGAAGGGTATCACGTTTCGACTAGGCACTCAACGTGCCCAACCCTTATCAATGAGCAACTGCGTCACATTTTCGCTTGGAGGGGTGGGGGAACTGCTGCAGAGAGGTACGTGTGCGACAAAGGAGTACTTTGAGCATTGCGACAAACAATGAAAGTGACAACAATAACAAGAACAGAAAACGCATAACTATAAAGCGATAGAAGCAGCGCTAAGAGTCGGAACAAGTAATTAAATGGAAGAATAAGTTGCAGCTGAGACTGAGACGCTGCGGAAGTAGATTACAGTCAAAGGCAGCAGTGGCAGTGGCAGTGGCAGTGGCAGTAGCAGTGGCAGATGCGGGCTGCAATTCGATGCAGCAGCAGCAACTGCCTTAAAACGGAAGCAGCAGCGCCGGCAGAGCGGCAGAACGGATATGAATGCTTCCGCACGTATATGTGAAAAGAATGAATGAATATTTGAATGGGTGAGTGAGTGAGCGAGTGAGGGAGCGAGGGAGAGAGCGAGGCAGGCAAAGTAAAAGATGGAAAAATAAGGTAGACAACGTTCCGCATTGAAGCAAGCACTTGAAAGTATGTGCTGAGCTCGACAGTTGGCCGTTTGTTGTTGTTGTTGTTGTTACACGAGTCGGAAGTGAATGAAATAAAGCGGCAGAGAAGGAGAGAGGAAGTACTTCAAACCCTTGGTGGGGCAGGTGTGCTGCGTGCCGCACAGCCGGAAGTAAAAGTACAAATTTCCACGGGCATCAATTCATGAATGAGACAACGTTTGTGAGTTAGTTTCTCTGAGCACACACAAAGCATTAATTCATGCCTGCCCATATATATATATATATATATACAGATATATATATACAGATATATATATATAGATACATGTTTGTTAATGGTGTGTGTGGGCGACGTCAAAAGCAAATAGCAATCAACAACAAACAGGCAACAACAAGCTGTGTATCTGAAAAGTCTATTTGTATATATAATAATAAAGCGCATAATGTAAAATTGGAGCAAACAGACCATAAAAACCCAGGCAGCAATAACAAAAGCCAACGAAAGAGGCCCATGAATGAAAACTACGCTAATAGCAACTATAAAAACAAGTTTGAAAAAGAACAAGAAAAGATTTATGTATTCCATAATATAGATACATATATATATATATATATATATATATATATCTATCTATTACTGGTGCATGCTTAACAGAAAATGATTTTTGGATTTTCACTTAAGCTAAACATTTTGCACGTAAACCGTAAGTGGATCTGTAGCTGTAGCTGTGTATCTGTATCTATAGCTGCGTGTCTGTATCTGTAGCTGCGTATCTGTAGCTGCGTATCTGTATCTGTAGCTGTGTATCTGTATCTGTATCTGTATCTATTGCTGTGTCTCTCGCTGGCCAACGTTTCATTCATAAAAATGCTTATTTCCTGTTGAGTGGCTAGGCGACCGCCTAGAGCGCTTCATGTTTCGAGTGTAGTTTGCACAGTCATAAAAAGCACACACACAACACACACACACACAACACACACATACACACTGAAAGTCATTCAGGCTAGCGATAAGATAATAAAAACCGCTTAGATACGCGCTTTTTTGCGGTTCGTTTTCCTTGACTTGTCTCTGCTTAGCTGTATGCGTATCTATATAAATATATATGTTTTATATATATATGTACAAGCACTTATATCTATATATATATATGTATATATATATATATTTTACTATGAAAATGAATAGCAACAACAAAAGAAATTAGCGTAATTAGCAAATTACTCGCCATATTTATTTCTCTGCTGCTTTTTGCTTTTGTTTTTGTTTTTGTTTCATTTTGTGGCTTGGAATTGACGTCGACGCTGCTGTCGTCGCTCTGTCGGTCTGTCGGTCAGTCGGTCGCCATCCACATCGTCGCATTTCAGTTTCTTGGCCGGATATGCTGAATTTGCACAAAAGTCGGAAAATCGCATAAATACTTATTCGTTGGAGCAAAGCGTTTCTGAGTGTGCCTCTCTGTGTGCATATCTCTTTTATTCGCTTTTATTTTATTTTATTTTATTATTTTATTTATTTATTTTTTTTTTTTTCGTTACACGCGCTCCCAAAATAAATATACTTAATTGACGTTTGTTAATCGCAGCGAAAGATGATGTGGGGCGGGCACGGACTGGCGGACTGCCGGTCGGTTGGACGGCTCTGGTCTGGTCTGGCATTCTGCATGCCATACGATTTTGGGCAGAACGAAATGTATACATATAGACATATATGTTGTATATATGTATATCTATATACAACAGACACCGACGACGCTGACGCTGCCCTCGCCCACCAGCACTTCTCAAAGTGGAACAATAAACCAAAGACAAAAAAAAAAAGGGCTGACAGTTTGTCTGGCGTGTTCTGGTTTGTCATGTGGCCAATTAGTCAAGAACTAAGCGTCGTATAAACAGATACCAACATTACATAAGCCTCCAAGTCGTAGATGGCCCAACACTTGATCACAAACTACAAATCTGTTGTTATAAATAATTGCATTACAGATATTCCCAAAGTGTTGGTACTTCACATCGAAGAGATTGAGTTGTATAAGTTTACAGTTGTGGATGGATAGAATATTTCTTTCAAATGCCTTTGACCAATTTGAGACTGACTACAAACCAAATAATTGCTGATTAAAGAAAACCCACCCAAAAAAATTCAGAACAGCAAAGACCAAAGAAGGTTAGTTAAATTGGGTCTCTCAACAGTGTTGGGGAGTGAAAAAATGAACCTTGGACTACAACCAATATTGAGTGCAGACTGGCAATGAATTTGAACAGCTGGTTACCTTGAAAATTTCGATTTGTGCTTATTCACTTCCTACCACGGTCAATCAGTCAGTCAGTCAGTCAGTTATTTTTGTCAATCGACCAGATGGTCAATCATTGCTATTGCAATTGCTCTTGGCTGTTATCAGGCAGCATTTGCTGTTGCCACACACAATAAATGTGTTGAATAACAAAGGCGTCGCTTTAATAATTACTTTATGTGCTTTTCATTCATAATTGTTTTGCACTTGGCTTTTATTATTTTTCATACTGATTGATGGTATCTGTAAGTGTTTCCGAGTCGATAAAGAACAGACTTCAATGACCCTTTTCCTTATCACGATCGAAGAAATCCTGAGGCTGTTTTTTTTTTGTTCTTGTGTCGTTGTCGTCGATATCTTTGCCCACTTCTACTGCTGCTGCTGTGTGTGTGTGTGTGTGCGTGTGTGTTGGCCAAGTTGGCACTTTGCAGCACCCACCTGAGTTGATACTTCAATTTTGTAGCCCACAGACTTACTGTGAGTGAAGAAAGAAAGACTTTTGTGCCGGGGGCCCTCCTACGAGCTTTTTGATGTTGCTGCTGCTGGTGCTGGTGCTGCTGTTGCTGTTGCTATTGCTATTGCTGTTGTTGTTGCTGTTGTTGCTGGTGTTTATGTAGTCAATATATGTGGGCGTTGCTGCATTCACAGCGGATGCTAATGAGCATGACTAGACTTATGCCTGATTGCTGGGAACGCTGTCCGCTCATTCAATAGGTGTTGTTGTGTTTGTTGTTGGGTGTTGCTGTTACTGCTGTTGACAGCCCTCAGCAGCAGCAGCAGCCGCAATGAGACGTTGCAGATGATGAGCTGCAGTTGCAGCTGCACTTGGCCCATAGCACCTATGCCTCAAGTTGCATTATTCTCATCATTTCTAATTCATTTCTGTTCAAATCAGATCGTTCACATTCTCAAAAATAAATCATTTTAAATTATATATTAAAATTATTTTTATCACAATTTTATTGCTATTTTCGATTGGTGAGTTTTGCTCTTTTGCTAATGATGATGATTGCTGGAACAGTAGCCATGGTTCATGTTGGTTTTCAGCTCCCTGAAGCTAAGTAGGCATCCAGTGCTTGCCACGCTTGTGTTGTGTGTGCCCCCAGACAAGCACTTGAATCAGTGGCAAGTGGCAACTGGCAAGTTGTGCTGCTGGTTGGGTTTTGCTACGCCCTTTGGCTTAACACAGCCTGCATATGACGTTGGCAGCTTTTCTCTGATTGTTGTCTGTTGTTGTTGTTGTTGTTGTTTTATGCGGGACGCGGTTTCATTTGAAATGCATAGAAAACATAAACAGTTAAAGTCCAAAGACCGGCAGCCAAGCACTCAATAATTGAATAACTGAAGAGCTGAGGATCTCAAGAACTCAAGAACTTGCTATTGTTGTTGTTGTTGCTATTGCTGTTGTTGCTGATGTTGTTGTTGTTGTTGTTGGGCTACTGTGTTGGGGTCTTTGCAGCTGCGCAGTGAAGTGAAAAATGTGAAGCATTCTTGATGACGTTGCCGAAAGTTGTCAGCATTCAGTGTGATTAAAGCTAAAACTAAACGCGTTTCACACATCTTTGCTCCCTCTCTTTTCCCCTCTCTTTCCGCTTCTCTCTCTCCCTCTCTCTGTCTGTCTCTCTCTTGCTGGTTTACTGTGACGGATGTCGCAAATTTTGGCACTCTGATTTGTCTGTGCATGACAAACACACACACACACATTTATACAGTTTGTATGTGTGTCTCTGTGTGCGTGTTTTTTTTCGTGTTGAAATGCCGTAATTCTCTCAGCCGGCAGCTAATTTAGTGTTTCCTGCTGACAACTGCAGTTTAAGCTTCAAAGACAAAAGCAAACCATGACATGATAAAGAAAGCAAAAGAGAGAGCAAAGCACGGATAGAGAAAGAGCGCATAATTGCTGGAGAGAGAGCGCAAGAGCACAGTTAATTACAACAACAACAGCAACAATAACAACGACAACCAAAACAAGTACGCACAATAAATGTGAAAAGATCTATTGCTGTATCAAAAATGGTTCTAGTATCTCTCATAAATTGTACAATAAACTGTGATTTTGTACAAACAAGCAGCGGCGGTGGCAGCGGCAGAGGCAGCGACTGCTTGTTGCTTGTTGTTGTTGCTGTTGTTGTTGTTCTTGTTTGAAAATAGACGACATCCGGTCTGTAAAAAAAAAATTATATATATAAATCATATTTTTAGATAAACGTTGATACACACACACACATAGAACACACACGAGCTGTCTGTGTGTGTGTGTGTGCGTTGCATGATTGAGTTGCTCTTTTGTCATTACCAATCTCATATTTATTGAAATGCATTTCGAAGCATTCGCCCAACACCAACGAAAGCAAAAATTGTTCACATGTGTGTTTTGTACTTGATATATATATATATATATATATATATATATGTATGTAACCCAGTTTGATCTGCTTACAACTAAGAACCTATTTTTGGAGCAAGTAGCTGTCTTAATGCAATATATATTTTTTAAAAACTTGGCGCGAAAATTTCAAATTTATTGCGTATGATTGATTTATGCCGTTGGCACAATTAATCAATTAATCAATATTACGTCAGTTAACAATTGTTATCGATAACTGAACTAAGACACTTGTCACAGTCTGATGTAAGCAGCGAATAGCAACGAAAAATTTTGTGTGTGGAAATGGAAATAAATTAACACATTTAATGAAAATTCGACGAGCGGACCAGAACTGAAAACGGAGCGTATGAGTAATCAACGACAGGAAATGGTGACAAATGCGCCCCGCCCCCCTACACACTTCGCACCTATACAGTGTGTCCATGTGTGTGTGTGTGTGTGTGTGTGTGTGTGTGTGTGTGTCTCCCTATGTATGCAAATGTGTTGTAGCTATTTGCACCGATAGCAACAAGCCAAAAACGACGAAAAAAATTTCAATAATTTATTTGGTTTGAATGAAATACGAACGAGAAGCGAACGGGCGACGTGGCCGCCATTGGGGCGCCCACAGGAAACGTTGACGCTGGCAGCGGCGTCGACAGCAGCCAGCGTTGTTGGGTTGGCAACAGTTTCCTGTGTTTAATTTGTTGTTGTTTTTATTGTTGTTGTTGTTGTTGTTGTTGCTGTTGTTGCTGTTGTTATTGTTGAGTGCAAACGAGTTACGACAACAAACATATTACAATTTGGTTCAATGACTTTGCCCAGCAGCGATAGAGAGTGGCGACTATGCGTACTTGATGTGGTGTGGTTTGGTGTGGTGCTGATGGTGGTGCTGATGGTGCTGGTGGTGCTCCCGGGGGCGGCGTTATCTAACCCACTGTAAACAACCCATTTAGCCAAAAACACCCACAAGCTCTCTCAGTTTATCAGTCGTTCGGCTTGCGACAGTGGCAACATTCAAGGAAATGGCCCCAAATGCCACAACAAAAGGCTTGTGCGCCAAATGGGTGTGTCGATAAATGACTCTAGTTGTTTCTGCCGCTTCTTTTCTGCTATTTCAATTTCAGTTTTAGTTTTTTTGTTTAGTTTTTGTTGCTGCAATGTGTTGCTGTATCCTACTTTAAAAAAACTGTCATTAAACATAAGCCTATGCTGAATGCTGCAATCTAAATTGAATCTCCATTCTCTGTTTGCAGTTTGTGAACATTGGCATTGTCACCTCGATTGAGTCGAATCACAAGAATATCGAATTCGCACGAAAGGGTCAAGAGATTTGCATCAAAATCGAACCAATTCCCGGAGAATCGCCCAAAATGTTTGGACGACACTTCGAGGCGGACGATATGCTCGTGAGCAAGGTAAGCACATCTTTGATATAACTTTAATTTAATAATAATCGATATTAATCGATAGCTGTTAAGGAAAAACTTGAAAGAAGGTTTAAATTCTTTGCTGAAAATGTTACTTTTTATTGGTATAATTTTAACATACATTTCGATTGAGAATCGCTTTTTCAAATATGGAGATATAAAAATATATTGAAAAAGTCTTGGTTTCCAAAAAAATCTATTCATTTTTGATTAAGTTGTGGCTATTGAAAGTGAAGATCGAATTTTGTCATAGGAATATTTGAGCAATTCACAAGTATTTTCAAGCTTGAATCACATTTTTTTTATTAATAAATATGCCTTTGCGAGCAGGTACTTTATATGCCAATAATTACTATCAGCAGACCTCGACTGAGGCATTGACTTTAACTTTGCCAGTGAGGCATTCCCACTCCAAATTTGATTTCACACTTCCCCTTTGCCAGCTGGCCTATCGAATTACATGGCCCACTGGTGTAAAGTACAAAAAGGTGAAGTCAAATTATGTTAATGGCGTTAAAAGGTCTCTTGCAACTTCCGGTCAGAGCCATTATTTGATTAATTAATTGAAAGAACAAAATAGAAAAAAAAATAACAGAGCAAAATTGCTGACGTCAAGCGAAGGATTTATTGGGGTGCGTTGAAAATTTTCAAAATCGATAATAAATTTAATTTTTGCGTTCTTTTTGTTGCGCTTATCAATGGGGCGGGCATCAGTGACGTCAGCGACTGAGTGCTGCTTGTGGGTTTGTGGTGGGTTTTTGGTTGCTCTAAAGTGTCGTTGGATAATTGCTCATTGAGCGCCACTTTGCAGCGAGTTTGATTCAATTAATTTGTCGTAAAAAAAAAAACACACAACGGCAAATTGTTTGCCTGGCCGAGTTGGGTTATCAAATTTAGCCCACAACATGGAAAAACATCAAAAGCGCCATCAAGGACGAGACATGCGTCCGTCTGCGTGTGTCTGCGTGTGTGTGTGTGTACTGTGTGTGTACTGTGTGTGTTCTGTGAGCTGTGTTCCATTCACTTGTATCTATTTACAGACGCTGTTGCTATTTTTATCGCCTCAATGCCTTTTTATGCTATCAAAGGGTATTATGTCATGGCACCCAAGCCACCCACAATACCAGTGCTGTACGAGCTGTGGCAACCTTGCCACACACGCCCAGTTGCACCACAGTTGACTGTCTACTGCTTGCTGACGTCACGTTTCACCTTCCACGGCAATGCACTTGCTGCCTGCCCCATCGTTCATTGACTTCTGACGTTCTCGTCGTCATCGTCGCAGCAATAACCCAGTTTTTGGTCGTTGTCGCGTTGTTTTTGGTTACTCACTTGACCCAGTTGCGTGCAACGGAACGGACGGGGTTCAGCTTTCGCATTGTGCCCCAGCCCGCTGCCCAACCCAGCCCAACCAGCCAGTTGCAGTTGTACGGTGAGCTACAATGCGGCTTTGACTTTTTTTTTATCAGAGATTCTGACGCATTTGGCGACCCGGTTTAGCAACAGCACCAACAACTACCTTAAAGCCCAACCCACAACGCCCTCTGTGCTACCAGCTCAGCTCAGGTTTTTGAGTTCAGCTGTAAGTGGCTAAAAGTTGAGGTAGTCTCCTCTATTAGACAATATACCCAGACCAACATGGAAGGATTCCACTGTGTCCAACATTTCGTACATTCACATTTACATTTGCCGATTCCATTGAAGGTCTTCGATTGCGCTAAAACTCATTGGAGTGGAAAATTACCCACTGATTTCAATCAAAAATTCCTAATCGGCTTATTTTTATTTGTTAGACCGAAATTAACAATAAAATAATTAATTAAAATGCAGGACAGGCTGTAAGAAATGTTCTGCAAACAATCCAATAAACAAGAAACACATTTTAAAAACATTCAGTCTACAATCGAATATGTTTTGTATTTTATTTTTCTTAAAAACAACTCGATTTTTTGCTATTTTTTAATGCTATTTCGTCGGAACTTTACTCCCTAATATGAATAATGATATGCCCGACGAACAAGGCGGGCCTAGCAATGAGAGATGTGCCTTATGCTCGGCACTTTAGTATGCATAGCCATTGCCAGTTATTGTCCGATACCGTCTATAGACGTATCTTTTATCAGTTATTGTTTGTTATGTGTGCAGCTAACCACATCCATATATTGACAGCATTGTTTGTGCGCTGGCGAATCAAATTAGTATGCAACTGGCAGAAAGTATAATTAAATGGAAATTGAAAGCTAAGGCGCTGTTTTCAAAGCGACATAATCAACCGGATGTGGAGATCAACGCCATTTTTAATACGCTATCGCCATAAATCAATATCCATTTTGAGCACACATTTACTATATATATTACTATATATATAAATTACTATATATCTTTGCAGATTTCACGACAGAGCATCGATGCCTGCAAGGACTATTTCCGTGATGATTTGATCAAAACCGACTGGGCGCTGATGGTCGAACTGAAGAAACTGTTTGAGATTCTCTAAACAATTGCCAAATTAGCATAAACATATACAAATGCAACAATGCACACTGGAGCAACAATAGCAAAAAAACAAAAAAGAAGAAGAAATCTAAAAAAAAAACTACAACAATTTAGTAATTGTAACTAAACTCTCAACTCTTAACAACAGACTGCTTGAGCTCGAGGCCCGAGCCGACTATGCTTACAAAAAAAAAAAACAAAAAAAAACAAAAAAAAATTTGTTAGTTTTATGCAGCTTAGTTTTTTTTATGGTTTAACACAGTCGGTTGTCGTCGTCAGCAAAAATGTGCTTAAAACGATTTTGAAATGATATTAGTGAATGCTTTTTTGCATAAGAAAACCTTTGATTGCCTGCGCTTCTTTTTGTTATGCCTGAAAATAAGGACAAAATTAAAAGTTGTAAAAAAAAAAAAAGAAAACCAATTTTGAATAATCGTCTTTTCAATAACTATGTCAGCAATGACGTCACACCGCATTGGGGCTTGTAACCTTCATTCAGTGTATTCACCCAGCGGCATGCGCAGTGGCATGCAACCAGTGAGCAGCAGCAGCCAGCAGCCAGCAGCCAGCAACCAGCTCCTTTTCATTCATAGCTGTCATTGAGTGCGCCAAGGATATGGATGTAGATGATGCTGCTGCTGCTGCTGTTGCTGCTGTTGCAGGTTGTGAATGGAAACGGCTGCAGCAAAACTGGGTCAGGCTGGCTCAAGAGTTCGTTCAACCTGCCAGTGACGAAGTGGAAGGACAATTGTGTCGCACAACGTGTTCACACACAAACACACACACTTACACATGTTTGTACTTATTGGCACACATAATCCTTTGGCTTATGCCCTGCAAGTGCGTCACTTACGGAATGCTTGAAATGCACTTGAAGTCCATTAAAGAGGCTCCAATCTGCTTCAGCAGTTTAAGGCAGATCATCAAGCAGCTAATTTATGCTGCCTGAATTAGATGTGTGTTGTGGAATTAGATTTATTATTTGCCATTTTGTTTAATGGTTTTGGTAAGTATTTCATCTCTTTCCCTGTTGCAAGAACTTGATTCTTAAGGCGAGTTCGATACCCAAATTGAAAGCATGGCAAGCTGAAAATGATATAAACGCTATAAAATTTAATTACTATGCAAACAGTCGCATTTTAAATGCTACAAGAAAACCAGATGCCTGTGATGAATCTCAATTTACCACATACAAAATTGAATCGGAGAGTTGAAAGATTGCTCAAGCTGCATTGATAATATGCCAATAAATGTATTAAAAAATGTTCAAAGTTGTGAAAGAATTCATTTATAATATGAATTGTTATCTGTGTGCATATTTATATATACAAACATATTTACATACTTATTTGCCAGCTGGAATGCCATTAGAATTTACTCAAGCTGGTTGGGGGCCAGGCAGGCAGGCAGGCAGGATAAACTCTCTCAAGGCGTATTCGATGACGCCACAAAATTGAGCTGCCCATTGAAAAAAAGACAGCTGAAGCTAGAGCATTGAGAGCCCAAAGCCGCAGAGAAAAGAGAGAGAGGGAGACAGGGAAAGAGAGAGAGAGAGAGAGTGCGAAATTCATTCACAAGGCGCAATTTGAATGGCATCCACAAAGGCCGCTCTTTGTGTGTGTTGGTGTTGCTGCTGTTGTTGGCTGCGTCATCAGTGTGGAATGTGGAACTAGGGCAACAGGCGGCGTTGCGGCTTTGGGGCGCAACCTTCTCAATGTGGTGGTTGTTGTTGTTGTTGTTGCTGTTGTTGCTGTTGTTGCTGTTGGCTTTTCAGCGATGCTCGCACGAGTGGGCGGCATTTTCATTGAGAAAAACGAATGCAGAAGGATTCGTAGCCACTTCAACGAGTCAGCTTAAATGATTAGCCTGTCCTTGTGTGCGCTGCTGTGTATCTGTGTGTGTGTGTGTGTGCGTGAATCTAATGAATGAAAGGAGAAATAAAAGTCAAATTGTGAAAAGGGAAAATGAATTGAAGATCAAATCAACGTCAATCGCAGAACGGATGCTTCCAAAACCGAAAGGAAATGGTAAAATGCACGTGCTTTTTTTCGGTTTTGTTTGTGTATTTTTTGTGGTTGTAGTTTTGTTTGCCATGATTTCATGTTTATTCATTTCACCTCGATGTTGTTGATTATCTAGGACACTTGTGACGTCAGGCGGCGCACCAAAATTTATTGTACATTTTGTGTACAGCAACGACCCACCCCCCACCGCCCCCCACAAAAAAAAAGCAGCAGCCAAAAGCAAAGTCAAAGCCACTCAGCCACAGAAATTGGATGGCCAATTTAAACATACATACAAACTTACATATATATATATATATATATATATATATATTTGTATGCGTTGAAATCGCTTTTACATGAAAACTCGCACAGAGATAGCAAAAATTAGTTGTTTAATGAATTTAAAAATCGCATTTGAAATGCTCAACGTGTCGCAATGAATTGTCATTTATTTTTGTATCCATCCGATTATTTATATATAAACAAATATATAGTTGTTGTACTCGCGTATGAATGAATCGATTTGCTCGATTTACTCGCCTGCCTATATTGAATGTCAAACAGTTTTGGCCTTTTCAAATTGATTTACCTCGATTACAATCTCAACTTTTTGGCATCGGCTGCTATTTTATCTTATATTCAATTCATCAAAGATTATATTACGCTTTGAGGTCGAAAATAATGCTACCTGTAAAGGAAACGAATTGTTCAAATCGAAGATTATTTCGTGAATGGACAACGAATCAATGAAAAATATTACAATCTTTAATTGCAATTGAATAGGAATTTTCTTTACATTTTGATATTAAAATTGAGAGTAAATTGGGACTTATTCGCAGATATTTATAATTTTTTAATGTACATCATTTTATTAATGTTTGACTGATTAATGTTTTTGCCAGAGTTATTGGGATCTTAAGTCGTTGACAAACATATTAATGAGTGTTTGAAGTCGACTCTGATTATTAATAATCGTTTGACTACCGTTATTATTTTTCAAATGAAATGTTGGGTTGCCAAATGTTTTAGCCAGAGTAATTGAGACCTTTAGTCAACAAAAAATTACTGTTCAAAGTTGAGTTTTTGAAGGTGACCCCGAGTAGAAATATTTAAGCCCAGCTTGAAGCATTGTTTTTACTATTTTTAATTAGTTTAAAAGTTTTGTTTCACAGATTAATGCTTTAAAGTGTTTAAAGTTGACTCTGGGGATCAATGTTAATGGGGCAGCAAAGAGTTTGAGCTGCGCGGGTACTTTCAGGACACACACTTCGATGAAATTAAAAACTACTAATTCGATAGACCAAAAACAAATTGAATTCAAGGTGGCAACTCTAGTTGTCAGCTGCTTGTGGCACATACATGCACAAATATATTTGATGGCTGATGGCTGACCTTGAGCGCAGTGCGGTGCAGCTGGTGCTGGTGCTGGTGTTGCTGCTGTTGCTGCAACGGAAGCAACCCCCAAAGCGGAGACTCGGAATTCAGGGCCAATGTCATGGCTACGCCTATCGAAGGACGTTGCCAAGGCAACGCGGCACACGCTGCGAACGGAGCAGGCGTTCACCATTTCAGGGCCGAGCTCATTGGGCAGGAAGTGCAGCCTGCGAGCGGCTGCTGCGTTTGCGGGCGGCCATTGAACGGTGCAAGCATTTTCAAAATGGCCGTCAAAACCTCGATGACCTTGAATGAAGGCCATTCATTGGCTGTGCAGCGTGCAGGCAGCCAAAGACCAAAGACACAGCTTGGGGAGAAGCGGGAAAGTCGGTGTTTTTGGGCGGTTTGGTGCCACGCACTTAGGGTGAACCAAAACAGGCTGAACCAAAAGCAAGCGGCTAACCAGAATCCTTTGAGTGCCACCCAAATAAAGTAGTCAAATACTTTATTAGTTTATCAATTTTGCATTTTTTTCCTTTGAAGATTAGTGTGAAGCAGCAGAATGGGGAGGAGGTGGCGAGTTGGAGCTGCAACATCAAACCTCAAAATACAAAAGCCCACGCAGCGCATCGCATCGCATCGCATCCAACCCAATTTGCAATCGGTTCGTGTGCTGTAATTCGCGCTCGGATCACGCTCGGGACGCGTCGTCTCCCAGGCAGCATCCTGTCGGCCATTTGTCGTCTGCCGAGCTGGGCGCTCGTGTGCGGTAGCCGATGACAACTGCAGCCAGCCCAGGCGCTTTTGGTGGCACTTTCTCGATGCAAATGGCGCTGCACCATCGTGTCAGTCACTCGACGAACGTCAGCCTGCATTCAACATAAAATCTCTCCGTGTGTGCATCCGAAAAAGGATTCTTCATTCTCTCTTCTCCTTCAGCAATAGCTAAAGAGTAAAAGAAAAATTCCCAGAACCAATACGCAATTAAATGCAAAATATAGAAACGCAATAAGCAAAGCTAAGTTTCCCCCCCAAAAACTTTTAAGCAATCGCCACGCGGCGTATGTGTAATATTATTACTAAATAAATAATGTGTTAATTACATAGTTAATCAGAATACATAAATTAATAAATATCGAACTTCTAAATATTAACTTAGATTGTTAGCTAAGTAGTGAGTGTGTGCCAAGTATTAACAACAATAGAATTAAACCGATATTTAACTAAAAGTACAGTTTGCATAAAACAATATTCTTCTAAAAATTCCTGCAGATAGTTTAACTTAAATAAAGTATATAAAGCAAGCTTACAACAATTTAACAAACTCCTTATAAACAATATTCAGCAGCATACCTAATAAACAATTGTATATTGAATACGCAAGCTTTGCGAATTTATTAACCGGTGAGTAAGCAGTTTTTAAAAACAGTATTGTTTTTTATGTTTAAACATGTGTAAAAGTTATACTTTACTTCAGTTAATTTCTTCTATAGATCCTGCTATCATTTACTGAATAAGGAATTATAAAGCATTGCTTTATTAGACTTTAATTATCCTTTGGGCATAGCTCAATCCTAGTTTTGAAACAACTTTAAAGCTTGATTTCTTGAACCAAAATGTTTGGGTCTCTCTAGAAATCTACATGTCGTAAGAAAGGACCAATTGCGACCAGAGAGCTCACATTTCAGACAGTAAAATGTACCCTTCGAACTTTGAAATCTTTAGTCTTCTTGCACCGATCTATCGAAGGGCAAAGTAATAGTTGTTTTTCGATTATTGGCAACATATTTTACTCCTTAGGAGTACTTTGAAATACATATGAAAATATTTATAGGGAAATTATAATTCTTTTAATCCTTTCTGAGAACTTCTAAATACTCTTTTTCCTTGCAAGCCTGTAAAACATTAAAATAAAAGTATCACAAGAATACCAAAAAAAAATGGATAATTTATTGATTGCATTAAAGCATCCTCTCTTATTAGTATATTTATATTATATTCCTATTTATATTCTTCAGAAACATATAGAAAATCTTCACCAGTATGTATAGTAAAATTTCCATTAGCATTGAAATTCTTTTAGTCCTCGCTGAATGCATTTATATCTTAATTTTCTTGGTCAGCCAGTAAAACTGAAAATTTGAAAATCAAAAGAAAATATGGGTAAATTTTGATTTGAATTGAATCCTAGAAACCGATTTATACTTTCAGTTAGCAGCTTTTTGAAATATATTCTAACTTTCTACTAACATATTATGATTAATAGTTTAATAGTTAAATCCTTGCTGTGGGCTTCTATAAACCTGAACAACAAGCAATATTTTAATTTACAAGAATACCAAAAGAATGTCTGGGTAAATTATGATTTGAATGGAAACATCATCTCTGATGAAGATATGCCTCTTCAAAAACATATATATTCTTTCAGTAAACACATTTTTAGTAGCATCTTTGAATTCTTTACCCTCTTTTTCGATTCAAACCTATAAAATATAATAAACTCAAACTATCCATGAGCATTCAGTGTCAGGATAAAGTCTGAATTGAATTAGGACGTTCGTCTAGGATTTTTTAGAAGCCTATTTGCTCTTTCAGTAGAAACATGCTTTATTTATTTTGAGAGTCTTCAAATATATTAAATTTGTTAATGGCACAATAATTGCTTAAATACTCTTAATCAGCTTCCTTTTCTTTTTAAGCTATTTACAAAAATTTAAAGCAACCAATCGAATATCTGAATTGAAAGAAAGCATCACATTTTATTGGCGTATGTTTCTTTAGGAGCCTATTTAGTCTATATTTCTAGTAACATATTTGAATTGGTTATTAAAATAGATTGCGACATTCGTATTCCTTATATCATTTCTGCTTCTGTATCTCTATTTTCCTTGTAAGCCTGTAAAGAAAGAAATACAAGATTACCAAAAGAATGCCCAAGTAAATTGCATTTGCAATATATTTATCAAATCTTAAAGGTATGCATAAGCTTCATCAGAAGTCTATTAATTTCTTCAGTCAATGTCTTTTTAGCGATATGAATTATATTTATTTTTTCAATCTTTTCTGCGAGTTTCTTAATCAATCGTTTTATTGCGGGCCTGTAAAAAATTCAAATTTCGCAAGAATATCAAAAGAATGAATCCATTCTTGGAAGTACCCGCTTCTTCAGAGTCCTACTTATCATCGTAATTGGCATTACAATTTTTGAAAAATTATATTTTTATCTTTTTTCTTCCAATTATCACAAGAATTTCACAAGAAACTCTTCGAAATCTATTTGTTCCTTGTCAGCCAGCAACACAAGAAATTCTAGAAATAACTGAATTTAGTTGGCAGAATCTAGTCGGATCTGTTGGCAGTAATTTATGGCTTAAACTGTCTCAGACTATGCTCAATTATAGACGCAACTCGAATTGCAGCCTGTCAAATTCGTATTATTAGTCGTATTATTGTGATTAACCTTTTTTCGATTTAAATATTACCTTTTTTAGTTTCGCATCTGACATGGCAAAACAGAAGCTGTTGGCATTGGCATTGGTGAAGGCTGTGGGCTTAAAGACGCTTCAAAATATTTGGCAATTGGCAAAAAAAATGCGAAACAGTAGTCGACAAATTCCAACAGCTGAACGAATCCGTGAATAACCACAACAACAACAATAATGAAGCATCAACAACAACAACACTGAATTTTCGGGCCATTTGTCTTTTGGTTTCTTGGGCTTTCGGGCGATCGAAGAGGTTGAAAGAGCGGTCAGAGAATTGGTTAGGTAGACTCGGAGTTATTTTTTGAGAATTGGTATCATAATGACTCCAAATCAAGATCAGGCAGACACAGTTTTGCTCTTTGCTGGGCATTTTGGGGCGTTGCCTTTAAGCTCACATCAAGCCTCAAACTCAATTCAAGAGTTTTTGGCTTTGGGTCTGGGTTTGAGTTCAGGGCTCGGAGCACTGCGTGAATAACTGCGTTAATTTCCCGGGTTGACAGCGGATGTGGCTACTGTTGCATGGCATTCCAGGCTCTGACGCTGCCAGCGATTCAGCGATCATTTTGGCATGAGGCATGCAACAATCTTTGGCATTCCACGGGTGTGTCAACTGTCTTTATTTTCGGCTCAGCTCGGTAGCCTGCCTGCTGAGCGCCATTTATGGCCACAATGCCAATGCACATATTTGTGAATAAGCCCGAATTGAATGAGCCACCATCTGACCATCTGATCATCTGATCATCTGACCAACTCTTTGTTGCCAACACCCCCGCCAATTTAGCTGTAAACTGCAACATATGCGAGGGCTTCCAATTCAGTTTGCTAAGAGTCCCTTGACTGAGTTAACTGATTGACCCGAAAACTTGCAGCCTACTCAGCTTTTTATAAATTTTTTTCTAAAAATTCCAATGGAAAATTCGACAGATTTCCCAAACTAATATCTTTTTTATCATGGCTTGTCATATGAGTTAAAAAGTTACAACTCGATCAACACTGAACACATTTTCAAAAACATTTAAACTCAAATTCTAATTGTGGAAAAAGAATCATAATAAATGAATTTAGATGCAGATGGAAAGCAGAAAAAATTAATTTTTAATCAAGTTTTATCAGAGATTGAAATACCCATCGATAGCGACTATGGAAAGAGCTGAGATGAGTTGCGTAGTTCACCTGAAAATCCAGCTCGAAATTGGCATTTTATCTGCAAAACTGAGTATTTTGCTGCAGATTAAAAATATTTCATGTTACTCAACTTAAGCAATATTTAAAAATTCCAATTCTTCTAACGATTCTCTGTAAGATTTCCATCTATTTATATCTATCTATTTTTTATAACTTTGAGAACATTAATTCGATTTTATTTTATGATTTCGCTACATTAAAGTTTGGAAGCCCGATTATCGTTGCAAGTTGAATGTAAAAATTGTATCTCAAATTGAAATATTTTTTCGAATACATTTTCTGCTCATTAAATTAATGATCATTGTTAAAGACTGAATTGTATTTCATGATGGACCTTTTTGGAATTCATGAATGGGACGGAAGCGGGTTGGCGTTTTAAGTGTTGCCATTGCCGCCGTCATTTTGCCATTGTTATTAACATTTAACATTTGTTTAGCTTAAATATTGAAAGCTCAAATACGCTTTTCGTGTGTGGTGTGTGTGTGTGGTGTGTGTGGTTGTGGATTGTGAGTGTGTGGTGCTTTCGGGGCGACCCACCAACGCCGACGGTTTTGTTTTTTCTCTTTTATTTTCGGGCACTTTCCAAGTTGAATTTATGCAAAGCAGACAAAGCCCACATCGAAAGCGAGTCCAAAAAGCCGAAATGCTTCACATTTAACCATTTTTCAGCTGACTTGGCAAAGATTTTGTTGAACCTACGGCGTGTCCAAATTTGGTCGTAATTTAAATATGCATTTGTTGTGCGCCTCTTTGCCGCGGCCAACGAGCGTGCCACATACATTGTTGTCACTCTTATGGGTAGCTTTTTAAACATTTTACTGCCAAATGCATATGTTGTGCTTATTTTCGATTAACTTCACCTGTTTGATGCCGACACTAATTGTGCGGGGGCCATTCTAAATTGCATTTTATGCAAGATAAGTTGGCAAAGTGCACAAATCTTTTCTTTATACTTATGCGTATCTAATGTGTTAGTTTAAGTCTAATTCACCCGATAAAATATTTAATATATAATATTAATATTTATAAAACATAAGAATTTCATGCTCGAATCGTGAATATTTTACTTATTTCTTATCTCTTCTAAATATCATCTAAATAAGGGCATAGAAAGTCGACTATAAACCTTAAAAAAATATTAATCGAAAATGTTTATTAATATAAGTTGCAGCTGCAAATATATAATTTGCATTTTTGTCCCAACTGTCCCAAAACATATAATTAAAAATGTTTTTTTTTTGCCACATTTGGGCAGGCAAAATGAAATCGGCTTCTTGGAAAAACCTGTGAAGAACTTGTTATCCACAGCATCCACAGTGGGTTAGAACGAAACTTAATATGAGTGGCGAGTTAGTTTAGATACAGATACATATATATATACTGAGAGATATTAGATAGTCGGCCTACGCCCACGTTCATCAGCAGATGTGGGCAATTTATCTGCCAATAATTTACGCAGTTTCATTATGGCCAAAAACTGATGCACATTCCAAAATAGAATTTCCATAAAACTAGGTTTTTATGCTTTTTTGCAGTAAGTGGGTTTTGCTAAAGATTTGCGGTTAATTTGGGGCGGCGGCGAGTCTGTCAAAGATTGACCAGAAAGTTGAAAAAGAAAACACACAGGAAAATATTGCAATATTTCCAAAAATAAGCGTAAAAAATTTACGGAGCGAGAGAGAGAAAGAAAAATACACAATCAATATATAAATATATGTGTACATATATAAAACATTAAATAAAATTGCCACGAAAAACATCAACAACAATTTTTAAATCATACAAAAGCAACAACAAAAAAAGCAGAACCAAGTTTTTTTTCGATGCCAGCGCACACGACGGCGACAGCGACGATGGCAGCGGGGCAGCGTCGCTGGCAGCGCAGGCCTCCATTCATTATAAACGGTTTCATTCATAAAAACGACTCTTGGCGGAGTGAGTGAGAGCGAGCTGTTTTGGAATTCGCCGCATTTAGCGCGCTCTTTGACTCGTTTCCAATTCGCTCGACTCGTACAAATTCGCTGTCGCTGTCGTTGTCGTACAGTGATTTTCGCTCGCGCTAAAAACGAGTTGAGTTTTGTGGCATTGGAGAGGAAGTTTCGAGTGTCGACGACTGTCTGTTGTGTGTGTGTGAGTAAATACAGAGATACATACATACATATATACATATGTATATGTTTAGCAAGCCATTTTGATACTATGCCATATAATAAATGTATATATATATATATATTTATTTATTTATGTATGTATCTACATATGTATTTATGTATGCTTTATTTGCTTCCTTCTGCCCTGGAAAGTTCATGCTAATCTCTGGCACCCAATAGTCTGTGTCCCAAGCTAGCATGTATGTATGTATGTATTTACATGTAGTTTTTTTTTTTTACTAGTTGTTATCTACAGTCGATCCGATTTGCCTGCCTGCCTGCCTGCTATCTCTACCCTGGTTTTGAGGCTTGGCTTATTAGACAACAAACAACTCTTCACGCTCGCTTTAACTTTTTTTTTGTCGTCGACGCTTTTGTTGTTGTTTTTCGCTGTTTTCAACGGACTTCGCTGTCGACTGCTGCTGCTGTTGCTGCTGTTGTTGTTGCCACGCACTTTTTTTTTATGTTGAAGCCCAAGAAAAGTGCTACTGGTTTTGAGATTTTTATTTTAAAGTCGCTCTGCCTGCGCGCAGTTTGCTGTTGCTGTTGTTGTTGTTCTTGTTGTTGTCGCCGCAGAGTCGTGTATTTTTCTATAGACACTGCCTGCGCAAAGCACTCGGCAACTCTGCCCGAACATCAACAGCGGCAGCAGCAGCCCAAGCAGAAAGAGCAGAGCCAGCCAGACAACGTTGAACCAGTCGTCGTTGATGTGTTGCCTTTCAAAATCATTCACACTTGACGCCGTTTCTTTGTTGAAATTTAAGACTCCCGTCGATTTCAAGCTGAAAAATCACATGGCATATAAAATGTATTATTTGCTTTATGAAAAGAGATTTCAAATTCTTACAATTTCAACTGCATAGAATTTATACCTGACCTACAACGTTCCTAAATTTGTTGCTTTGATGAATGATTTGTGTAGTAGTCTCGCCGGTTGTTAACTTTTCTACTCACACTATACTGCCATGACAGCAACAACAACAGCAACAACAACGGCAACAACAACAACACTGTATGCTTACCTCATGCAACATTCAGATACAGATACTTACCCGCACACACACACACACACACGCAAACAGACAAAACACACACACACTTGGCAGCTGCAGCTATTCATGCATAGACAACAATATCGCCGTGGTTTGCTTTTGTAGTTGTTGTTGTTGTTTTTTGTATAGCTACTTTCGCCTCGCTGTGTGCGTATTTTTCATTCATATTGGCAGCCAACGCGAAACAGAAACAGAAACAGGCAACGCTCATTGAGTCGGATACTATTTTATGGCCGAGCGCAAAAAAAAAATGTTAGTGAAAATGTGCAACTAGCTGATATTCAATTTAATACAAATAAACAAAAAAAACACACTCGAAAATTCGAGCTGAAAAATAAATAACTCAGGGCGAAACATTGTGATTTGAGTGATTGGATTTGAATTCGAATTTGAAAAACACACACTCGGTGTGTGTGTGTGTTTTTGGATTCTTCGCGTAGGCAGCGAGCCTAAAAATGAGTGTTTAGTGTGTGGGGTGAGGGAGGGAGGGCGCGGTGTGGGCACTGCAGGGGGTGGCGGCTTGTTATTGCTACTGCTTGTTTGCGAGCTGTTTGCTTTTAAATTTAAATGAATGAAAAAGAGAAAAAAACAAACTGGCATGAATTTGTCGCAAGTTCCCCCCTCCCCACGCGGTGCCCCTCCCCACCTTCACAGCAGCGAGCAAGCCGAGCGAACGAGCGCGCCTACAAGTTGGCATATTTTCAATTTCCGTTTTTTTAAAAACAACAACAGCAACACACTCACACACAGCAAAACCCCAACACTCAAAAAACACACACATAGACACGAACACACACACACACACACAAAAACACATACAGACGCACACGGATAAAGCTGCGCAGCCCCAAAGCTTATGTTGGCGTCGGCCGAACGGCGAACGGGAGAACGGAGAACGGGCAAACGGGAGAGCGGGCAACGGCGGTGGCGGCAACGTCCGGTTGGTTTTTAGTACGAAAATTCGTCGCCGCCGCCGCCGTCGTCGTCGTTGTCGCTTATAGCATAGGCTGGCTTCGTGCGCTTTTGAGGCCTGTAGTCGCTGCATGTGGGACAAGGGCGCTGTCAGATGGCGGGTGTGGAGGGGGTTAAGAAAGGCCGACCATGTGTTGTCGTCGCCTTACAAATGCTGTGTAGTTCAACAACAATTTTTGTTTTGTAGTCACTCAAGCGGTGGAGTGCGGCGAATTCGCATTGAGTCAAAGAGCGAATTCGCTTTGCTCTCTCGCGAATGATCAACCACATACCAATGTATGTATAAAACTTAAACATACATAAATATATATGTATTATACATGTCATACCCAGTAGTATTTTGCGAAACGTGTCTTTGAAAAAGTGCATTGGCTTTGAAGCATTCCAGCATAATGCAAATTATTTGTGTAGCTGTTTTTGTGTGGCACTAGTGGTCTTACACTGAAATTAAGAATTTGCTTTTAAAATAAATATTTATGTTAAATTTCTGCAAAATTGGTTGTACAACACTTACATAACATAACTACTTAAGTAATTAAACAAACCAATGAATATATTTTGTATATTTAGCTTGTACCTTAAAAGTAAAAGATTAATACTTAAACCTTTAGTGGTGCGTAGTAAGCACTTATGTCATGCTTATACGTACGACTGGGCTTTGAGAGCACTCACAGAGCTGCACTCTCAGCGCGCTCTTTTCGCCGCACACACAATTTCAGAATGAAATGGATTCGCCGTTGAAAAAATCAAACGGTTGCCAGTACGTCGCTACGAACTCGGCATTCATTTCGCTTCAAAAACTTTGAGCGTGTACACAGTGCAACGTGAACGGAGCTGAGCAGAGCGGCTGCCGCGAAGAGTAAATTTTTTTGTAGCCTGGCATTATTAAACATTCACTTCAAAACAATTTAACAACAATTCATCGCACAAAACGAACGACGACCAAGTAACCAGAGCAATAATTAAAATTCAAATAATCTTTAATTAATTGTGTGCAAAATATACAAATAGTGTGAGTTTCAAAAAAAAAAAAACAAAATGTTTGTTTGTTAAAATAAATGGAATTGCAATCGCAATTGAAAATCTATTTTGGAATTACAAATTGCTTCCAATGGAAATCATGTGCCTAAAAATGTAAATTGCGCAAAGAAAATCGACGTCTATTTAAAAGTCCAACAACAACAACAACAAAAGCAACAACAACAACAACGAGCACGGCAAAAATATCTAGCGAAAAAAAAAAACACAAAAAAATTCAATTCAAATACAAAACGTGTTAAGCGAAAAATAAAACAACAGCAACAACGACAACAACAACAACAACAACGACACACGAAATTTGTCTATATAAAATTGCATAAAAATATTTTTTACTGTAGTGTGTTTGTCGTAGCGCACAGATACAGATACAACAAAAAAAAAATAAGCAACACACTCACACATCTACAGCCGTCGACGTCGACGTGGCCCCCGTCAAAGTGTGCGTCCGTGTGAGCGTATCGGTGTGTGTTCGTGTGCATGTCTCTGCATGAGTGTGTGTGCCGTGTCTGCCTGTGTGTGTATGTGTGTGTGTGTGTGTGTGAGTGTGTGTGTGTGAGCCCGCAGTCGCTGTCAACGTAAACGCCGCCGTCGCCGCAAACGTTCATTATTATTATTATTATTATTGTTAATATTGTTAATATAATAATATTTTTGGCACGCAAACCTGTAACAGTCTCGTTCGAGCGTCGCTGCCGCTGTCTCTGCCCACGTCGCTGTCGCTGCGTCGCTGTCAACGTCGCGTTTTGTGTTAATTAAATTTACTTTTGTGAATGAAATGCGAAAAAAACCAGCAAAGCGAATAAAAAATATTTTTTAATATGTACATAAATGCTAAATAAATAACACAACAGCAAAAGCAAAAGCAACAGCAAATCTACGCCCGTCTATTTGTATATACACACATATACACACAACCAATACGCACAACAAATACACCAACACCAACACACACATGCACATACAGCGTTTGTATGTTAAATTAAATGCCGCGATCGCATCGCGACTAGAAATAAAAGCCATCTAAATTCAAGTTAAGTGCCCCCAAACTTTGGATTATACGAGTCGACCGCAACGAGTACACAGCATTAAATTGGATATAACACACACATATATGCATATATAACATAACGGATTATATACACACAATTTTCTATTTGGATTTTAAACGGATTGCTTTTGAAAATCAATGTAAGTTCCCCAACCCACTTGGATATGCATAAAAAACAACAGCAACAACAAAAACAAAAACAGAAACAAAAAAAAAACAACAGTTGTGGAATTTCAACATTTTGTAACGGGACCTTGGCGCTATCAGATATCAGGAAATGCACAATTACCATTTCTACTGATTTGTGGCAGGGTCGTGACAAATGCAAATGTTAATTTATGTCTCAACTGCACACATTCAGACATATATACGACTATATATTGTATGCTGTGGTAAACAACAACAGGAAGGATTGTTTTAGAACACTAATCAGAAAACAAGCTAATCATTTGGAATGTTTTTTTTTCTGTTATTTGCTGCTAGAACATTTTATTGCAAATTCAGCATTTAATGCCGGATATTCATTAATTTTCCAATTATGACACTTATTATTAGTATTCGGTTTTCGAGTGTATATCCGATTGTGGCAAGTGTCGTGTTCCTCATTTGTGATATGATATTCTGTGGTATCTGCAGCTAAATAAATCCCCATTTAAGTTACAAAATGGTTGGGAAAACCAGAAATGACCCCAGGAATCCAACTCGCAATCAAATGTTTAACTGACTTTGCAGTTGTTTGTTGTTTGTCTCGCACCTATTTACCGATCTGCCAGACAGATAATGCGGTATGCGGCACATAACAAAGATTAGAATGAATATGAAAACAGAAAGGAACGAAAAAATAAAAAACCGTACAAAATGAATACAGTTTGCTTTACACTACATTTTCTGTTCTATATGGCAGCATTATACTGCGATCGGATTGTATTTGGATTGGATGCGATTCAAAGTCGATTCGATCCGATTCGATTTGATTCGATTGTGTTATTTGCTTCATTGTTGCTCCTTCGTCGGCTGCTGATAAGGTGCAAATGAATTTGAACTTCCCATTCACTAAATCTGCCCGTTGTCTCTAATCAGTTTCTCACTCATTTGTTGTGTTGTCAACACACACACACACACACCTGAGTGAGCACCACAGCACTTAAGTCTTTTCACTGGTTTTTTCTGATCGCTCTAATCTAGCCAACTGAGCTAACTGTAAAATCACGTGCTGTCCCATAAACAAACCAAAAAACAAAAAAACAAAAAAACAACAACAACAAAAATAGTTCTATTTACAATTCGATTTCGTCATTGGCACTTCTTTCATTGCATCCGCTCGATAAGCGGTTAAACGCACTTTTTTTTTAGTTTATTCTTCTCCTTTTTTTCGTTTAGCTTTTACTTTCTATTTTTGTCGTTGCTTTCAAATTGACACACGCTTAAAATATCAGAAGTGCGCTGTTAGTTTTTTTTTTTTTTGGAGTGGGTTAAGAACTGACGAGCGCGAACAACAACAACAACAGCAACAGCAGCAACAACAACAGCAACCACAGAAAAAAATGTCTCAATCGCTCGCACAACTCAAGAGTCCCCAAAAATACATGGAGAGGCGTTAAAAAAAAAAAAAGTTTTTCAGACCCGATAAGTTTGTGGGCATGTTAACATTTTGTTCCCCCTCCCAAACCCCTCAACGCTTCCTTGTTGTTTCTGTATACATTTTGATCGATGGTCTCGACGCTCCACAAACGTTTACTTCTGTCAAGCATTATTTTTCTTTTGGCTCGTGACTGAATTTGTTGTTGTTGTTTTTTCGTGGAATCGAACCCGATTTCGATTTGTATTTGTATCTGATATGGTTTTGTTTTCGTTCTGATAGCTTGCTGCTTAGCCGTGCCTGGGGGCCTTCCCGAACTCCCTTGCTACCCACCCGCCCAACACCTTCTGCTCACCTGTGTGCGAATTTATTTGGTTTTTTCAATGGAACCGTGATTTGCAATAGTTTTTATCGGGCATTTATTCGCCAGTCGCACTTGGCATTAAATTAAATTTAAGCAGGCACACAAACACATATATATATATATGCGCATATATTTACATATATACATATATATTTTATATATATATACACCTATTTATGTCATAGCCAAAAATATAGTAGAGAACAACACACAGAAAAATCGCGCTCTAGCGAAATTCATTCATGAACGTAGCCAAAGGTTCTCCGAGAATATAAATAAATAAATTATATGTTTAAATTTGATTAACCAAATAAATAACAAATAGCAACAACAACAACAACAACAAGCAGGCATTCAAAGAATTAGCCAAACATTTTGAGAATAATTTACAATGTCGTTGATGACGCAGTCTGAACAACGTGGGAATGGGGAACCGAAACTGAAACAGCGACTGTGGCAGGGGCACACAAGGAGGCAGCAACTGAGGCACACAAATACGCAAATTCAGAAAGCAAAGCCAAAAATTGTAATACACGTTACTAAAATGCTGCAACGCTGCAATGCTGCAATGCTGCAACGCTATAATGCCACATGAAAGCGCATGCATATCGAAATAAATAATATGAAAATATATAGGTATATTTATACACACTTATATGCAATTAATTTAAGATTTATAGCGGTGATATGTGGGTCACTCGAACTGTTTACCGAATAGATTTATTAAGTGGCAAAAAAGGTGGAAATCATTAATTACGCCACTTTTTAAATGCCAATGTAAACTTTTGCCCCAAAAACAGTTCAATGTGAAAACAACTTGACTCTGAATTTGAATTAGTCACCTTTTGGACGATGACTGATAGCAGTTCATAGTACAGTCATTTATTGTATCCGTATCCGAAATTAATTTAGTGACCATTTTAGCCTTGTTTCAAGAAACAGTCAAAAAGAAATGAATTTTCGTTAAAGATCTTTTGGAGCAGTCAAATTGCTTGAACAAGAACAAAACAAGTTCAACTTGAATATGCAAGTTGTACTTTATTTTGTAGTATAAAATATTAAACTTTATATTGAACATAGTCTATATATATATATATATATATATATACATATATTTCAGTTCTTTGGATTAGAGTGCAATATAGACTGAAGCAGATATTGAATCAAATACAAATATTAAAGTTATGCACAACTTAACTTAAGGCGAGGCCGAGAATGTCGAGCTCTTCAAAATGAAAGCATGTACAAATATTATATATTTTATATTCACATATATATATACATACATATATATCTATATCAATATGTAAATAGATGAGCAAAGTACTTTTGCGTTGACGAAAAAGCTGAAATTCTGCGGCTTTTTGCGGTGCCAGCAAAGCAAAGCGAAACGCCAAGTGAAAAGCCAAAAGAAAGAGTCAAAAACAAGAGCAACAACAACAAGAACACAAACAACAACAAAAGAGCAGAAACAAAATAATAAATACACATACAGACAGAGACAGAGAGACAGACATAAGAAAGAAAAACCAAAAAAGTCTGAAAACATTTTATGCCGCAAGCAAACATGTGATTTTAATTATTTTTGTCGTCGCAAAATTGTTATTTTTGAAAATTATAATTTTTAAAAATAAACCCCAAACAGCCAGCAGCCAACAGCCAACAGCAACAACAACAACATTGTAGGGCAGTGCAATAGACGATCATGATGCTAATGATCATGATGATGATTATGATGATGAATGGCACACTTGCCACCATAAACCAAAAAGTATCTGCAACTTTTACGTAGATTTGTCGATCAACCTTTTTGTTAGGTTTCGCATAAAATATATCGCTGTGAAATGCATTATTTGCTTTATTTTCAAGATTCTTTTGCAGAGTTAATCTGAATGCTGTATTTTGCTGAGTTGTTTACCAACAATGTGTTGCACATCAGATTTTCTTTATCTATTTTCATTTAAACTTTTTCTACTCACATCAAATCAACTTCACTCTTTAATTTCGAATCAATTTAAGCATATTTTTTTGAGCTTTTCAACTATTCGATTAAAACTGTTCCATAAGAATATGATTTGGTAATTTGATTTCAAGCTTGGACAAAAACAGTTGAATGTGTTTTCTAATTCTAATTTGGGGAAATTGCTTTTAAAAGCTATGCTTTACATGCACAACTAACAATTTACTGAATATATACGATACTTTACTATCCAAGCATTCCATTCATCTATCAGCTATCCATTAGCAAGCGCCAGTCTTTAGGCTGCTTACGTTTCCCCAATCCACCCAACCCCCCCTCAATTGTTGGTCTGCCCACGCATTGAGTTCGCTTCCGTTTGTTAGTTTTTGCATGCCCCAAAGCTTAAGCGGCTCCCAGTTTGAGTTCTTCCTCAGTTTTTTTGTTTTGTTTCGTTTTAGTTTTTTTTCTGTTTTCTTCTGTTTTTTTTTTGTATTTTTTTTTCTTGCTTGGCCCACCCAACTGGCGGTTGTCGAGAAGCGCATACAAAATGCTTATTAAGCGCTCGCTGCTGAGTATAAATTGCGATACGGGCAGATATATAGAGAGATATGTTTGTATAATATATATTTAGTATTTGCGTACACAAAACAAATATGTTTCCGAGAATGTCGTCAATGAAATGATAGAGAAATCTAAATAAAAACCAAAAATACGCCCAAACTGTCACTGGGAACGAATGAGGAGGCGGCCTTTGATGTTGTCGCTCGTCTGTGTCTTCTTGGCTGGCAATAAACACAATGGCTGGGCGCAATCTTTGCCACCTGTAGGTGACAACCATTAACCATTATAATGATCCTCATCCACAGCCCACAGCCCACATCCTTTTCAAATGCTTCGTCTACACAGCCAAAAAAAAAAAAAAAAAACCAAACCAAGCCAAGAAAATGTTCATTTTTTTATTTCCGTCATTCAATTAAGAAAAAAAAAACGTATAAAATATTCAGCACTTTTAATTGGAAATCTGAAATATTGATTTTTAGTAGAAATATTTGAAATTGGAAATTAGAAACTTGGTTTCCAAGTGTAAAAGACGAAATCATTCAAATAAAACTGTTTACTGCTTAGGAATTATTCTGAAATGGCTTGAATATTTTTCGAGTTAACAAATTAACTTCTGAAACGCTGCGCAGCATTTTAATTGCGTCCTAATTTTTTTTTCAACTGTACAAAGCAAGCGAAGCTGCTATTTGGGGGGGGGGGCTGCTAGATGCGTAGGTGACCAGGCTGTGCGCCAGTGTTGCCATAGCTCCACTTGGCTTGAGACGAGCCCACGCAGCCATTGTTGCCACAACTGCTGCTGCTGCTGCTGCTGCTGTTGATATTGTTATCCTGGGCAAATGTAAGCATCTCAGAATTCATTGCGCTGCAGACACTTTAGGCGTCACTCACCTCTTTTTTTTTCCTTTTTTTTCATTCTTTTTTTTTGGTTGTGTATCTTACGGATGTACACAAGAAAGAAAGCACGCGGGGGCGTCGCGGCAGGGTGGGGATTGGGAGGGTTGCGCGTTTTTGTTGGCCAAAATGTGGCTAAAAATAGCAAAGCGCAGATAGTAAAGTGTTTGCGACGCGCTCTCTCCTTCTCTCTCTCTCTCTCTCTCTCTCTCTCTCTCTCTCGCTCTCTCGCTCGCTCTCTCAGTCATTCTCTCGCTCGCTTTTTGGCCCCAAATCACGCGCCTGTTTCTATGCTTTGATAAACTTTGCCAGCTCAGCTGTTTGTGTCTGTGTGTGTGTGAATGGGTACAGCTGTGTGTGTGTGTGCTGGTGTGTGTGTGTGTGTGTGCTGGTGTGTGTGTGTGTGTGTGCTGGTGTGTACTTGAGGGCAAGTTAAGGCGGGTCAGGTTGATGTGTCGGGCGCTGCTCATTTTTGGGTGGTTGCCTGACGCTCTTTGAGCCACAAAAAGCAGGCCGTCGTTTTGCTCTCGATTGTTGTCGCTGTTGTTGCTGCTATTTTGGTAGCTGTCTCTATAAGTGGGAATTTATATTTGTGTGTAGGTATACAAATACACCGACGACAGACGTGATGGCGTTCCTTTTTCAGCGTGTGTGTGTGTCTGCGTGTGTGTGTCTGCGTGTGTGTGTCTGCGTGTGTGTGTCTGCGTGTGTGTGTGTGTCATTGACGTCATCAACAGCATGTCATGAATGTCGCCTATTTTATTTTGGCTTATTTTTGCCAGCCAATGAACATTGTGTGCACCTGTGTGTGTGTGTGTGTGTGGTAGCACGTTGTCAGTTAGCCAGATAGATAGTTGTGTGTGTGTATTTAGGAGCAGCTGTCGCCTGCGCAGTCAACGCCAGCGTCGCTGCTGCTGCTGCTGCCGCTGCTGCGTGGGCGTTGCGCGTTGCGCGTGTAAGGATGTGACCGGAATTTTTGAGCGGCACACGAAAATTAGATATAGAAAATTATGTTTCAGTGTGTGTGTGTGTGTGTGTGTGTCTATGTATGTGTGTATGGCTCTATTAGTGCTCTGCTTCTTCTAGTCTTTTATTTTTTTGAAGGGGACTGTCCCTAGCAAATTTGTGGGCGTTGCTGCGTGGCAGAAGAAGCAGCGGCAGCAGCAGCACCACCACCAGCAGATTAGGAGCTATATGAAATAATACCAAATGCAAATGACAAAACACCAACAGCAAAGAATTACAAAGAAACCCAAAAGTATCTTTAGTCCTCTGCTTGTGTCTCAACTATTTAAACCCTTTTTATTTCTTATATTTCAATTACAAAAACATATCAACAAAACAATAAACAAATAATTTCAATTTGTTAAAACTCATTAAGAGCATTGAAAATGACGCCCAATTGAAAGTTGTAAAACTGCAAAATAAAATCAAAGCTATCCGATTAGTGGTAATTTGTATAAGCTGGCAACTATTTGTTCTACAGTTTATATATATATATATATAGCATTCATAGTACATCAATTTCTCAACCTTTTATGATCATACCAATACACAAAGTTAAGTTAACCGTTAAGCTAATCGTTTACAAGGCCAACATATCAAGTGAAAATCAAATCATTTAAGCCAGTCCAGTTGGAAGCTAGTCCTTTAAGAAACTACACATTCAGAGACATCTGTATTATTTGTGCGGGAAATTCCCCCCCACTTCCCGGGCGAATGAACATCTGAACATTTTCAATGAACATCGTTTTTTTTTTTTTGGCTTGGTTTGGTAAAACATCTGTTGAAGGTATCTATTTATGTGGCAAGGGCAGCAGTTGTGTTGCTGTTGTTGTTGTTGCTGTCAGTCAAAAGGTGTGCATGCAACAACAATGGAGCAACAACAATTAGAAGAAGATGCAGCAAATGTTGCAGCTTCCTTTTTGGCTGCCACTTAACTGTAACTCACTTTGGCCATTATGAAGAACGCTGAATTCTACCTGAGCCAACCTACCTACTGCAAGCCAATGCACCAGCTGACGCACCACACACACACACTCACTCTCTATGTGTGTGTGTGTGTGTGTATAGATTCAGCTGCGTAGAAAATTGTAAGAGCCTCTTTGCCTCTTCGCCTCGGTCGACAATCAGTGCAAGAAAATCTTGAGGTCGATCATCTGTAGTTTATGGGCTTCTCTCTTACACACCAGCCAACAACAACAACAACCAGCAACAATAAGCAGCAACAACAACCAGCAACAACAACAACCAACAAAAAAAACCTAACCGTCGAATGTTTCCAGTTTTCTCAGTTGTTGTTGCTGTTGTTGTTGCCCAACTCAGCCTCATTTGTTGGTGATTTGATCTTTTGCTGTGCGTTCGTTCATCCTATGTTCCCCCTCTCTTCCTCTCTCCCTCTCTCTCCCTCTCTCGCTCTGTTAACTTGAATCGTTCAGTCAGCCAGTTAGCTTCAATGATTACTAAAAAAAAAGCAAAGAAAAATGGACACAAGCAGCCAACATAATCATCAGCATCATTATCAAGAGCATAGACGCAGTCGAACCCTACTAAACAAAATACACTGCAAGAAAATTTAAGTAAAAATATAAAATTTGAATAATGCGTAAATTGGCTAAATATTGCCACAAATTCTTTGTTTTACTTTGCTTTTATTTAAACACTTATTGAACATATTTAATTATTTTACTTAAACTATTTTTAAATCTGTGATTTTTGCATTACTTGCAATGTGGCAATATTTGTGGAAATATTTATTTTGTATGCTTTTCACTTGATTTGGGCACCTCAAATGGATCATAAGAAAAGCTAATTTCTTTCTCTGCATTTATATTTATATATATTTATATATATATCTGTATACAAACGAACATGCGTGAGCAGCAGCAGCATGTGTCTGTATCTGTGTGTATCTGTGTGTATCTGTGTGTATCTGTGTGCATCTGTGTGTATCTGTGTGCATCTGTGTGTATCTGTGTGCCTCTGTGTGTGTTTGCCACATGTGCTGCTCATTTGCTTTGAAAACTATTAGCTGCCCTTTGCTGTTGCTGCTGCTGTTGCTGCTGCTGCTGTTGCTGTTGCTGCTGCTGTTGCTGCTGCAGCATCCACAACAACACATGGCCTTTTAGACTACTTGTGTCTGGTTTGTAGTCTCTGGCTTGAGCTTGTCTGTCTCTCTCTCTCTCTCTCTCTCTCTCTCTCTGTCGCTCTCTCTCCCTCTCGCTCTCTTTCGCTCGCGCTGTTGAAGCATTTAAATAGTTTAATGATCTGTGCTGCAACAGCAACTGTGGCTATGTTTGTTGTGCCACAGCACAAGCAGCAGCAGCAGCAGCCGATGTTGCTGCTGTTGCATGCCGATTGATTTCCCCTGTTACCCTTTTTTCGCCCTTTTCGCCAAGCCTTTTCCGTTACCGATTTACTGCCACGGGGGCTCTGAGCAGCTCTGCAGTCATTAGTGTTTCCTGTGTAGGTTTTTCATTTGTCGTTTGCTGGCTGTGTGTGCATCTGTGTGTATCTGTGTGTGTATCTGTGTGTGTGTGTGTGTGCCCTTAAGGCGAATCCGCACATATTTTTAGCAGGCGTCGCCGCTGAAAATGCATTAAAAACACCACATGAAAATGCATTTCCCTCCATGCAGCTCTGTCTTTGGAAACATTACAGAATAATTATAATAATATTAAAAGCGCAAGAGCCAATAATCTTTTGCCAGCTACTATTTACACAGAGTACACACATATATATATATATATATATATATATATATATATATATATGTATTTATATATAAAATATTTTTATATGCATTTGTAGTCAATGCTGACTGCTTGTCAATTTCCGCAGATCAGCGAATTTTGCTAAAATAAATGAAATAGCAGAAACATTTAAAGGCCTCGATTTCCACGTGATTCAATTATAATTTGACTGTCCACTTTAGTGTGTGTAATTAAGTAAAGCCAACAATATTGGCAACCAATTAAATATATTTTTGTGTATTTATGTTTATTTATCGGGTGTTTCCTGCTTATTTGATTGCCCGCAGCCAAAGTGACACATTTTATTTGGCTAAACGCTTTTGACTAGTTCATAAAATTGCTCATTTAATGTTTTTTGTGTTTGTTTTTTCTTTTATTTTTTGTTGCTTTTATTTATGTTAATTGGGTCATGCTGACATTTCTTTAGCGGCAATTAATTCAATGCATAACTAGCAGCGGGACACGCCTTATATGCCACCCCTAGTCTCTCTGCACCCCCCTCACCCAAAGCAATCCATAGTGGCTCCCACAACATTAATTTGAACTTCAGTGTCACCTCCGCCCACAGCACGGCCCTCAAAATCACCGGCTTATAAGCCACAGCAGCAACAGCAACAGCAACCACAACAACTACAACAGCAACAACAACAACAACAACAAATCGTTGTTTAAGCACGGAAAAAAAAGAATAGAATAAAACCAGTTTTGCATTTGATTCGCTGCGAGTTTATTTTTATATATAAAAACACAGCGCATTGCAGTGTTGCTCTGGTTGTCATTGTTGTTGCAGGTTGCAGGTTGCCTGCCTTAAATAATTGTATTTGAATTGCAACAGGCAGTGGCACTTGTTTCTCTGCCGCTAACAAACAAACAGACAAACAAACAAACGAAGCAGCCAAACAACAAACAAAATTCAATGGCGCAAAATAAAACAACAACCAAAAAATAAAACCCATCGAAATCGTTGAAACGTTTGAATGAAAGACGACAACGTTGACGGCGACGTCGACTGCGACTGCGGCAGCGAAAGCGACAGCAACAGCGACGCCAACTGCGACATCGACTTGTGACTTGTTCTGTGGCGCCCGCAAAACGTCAAGTTCATTTATTAATGAAAACGTTTCAAATTCAAATGGCAATTTTCGTTGTGTGAACAACAGCAACGAGCAGCAGCAGCAGCAGCAGCAACAACAACAACAATAACTGTGACAACAATGTTAAAAATAAATGCGCTGTGTACTTAAACAAAAAAAAGGAAAAAGAAAAATTGGCAGCACTTTTTCACCACTTCTTGCCAAGGTCAAAGTTTGCCAGCAAAAAATAAAAATACCAAACCAAAATGAAAACAACAACAGAAACGGCAACAGCAGCAGCAGCAGCAGCAACAGCTACCAGCAATTTTTATGCTAACGCAACTAAAAATAAGAAAAATCTTTTTAAATTACGTGATGCTATTGTTGTTGCTGTTGTTGCTATTGTTGTGCTTGTTGTTGTTGTGCCTGTTGCGCTGTGCCAATTAATTTAAGAATGAAATCGAAAATCTTCACGTTGCTCGTTTTTTTTTTTGTTGCTCATTTTATGTTTTGTTGTATTATTTTTTTTCAGTTTTCAGTTTTGTATTTAATTAACTTGATTTCACTAAAACGGCCATAAAATGTATTTAATTATTTATTGATTTATTTGTCATCTGTCGTGTTCACTTTGGCACCTGCCTCGGGTTCATAAATTACCAAATAACTTGAACAACACACATAATTTGATAATCCTCTGACAATAACATAAAATCAAATGTGTATAAAAAAAAGAAGGAAAACTACAAGAAAAAATAAAAAGAAAATCAAAAGAAAAACGAAAAACGAAAATCACGTTTACAGCCAAAGCGATTGGCAAACACACGTCGAGTATTTATTCAGATTCTGTTTCTTTTTGTTTTTATAGCTTTTCTTATTGGCAATCAGCAACGATCTGCCACAGCTGCCCCTGCACCCGAATACCCCACTTAGAACACCACCTCCCCCCCTTCTTTCTCTTAGCCGGTGCAAAGCCCATTCCTCATCTGTTGGCTGTTTATTTCGATTTTGTTTTTCTCAATTGTGGTCATTCTCGAAAATTGTTTTTGAGTACCGGACATGACGTCAATAAGTGGGCGTTTGTGTTCATTTGTATGCCAACACACAAACTACACACACACACACACACACATACACACACACACATGTATTATATGTGTGTGTATCGCTATATACTTATGTAAAGGTGGATCTATAAAGATCCACTTAGAATACACACTTGGCGAGGCGCTTTCTGTAAGCATTCAAAACACTAATAATAATATTAATTCTTGACGCTTTTTATGAGCAAATATATATATATATATATATCCATATAGATGCATATATAGTCCATATATCGGGTCTTTAATAATTTCCTGTATTTTGCTCATTTCTGACTCGTGCCATGGATTTAATAATGTGTAAACATTTTTGCTGAAGCGGTTCAATGGCAAGAGTCAAAGCACAATTAAAGTATTAATAATACAAACAGACAGACACACGAACACACATACATACATACATAAATACATACGTACACATATAGAAAGCAATTAAAGTGGGTAAAGAGATTAATTTTACTTGGATTTTTACGAACTGCGGGAGTGTCTATAAAAAGATAATGGAGGCTAAACAGTTCAAATGGCCTGAGGTGATTATAATACTAAAAAACAAATTTGTACCACAAAAATTCCGAGTTTAGCAAACTGTGAAACTTAGCACAGATCACAGCACATTTATATATATATATATAAAGTGTGGCAATTACAGAAAACAACAATAGACTAAAGCATTTCGGCTGAATTCGCATTAAGCGCGATTCCCTTTAATAACTCAACTCACAATTAGGGCGCCATAATCTGGAAAATATCATGTGTCCAGGCACCGAATTCAAGTGAATTCTTATGTTTAGTGCCAATTCGAGACACTTGTACGAAAAACAGAATTCATAAAACGAGTATAAAACATAAACAACTGGCAGGGCACACTTTGAAAGCTGACCAGCTGACCAAATACCCTGTTTTGACTAAAGAAAACAACTCGATTTGCTGGGCCAATAGAAAATAATAGTTGAGTTAAGAATGCTAATTTTAACTATGAATAATTCCACTCCTTTTTTCTGACTGACTTTGGCATTATACCCCTTTCACAGTCATTTGAGTGTAGGGTAGGAAAGAGCTTTGCATTTGTGTTTACACAAAAGTCACGCCAAGATTTTGACCTTTTTCTTGGGCGTTGAGCTGACCAAAGCTTTGTTGTTGCTGTTGTTCTTAGCTGCTTTTAATAGCACAGCAAGAAATTAATTGCAAACAATGAAATACACTCGGCACATGAAGAAAAACGTTTATATTTAAACTATATAAGCACAGTAATAATAACAACAGCAACAAACAAACAAAACAACAACAATAACAACAACAAACAGCGAATCGTGCCATGTTGCAGGGGGCCTTCATTTGTGCCCCTGCTTAGAATCTGCTAATGTGTATGAAATGAACGTGCCATTTGGAGGCAGTTGCAGATAAACACAGTCAATCTTCAATAACGCTGAAGTTGCTCAACCTTTTCCCACTAATTTAATGCATTTCTTTACACATTTTATGCAGTTGTCTGTTTGTTTGTTTGTTGTGCATCGCATTAGAAAGTACACAAAGCATTTAAAGTACAGTGAAGCCTTGTGTTCTGTTGTGATAGGCTTGACTGTACAAAAATTGAATCGAATTTTTGTTTATTTAATTTGTGTTGTTTTTTTTGCAGAAAGCAATCGCCGTGCTGTGTGGCTGAGGCAAGAGAAACGGTGGCAATCGGGAGAACGTGGCTAGGATGAAGGCAAATCGAGCCGATTTCGGGCACAGCAATTACCGAGGGCCATATTAAGGGGGTGCAGCCCGTAAGCGAGGCTGAAGACCTTTTGGAGTGTGCAGTGGCAAGGACTGGTGCTTTTGGGCATTGGTTGCAACACTACATGGATCGCAGAAATGGCGGCGATCCCTTGGCGCCACCCCGGCCCCCAAAGCTCCTACCGCGCGTGCATCGACCAAGGGCGCCGGAGCCAACAGCGTTAAGTGGCAACATCAACAGCAACATCAACAGCAACAGCAACAATAGCAACAACAACAGCAATCAGCAACTTTCGAGTATTACAACAACAGCAGCAGCAGCAGCAGCAGCAGCAACAAACACAAACAACAACATAATATCGATAATACCAACAACGGCCGATTTCGACGACTATCAAATCCATCATCTGACATTTCTGCCTCAGCGTCCGAGCAGCTTGAGTCGCAACAGCAGCAACGCATCCTCATCGACGGCAACGGCGAACAGCAGCAGCGCTGGTTCCACATCCAGTTTCACTCGTCGCCGTCCGCCCCCGCCGCTGCTAACGATCAACGGCAGCAGCAGCAGCAGCAGCAACAACAGCAGCAGCAACCACAACAACCACAACAACAACAACAACAACTTCCTTAGTCATTTCCAAAGCGCTGAGCCGGCCGCGTCACTGTTGTCAACGTCACTGGGTCAGCCGCCCGCCTCCCCTGTCACGCTGGCGCAACCGCGACCCGAATCGGAGAGGCTCACCAATGAGTATGTGGACACGCCGCTGCAGCATGCGACACGGTCGCAACATCCCGCCGGCCAGCAGGACAATGGCCAGACGACGACGCATCATTTGCTGTTGCTGCCGCAGCGACACCAACAGCAGCAGCAGCAGCACCAGCAACACCAGCAACACCAGCAACATCATCATCATCATCAAACAGCAACAACACCTCATCATCGACTGGCAGCGTCGACGGCGACGCCGGCGTCAGCAACGTCAGCAACGGGCATCGATGGCACCGATGGCTTATTACATTCGCATTTGCAGCACAGCACAACAACTCCCGCGCAACACCAACACCAACATCAACACCAACATCAACACCAACAACTACAACCGCATCAGTTAAATGGTCAAACCAAAGCACCCGCCTCAAAGTTTGCGCCGCCGGCGCCACCTCGTCTTGGCCTGGGATTTGCGGCAGCGGCGGCCAGTGGACAGCCGCAGCTGATGCAGCCCATCACCAAGCAGCCGTCGTCGGGCAAGGAGCATATGCATGCACTGGAGGAGCTGTTGCAACAGCAGCAGCAACAGCTGCAGCCGCATCAACATCAACAGTCGGCAGTCGCTGGTCAATTGGGCGCCTCGATTGTCATCGGCGGTGATCCGTCGCTGCTCAATCCGATTGTGTGTCCCCGTTGCGGTCTGTGCCGCTGCGAGCAGTGCCAGAGTCCGCGACCGTTGCCCCAGACGTGGGTGTGCAACAAGACGTGTTTGTGCAGCGCCGAGTCCATCATTGATTATGCCTCGTGTCTGTGCTGTGCCAAGGCACTGTTCTATCACTGCGCCCGGGACAATGATATGGACTGTGATGATGGCAATGGCACACCCTGCGTCGATAATCCCTGTTCCTGTGGCCCCTACAAGCGCACCCAGCGCTGGGGCTGGCTGGGCGCCCTGTCCATTGTGCTGCCCTGCTTGTGGTGCTATTGGCCCATGCGCGGTTGCATCAAACTCTGCGAGAAGTGCTACGCCAGGTTTGCGGGACGCGGCTGTCGCTGCCAGGGCAACATCGCCGCCATGGTCAATGGCAGCGGCAACAACGGCAGCGCTGGCGGCGGTGGCATCAACTCCACCAGCAGCATGATGCCGATTGTGCCACTGGGTGGCATCAGCCCGGTTAATGGCAATCAAAACGTTGGCATTCCGGTCAGTGGCAAGAGTTTCGAGCATGGCTGCAGTGCGGCCAGCCGGATACTGCGCAAGGGCGATCTGACGCCGGAGAAGCGACTGCTCGACTCCAGTCCGGACTACTAAAAACAACAACAACCACAACAACAACAAACAAAGGAAAACCACAAATGCAAAAGAAGCAGAAAATGGGAAGTGGAAAAGCGTCGCACGCGTTTTGTGCGCGTTTTTTGCCGCGCGTAAAAAACGAAACGCACAAAATCAGAGTCGCTTGGTAGGTGGCAAAATTTATATATATATATATATATATATATACGCCTATATATACAAATATTAAATGTATGACTTAAAGATATATGCCTATATATATATATATTTACAGCAAATATTGAGAATGTATGATTTAAAGCTATACACACAAAAAACGTTTAATGTATGATTTAAAGCAAAACAAAACAAAACAAAAAAAAGGGAAAAAGAAAAACAAGAAAAGAAAAAATAAATAACCAAAGACTGCAAACAGATAATTATTAATTATTAGAAATGTTATTTAAAAAATAATGTTCGCTTAATTTAAACAAAATACTAAACAAACAAAACAAAAACAAAAAAAAAAACACAAAAAAACTGAACACTAAAATCGAGCATTAAAAAAAAGAGTATGTTTTTCAAAACGATTATTTTTTTACATTTTGCATTATTTTTATATTTGGAAGAATTTTGGAGAATGTGTTTTTTTTTTTATTATGGTTTTGTAGCAATTTGAATTCAATGTCAACGTCAACTTCTCTCAATGCAAATACATACATAAATAATTCCAATGATATTTCGACAAAAACACCAATAAAATACAATTTGTAAAGTAAACAGTAAATTTTTTCTTATACTTAGCACTAATGTGAATTAAAACCTAACGAGAACTTTTAGAAAAATATTTGTGTCCGAAAACTAATGAAATCTTATACAAGATATATATGTATATATATATATATATATATATATATATATATATATATATGTACACGAGACACCAAAATCTAGGCAACATTTTTAAGATACCAACCAGTCCATTTTCGATGTTGTAGACAAAGCAGAAAACAAAAACAAAATAAAAACAAAATAAACAAACTACATATAGAAATTATGCACATTATTCGATATATGAATTAGTAGACAAAAAAACAAAAACAAAAACAAAACGGAAAAAACAAAAAACACAGTACGAATTTAATGGCTAAAATTATGTTTGAAAAAAAAACACCATTTTGATATACTATTAGTCCAGCTAAAGATCAGTCTAAATGTGCTTATATATGTATGTATATGTGTATGTGTATGTGTGTGCGTGTATGTAGGAATGTCTGTGTGTACATATAGAAAATCTAAAGTCAGTTGGCCATAAACAGTTTACTTTACTACAGGAAAATAAACGAAAACTGATAACATACTTTTATAATACATACTTAACAACAACAACAACAACAACAACAACAAAAGAACGCGATAGGAAAATTGTTTCTTATTAATGTATTTTATATGAAAATTGTTAGTTTTCTTTTTTGTAAACAATAAATATCTTCTACATATACGCATAGATCAAGATACGTGCAAACCAAGCAGCAAATTACTATAAACAAATACAAATGCAAGAAAATTCCAAATAACAAAAAAAAAAAGCAAGAACTAATAATAATAAAAAAATAAAAAAACAAACACAAAGCCAAACAAATTCTTAAGAGTAAAAAATCCATAACTATATGCAGCAAAATACTACAAACAATTTTCTATATGCAAAACCGATTAGTAAACGCGACAAACAACAAGAAATTTATACGAAAATAATGTTGAAACTAAAACAAAAAAACACAAAAACAAGAAAACGAGAAAAAAAACAAAACACATTTTACCGTACGTTATAAATGTATATGTAATATATAAGCTAATAGCTTAGTAATACAGAAACATACAAAACAAACATATGCTTAAATCCTAACTATTAAACAACAAATGAGAAAAACAAAACAAAACAAAACAAAACAAAACATACAAAAACAAACTAAAACAAAAACTCCCTAATGATAGTAAGAAAAAAACAAAAAAAATGAAGAGAAGATTGAAGATGAAATTGAAGAATAAGAAGCAGAAGCAGAAGCAGAAGGAGGAGCAGAAGCAGGAGAAGAAAAATTATGAAGTAAACGATTAATATTTAAGGCACTATACATACATACAATCTATGCATAATGAATATTTATTTTATTTGTACATTTTACTATAATTAAATAAACTGAGTAGTCGATGATGATGATGATGATGATGAAGTTGGGTACGATAATGTTGATGATGATGATAATGATGATGATGATGATGATGGTGTGGAGACCCGAGCAGAAGAACTTTATGTAATGTTTTTAGAATGTATGTTCCGTTAAAAACTACAAAATAAAAAAAATCATATAATACTAAATATTAACAGTACTTGTTGTTATTTCTTAGCATATATATATGTATATATGTATATGTATATGGCACGTTGAAATGAACGATGACGTGGACGACGATGCAGCAGCCGTCGCCTAAGTCGCCGCCGTTGTCTGTCTCTGCCTCTGACTGCTCTCCCTCTCTCTCTCTTTCTCTCTCTCTTTTCCTCTCTCGCTCTGTGTGTGCTGCTGTGCCAAATGGCTATGGCAAAATAAAACTAAAGCAGCTGTTTCCGGTATTTGATTGATAGTGAACTGGCAGTTTGTTTATCTCGCGCACACGGACCGAGAGACCGGAGACCCGCCTGCTGCTGCTGTTGCTGCTTCTGCTCCAGCCCCAGTCTCAGCCATGGCCCCCAACCCTCGCTCGCTCGCTCTCTCTTTCTGTATTTCTATTTATCTCTCTCTCTCTCTCTTTCCCTCTCTAGCTTATGCTGCACGCATCCAGTGCTGCTGCTGATTTTGTTGCTGCATTTCGCGTATGCTATTTGGGGCCGTGCTGCTTGTCGGCGCACTTATTTTTAAATTACTGAAAATGTTGCAAGCACACAAACATAAACACACACACACACACACATGCACACGCATTCAATTTAAATTTAACTGCAAAATATTTCACTCACACTGGAAGGGAGGCAGCATACAACAACAACAACAACAACAACAACAACAACAACAGCGGCAGTAACATTTTCTACAGTTGCGCTTTGGCCTCTCTATTCTACTCTGTCTCCCTGTCTCTCTCTCTCTCAGACGCTCGCTAACCCACTGGAAACAGCTGTTCGTTTGCATTGCAAGCTCAGCTTAGACACGTGCAAACTTCAAAGCGAAGCAAAGTTTTTTTTTTTCTGTTATGTTAACATTGTTATTGCTGTTGCTGTTCAGAGCGTCTGCTTCTTCTTCTGCTTCTTCTGCTTGTGCATCATGTTAATTAATGGAAAGTGCAGTAACCGTTTTGCATAATTGACGACGGCTGCGACCCTCGTTGTGGGTACATTATTCAATCATAATTCGCGCCGGGTAGTCAGACAAACCAACAACTGACAACCAACAACCCAACGCAAATTTCAAACGCTCTTCACTTCAGCCTTCGTGTGTGTGTACATGTGTGTGTGTGTGTGTGTGTGTATTGGTATGCGTGCATGTTTGTCGCCGCTGATAGCCCCACGGTTCGCCGGGTCACCTTTGCCTATGCAAAAAAAAATAAAATAAAAGCAGAATAAAAAAACAACAACAACAAATTTAACTGTAATCAGCGGCGACTTTGCGGCACACACTACACTACACTACACACCACACACCCAACAAACACAAGCACAAACACAAACTGAGAGATGGCGAACGGGTCTCTGATAAGCGCACGAGACCTGCCAATTCGCTCCAAACTGGTATTTGCCTCATTTGCTGTTGTTGCTGTTGTTGTCGTCGCTGCTGCTGATTGACACAGTTTGGGTCGCTTTCTTATATTGATGAATGGAAACCGAACTGAACTGAAACGGTTGGCACGGCATCTTTTTTTTTAATTTTTTTTCGTTTTGTTTTTTTTTTTTATTGAAGTGTGCTATATTTAACGAAGCGAGTATCTGGCATGCAAGTATTGCCATTTGAGTAACTGTAGTGCCTCGCCGGCCTCTCTCAATAACAGACAGACTCACACACATGCACACACTGGCACAGGCACTGCACAGCAGCTCGCTCTAATGAATGAAGTTGATAAGAGGGACACACTGAACACCGAACAACTATTGCTGGCTGCAGCGGACGGTTGCCAAGTGCTGCTCTATTGCGAAATGGAATGCAAATACGATGATCGGTTCACAATTGACATGCAAATGCACGAATTTTATGTTCATTTTACTCGAGCAAAATAGATAACTGCAAATGCTGCACACACATTTATTCGACATGAATAAAACTAGTCATATCTCTGCACATATTGTTGCCCATCGGCATTATCTCATTCAGCAATCTTGACGCATGCAATTTCAGTTTAGATTGGCATCGTTTCTATATTTTTATGTGTAGCACTATCATTGCCGCTGTCATTCATCTTTTGATCATTTCCGGCAAGTCATTGGAGTCGCTTTGATATTATCTGCATTTGCATGCCACATTTCCTTGAACAGCGCACCATTTGATGTGTGCACACTTGCATCAGAATTAACCGCTAAGCGACACTGACGCTGCTCTGTCTCTGTTTGCTGTTTGTTTTTAAGGTGTATCTCTCCCCACTCCCCTCCCCCGCAGCCACCCGCAGTGCTGCGTTATCAGTCTGGAAATTCTATACATAGTCCATACTGCAGTCCAAAAAACTCGTGTGCATAATCACACACACATACATATATATTTATATGTGTATATATATTGATATGTTATATGTATGTATTTATGTGCGTGTTTTTATTTGCAAAAGCTGCTCGCCGTCAAGCTGGAAGCTCCTTAATGACAGATCAATGAAATCTTTATGAATTCGATTTCGAATTCGAACTCGATATTCGCATGTTAAAAGCGATCGATTGCCGTCATTCGATCTTATCCGCAGCAGCAGCAGAAGTGGAGAGAAAGAGATCAAAAACGCCAACTCACTGGCTGAGATTCCAGAGACTCTGATTGATCCTGCGCCTGCCGCTGCAGCGGAAGTCGCTTGTGGTTTTGTATGCATTGCTTGTCGTTCCTTGCTGTTGCTTGTTGTTTCTTGCTTGCTGCTTGCTGCTCCTCTTTGATGTGTGCAACAGGTGTAAACGAAATCCAACAAATACGCACATCCGCCCAGCAACGGAAGCACCTGCACACATATATACATACATACATACATATATACATATGTATTTATGTATTTATGCACTTTTATGTGGCTTGGTTTTTGGTTTAGGTGAGAGAATCTCACGTGATTGTTTTTGATTGTCGCGTTTCGTTGTTTCGTCATTGCGGCACTTAAAGTTTGTATTATTTTTTATAGTTGCCACATGTCGCTTGTCCCTTGTCCCGGCGTCCAAGTCCGAGTGCGACAAATTCATTTGACACTTTTGTGCGGTTTGCCTTATCGCTTGGCGTTGTTCAATTTTCCAAGCTGGAAACTTGTTTCGGACTTCTCGTTGCTGCGTGTCGGCAAATAGGAAAAGGAGAAGGAGGTGAAGGTGGGGGCATGGGGCATGGGCGGAGGTCGGATCTTGTCGGTTTGTTTGCCTTGTTGTCTATGTTGCTACGAGTATATTGCGGTTGCTGCTGTTGTTGTTGTGCGTGTTGCTTCAAGTCGAAGCACATAATTACCGCGGCGCGTATTTAATCCGACAAATGGTTTCAACCTTACTTGAACTTTGGCTATGGGCCATACTCGACAGCAACAACAACATCAAGTGCAACATGAACAACTTTCCTGTTGTTGTTGTTGTTCTTGTTGTTTTAAGCACTTTTGCCGTTTGGCGTTTCTAATATTTCATGACAGCCGCTTGAAGCCAAAAGCTTTTGTGGTTACATTGTAATAAACCTTGACAAGAATCGACGGGGCAGCCCGCGGGGCAACTGATGAGCATTGTTGATGATGTCAAGTGTCTAACAAAGACATCTGACAATCACACAATAACAGCACAAAAAACAACAACAACAAAACAAACAAAAAATAAAGCCTGCATTTTTTCTATCTCAACCAGTGCCAGTTGACGTAATACTTCAAAGGAAGCTGAGTAACTCAAAAAACTTCAAATTCAAAATTGTAATTTTTTAATTGCAGGTGTAAAATTCAACTTAAAATTCATGCCACAATTTGGACAACATAAATGTTGCTTATATCTCTTTAAAGCCCGAACTTGTTTAGATGAGATATTATTTTATACACTAATTCTACAATTTCTAATTGTTCTTCTAATCATGCCGCAGACCCCAAGAATCAAGCATTATAAATTATGTGAATCTTTGTGAAACCAGACAACACTTTGAAGCTGACTCAAGCAGCTTATTGAGATTGTTATGTTTATACATATATATATATATATATATATATAGGAGTGGTGCTTTGATATTTGTGCACAACTATCTATCTATATACATATATATATATATACACGATATGCTCATATATGGATACATATTTGCACTTCTAGCTGAAAGCTGCCCCGATACTTTATCTTTTCCGGCCATCTATCTGCATAAATATATGAGCACGAAGAGAAACACACACACACAACAAACACACACACAACACACACACCTACATGCAGACACCTTCACGATCATCAGAATCAGCAGAATCAGAATCATCGACATAGGAGCTGCCGCTGCTGTTGTTGCTGCTGCAACTGCTGCTGCTGCTGCCGCTGCTGCTGCTGCTGCTGCACCCTCTCCACATGTTGCTTCATTCATCGCAACCCAAACTGAATGCGCAGCAGCTGCCGGACTATGATAAATAAAGTAAAGTGCATTTCCGTCAAAACAAGTTTGTTCTATTAATATTTTCAATACTTCGAATTCAGACAGTCGCAGCAACTTTCACTGCAGACTCTCGCAAAGATAACTAGAATTAAAAAATAAAAATTTGTTTTTCTGTTTTTTTTTCTGTTTTTGTTTTTTTTGTGAGCGTGCAACATAATTTTAATTTGGCTGCTGCTGCTGCTGCTGATGTTGATCTCCCCCTAGAAATCTAGCGGCATTTACAGTTATTTTTATTGGAGTCAAGCAGCGCGACAATTCATCCATCATTTTTTGTTATGATTTCGGATATCGCTCTCTCTCTCTCTCTCTCTATCTTTCTCTCTCTCTCTCTCTCCATCTGCTTCTCTATATACTCCTTCTGGGTCTCTACAACTCTGTCTGTCTTTGCTCACTCTCCATCTCTTTGACATGCTCTCCATCTCTCTCTCTCTCTCTTTCTCTGTACCTCTATCTCTGTCTTTCTACGCTTGGCATGAGCATGCTGGGTCCCCGTTCCCGACAGCGTCGTTCAACAGCATCCGGTAATTATGCGACACGCTGATTAAAATGCCTGGGACTTAGGTGGGTCTGGTCGGGCTCCGGCACTGGCTGAGGCTGTGGCTGTGGCACTGCGACTGGCAGCACTGCCAGACCGACCTCCAAGTGAAATCTTCGCCTGCATTAACGAGTTTTCCGTGACGCGTTCAGTTCATTCCCATACTCTGCAATACCCTGCAGTATTCTGCGTTTTCTGATCAAGTCTGTCACATGTTTAAAGAATAAGCTGCTAGAATTTTGAATATATTTTTGAGAGTTTTAATTTTAAGTCTTGGCTACCCGAATCAGTTTTTTTTTACCATTAATTTATTAAAGTATTATAGTCTTGGAATGAGTTGCTCTTACTCACCAACCACTACAAATTTGTTAGACAGCGTATTTAATTTTCGGCTTGCTGCGATTAGTTTTCTTTCTTTATTTTCTTTATTTATTTGTTGTTGTTGTTGTTGCTTCTCCTTCTTTCTCTCTCAAGCGCGCTGCTCTTATTCTTTTGCCTTCACATTACTTTGCTACACTTGATTTCCACACACACACACACACTCACACGCACACACTTAGAACGAAAGAGAGAGAGAGAGAGAGAGAGAGAGAGAGAGAGAGAGAGAGAGTGACTGGAACTTCTCCTGATACTGGCCATTAGGGATCAGGTTCTCTTTTGGGCGCGCGGTTGCTGCGCAGGTGGGCAGCGGGGTTATTTTTTTTTTATTTATTTATTTTTTTTTTCAGTTTTGTGCTGTCGCTGTTGTTGCAGCCACGCCGGTTGCAGCATGGTTTTATCTGCAGTCGACGTCTTCCGTTTCTTCTTCTTCATCTGATTCGTTTGTTGTGCTTGTTCTGCTTCTGCCTCTTCTTCTTTCGTTGCCGTGTTGTTGTTGTTATTATATTCTCTGCAGTCTGTTTGTTTGACTGTTTTTTCTGGCATTACGCTGCACACGGCATTCGTCCTCCAATACAAAAAAATAAACAAATCAACAACAACAAACAGCATGCCACGCCCCATCTGCTGCAACCGCTAACCTTCAGTCAAACGTCTTTTTGCAGCTTAAAGGATTTCTCTTGAAGCTATTGTTGTCGTTCTCGTTAATATTGATGCCTCCATTCAGCTCATACTCGTACCCAGTGTGCACCTATTGGCTGTATGTAAATAAATACACACACACACGCACACACGCACACTTGCATGTGATCAACTGAATGGAAGGATCTGTGAACCATTGGCTTATTGTTCATTTGGCTTGTTTTGAAAATACCTTTTACATTCTGATTGAGCAGACTGAAGAAATATCTTTGTGCCTTGCTTCGAAGTTGATTATTGTAATTTGAATTAACACATAAATATAAAACAAAACAAATATTATGTAATTCCCAATTATTCGAATTTTAAAGCGATATAAATGCAGATACCAATAGAACATAAATGTTTAACATTTTATAGATTTATGTTTCATATTATATTATTTATTTGTATTATATATGTTGACCTCTTTTTTATACATAAATTATAGATAGTTTTATGGTGTTTTTATAATTTATTTATAATTCATAATAAGATCTTTAAAAGCTTACTTTATAAAACATTGTATTAATATATAACAACAACAAGCTACCGTTATTAAAAAAACAGGGTATCTTCTAGTCTTGCACTTGAGACTAAGTAAACATTCTTACTTGTTTTTTATCGTATTTCTTCTAGCCCATCGCCGTTGTGTGTGGCTTGTTGTTGTTGTTGTTGCCTTGTCTCGTTTATTGATCGTGTTGCTGCGCACACACATCGCTACACAAATACACACACACACACACACACACGCACACACACACAGACGCACATGCACAGTTGCAGTTACATACGCAATTCAATGAAGAAATGCTCCAAGTCCAAGTCAATGACCCGGAAATTGTGTCTAAAAAAGCAACAACAACAACAACAACAGCAACAGCAGAAGCAACAGTCACGCAGCCAGGCAACAGCAACAACAGCAGCAGCAAGAACAACAACAACAACAGCATCACATTGACGACTTTAGTATAAAACTTTTACCTATTCAGCAGCAGCGCATTGCGACTGCGCTGACTGCAACAGCAGCAGCAACAGTTGTTGTTGTTGTGGCTGTTGCTGCTGCTGCTGTTGTTGTTGTTGTTGCATGCAGTCCAATGAACCAGCCACGCATTTGCAGCCCGCAGCTTTTGCCAGAGCTGCGATTGCAACAGCAGCAAACAGCAACAGTAACAACAACAACAAAAGCACGCGTCGATAACTCGCGACAACTGCACACGCTGAGCAACAACAGCAGTAACAGCAACAACAACAGCAGCAACAGCAACAGCAACAACAACAGCAGCAACAGCAACAAGAGCGACAAAAGTCGACATCGACAATCAAAATCAACGCAATTAATGCTCATCCGGCCAAAGTTGCACAGGGCTGTTATTCAATTTTCATACATTTGCCAGAGTTGCCAGGTCACATGTCAAATGTGTGTGCGAGTCATGCTTACATTTGTAAGTCTCCTACTCCTCCTCTTGCTCCGCTTCTGCTGCTTCTATTGTATATATGATATGTGTATATATTGGCATGATCAATTTATTGCATAAAATGTATATCGAACAAATTAAGCACAAAAGTTCAGTGCCATCTGCCATGTTGCCATGTCATCCAATTGGGCTCAAATGTTGGCTGGCTGCTGGCGGCAATCCCCTTACTTATAATGAGAATTTATGTGCTGCTGACACCGATCGGTGCTCATACGTTTCTAACGTGGCAAGCGATCCCAAAGTGCCACAGAACATGCAAACTGCAATTTACACTAACCAACAAAATGATAACAAAATTTATGTAACAATTCATGAAATACTTTTAACAACACTTTGATTTATAAATTGCAATAAATTTGCATTTTATAACAAGTCTGATTAGATTTTCTTTCCACTGCCTTCTGTTGCTACCCATATTGCAACGCAGAGCGAATCTAATTTTTGGACCGCAACATGTGGCACATGCAATTATGAATCACTTGCATATTGTGCGGTTGAGGTCAAAGTTGCCGCAAGTCTCACGACACAATTTAGCAAGACACAATCATGTTGCACAAAGCAGAATTGAGGACAGGGCAAATGGGGATCTGTGGCATCAGGGACATGAATCGCCCAAAGTGGCAAGACAAATGTGTGCTGCAATTGTTCCACAAATAATAAACGCTAAGAAACTTGATGCTGGCGCTGCTTTTATTTTCGCATTTAATGCAATTAACCTCAAACTAAATGGCAATCACTTTAATTTGTTTTAATTAAGCTTTATATGCCTACATCTGGCAGGGGTACCACGTTGGCAGGGGTGGAGAGTGCAGGGGGCATTCCAAAAATGACGCCTACGTCGCCGCTTTAATTAATTACACAGTGTGTAACGGAGAGAGAAAGAGAGAGAGAGAGGGAGAGAGAAAGAGAGAGAGAGAGAGAGAGAGAGAGAGGGAGAGAGAGAGAGAGAGAGAGAGAGAGAGCATGCTTTCTTTCCTGCTTGATGCCCACTTAGAATTTTGATAACGTTTACTGCACGTTTCAAGCGCACGCAGAGAGGATACGCAAGAAGAAGAAGCAGAAGAAGAAGCAGAGGGAGAAGGTCCTTGGCATGTTCATGGAATCGAGAATACACGAAACAAAACAAAACAAAAGGAGACTGGAACGCATGCGCATCGCTCACTTCCATCCATCCATGCTTCCATCCATCCATGCATCCATTTATCCCTTCATCCAGCCAGTCGCTACTTAGGGAAAAACGCTTAACGGATGTTTCGGTTCGAGGCCTGCTGCCTGCTGCCTGCTTTGGGGGCACTTGTAACATAAACGCCCGACATTTGTTTCCTACCAGATCTGGTTTGGTATGCTTTGGCTTAGCCTTAGCAACCACTCCTCTCCACCAATCCACCACTCCACCAATCCACTCCACTCCACTTCACTCCACTCTTCGAGTAGCGTACGTGCCCAGATGCGTGGGAATGATGTGGGACAAAACAACAACAACAACAACAACATGGAGAACACAGAGCAACAACAACAAGAAGAATGAGACTGGGAATGCCAGTGGAAGTGGAGTGTTTGAGTCTGGACAAGTAGTCCTCATAAGTATAGCTCAATGCCGGGCGAAATATGAGACTTGTTAATGTGCCAAATTATATGCGGCGACAGCGATCTGAAGCTATACGGAAATCCCTCCTCGCAACTAGAGGCTAAAAGATATGTAGACTCCAACTTCTTCTACGCAAATCAACAGCTGTCGCAAATGGGGACTTGGTATTAGAGATAGAGTAACTATGGAACTGCGTACTATAAATAAAAACAAACTGAAATAAAATCCATTTAAATCATTTTTAGAGTTATTTTAAGTAAAGCACCAGTGAAATTTTCAATAAAAATTGACAAACTTTATGTAGACTTTCTGATTCGTTCTTTTCTGGGGTTTCCCCAACAAATGTTGGACCATTTTGCAAATCTTGTAAATATTTCTTATTTGTTCTTTTTTTTTCAATCAATTTCCATTTTTTTTATTGACTGAAATTGAAAACTGAACCAACTTGATAAATGAACGAAAATTATGTGAATTTATGAATGCGCTACGATTATCAGACTTTTTCTTTCAGTTAAGTTAAGTTCAATTTCTTTCACGAGAAACCAGGAATCGAGATTCGAGAATCGAGATCCGTTGGAAAAGGAATCGAGAATCGAATGAACACGCGATCTGCTGCAATCTGTGAAGGATCACGTCTGGAATGTGGCTTAAATTATGACTTAAATGGCGTTGGCAGTTTATGTGGCTGCCGTGTGTGCTTTGTGCCCTGTGCTCTGTGTTAATGATCATCATGCCGAACATCATCATGATCATGATCGTGAGTAGCGGAAACGCACTCAAAAGATCGCTTGACTTCGACTTCGACTGCGACTGCGACTTTGACTTGAAGCTGCTTTTAAGCCTCGCTGGCTTTCTTTCTCAATGCTGTTTCGCCCATTCTTAAGAGCGTCCAACTCCAATTTGGACTCAAACTCGGTCGCGGTATTTTTTTTTCTTCTGTTTTTTTTTGTGTTGTTTCTTATGACTGCCTCTCAAAGTTGTTGTTGTGAGTTTTGCTTTATTTGGTTAGTTGACGATAAATTTCTGCACTGTCGTCGCACATTCTTAGTTACATCCTTCACAAGGTCATGCGAGTGCGCACACACACATACACACAAACACACACACATACAGACACATACAGACACATACACTATCTTGTATGTATGCGTATTTAAGCCAAGTAATCTTGAAGCAAATAATTGTTGCTGGCATGCGGTTTCTGTTTGACTGGCCTCTGCTGTTGCCCCCTTCCCCTCGCTCCCACCGCCCTTAGGCTGCCCATCTCTCTCTCGCTCTCTCTCTCTATCTCTCTCTGGCCGCAGCGCACCTTAGCAGAGCTGTCGTCATTTGTACACACCGAGGTTGCCGCTGCTGTCGCTGCTGCCGCTGCCGCTGCTGCTGCTTTATGTTTGCACAAATTGTTAGCGACTGCCACAGAGATACAGTTTGTTTTGTTGCTTGTTGGCTCGTTCTTCTTCTTCGTCATCATTTTTGTTGTACTCTGTTGCTGTAAGCTTTCAAAAATATCATATCTGTAATTTATGTTTGTACGCATGTATGTGTGTTTGAGTGTTTGTGTGTGTGTGTGTGTTTGTAATGCACGACTGCAGCGCATTCGAATTCGAACTCGAACTTGAACTGAACGCATAATTATTTGTGCCAAAATGAGTAAAAGTGCATCGACTATCGAATGTCTGTTTCCTCTTAGTCTCTCTCTCTCTCTCTCTCTGTCTTTCTTTCGCTCTCCCTCTCTCTGTCAACGTCATCTTCAACCTCCACGTGTTGCACGCCGTAGGTGCTGCTTGGCTGGCGCGTGGGGTGTTAACAACATATCAAATCCAAGTGTGGGCAAACTTTGGAGGCATTGACGCTGGCTTGATCCACAGATCATGATAAATGCTACGCTGGAAAATGCAACAATCAAAACTTACATAAATATGTGTACACCACACGTGGCAGCCCGATACCTCGCACTTAAAGTTTATTTCGGAAGAGTTTCATGGGTTTCTTCAAATGATATTTTATATTTATTAAACATAAAAATGCCGAAATATAAAATATATAAAATAATGCCTTGCAGCTAAATCTTTAAAATATCACACTATAAAAGCATATTTACATTATTAGAGCACTTTTTTATGCTTAATTTATGTTTATTTTCATTAACACAAATTTCGCACAGTGTAAATAAGAGCAGAGGCAGCGCAACTGGGCAAAGCGTAGCACGGTAGCCCAGTTTGTTAGTGTGTGTGTGTGTGTGTGTGAACGATGACGCTGGTAAAAAAAAATATAATGATAAATAATAAAAAATACAAATAAAACCTGTACCACAAAAAAACACCAACAACAAGACGAAGAAGAAGAAAATACAAATAAAAAGCAAAGACAAAGCTTCGTCATCGTGTTTTAGTGCGTGCGGCTTAACTGCAGCAGCAAAAGCAAAGCAAAGCTGAAACTGGTCCGCCAATGGGAGGAGGATGGGCGATGCAGACGGCAGATCGGATCAGACGACGGGGAAGAGTGAGAGAGGGATAGGGGGCAGGAGAGGTAGACTCAGGCATTGACAGCCAGCAACACCAAGAAGAGCAACACAGGCGAAACAACAAAAACAATCTGATCAGTTATTGCTCTCTCGCTTGCGCTCACTCTCTGTAAAGCGAGGCTCCCAAACTCCTGCCGTTCGTCAGCCAAAGCAGAAGAAGCAGAAAAAGAAAAGAAGAAGCAGACGAGACGAAGTCTTGCAGCCAGCACATTTGGTTAAAAATTGCTTGTTCTTCTCGAAGATGTTGTTGTTGTTGTTGCTGCTGCTGCTGCTGCCGCTGCTGCTGTTGTTGGAGTGTGGCAGCAGTTCGCTTTGGAGTGCTGCACTTATTATTATGCGCTTCTTTTTTTGCTTGCTTTTGCTTCTGTTTGCCTTCGTCTTCTCCTTCTTCTGCTTCTTCTGTTTTTTCAGTGCTTCTAAAAAAAAAAACACAAAAACACTTTTCTTACGTCCTTTAAGGTCATTAAAAGAGTTCAGCCCTAACCTATTTTAGCTACCCTGTAGCATTGTGTACGGTCGGGTATGATTGATCGGGTCGAACTTAATACAAGTTTAATTTATTTTAATTTTAATGTTTTTATTTAATCATTGAGAAGTGTTGCAATCTAAAAATTTAATTTGTAAGTGTTGTGTTTATGGATTAAGCACTTAATATTTATATATATCGAAATATATATATATATATATCGCATGTGATCTTTATGGCCACCGCTTAAGTTTACAATGTAAAGTCATTTATCAGGCCCAAGTCGAAAAACTGACTCATTTATTTGTCTTGCTTGCATCATTCTCAAGTTCAGTTCGCGAGAGGTCAAAACTGATCTTAAAAAATATGTCATAACTTGCCGACACATTGGTGAGACACCTCCCACATCCCCCACCCCCACTGCCCCCCCTCTAGCTACAGCAGCACAGAGCGATTTAAGCGTGACACAAAAGGGTTGCGCTTTAATAAATTAATCAAATCGGTCAAGGAATTCACCAACAACAACAGCAACAACAACAAACGCAGATCGTTGACTCATTCTCGAGTCTGAGCTGAGGGGTCAATTTGGAAGTCAGCGTTTGCCACATAATTTTCTCCGAATTTTTTTCATTTTGCTTTTTAATGTTTTTATGAATATCATCTTAATTAACTGTTTAACTGTAAGAAACGCAAAAGAAAGGGCTTCCAACTGTTTGCAGCCGAAATTATAGCGTATACGCAGAGTCATACAATTATATATAGTACCCGATCGTACATATGTAAATATATATAATGAGTTGTTATGCTAATGGAATATAGACATAACAGGAACTCCGTTAATATGCGTCCGTGTTGTATGTTGTATGTTGTATGTGACTAAAATTACATACATAGATACATAGATAGATACATGCATAGCTGTATGTGTTTGGTTAGATTCATGCACAATCAATGCAAATGGGAATGTAAATTTTCAAATTGTTAGCTCGACTCGAATGTTGCTGTTGTTGTTGCTATTGTTGTTGTTGTTGTTGTTGATTTGCGCAGATGCTCACTGAATATCAAATTACTCGGCTCGGTTTCGGATCGAGTGTGTGGGATATTTGTTTGTGTCGCTTGGATTTATGTTTATCCAAATAAGCGCGGCATTTTTTAAAGTAATAGTTGCGATTGCTGCTGTTTTTGCTGCTCTTGTTGTTGTTGCAGTTGTTGATTTTGCTGTTGCCGCTGTTGCTGCTCTTGTTGTTGTTGCAGCTGCTTTTGGTGCGCTGCTTGCTGTGGGGTGCTAATAAATAAATCGCATTTGCAAATACATGCTAAAAACCACACACAAAGGTAGAGTTAGCTTAGCTGTCTAAACATGTAAGCAGCTACAACATAGACCACATTGTATTACATTGTTTTCAGCCCGATCCATATAAGGTCGCAGCACCACAGCTCATTGAGTACGTGTAAAAATATGCCGCACTCCACAGGCAACACACTCGTCCAACCTAGCAGCAACTCAGCTAATCCAGCCGAGCAAAAATGTATCCTCAAAGTTGGCATTGGCCTCGCGGATTGATCTTTTGGATGGGCGGCAATATAATAAGGGGTTTATGGAAGTCAAACACTTTGAAAAGTATTCACTTTTAAAGAGTATGCAGCTAGTCGTGCCCCGGCCGCTATTTGCCTTTTCTGTAATACAGAATCTGTATGCGTAACGCAATCTATTCATAAAATAAAATTAAATAAAATAAAAATAAAAAAAAAGAACGAAAAACAAAAGAGGAATAAATATTTTCATTTGTAAGACCGGAAGAGCACTTCCTCTCTCGGTGACTGTGACTGTGGCTGTGACTGTGGCTGTGCCATCAATCCCGGCACCCGCAGCAACATAGACAACGACTCAACTCAGCCCCATGCTGTCCCCGGTTGTTGTTGTTGCTGTTGCTGTTGTTGCTAGTGCTGCTTATGTTGTATGTATTTACATACTCGTATCTCTCTACACACACGCATGCTAAATGGCTGCCCTATGGTGGCCTGGCCCGTGCCCGGGCACTAGAACACTCGAAAGTGCAACAGTGGCGACCAGCTGCCGAATCATACACACACAGACACACACACACACAGACACACACACACACACAGAGACACACTTACATATGTTTCTCACACAAATGTGGCTGATTGTGCTTACTAAACATGTTTAGTTTTTGTTATCGGTTGAGGAACCGCCTCCATCCGCAGTTGCTCATTGAAAATGCAACGCGATGTGTGTGATTCTTATTAAAGCACAAAGATATCTACACACACACACACACACACATATATAGTAATACATAGATTGATGCATAATGGATATGCACATCGTACATAGCCTCATTTGATACAACTAGTTGCGTTGCTTAATGAGCTTGTTTAACTAAATAGTTTTTGTATTATTTCAATTGGTTTCTTGGCCATCTTAACAAGTCACAGACAAACACACGAATTGTATTCCGATTTGGGCAAACCTTTTCCGTTTTCAACACGCTTGTTTATCTATTGTTGGGAATCGTAATCGTAATCTGGTCCACGCCAAAACTGATTCATTTCATTTACATATTTTGCAACAACTTTATAAGGAACGCAACGTAAACAATATTTTTATATTTTTTCTTTTATTCTTATTTTGGCTGTGGCCCACATCCGTTTTTGTAGCCGTCAAACGAGATGAGTTTCCGTCAGTGTTCATTCAGTTTTCTAAACGGAGACGATCCTATCTTATTGAAAACTATTTTCAGATTTTGATTTCAAGCAGACTTTTCACAATATTTACACACACAACTCACTGAAATTTTCCGCAAATAAAATAGCAGAGAGAAGAAAACAAAAAAAAAAAATAGTAGAAAGAAAGAGAAAAAAACCAGCATTTCGCCCATCAAGAAAAATATTTCGAATAACATTTAGCGAAAAACTGGCGCCAGGCAATTGCCGACGACTACCTGAAATTTGCTCAATAATTTCAAGCGTGAAAATTTGGAAAAACCATTCGAAATGGAAAATGACAGACACTGAGAGCGCCGACCAAGTGGATATAATCACACATAGGCATATGCCGATATGTATATATTTATATATAAACAAATCTATTGCGAACGAGGGAGGCGTACCGATTTTGTTGTGATCTGGGACGAGCAAGGGCGTGGACAGCCCCTGTTCGAAACGGAGGGCGCCAAATTCTAATTAAAAACCACTTTGTGTTTGTGTTGTAAAGTTGAGATTGTTCCACCTCCCTCTGCCTACGCCTTTGGCTATGAGCATCCATTTACGTCATGGGTATTTATAGCGCTTAAAGTCAAACAGGTGTAAACCGTAAAACGGGCAAAACATTGTTTAAATCATTTAATTGTAAACTTTTTTTTCGCAACGTAAGCAGCACAAGGCACGAGGCGAAGATAATCCAATCAAAGTTTTAGCCAGCCAAAAAAAAAAATTTTTTTTAAAAATGCACAGCTCAAACTACACTAGCAAAAAAAGTGCGTAGTATTTGGAAAAAAAAAATCGACCAGCAGAAATAACTTTCCTAAGCAAATTTCCAGCTTTTCAAGGACTTCGACTTGTTTATATTAAATACATGCAGAAATAACACTTTTTATTTCTGGTGTCGATGCCAGATTTTTTGGTGAGTGTAGAGCGTGAAGTGAAGCACTTAGCTGTCAACTGGATGGCTTCCTGGAAGCCCAAAGACTGCCTCTCAAATATAGTTCATCAAAACTTTTTTGGCACGCGGCTGCGGCTCCGTCTCCGGCTCCATTGTCAAGCTGGGCAGCTCAATGTGCCACTGAGTGAGTGGTGCTAAGATATATCTAGCAGCAGCAGATACAAACAAACAACTGTCGAGGCTCAGCTCCAGCTTCAGGTTGAGCATGCGCAGGCTTTTTAATTTGAATTATTTGGCCGTAAATAAACGCACAATAGGATCCAGGCAGCAGGAAGAGGGAGAAGGGGTCACCGAATGCTCGATCTCGGCTCTTGTCTGTAAAAATGAGATTTTTATTTCATCGTCGACGTCGTCGTCGTCGTCGTCGTTGTCGATTTGAATTGAGGCAGCGCAGAGACCGACCCCAAGCCCAGAAAAAGGCATAAATATTTATAATCATAAAAACTTGGCTGAAAGGAGCAGCAGCACTAAAGGTAAACGATTTCTCAATGTCTTTCAGATACACACACACATATATATATATATATATATGTATATATATGTATATATATTTGTATGCAGATGTGTGCATGGACAGTCCGAGCCCTCGTTCAAAACTCCAACCCCTTTTTGGGTAGAGCGCAGCACCGAAAAGAACAACAACAACGACAACAACAACGACAACAACAAGACTGCTGAGGACAACATTGCAGCCAGGGCAAAAAAACAACAACAACAAAAACAAAAAAATCAAAAAACAAAAAACCAAAAAGAAAAGACAAAGACGATCTCCGTTGGCCGATCGAGAAACTTGTTTAGCACGCGTTACAGCGGCTGCCTGTGTTGCTTTTCAAATTATTTGCCTTCGGTCACTCTTCACAATGCTCCCCCCCTCCCCCGCACTCTCTTCCTCTACGCCCACTTGCTCCAGCGCACTTCTTATTTGCTTATGCCACATGTAAAAAACAAAATAATAATAATAATAATAAAAAAAGGCCAGCAACAAGCAAAAATTTTCTCGTTTTACTCGTAATCCGTTCAGCTAAACGTTGATCACACAGCCTCTGCCAGTGCCACTGCCTCTGCCTCTGCCACTGCCACTGCCTCTGCCTCTGCGGCCACCTCTTCCGTTAGCCGAAGAGTGTGCTCGCTGCGTGGGCTCATTCTGGAATTTCTACACTCATTCTTGATTGTTTCGTTTAGTTATGTTTAACGCTTTGGGCCATATGTGTTGCATTCCATCCGAATTGGGTTCGCTTCGGAGGTTGGAAAAAAACAAAAACCGAAAATGAAAACCAAAAACAAAAAAAAAAACCAAATGGAAAAATAAAAATAAAAATAACCAAAAAAAAAAAAACAAAAACGGGAAAAAATCAAACCAAGCCAAAAACTGACAAACTGAGAGCCGTGGATGCTTCTGCCGAAGCTGTGGATGAAGCTGCGAGCCGAGCCCGAAGAGCAGATAATAAATTTGAATTTCAATAAATTACTTTGTTGCTACAAGACAGGCGGTTAGGAATCCTCTTCACAATATGTTTTTCGATAAGTTGAATGGTGAACGTATTGCATACCCTGCAAAAAGTAATCATCCGAAGGGTTTAACATTGCTTACTAAATCTGACCTGCGAAAAATATAAATACATAAAAATATACACAGGTTTTAAAAGCAGCCATTGCATTTTTAAAAATATTAACAAATTTTACTTATTATTTCATTAATTATTCCTAAGGAAATTATAGTCATTTTACCATAAAATTATTATCGTTTCTAAATCGTAAATTTATTATTATCTATAAGCAGTTATAAGAGATTTAAAATAAATTCTTTATCGAGGGGACGACAAGTGGCATAGCTCAACCAATTACAGGGTATCTGCGCGTCGCACTACCCCAGCGCATTATGACTTGTTCTGCTTGTTTGTGTTGAGTTGCGTCTGCATCGCTGGAATTTCATTCAAAATTTTTTTGGCTTGACCAATTTCTTTTTAGCATTGTCGTCGTCGTCGCTTTTTCCTTAATTTTTTTTATTATTGTTAAGGCCACATTGTTGACCAAGGCTGTCAGCTCTCAGCTTGTAGGGGCACTGATGAAGCGATCAGGCCTTGACATTGAGGAGCATCCAAGCAAGCAACGACGAGGAATTGAGAATAGATGTCTTCGTCGTTTTTTCTTCTGATTATTAACCGTAGAAGATCGATCTTCGAGGGCAGCAAAAAACACACATTTTGGTCGAACTTTCATTGGTATGATTTGGGAGACCTGCTTAAGCCAACCAACATCATTTTCATAATCACAAAAAAGAAGGCAAAACTTTAATGATACCAACTAGTTGGCAAGTCGGTTGTCAGATCGCAGCTCAGGTCTCATCAGCATAAGTAATCACCCAAAATTTCCAGCTTGACACAGCTTGACATCTGTTAAAGGCATATATATATATATATATATATATGTATATATATATGTAAATAAAGTGACAAGCGCCTAAGGAGAGGCCAACACACGATGATCAACATGATGATGAAGAATTAATTCATGAAGATTCCGTCAAAAGAAATTTAGAGCCCATTCTGTGTCTCCACCTCCGTCTCTGTCTACATCTCTCTGTCACTGTCACACTGTCACACGGCAACCAGTTATGGGCAAGCGTAGTAGTTTACTAGCCGACTAAAAAAAAAAAAAATAAAACAAAAATAGAGAGAAAAAAATGAAATCAACTGACAAAGCTAACAAACAACCTTCGTCATTAGCCTTAGCCAAACTATGGCATGTCAACCAAAATTAGCATTTTTTGTCGGGCCAACTTTAGCGGGACGACGACGACGACGACGACGCCGATGCCGACGGAGACGCGTTGTCTAAAAATTGGAAGCCCAGCTAAAGCCAAGCCAGCATTAAACACCACGTTTCACGCTTAAGCGTTTCAGTCGAGTTCAGTTCAGTTGCTTGAAAACTGTGCGTAGGTAAGAACGCAGAGACGCTGTTGAGGAAACACACACACACACACATATACATATATCTGTATATATATATATATATATATATATATATTTATATATGTCTGTGTGTATTCAGAACAGCCTACGCATATTTTGCAATTTCGTTTGTGACGCCCACGCATTTGAATTAGCTTAGAAATAACAACAACAACAACAGCAACAACAACAACACCAGCAACACCAGCAACGTCGACGACAACAGCAACCCACAAAACTCACATCATAGTTGTATTCACATTATTTACTACACTCAAACATGCTTTGTGAGTGGTTGCTTCTAAGCTGTCTTTGCTTGGATTTTGTGTGTGTTTCACTGTATTTTTACAACATTTACCACTAGACATATTTGCAGTCATATTCTTTTTTGCTTTTGACCGACTTAAACTGTTAAATGTCAACGATATGCATTGCACACGCCCATCATACATCAAGTGATGCCCAAATCTCCATAATTATTGTAGGCGATACCCTTACCCAACAGCTATACGCAAATACTTTTAACCCTAGGAAAGAACGAAACTAGCATTGCATATATATATATATATATATAAATATATATATAAATATATATATATATATGTGTGTGTGTGTGTGTTTATTGGCGTAAAGCCACGCCGGAAATGGTGTGTCCGTGAGCAGCAATTGAGTATGGAGATCAGCATGGTTGCAAGCCGATTCTTACACTGCAAATCATTTGGCATTACTACTGAGTTAACCGACTTAAATTTACTTGAATTATAATTCCTCTCTACATGCTTGGAAAGTCGCTTGTCGCTTTGACTCCAATATAAAAATGGGACATATTTTTAATTTTATAAACATAGCATTGTATTATTATTTTATTAATTTCAAGTATATTTAAGTAATTTAAACAAAAGTGGGAACCTTTCTTTTAAGATAAAAAGAAATTACAAAAGAGTATTACAATTTTAGATCATATTTCAGGTGTGCACCGTAAAAGGATTCTAGTAAAAGGAATCTCTAAAAATTTCAACTCAAACTCAAAAATAGTTGATCTAAAATGATGTCCTTCTCCATTTATCAAGACTTCCAAGTCTTTTTTCAAATTTATACATACAGAAATAATACAGACGAAATCTCAAGAATCTATTTATTTTATTTTTAACAACATATTTATTTCGTGTCTTCAGTTGCTTTACACTTTTAATCAAGAGATCTTAACTAAGATATAGAGTTCTTATAGAGGCTATTGATATCTGTTTTAAGCATAGCTTTGGAAATGCGAATAGTTTACTGTAAACATGGACAGACACATAGACACAGATATAGCGTATATAACTGCAATTTATGACATCTGCCACACCCACCACACATCAGCACATGCAACACAACCAGCTGCATTGCGAGCGGCAAATGTGGTTCACAACGCCCATGTGAGTGGTGCGAGGAGTAAAAGCGCTGCCAAAATTCAGTTTAATCACCTCAAGACACGGCCCATATGGTGCCACATGACAAGCGGTGCCACCAACACAGCAACACAGCAACATAGCAACACACACATGCTACATGACTCCAGCAAATAGCCCACACATATCCATATATCTATGCACAATTAGAGAGTAAAACTGAATGGTGAGCCGAGAAAGGCGAGTGGTGGGCAAGGGCGGAGCCGGTGCCGGTGCCGATGCCGATACAAGCACCACAGATTGATCAAGCCATGCGTCGACTGCAGATTTAATTATCAAGCAGAGCAGAGCAGAGCAGAGCAGAGCAGAGCAGAGCAGAGCAGCGCCAGCATATTTTCACCCGCCTGGCAACAACAACAGCTGCAGTGAAATTAAATTAAAAAGTTACCAGCTTTTTGAATATGGTTTTCGCTTCGACTTCGAGTTTGAGTTCGACTTTGACTTGGGCATGGGCGTCGGGCATTGGACGCCAACGGAGACAGCGTCGACAGCTGCGACGCGTTGACGCCAACGTTGAATACAATTTCATTCACAAAAATTCACTAAAAGAAACGAGCTTTGGAAAAGGCAACGGACGCACACAAGTCACGCATGCGCCGCACGAACGGCGACAAACGGCAAAACTGAAGTCTACTCCAAGCTACCATCAAATTATGAATAAACATTATACCCCCTATCCCGACATATGTATATCATTTAACTAAGATTTTATTTTGGCTAGTTTCTCATTCCTAGAAGTGCCCCTTAAAAACTTTTCAGAACCATAACTTTGCCGGAACTGAACTGATTTTTAAAAATCAGATCTTTTTGGCAATGGTTTCAGCTCTAGATGAATACTACATTTAAAGCTGAAAATGTGATTCTAGTTCTATATTCATGTATAGAAATCTTACCAGGGCCATAACTTTTTCAAAAGTTATCCGATTTTCAAAAAATTTACCCTTTTGGTCATATAACATTTTATTAAATTTGAGAACGCGATTCTCGCGGGTCAATAATTTCCACAATGATAACTTTTTCAAAAGGGATCAGATTTTAGTAAGCGAGAGTTATTTGATAATGGTTCGACTCGTACATAAATACTACATTTTAAAAAGCCAAAATCAGGTAAAATGATGTCTTCAAACTAGGACTTTTTGATAAGTTAACTTCTGGTAATCATTTATTTTATTCGCCTTTTGGTTTTACTTTGTATGAATTTATTTCATTTAGCATTCCATTTAGGTTCGGATAATACTATTTTGACTCTGTCAAGCCAACAGCTGCAATAAGTTGCCGGCGCAAATGTTGACGAATCATATTGAACTCTGGCAACGCCGACAGATTGAATTCTTCAGCGGAATCCAAGCGATGATCATACAGCTCCTCGCCGTAGATATTGTGCCAGTCTGTAGATAGAATCAATATGGTATCATGGGAAAGATAGTTGGGATATGTAGTTCCTCACCTTGACTAAAGTTATTGGCATGAAATCGGACCCAGAGCGTATAGCGATATAGATTTGTGCGCAGACTATAGCCCATGATCTTGATATTCCTCAGCTTGGGCTTGTCGCTGTTGGGATGCTTTGTGGGCAGCATGCCTGGACGTGGATACTGGCTCAGTGCCACGTGCTCCTCCCCTGCAACGAACTCAGATTTAGATAAGCCAAAGCACCGAAAGATCTCTGCTCACCCAAATCCAGGCCTTGCAGCTGCGGATACAAGCTCTTTCCCTCGGAGCAGGTCAACTGTTGCAGTCCAGTGTTGCTCCTATTACAGGTGGGGATCGGTGGCAGATGTGCGAGATCCACAAGCGTTGGAAACACATCCAGCAGCTCCGTGATGCTGTGCATCTGACGTGGCTGCTCCAGTCGAAATTCCGGACTGCGGATGATGAGAGGCACCCGCAGAGCCACCTCAAAGTTGCTGTACTTGGCCCACTCGGCGTGCTCGCCCAGCGACCAGCCATGATCGCCCAGCACCACAACCACTGTGCGCTCCAGATCCAAGTGGGCCATCAGCTTGCCAAAGAGATCATCAACATAGGCCACCGAGGCGTAGTAGCCCTGTCGAATCTGTGCCGCTTGATGCACCGAAATGGGTCCATATGGAAACGATATGTTTCTGTGCTTGAAGTCGTCCCGCGACCGCACATCTGTGTACGGATTCCAGGCGACATCCGGCATGCCTGGTGGCTTCACTGCATCCGCCGTATAGTTGTAGAAGTGAGCGAGTGGAAAACGTTCGAGAAATTGTCGAGGAAAGCGGAAATTAATGTGCGGCTTGTGAAAACCCACGGCCAGAAAATAAGGCTGGCGATTTCTCTTCTGTGAATCCAGAAAACGCAATGCCTCCGTCACGGATTCAATATCCGGCAGTGTTTTATACGGCTGTGTTTGCAAATGCACCGGACAAATGAGATAATTCTTGCGCAGCACTCCTCCACTGTGATCCGGACAGACGGGTGAGTTCATGTACTGTTCCGTGCGGGGATGAAACGTCGGAGCTGACCAGCTCAGGGGAAAGTCATCGGTATTGTTGGACGATAGACCAGGATGGAAGACCTTGCCGCAACTGTACGTGTAGTAGCCCTGCTCCTTGAAGTATTGTGGCAGAGTGGTAAAGTTACCTACAAAACTCCGCCAGTAGCTATAAAAGTCGTACAGATGCAAAGTATCCGGCCGTCGTCCGGTCAACAGTGAGTTCCGGCTAGGTGCGCACAGCGCTTGCTAATGACAAGTAGTGGAGTATTGTTATCCAGGCAGTCATCCCAATGATAGTTACCTGACTGTAGGCGCGCATGAAGATGCTGCTGCCCTGGGCAAACTCATCCAGATGTGGCGTTCGAGCCCGACTATCGCCATAAGCACCCAAAGCCGGTCGCAGATCATCAAAGATGACCATCACCACATTGTAGTGGGCAAAAACGGAAGCCAGTCCAATCCACAGCAGCAGCAGCAGGAGCAGCAGTGGTGGTGCTGAGATATAGGACATTTCCGAGCGAGCGACTTTTGCGACTGCAGTCTGACAAGATGCCCCTACGGCGGATGTGAGATGCCGGTCCCACAATGGCCGATACAATATATAAACGAGCATATCAGCTTGCTGGTGGTGTTTGCAAGAAACTCTAGATCGCAACGGAAATTGGAAGTGCATCAGATTCAAACTGAAATTTAAACCCAAATTTTGGTTTCTCACTTATAGCTTCTGTTGATTCTACTTAAAAAATTAACTCATAGCTTAAGTGTGCAAATAGATCTAAAATTTCAATTTATTTACAGGGTATGTGAGAGTCGTGCATGTTGGTAAAGCTGAATTTTGTCACTTGTTTACGTTTCACAAAGAGCAAAATATAAAAAGAGGCAGCCAAGCAAATACGAGCGGCAAGCGGCGTAATTCAAAACCGCCCCCATTATATTTCAATAAAATTGAACGGAAGCGGGCCTCGTACACAACAACAACAACAACAACAGCAGCAAAAATATACAAACAACAACGGCGATATCGCAAATGGAATGTAATAATAAATGTTTAGGGCGAAGCAACCAGAGTAGCGTCACAAGAGAGCCTTAAGACATCCGTTACATCGTCGTTAAATATTGCACATAATACATATACATATAGTTTTAATGATTAACAAGCTAAACGCTACCATAAATTTGTCGTGATTTTTACAAAAAAATTAACAGTCGAATGAGTTTGAGGGAATTTGCACAGATCATATAGATTATCATAAACCAGATTAAAATGTCGCTCCGCAATTGCTGCAACGCTTCTCACGCATCGCCAGGCAGCACAGGATGCCAAGGGGAAAGAAGAATATTGCACAGCACAGCCCCAAGGGGGAGAATGTATCTTCCAGATAACCAATGCGGCACGATGGACACGCGTTAATCAGAAATATCTGTGCTGGTGGCGGTGGGTGCACCACAATGCTAACTGGCGTTGTCTCGAAAGCCCCATAACTGGCCATATTGTTCGGTGCCGTCGGTGCACCATGATGGACGCCAGTGATTAGTCGCGCTTCTGCAAATAAGTTCTGTATTATATATCCTTTAAATAATTGTTTGTCACTCACCTGGCGCTGAGGGCATCGTGGATTGCATGACTTCCTCGTAGCTCGGTGGCTCGGCGTCTTTTGATATGTGCGCTGACATAGTTGGAGAAAACAACAAAAAGCAACACAACTGTTTACCTTTTGTGCAATGACTCACTATGTGTTTATCTTTAATTTGGTATTTGTTATAATGTTGTTTTTATTGAGTCCGTTCACACCTGCTCTTTGTTTGCATTGCTTTCACCAGCCTATCGATGAATAATCAGCTGTTTGCTCTGAAATCGAATAAATCGCATTGGAGAGCGCGTATTGATTCAAAAGTATTAGCATTTTCCATGGTGTTAAATAAGGTTGCTGTTAAGAGCTATTTTGAGCTATGCGAAAATGTGAGTGCGATAGAGGCAGTATGACGATTTATAGTGATGAGTGACGAGTGATGGCGGGAATACAAATGTAATAATAATATAATATTGAAACAGATTTCGTGTTGCAAATCGCTTTGTACATTCGAATGCACTTTTAGCAACAAAAATAGAACTTACAAATTATCAAAATGGAAATTTGTGGAAGAAAAACTGAAAAATAGTATCTACCACTAGATCCATTTTAATAATAATACAATAATTGAAATCAATCGTAGAAGAAGGGACAATTTATATCAGTATCGTTACATTACTGATAGTTTTTATAAAGCACTCAAATATAAGAGTCGATAATATATGCAGAGAATTTTTTACGCATGTCATCGAATTTTCGTTCATAATTTAAAATTCCAATTTTAATGGCTGCAACCGCCGAAAACACTCGATAAATTACGATTGAAATGTATCAACGACGTCGATTATAGGCGCAAAACAACGCTGCACAGCGCTTATTAACATACATATAGCCGCACCGCTCTAACGCCATTGGTCTCTTGTATCTGTTGACGCAAAGTCGGTGCAAAAGGTTTGTTAGATGAAATTAATAAATAGATGAGGCGAAAAATATGCAATTAGTGTTCAAAGAGTGCACACAAAACTTCTGCATGTACCCAGCACATAAAGTGCAAAAAGTGAGTGGTTTTATACTACGTTTTTTCGCACACTTTTGTTTTGCACAATTCGTTTTTGCTAAATCGATTGGCATTTTTTTTTCTCTATGTCTATTTCCGCTGCTCCGCTTGTCGTCTCATTCACGCTTGCCTGAATGAACGTAAAGAAAAGGGAATAGAGAAGCCGACGACGAGCAGCAGAATTTGTAGTACTACAAAACCAACAAGAACAGCAGCTAAAGTGGCCGGGTGACAACTCGCGTAAATTGCAACAAACGACGAGGAGCAGCGCAGCGCAAACTGCTCATGCGCGATATGGCCGACTTAGATGCAGTACATCTCGGCTTGGACGAGAACGAGGCGGACATTGCCGAGGAGCTGCAAGACTTTGATTCGTTTGACACACGCAGTGAGGCCTCAAAATCCCGAGCTGGCTCCATGGCCTCCGATTCGGAGCCGAGCATTAGTTCTGTGAGCACGGCTCCCTCGTCCACCAGGAGCAGCAGCAAACGTGCCAGTAAATCAAAAAGTGGCAGCAATAACAAATCCGTTAAAGGTTCCTTGTCTTCTTGCAAATCCACGAATGCGAATACAGCAAAAGCCAGCACAAGCAAGGGCAGCAACAGCAAATCTTCGAAGAAGCCTTCAAAGCGTTCCGCTTCGCCCGGCGATCTCAATGGCAAGAAGAAAAAGTCCAGTCACAGCAGCAGCGGCAGCGAATCCTCAAAGTCCAAGTCGAAAGCGCTCGACGCAGACGACAAGTCCAACTGCAAATCGCAGGATAGCGGGGAGACCGAGACAAACAGCAACAAAAAGTCGCGTGAAAGAAGCAAGAAAAACAACACCAGCAGCAGCAGCAACAATAACAGCGCCAGCACTTCTGCAGCAGCAGCTGCTGCTGCTGCTCTAGCGGATGCGGGCAACAAGAGTGATCTGAGCGATGCGGAGGATGAGAAGCCAAAGTTGCTGCCCGTCTTGGAGTCGGACAGTGAGTCCTCCGACTCGGATTCTGGCACACAGCACAAACGCAATGGCAGCACTCGCGGCAAGGCGGCGGCGGCCTTAGCGCAAAACAGCTCAAAGGACTCCACGCCCGAGAAGGAAGCCCAGAAATCCTATGACTATATGACGAAGCTAAACTATCTGTTCCGCGACACACGATTCTTTCTGATCAAGTCCAACAACATTGACAATGTGCAGCTGTCCAAGAACAAGAACGTTTGGGCCACTCTGCCCCAGAACGATGCCAATCTGACGCAGGCCTTCAAGGAAGCACGCAATGTGCTGCTCATCTTCTCCGTTAACGAGAGCGGTAATCTATTTATCCCCATTTATATATTTAATGTTGTAAGTTAGTTAATAACAAAGCCTTAACTAAATACGAGAACCGGTTGTGAATTGTAAATTGCTGGAATCAAGGATTAATTCAGCGTTTGATAGACTGTTGGGGGAACAACACGCTTCCAGCATGCCTTGTGCTCATCCAATTGTTAATCTTTGTTTCCAATTCAATCAACTAGATTTTGGGCACGGCTGAGGCCGTTTAATGCCTGCTACTCTCTTCAGAAAATACTAATCTTTCGTTTTCGTTGATGGCAGGCAAATTCTCGGGATTTGCGCGAATGTCGACGTCATCGCGACGGGAAATACCGCAGGTGGCCTGGGTGCTGCCGCCAAGTATATCATCCAAGGCACTGGGCGGTGTCATCGAGCTGGATTGGATCTGTCGCAAGGAGCTGCCGTTTAACACGACACTGCATCTGCACAATTCGTGGAACGAGGGCAAACCGGTGAAGATTGGTCGCGATGGCCAGGAGATCGAGCCGAAAATTGGCGCCGAATTGTGTCGCCTGTTTCCCGAGGACGATGAGATCGAATTGACGCCCATCTTACGCAAGTCGAAGGAGACGGCACGAGTGATGCGCGAGAAGGGCATCCATGTGATCTACAAGGCGCCGCGCAGTCTCTCCACCCGTGGACATGGCGGTGGGCGTGGCAACAATCAGCTGGGACCGATGCGACATCGACGCAGCTATGGCCACAATGCCCCCCATCATCATCATCAGCATCAGCAGCAGCGACCCTATCATCGGCATCATCATCATCATCATCATGGCATGGGCATGGGCATGCCAGGTGGTGGTGGCGGAGGTGGTGGCGGCGGCGGTGGATTTAAGCGCAATGGTTCACCCTATCGCCAGATGGCTGGCGGTTCAGGTTCCGCTTCAGCTGAGATGAACTCACCGGGCTGGGAGCGTTACATGTCCTCGGCGGACATGGCCAAGGCGTACATGGCCGACTATTTTCGCAATATGCACGGCCAGCTGCCGCCGCTACCGTTCGCGCCACCCTTTGGCCAGATGCCAATGCCGTCGTCGGCAGCAGGAGCTGCTGGCGCTCTGCTGCCCGGAGCACCGGCATCGATGTACGAACAATTGCCGCCACCGGTGCGGTACTATGATGGACCGGGTGCACCACCGTTACCGGATTATCCGCCGCCGCAGCCGATGCGACCACCGCCGCCGGGTTTCGATAAGGCACCGAGCTATGAGGATTTTGCGGCCTGGAAGAATGCCGGTTTGCCAACGGTGGCAACACCGCCCGGCTTTCCCAATGTGTACGCCAACAATGGCGGTGGTGGCGGTGGCAGCGGCAGCATTGCAACAAGTGGCGCCGTCGGAGGCGCAACGCTGCCCAGCATCAATGCCGGCAATCGGGGGGAGAATGGCAACGGATCCGGGCTAGGCGGTCGTCGGCGCGATTATGGCGGTGGCAATCGCAGCGGCGGCGGAGGCGGATCCTCGCGACAATTTCGTGGCGATCGCGGTGGCGGTCGCAGCTATCGGGATGGCGGCAGGCGTTGAATCTGTGTATCGATCTTGAGTATTCTGTTTAACACACACACACACCCGGTTCTCTATTCTCGATCAATCTCGATCAAAACAAGTGCGCGAAAAGTATCCTATCCCCCACCCAACAAAAAGAAAATATCCTCCTGCCCCTGCCCTGCACTCTCTCTCCATGCTGAGAGTGTCGCGTGTGAATCGAAGAAGATGTCTTCAAAAATGCAATGCAAAAAAGAAAAGAAAAAGAAAATGAAAATCGTAAAAATTAATCTAAGTGAGCAGCAGCAGCTGGAATTAAGCAGCGCAAATAATCGTTATCAGCAAATCAAATTCAATCCAATCCAAGTATGAACGAATAACTAATTCGTCTCTTATACAACAACAACAACAATAACACTCCAACTCTCTCTTTCCCCTCTCTCTTTGTCTCTCACACTCTCTTGTCTCTCTCTCTCTCTCTCTTTTGCTTAGCCTATTTGTCTTGCGAGAAGTTTTATATGATTTAAACAAACTTACAAAATAAGCAAATTACACAACTACAGCAAAAATCATATATTAATAATATTAAAAAAAAAAAATACAAAAAAGAGAGAAAAAAAAAATATACCAAGCACAAAATGCGAACTTTATTTCAAAGAAAAAAAAAGAGACGCTACAAACTACAAAACTACAAAACAACCAACAAACAACAAAACTGCACAACAACAACAGCAACAACAACATGAACGTACCGTTAAATCAAAGCAGTGATCTGTGTGTGTGTAAATGTGTGTGTGTGCTTCTTTACAACAACATCAACAACAACAACAAGAAGAAAAAATACCCCTGTGCTTCCCCCCACACGAGAGTTGGACATTTTGAATTGAAAAGCAGACAGCACTTATGCTACTCCTCCATACCACTCTACTCTATATATATAGTTATATAAATCGTATAACGATTATTAATTTAAAAAAGAAAACAAACATCATATCTAACAACCGGACAGCAAATCTAACCTCTCAAGACTCACAATCTTGAGCCATTTCTGAGACAGACCACAGACCACAAGATAAGAGAACCAAACAAACATTTCTCGTGGAAGGTGAATAACAACCACTCCCAAAGCAATATATGTTTGTGTATATAGACTATATGCTTTGGGTATGTGTTAAATTTGATTATGTGATATTTTTTGAGCCCTCCGAGCTCTCCAGAATTGACCCTTTTGTTACTTCTGGTCCCAACGAGTTTCAACTAAAATAGATCTATATGTCTTAGATATATATATATATATATATCAATATATATTTATATACATTACGCAAACTGCAATTTTTCAAAAAAGACTGCCAAGACGGCTTCAGCTCCATTGTGGAGCAAAAGGGCCAAAGAGACTGCTAAACACCTGAAATTGACATTTTGGACTGTATTAGGAACGTTATTTTTTGTTCCATTTCTTTTTTTTTTTGTTCTTTTTTTCGTTTGTTTTGCTCTTTTTTGTTACAGATCCTGGCAGAGTTACGTGAGGCTACTGGAACCTGCTGAGCTATATTACATATACCAAAGACCAACTTGCAACCCCCAACAGGGATTATCTTTAATGGTCATATTCAAATCGATAGCTACGAACTACAAATATTGGACGCAATGTAAAAGTACTTGGCAAATTCTATTTGAAGTCAAGGATATTTTGGATAATCTGTCAGCTAAAAGGGAGGCGCATCCCTTTTGGAGTTTTAATAAATGTTTACATGTCTATATATATACAAACGATTAGCCTACTTTATTTGTATCACTGAATTATTGAGCTCTCTTATTTTATTGTGGTTAACCTTTTGAAACTAGATTCTCATGGGTTGAATGAAATCTAAAATGCTAATTAGTCTTACAAAAGCAAAGGGATTAAAGGCATACTTTTAGGATGAGGTCGAAGCCTGGTTGGAAAATAATTGTAAGTTGCCAGATTTCCTTGCTGATTTTTTGAAGGACATGCTGCATTAGCATCACAGGAAGCAACTCAAGGTTATGGGCATCCGCTAAGCGGAAAACACTTGGACAATCTCAGTCGGAGGGCAAACTACCAGGAAGATTTCGATGCCTTTTGCCAGTCGGTAGACCTGATCACAACAATACATTTAACACGCATGGACATGCCCGAGTTACAAGCAATTTTCGGGCTTTCCTTTCAGCTGCTTGTATGATTTTCGACCTTTTTATTAATATATCCCAAGCGGCAGGCCACGTACTAAATGTGGTCCGAGGGATATTCGCATTCTTCTTAAGATTTTAGCGATTTATTGATTAAATTTATATTTTCTGACCTATCCAAAACTATTTTCTCTAAAAGTGTAAATCCTCGAGTGGCAAATTATAGGCCCTTTTTACTGTAAAGTCAATAATATGGGTTAAGGTATATTTTTAAGGGCGTACACACATACCTTTATTTAGTTTTGCATTTTATTTGGTGCTTAACACAGTCAGAAATAATAAAATATTAAGAACAAATATTTATTATCACTTCATTAAAAGATTTGAATATTTATTTGGTTTTTATGCAACTCTATTTGAATTGACTTTGATAAGCATTTCAAATTGGTTTTGGTTTGGCGCATTTCGTCGATTTGCTTTGTGCTCGTCGTTCGTTATTCGTTTTTCAGCCCTCGACCATCTGTCGCTGTTGTTGCTGCTGTAAACATAACCCAACTTTTGAGGCGGAACAATACATGACGTATGCATGCAAGTGTGAGTGTGTATATGTGTTTGAGTATATATGTGCCTGTGTGTGTGTGTGTCTGTGTGTGTGTGTATGTGCGTGTATGCGTGTACCACCATGTAGCATGCCATGTATTCTTAAGCAGCTACATGGCAACTGCCCGCGGGGTGCATGAAGGCAAAACTAAAGCATTTGCCATAAGAAATTGTGTTTGACGCCATTTAAAAATTCAATTCGCGAATCGAAGAAATTCAAGATAAGAAAGCAGTGACTGCTTTCACTTGATTATTATCTATGACTGCGGGAGTCTCACCATGTATGAGTGAGATATACATGGCAGCCATTCTAGCATACATGGCAAATGAAAACTGGTTCTGAGCAGGGGCGCAAGAGGGGGTTAAAAATAGAAAGCCGCCCCACTAAAATTGCACCCAATTGGAATTTACAGCAAGGGCAATTATATAAGGTAATCTTCGAAAGTTAATAAATAAATACAACAAAAAATTCAATAAAATACGATTTCAATAACTCCATTGTTCAGCGTATTTGACGAGTTTTATTTAATGTTAATATTAATTTACGAAATGTGTGTTCTTAGTTTATTGTGTACCAGATTTTTATTTTTTTTTTCTTGATTTTTATTATTGTTATTTACAATGGGCGCAACATTTGGAGCATCTGCAGCGGAGGCATCTCCACTAGAGTGCCGGAATCCGTATGCTATGGTTCGATCTTGCGAATCTTAAGCCCGGCACCGACACTGGCCACCCGACTAGTGATGAGTGTTGCGGGTGAGGCGGAGGAGCTGCTGTTGCTAAGGGCTGAGGAGGAGCTGACCAGCTGAGGCATCAGCGGATTGCTGGTGGTGGTGTTGTTGTCGCCGCCATTGGCGCCATTGTTATTGCTGTTGCTTGGACTGGAGGCGACGCCGTTATGCAGGCGACGCTTCAAAACAAATCGACGAGCATTTGGGCTCGTCATCACAGGTGAGTTGGTGGCTGTCGTTGTTGCTGCTGTTGCTGTTGTTGCAGTTGCTGTCACAATGTGTTGCCCGGCCGTCGTCTTGGTCGGTTGTGACTGCTGCAGTTCTTCGGCCGGATCCACTTCCATTTCGGTGGCTGTGCTCTCCTCGTGCTGGTTTTGTATAGAAGAAAACTGAATTAGGTTCACGAATTAAGGATGGGCTCTGGGGATTGCTTACCACATCGCTTGTGTGCTCCTCATCGTCGTGTCCCTCCTCCTCCTCAAATTCGGCGCTCTCCGTCTCCTCGGGATACTCAACAAGCTGGCCATTCAGCGTGGGAAACTCGATGACGGGCAATATTTGACGTGGCTGCTGTGTGTTGTTCTCGTCCATCAGCTGCTGTATCAGCTGGGCAATATCCTCGCGCTTCTTGGTGACGGTGAGGTAATCGAACCAATTGGTCAGCTGCTTTATGGGCAGACGGTAATCCTTGATGGGATCCTTGAAGAAGTGCTCCACATACTGGAGCAGATACAGGCCGCAGTCGGTAAAGTTGTTCTGTTGCGGCACCTTGACGCCATGTCCCGGCATATTATCCTTGTTGAAGATGTGCACCTGTGCATCTGGTTTCTTAATCTTGTACTCGCACGTGAGATAATCTCGCAGCGTGGCCACCACACGACTGCGTGAGGCGCCCGCCAGTGAATCAAAGATTAAGATTAGCGGCTGCTTCACAGCAGGCATATCCTCGCTGGATACTCGAGCTGGGCCCGAAGACGATGCTGTTGCTGTCGTGCTTAGTATTGGTGTTGCTGCAGCTGACGTGGCTCCACCTGTAGCTGGCATTGGAGTCGCATCCTTGGTAGCTGTGGGTGGTGGATTCGAGTTCTCGCTAGCCTCGCTAGCCATGTCACTATCATCGCCCTCGGCTTCATCTCTTTCGCTCTCGTCATCGCCAATCCGGCAAATTTCGCTGGCCATGGCGGGAAGTGTGACAGTTTCGCGCTTGGACAGCGGCGTAATGGTTGTGCTGCCAATCTGGAGGGCAACCTTCTTGCCGCGTGGTCGTTTCAGCTGTTGCGGCTCCACGGGCTGATTCGTGTCAAAAGTGACGGGTCCCTTGAGGCAAGGGAAACAAATGATGGCAAGGAACCAATGCGATTGCTCGTTAATAGGCACAATGATGAAATCCTTGTCAAAGATGTCCACCAGTTTCGTCCACTTTTGGACGCGTGCATGACGCTTCTGCGCCGCCGTTTGCTTCACATCCGTTGGTCGCGTCAGCGTCGTGAGGCGTTTGTAAAAGAAGGTGCTGAAAATGTGAGTGCGTTCACGCAACTCCTCCGGAATCAAAGTGTTGCGCAGCCAGAGCAGATAGAAATCAATGATAATATCATTCAGATACGACTCCTTTGTGAGGCACACATAATCCTCCATACGTATGCACAGTCCGCCGGTACCCTTAGGCGGATACATCAGCAGACTGACCTGCTCATCGGAGCGCAGTTGACGCGGCGCCAACTGTGTTGGTTTGTCTAACGCCTTGCGATCTGAGTCCGCAATGCGCTCAAAGATCTCCGCCGCATCACGCGACGAGATCTCATCCATAAAACTAAACATCGACTTGAGTGTTTCGCGTGCCGAAAGACTGATCGAATCAAAGAGCAATATTAAACGGCGCTCATGAAAGCTGCCTTGCTTGAAGCCAAATTCTGTGGTGAAGATTAGAGAAGAAAATTAAAATATATTTAAATATAGCTATAACAAATATAGCTTACGTTCATTGGGGTTATCGTCGGGCAGCTGGAGTTGCGTCTTCACATACTGAGCGCAGGTCTTCAGCATGTAGAGAGTGACGAGGGGCTGCGCCTGCTCATAGCTGGCGAAGTGTGCAACGACCTTGATCACTTCTCGCTTATAAATATGAAGCACGAACTTTTCCTCCTTATCCTGCAGTAGGCCCACTATGCGCACGCCCTTTGATGTAAAGGCGACCTACACAAAACAAGGCAACACTCAATAAGTAAATAATAATAGAATACAGCAGAAAGGGAGGGTGATTTGTGGAACTTACCGGTTCTGTAATCTGAAAGCGATGTGGCATCAGGCGCATACATTTGCAGGGCAGCTCGGTGGTGAATGATTCACCATCCGTCAAATCGGACAGATCCAAAACATCTCCACGCACAAAGTCTGCAAAAAAATAAAATTCCATCATTTTACATGTGATTTTTTGGTTTGTTTCTGGCGCCCCTTTGCACTGGCGGCAGTCACATTTTTCCACCACTTTTCGTTTGCTGCACCCGCTTACCGTCGTCTCCCATGGTTAAACTACTATATTCTTTTTTCTAAAAAACTATTTTGTCAAAAAAAACGTCATAACAGGCTGTAAAACTAGTTAAAGACAACAAAGCAGATTGCAATTTCTTATAATGCAATCCAAATGCAAAACGCGTTTCGTTTTGCTGTGCGCTCAGCTTCTTCTCATTCTGCTTCTCCTTCTTCGCACGCTCTTTTTCTGAAAAATGGCGTGGTGCCGTGGCGCACCCTGGCGTCTGTTGTGGGAAACTACAAACTGTGTACCAAATTGTTGCCAGCTTAAAAATTACGGCACAAACATGTATATAGTAATTTACTGTGTGCTGCTGCCAGGGATGCAAAAACTATGGTCACGAATTATATTCATGGGCAATTAATGAAAATCACATCATTAATAATTATGATTACTACTTATTAATCGTTAGATGGATCCGCTTTGCATTTGTTTATATGAATATAGAATAATCACTTCAATTGGAATTTTGCATGATATTCTTTCATTTTTATATTTAATACTAATAGCATTTTTATTTGATCGCTTACCTTTATAAAGCGCTTCCTCATCCACCTCGGGAAGCGTTGGATCACAGGCAAATGCAGTTGGTGGTTGATTAGCGTTGCCATTTGAATTCCGATTAACATTGTTGGCAGTGAGCTGCAGGTTCAAAATCATTGATTAATCATATTATATTTAAAATGTGATATTTTTCTCTTACATTGTTGGCATCGCCTTTGGCCTCATCTTGTTCGGTTTCATCCTCACTGCTGAGCAGAACGACAGGATCTGCCTCTGCAACGCGTCGTCCGCTGCGCGTACGTCCACCCCTAATGGCCATGCCCCTGCCCCGTACATTACTGGTGCCTGCTCCATAGGTGGCACCACCGACACCCACCTGTTTGAGACGTGCCAATTCACGTTTTTTGTCCGCAGCTGTTGACGGCTCGCCGGATAACGAGCCGGCGCCGGCTAGGGATGCTGCTGAGGTATTTGACTTGGTTACGTAGGATTTGCGTTTGGGTGGCTCCTGGAAGACACGCTTGCAACGCTGGCATTTGGCATGATCCATGCCCGTGAAGCCGCACAGCTGGCAAACGGCAAAGTAGCCGTCGATCAATTTGGGTCCATCCGTGGGCGCTATCACTGCGCCGGCGGCGGATGATGCGTTGCTGACCACTCCAGCGGTTCCAGCGGCATCTCGTTTAACCTGATCCGCAGCTGCTGCGGCGCCAGCAGTAGCCAACTGCTGGCCGTTGTTGTTAAAGGCTGTCGTTGCAGCTGCCGTTGTTGTACTTGCTGCTGCGGCCGCTGCTGCCGCCGCTGCTGCGGCATTCTCCTGCTGTCGATTCATTTGCAGACTCTCCTCGGCCCTTGAGATGAGCTCGCTGGCCGATTCGTTGACTGAGAAGCCGACAGTGACGATAAAGTCAACATTAGCTGCACGATGCTCCACACACTGTATGGTGGTTGTGTTGTCAAAGGGAACAGATACCTGCTCCAGCAGATCCTGTACGGTGCACGACTCCCGTGGCAAGGTGAACGTGATCAGACGCTGCTCCCCCGAGGCGAGTATGACCAACATTTTGGCACTGTTCCGATCCCGATCAGCTATTGGTTGACCAGCACGATTGTTGAGCACATGCTGCGAATGAATCTCGTAGTTGTTGTGCGATGTTTGCTGCACCGATGACAGCTGTGGCGGTGGTGCTGCAGCGACTGCTGCGGTCAGCACACGTTGCTGTGGTTGTAACATTCGAGTGGCAGCTGCAGCACCAGCTGCATTGGCTTGTTGCTCCTGCTGCTGTTGTTGCTGTTGATGTTGTTGTTGCTGCTGCTGCAGTTGCTGCTGAGGAGCCTGTGGCAAGGCTTGCGTCAGCTTTGGCACCGTTCGCACCAGAGTGCCTGGAGTCGCCTGTCGCATGGGCGTCAATCCAGCCGGGCCTGTTGGTTGTGGCGCCGGGGAACTGACTATTGTCTGCCGTTTCTTGTACTCCGCTAGGGACATGCTGGCACCGCTCGCTGTACGCAATCCTGGCGGCTGCTGTTGCTGCTGCTGTGGTTGTTGTTGTGACTGCTGCTGCTGCTGTTGTTGTTGCTGTTGTTGCTGCTGTTCCTCCTCGCTGCTGCTGTTGTTTGCCACCGTACTGGGCTGGTAGTAGGTTGTAAGCGTGGTGCTGCCAGCCGGTGGCAGCTGCATGGGCACAATGCCACCAGCTGGCTTCTGTTGCTGTTGCTCCTGTTTCTTCACCACCACAGCCTGGATGCTCTCCTCGAGATCTAGTCCCATAGTGGTTGTATTCGGTGCGGGCGCAGCGCCTGCCGTTGGCGCTGGAGCGGCACGATAGCGCACGGGTTGACGCATCAATACCATCTGTTGTTGTGGTTGCGGCTGCTGTTGCTGCTGCTGAGGATTACCGCTCGCATCGCTGACGACATGGCGATAGACATGACGCGGCTGCAGTTGCTGACCCGGCGCCGTCTGCTGCCCAATATTCGTTATCGTTATCTGCTTGGTCATCTGTGTTTGGGTCACAATCTGCATGGTCTGACCAACCTCGCCAGCGGCACTGGTCTGCACCAGGGTCTGGGCGCGTGTGGGTCGCACGCCCGGCTGACGCATCGCACGCACCAGGTTACCCGACACAGTCTGGACGCCGCCGCCACGCGGTCGCATGTGCCGCACAATGGTGGGCGTCAGGGCTGGTCGTGTTGCAATCACAGTCACGGCTGGTTGTCGAGCAATGACGGCACCGCCGCGCGTCGCCTTGCCGCGAAACGGGGCGCGCACTAGTTGTGTGCCGGTGGCGGTGACCAATTGTGGTTGTGGCTGCACCTGTACTTGTTGTCCTTGTGGCTGCTGCTGCTGCTGCGGCTGTTGTTGTTGTTGCTGCTGCTGCTGTTGTTGCTGCTGCTGTTGCGGTTGCAATGGTGTCTTATGCAATTGCACTTGCTGATAGACAACGTTGCCGGTTGGCTGTGGCACCACACGCGTCTGCACCAGATGTGTTTGTGCCTGGAGATGTAGCTGTTGTTGCTGTTGCTGCTGCACGTGTTGTTGCAGCACGTGCTGCTGTTGCTGCTGCTGCTGTGGCGAGGTGGTGTACACGACCCGATTGTTGTACGCATGTATATTGATTCCCTGTTGCGGTATTGCCGTCGCCTGCCGCATTATCAGTTCCTGATGCTGTGGCGCTTGAATCAAGACCTGCTGTCCCGTCGGCTGCTGCACAATCACGTGTGTATTGTTAAGCATCTACGAGTCAACGATAACAAATATACAATTGTTCAGTATTAAGCGTTGTAATAATTATTAGTTGACTTTTTAATTTTAAAATAACATATTTGTCAGCAGCTTAACTCCGTTTCGTATGTAATATTCGGCATGACATTCTTTCTTACTTCAAATCTATATTTATATATATATATATGTATATATAGAATATTCACATCATGCTGGAAATATTTCAGCGTTCTAAACTATAAATGATGATGGCAATAGCAATAGAAAGAAGAGGATTTGTATCCTTTAACCTGTAGCAATCTACAAATTCAATTAATTCATGTTGCTTACGCTTATTTGGCGCTGTTGCTGCTGAGTTGTCGTCATGCGGTAGACAATTTGGGGATGCTGTTGTTGTGCGGGTGATGTTTGCAGTTGCAAAGTTTGTTGCGGATGCTGTGGACTTTGCAGAAGCTGCTGCTGTTGGGGACTGCCCTGCACCATGGGAGTGGGTTGCTGTTGATAGGCGGTATGTTGTTGCTGAGGTTGATACTGTTGCTGGTGTTGTTGTTGCTGTTGCTGCAGGACTTGCTGCTGCTGTTTCTTTTGTTGCTGCTGCTGCAATTGCTGCATGGAGGCGTGCTGCACAATTGTGCTGGGCTGCAACACTTGATCCGATGTGTAATAGATTTGCTGCGTGTGCTGAAGGGCGGGCTGTTGTTGTTGCTGCTGCTGCACATATTGTTGCTGCTGTTGCTCGAGACGCAACTGCTGCTGCTGCTGGGCCTCCTGTTGCTGATAGTGCACCTGCTGATGATGCATAACCACCTGCTGTTGCTGCTGCTGCTGTTGCACTTCCTGTTGCTGTTGCTGCTGTTGTTGCTGCTGCTGCAGGTCAGCGTTTATAATATAATGGCTGGCTGTTGCCGTCTGCTGCTGTGGCTGATATTGCGCTGGTGCCGTTGTCTGATAAACCACTTGCTGCTGATCACTGAACACAAGCTGCTGATCCTCCTGCAGAACCAGGTTCTGTGGAATAATATTAATTAAATGATGAGCGATTAATTTGAATTTAATTGTCGCTGTACAACTTACGCTCACGTCGTCATGCGGAACTTGCACCACCTGCAGGTCTGAGTAGACTGGCTTCATTTCCATGTCGTCGCTGTTGCTGTGCACTATGTAGCCTTCCATGGTGAGGCACGCTGCACGCTGCAAGGGCAACAAATTATTTATTTATTTGTAATTCGTCTCTGTGACGTCACATGCCTCGTTAAAGGCAGCAGCGCAATTTTTCTTTTTGCATCATCTTCTTTTTACCTATGTGGGCCTTGGCTGATTATTATTGTTGTTGTTGTTGCTGCTGTTATGCGTTACAACACACGTTTCGAAACACACACTCGGCTCATTCGCACTTAACTCTCAAAGCATTTTCTTTTCGTGCACGATTTCTGTCAAAATATGCCTTAGCATCTAATTATAAACGCAGTTTGCATGAAAATTCGCTTTCTTTGACAAACACTAAAGCGACGAGCACGAATCAAATATGGCGTTTGCTTGCAGCTGGCAATGCCAACAAGCGAACGGCGCATGAAGCCATCTAGCGACCATTTTGCCGGCAGCTGTTTACAAAACGTTTTCAGTGTTGCGTTTTGTTTTGCACTTTATCGACGTCTGCTTCTGGCGCGTTTACGTCTAATGTATAGTGGGACCACTATCTGGCATGTAGAGCACTGAACGATTTTTGTGGTACCACTAAACACCCGAAAGCCACTTATCACTGGAGTTTTCTTCATTTTCACACTATTTCTAACTAATCTCGAACGAGACACTTTTAACGGTATAAAAACCATGATATGCGTTATTTATTTGTCTCAATGCACACGTAATTTGCTCAATTATAGTTCGATTTAATGCCAGTTTGAACGTAGTCTTTAGCAGCGCGAAAGGAGCGCGCAGCTCTTGCGAATTATTTGGAAGAGGAAGATGAAGCAACAACACACAACGAAGTAGTAAGGTAAAAATAAGCGCCAGTACATCACGATTGAGTTGGCAGCTCTGACAACTCAAATTTCATTTGACTAATAAGCATCTATTTAATTTAGCTTTGGTAGTCGAAGTTTACCAATTTGTGTTTGTAAAATTTCGTATAAAAATGTATAATTGCCAATTTCTTTTTTTTCAAATACATTTTAAGCATGAGAAATAAAGAATAATTAAAACCTATTAGAGAAGGCAATTTTCCAGAACCTATATATTTTTTAATGGTGCTAATAAAAATCATAAATTAAACGGAGTGGAGAAATATCATTGATAATAATTAGCAACAACTTATTATTAACAGGGCAACAGCTGTGCGGTAAAGCCAAATTTAATGTATTTTGTGCAAAGCTAGTTGGCAACGCCAGTTCATGACGTCACAGTCAGTTTGTTTTTTCCCTAATAAATGAATCATCCACAAAGAGAAAAATTAGTAAACAGAATTTGAGCAATTGACGAAGTAAGCAACAGACACCAAGATGTTCTCCAGTGGTCCCAACTACAACAAGCTCAAGACAAATTTGCGTCTGGCGCAGAATCGTCTCAAGTTGCTTGAGAAAAAGAAATCGGAAATAACGCAAAAGTCGCGCAAGGAAATTGCTGATTATCTTGCCACAGGCAAAACGGAACGGGCTCGCATCCGTGTGGAGCACATTATACGGTAACGTCAGGTCAATTTAGAGCTAAGATATACTCACGCTGCATTCGCTTCCAGGGAGGATTACCTCGTGGAGGCTATGGAAATAGTGGAAATGTATTGTGACTTGTTGTTGGCACGCTTCGGTCTCATCCAGCAAATGAAGGAACTCGACGCTGGCATAGCCGAACCCGTGTCCAGTCTTGTGTGGGTCTGTCCCCGACTGCAGAGCGACATTGGCGAGCTAAAGGTCATCTCAGACATTTTTGTGCAAAAATATGGACCGCAATTTGCGGAGCATTCGCGCACCGCAACCGGTGAACACTATGTGTCGGAGAAGTTGATGCACAAGCTGACTCTGCAGGCGCCGCCCAAGCTGCTCGTGGAGAACTACTTGATAGCCATTGCCAAGAACTACAACATTGAATATGAGCCAGATCCACAGGTCATGCAGGAGGAACAGAAGCCAGATCCACAGGCCCATCTCATTGATTTGTCAGATCGGAATAATCTGAGTGGCGGTGGTGGCGTGCCTCATCCACCCCAAATGGGCTTCATTGGATATCCGGCAATGCCACAATTGCCGGAAATGCCAGCGCCACCGAGTAGCAAGCCATTTAATTATCCACATTTCGGTGGAAACGACGGCGGTGGTGGTGGTGGCATGGCTGGGGCCTGTGCTGCTCCAGGGCCAGTTCAACCGCCGCCACCATTTGCATACAACATACCACCACATCAGCCACCGCCGTCGCAGGGCAAATGTGCCGAGGAGAAGGATTTGAATACCAATTTCATCAATGTAAGTCAATGATTATAAATTATAATTATAATGATAACTTGGATGATTGAGAAATGCTGAAATTATGAGTTCCCATTTAAGTAAAGTAGCTCTATAAGAACGCTTTCCTTTCACAAACTAGAATCAGTCGTAATATAAAATCAATTGCGTTTCAATTCTCGAGCTATCATTGTAGTTATTTGTATACATATATCTGTATATAGTTGGCTTGAGCTGAGCTCTTTGCATGTTTGTGCATGATTTTTTGGGCAATTGCAGCATGAATCTGATCCCAACAATAAGGAAGCGGAGGCCTCTGGCTCTGGCAGTCCGGACGAGAACATTTTGGTACGTTAACCAGGGCAAGGTCTATCTAAACTAACCTGCTTTTCATTTCTAACCCAAAAACTGTATCTGATGTCACTGTCTTGTCGCATTTCCTTGTGACGTCACTGCGTGCCTGTAAGTGTAGAGATGGAAATGAGTCTTGCTTATTTCTGCTTATCTATTTTATATCTTAGTTTCCTGATTTTGTCGTCATCGCTTTGGATATATGTACATATTAATATATATATATAATTGTTCCACTTATGATTTGATTTGGAATTTTTTTGTTTTGCATCACAGCGCCCCAAGCCGCACAATGATCCACCGCCACGTTACTCCTCGATTAATCCAGCTAATTTGCAGGTCGCCGACATGCTCTTGTTCTTACTTTACGCTTGACGATTGACTTTACATGCGCCCATCCCCGGAGCGAATCATTAATTTAATATATTTCTTTTCTTCTGCAGAATACCAACAAACCGAAACCTCAACCACGCTCCAAGTTGCCACCGGGTGGACCCCAACATCCCAGCGCACCGCCAGCGTTGGATATGCCATCGCTGCCCAATGTTCCAAGTGATTTGCCCGATGTTCCAGGCGGGGGCGCCGGCAAAGCTGATGACGATGAGATTGATTTCGATGAACTCTCACGTCGTTTTGAGAATCTGAAGAAGCGCAAATGAAGCAACAACTGCGAATCACCCTTTAATCGCTATACACTCAGAAATTTGTTAATCTATATAATCCCAATACATAAATATGTTTTGTAAAATCGTTGCGCATGTAAAATAGCGAGATCTTAATGTCATCCTTATAATTATGAAGTCATCTTCAATTACGCATCATAGCACATAGGTAAAATATGCAATATTTTTCGATTTTTAATCATTTGTCAACAAAAATAAGAATCAGTGCTGTATAAAAAATATCAATTCGTTTCCCAACTAGAAAAGCTCATTGCTCTCTACAACTTCCTTGAGTTCGAGCAGTTCCAACAAGCCTTTACCCTTGGTTTCGTTGCGCACCAGTTCGTCTATGACGCGATACTGTCCGGGATCGATCAACAGTGTCAGATGGAGAGTTGCCTCCTCCCACTCTTCGTGCTCCACGGTGTTGGCCAGCTTGATAACCGAGTCCTTCAGCTTGCCGCCACCTTCTTTGCCGGCAAAGCTGACGCGCAGTTTCATGCGAGATCGCTCAATGGGCATGTGTTCGCGCAGAATTTTAATGGCCTCCAATGTGTTCTGTTTCGTGTTCTTGTTCATCTTCACGGAGAAGTGGGCATCTTTGAGAGATTTCTCAATGATGGTCGCTGAATAGGGACGACGTGTTTCGGGATTTACACAAAGTGCAGCGACACTATTCACAATGCTATTAAGCTGCGAATCCAAGACGCTCTGTCGCTCCTTCTCCGACACCTGAAGTTCACCTTTGCTGAGGATCTCTTTGCAGATTTCCGTCTCATCTTTGGCACCAAAAGCCTTCTGCAGTTCATCCTTTTTGGCTGCCTGCCCTTTGGACACATTGGTGAAAATTGTGTGTGTTTGCAGCACTTCATCGATGTCCTTTTCACTGTGAGTTACTTGTTGAGTTAAGTGCAGCGCATGCTATTTTGTGTTCACTCACCTGTTGTTGCGCCAGGACAACACCTTGTTTTTATAGCAGGCAATCTCAAAGCGTTTGCCAGCCTTTTTCAGCCTGACAATGGCCACATTTGTAAGACGTATTTGATTTGTGGGTGTGAATATTTTGGACATGTTGAAATTATTGTTCAGTGTGACCGCAGGCGACCAAAACCAAAATACAAATATAATTGTCAGAAAAATACCAAAAAATAAATACCAAATTCGACGCAGCGATTAGCGTTGCGCGTTTGCCAACACTTCATTGAAACCAATTTCGGTTTGTTTTCACTTTATTTGATGAATATTTTTGTGTAAAACATAAAACTTTAACAATATCTGCCTACTTTTTTTTCTGTTTGTTTGCAACGATTTGCAATTGTGTGTGGCAACAGGCGGATGAGGCACGCCCGCGTGCTGCCAGACACAACAACAAGGCAGCACACATTGGATTTGTTTAGCGGGCCTCAAAAACTCCAAACTTAAATGAACCAAATCATATTTATCATTATCATATCAAATTAAACATGCCCATCCACCGTGCCTCTTACAGATGTGGCTGTTCTGTACAGTCGGACATTTCGGTTTCCGGCTCGCATGGGCATGTCTCCAGATCGTCACGTATGCAATCCTCCTCCTCGCAGATACCCGCATCCGTTGCCGACGTCTCGGACTCTTCCTCTTTGTATCCAATGTAGGTGGAGGCACGCTGCTTGATAATCTCCAGTATGATGGCTGTGAGTATCTCGCGCGAGTCGACAATGTGACCGACTTCTTGGGCCACCTCGGCGGATAGCCAGGGACAGACTTCCTTCATCAGATGCTCCTTCTTCACAGCATCGCTGGCTGGCTCAATGCTTTCCAGCACCTCGGGCAGCAGGCTGGCGATGTGTCCCTGGAGTAGCTTGGCCGCTGTGACGCTCTTCTGCATCTCTACATCCAGCTCCTTGGCAATGGAGTCCTGGCGCAGACGGCGCTCTTTCTCAGCGTGCAGACGGAGTTCCTCTGCCTCCAAGCGACGCAGCTCCACCAGCTCAGCTTCGCGCTGGGCCAGGAATCTGTAGGAAATGAACTTAAATTTAGTTGTCATCTTTTTAAAATATATTCCTCATGCTTACTGCTCCTGCTTGCGACGTAGAGTATCCAGTTCTATTTCATGTGCCACCTCCAACATGCTCTGCTCTATGCAGGCATCCACCATCACATCAATAATCGGCTGAGCTTCCGCATCAAAGTGAAACAGTTCATTATCTCCTATTTCGGTGCCCACATCGACGCCCACCTTGGCGGGCACATATGGTGGTGTTGGCGGCTTCTCTAGAAACAGATCGGTTTGTGTGTCCACCGAGTATTCGGGCGGACGTTGCACCAGCTTCTCCAGGTATTTTTCTGTTTGCATGTTTTCATGCTTTCGTCCTTTGACTGGCGGCGGCGTGCCGAGAACATTGCGCTGATTCCGGCATTGCATTGATCGCTTGCGTAGCATATTGCGGCGCCTAATCTCGGCAGCCTTGTCAAAGGGGTCCACCTCCGCCTGCAAGTAATACGAATGCTATTAGTCATGGGTCAGGGTTGCTTAAACCAGCTTCAACACTTACAAGCATCGACGGGCTACCAAAGTTGCTTCCCTTTATGACACGGCGGTCGTACATCATGTTCATGTAGGGCTCGGGCGGTGGAACGACGGGCCTGCAATGAATTTAAGACAGACACCACCAATTAGCAAACCTCGACCCAGTTCAACAAACTCGAGCTTATTTCTTGGCTGCTTATTACGCCCTGTATAACCAGAAATAAATTTGAGAATGTTGGAGTACCCTCTGGCCAAAGCCGGCCTTGGTTAAATTTAAGAAAATTAGGTGAAAATTTATAGTAGAAGAATGATAATGGAAAATTACGTTCCATTTCAAAATGCTATTCTTGATAAGGAGCTTTTATATAAATATCGAGATGGAGGTTGAAATATAATCAACAAGCTTGCTTTAAACATCGCTTGACTATTTAAAAAGGGAACTTTGGACTTATGGGCACTTTAGATAGACATGTTTTTATTTATTTCAAGTTAAGCACTCACGACTAACTTATTTATACTTGTTTAGACCTAAATCTGTTGCACTATGCAGGCGATAAACATCAATTTTGTGTATTGCACCACGACCCGCCAATACTAGAATGGGGCGTTAGCTTGTCAAGTCATCTCCGATACGAATCAATTTCCTTTAAGTTCAGTACACTTTTGGGTCACGTAGGGTAAGAGTTTGCACCCAGCCGACTTTCAGCACCACAAATCGGAATTAAAGCCTCTTGCTGCACAGCTTAAAGAGAGAGAGAGCAAAGGAAGCGTACAAGCAGTTGCCCCTGGACTGAACTGGTCAGTTATTTGTGACTTGCTTATTTATATGTACCACTGCTGTGTATAGGTGGTAAATGGTACACGGCATTTGGTATGCACAAGTATATAACATTGTCAGACATTGCGCTCCTTTTATGCGCTGGAACCTGAACTCGTGACCTATGCAAATTTTTCAGCTTGTTGGGGCTAAAACTGGCCCACAAACAGGAAGCGTATGTCTACTATCCGCTTGTGAGAAGCGGAGCAACCGGGGTGCTACGACCAACTCTCTGGGTCTGGGTCCCCAAGCACAAAGCAATCAACCAAAGTGACGACTTCAAATAAACGGAACTGCGCTGCAGAAATGAAGTTCAGATGGCATGAGGAGTCTTTGTCACCTTTTTTGGTTTTCATGCTTGACTTTGTATTGTGGTCAGTAAATCAGTTTTCTGTAAGTGATAAAAGACGGACAGACACCAGGTGCGTGTGTACGAGAGTTGCTTATTTTTTGCATGATTTTCTTTGAGATTGATTGTTGATAAAGTTAAGTCTAACACTTGATCAACATTACACTTTAAAGCGTAATACTGTAAGCTTTTTGAAAAGTAAAGTTGATCATGTTTTAAAAATAAAATAAAAAGAAAAAACTAAATAAAACAGTTTAAATATCCTTCCTCATTATAAACGCTCAATGCTGGAAATTTTATGAAATCATATACTAATGTATGTATTATATATAATATATACTCTCATCTCACGCTATTTACCGCTATATTCACTGTATGCTCCAGTTTTGTTGGCTTATAATAATTGCTTCAACTATCTATTCAGACCATTTACAAATAATATATACGAAAGGCCGAATGGACAAGCAAACCTTACTATATACACGAATACAATATGCTCGTCTACTCATAACGACTTTTGTAGTTATATTCTCATGCCAAAACGTATCGCACATATGTCGTCTGTGTAATGTCCTGCTGCCTTAATTCCCTCATAGCTGTGTGGATTTTTTTTTGAATGTTCGGTTTGTTTTCGTTAGGAAAATTTCCAACTATTGTGGCATTTTTTGTGGTCGCTTTTACCATTGTTTTCAGCGATAATAAAACCATGATTTAAATCATTCAAGAGTAGGAGAAAGAGTGTAAGGAAAGTGGGAAAATTTGTGGGCGTGCTGCATGACATACCGCGATGTCGATATCGGTCCAATGTCCTTGCCTATCCGGGGGTGTGAGGGTTGTGAAAACCATTTCCCTAACGGAGGCGGCAAATAAATTAATCAACGCTCGACTTTAAAATTCCAAGCGATTATAAAGTACATTTCGAATCTATTTGTTCACATTTCAATCGATAGGAGCTGCTCGTTGGACTAACCATAAAATAAAATAATAATAGTAAAACACTCAACCACCAAACCACTACAATGAACAGCCCCCAAGGTAATTTGTAGTAAATACGAACTAAATGTATACCCTGCACAAAGTTGTACAGATGGAAGCGCGAGATATTTCCGCTTCCATTAAATATGTATATTCTTTATAACGACATCAGCTATCAGCTATATGAAATCGATATGGAAATATCAACAGGGGAATTTCACTTTTCGGATAACCCCTGCAGGAGACAGGGTGTTATCTAGTCAGGTACTCCCAGTTCAAACGCTTTTAATTGTTCCTTAAGTATTTTTTGGGGGACTTGAGACCCTTTGCTCTTATTACCTTTTGTCGCCGTTGCGTCGTTGTTGCAGTTGCTGTTGGAACTGTGCCTTGGTTATGTGCAGACCACCGGCGAGCGATTGTGATTGTGATTCGGGTTTGGAGGAGGCCACAGCAGCAGCAGCCGCGGCAGCTGCCACAGCCGCTGTGGCACGCACTCCATTTTGCCGTGTGGAGACTTTGTTTTCCTTATCGGCTACGGGAATCTTGCTATTGCTCTGGTTATTAGTGTTAGTGTTGCTATTGTTGTTGCTGCTCGGGTTATTGTTGGCATTGTAGTAGCTGTGCAGGATCATAGGATAGGAGGAGTAGGCATAGACATGGCGTCGCAACATCGACGCCGGCAGCATCTGCAGCTCATGCGGCGGTGGCAAAAAGATGCCCGTGGGCACAGTGGTTTCGAAACGAGGACGGTCCATTTGGCGTGTGGAGAGCCAGGCACCGCCGTTGTTGATGCCGCCGCTGCTGTGACTGCTGCCACCGCGTCCGTAGTAGTTCTCCTCCGGCGCCAGAAAGCGCAGCTTGTGGCTCAGCTCATCGGCAAAGCTGCGGACCTCCTGAGTGCTGCGCGAGAAAAACGAGCGAGTCGTCAATGGTGGATTCGATGTATTCGATGTGCTGCCAGCGGCGGCACGTTGCTCAACATATTCCGACGGTTCACGGATTGTGGGACGCACAATGGCCTGATTAGGCGGCTTGTGGTCGTAGTCCAACTCCACGGAATTGTGCAGCACAGAGAATGCGTTGGTGACCACGTGCTGGAAATTATATGGACTCTGATAGCGTTGAACGTTAAACGGTTGCTGGTGCTGGCTGTTGCTGCTGTTGCTGCTCCGTCCTGGTGCATAGGGATAGCTGCTGGAGAAGGAGAAGTTCTGTGCACGTTCCTGTTGCTGTTGTTGCTGTTGTTGTTGCTGTTGTTCCGGTCTATTGTCGGGGAAGTGTTCTGGATTTGTGTGCTGCTCGCTGCTGTCGTTCGACTCTGGCATGGTCCGCTTTGACTGCTCTTATAAATAGACTCAAGACTTTCGCACTCCAACAACACTCACGAAAAGTTAATCAATACTTTTTTTTTTCTTTATGTTATGCTGCCCCTTTGTCCTTTTGTTTGCGGTTAAAAGGACAGCAAAGGAGCACGCGTTACCGTAGCGCTCTGTTCGACTGGCGAACGCCAAATGACCGCTGGCAACACTCGGTCCTCGGTCCTTGGTCCTCGGCCCTCGCTCGCAACTCGGCCATCGCATGGTCAGTTGGGTACTCCCATTCCCCTTCGTCCTCCTCCCGACACCTGAGGGGGTAGTGAGTAGCTAACCACCATTGTCGACTGTTGCCGCACAATTGAAATGCCGCCAAAAAAAAGGCGTTTTTACCTAGAAGCCTTTTTGCATGGCGCATTATGTATTCCGATATTCGTATACTAGTTTGGCGAAGCCGTGTTTCCAATTAAAAGCGTTTCCTGGCACATCGTCCTTGAAATTGGCAAAACCCTACAAACAACAAGGTGCTTATGACAAGCGACGCATTTCTTCGAATTCTCATTCCTCTCGCCATGTGTCCAAAACCTGAGATGACTTCACGCATTTTCCCATTTGACATTGAAATATGGTTGGGTGGCGCTTAGCTGGAATCCTCTGCTGTCCAGTTAATGTCAATGGCCAAGGTCACTTGTAAGTTCCGCCTTAAGCAGCTTATTTGGTTGACGTGTGTCGCTGATAAGCGCAATTAATGAAGTAGGGAATAAAGCAGCCGAGCAACTAAGTCTCTTTCTTGGAAATTATCGAGTTGTCGCACATGAGAGGCGCCACCAAAGGTCGTGTAGGTTTTGCTATCTTCAAGGGCAATCTCCTAGTTGGTACTATTTAAACAACACTTATCAATATTAACATATTTCACTTGAAGGATTATTAATTCGTTCAGAGTGAGAGAGATATCAGAAAAATATAAATATAATCTAGATTAACCAATTGTCCATTCAGGCAATGATAATTTATAATCGACATCTCTGGAATCCAGAACATATTTGAGTTTGAAAGGGTCAAACTTTATTACTCAAATTAAACACTTTAACCCAATTTGTTGTGCTTAATATCAGAGAGATAACAATCAACATACTTTTCTCACAGATACTTGTACACGTGCAAAATTAGTACTTCATTTCCATGACCTTTCAATGACCCGTTCAAAATTATTGCAAAATTCACGTGTCTATTTTTGCATTTAACGACGCTTATTTAACTTGCTAACTGCGTCAAATTCAGTTCTAATCTACGCAGTTCCCGGCCTCAGGGCGCTATGAGGGCTTCCATTCCCAGTCAAAATAATGTACGCTTGCGTGCTTATAGGCACCAGCTGACCATGCCCTCCACAACAGGGTTTAATAATTTATTTACGCAATTTGTGACTGGCTTTCTTCGTGGACAATAACAACTTTCATTTTCAGTTCATCAGCCGGCATGCCGGCCACAAAATTCATTGACCCCTCACTATATTAGATGTTATGTATATATATTATAGCTATATTTCTCCCTTGAAACACCCAAAAAAAAATCTGTGCTGCACTTACTTGGGGCAACCTTTGATTTTGATGGGTTTTGGCTGGCTGGCCCACCAGAAGCTCTGTTTGCAGGGTGGTGCAGGGCACGGTTTGTCCTGCCACTTAAGTTGCATCTCCGTCACCTCCGTGCGTGTCCCGACTGTGCTGAGCAGATCCATTCCGGTGCCTTTGCTGCCCACTGGCACACGCTTTGGAATTGTTGGCATTATTTGTATTGTATTTGTATATCCACACTTATTGTTTATCTATATATAATTTTTAAGCTCTATTTTTATTATAAAGTTGTAGCTAAATATTCACTGTATAAAAAGTCTATAAACTGACACATTTTACAAAGCTATAGACTTGATTTTTTTTGTTTGTATTTGCACTTTTATCAAATTTCTTAAATATGTTTTCCGACATTTCTTATGTTTGGCTGCGTTGTATCCAAAATAAACAACAACTGCGGAATTTTTATGGTTACCATGGCTATTTATTGTCGGCATTGTTGCATTGTTGCATTGTCAAACTGTTGCCTTGCATGGGTTGGGATTCACAGATGCTTCAGCAGGAAAGATACTGCGTTTATCCTTGCTATCAGGAGTACGACGAATGTTAAAAGTAATTGAAACATTCCTTTATATACACACCTAATGTGTATTTTTACATAACATATGCCTATTTCTATGAATCTACTTGCTTTCGAGGAAGCACCAACTTGTTATTTATATCTACATAAAATGTATATTTTAATAACCAATTTTAAATATACAACCACAATTGAGTATTAAATTTGAATGGCAAGTAACACTCACCGCGCAAGACGAAATAATTGGAAACACTTGAAAAAATGTTTATTGCAGTGCGAATGTTTTAGCCACTGCTTTGCAGTCAGCAAAATAATTCTCAGTTTTACAACCATAAACTGCTTGACATATTAGTAACTGGGAAGTTAAAATAGTGGAAACAGGATATTAGCACAGTTTCGCACCTATTAAGTGAGTAGATTTTCGCACCTTGTAACTGCTTTGTACAGACATATAAATGAAGCAGTGCAGGGGGCAGTTTGCAATGCATTTAACACAGTCGATGTAAGCAGTTCATCGCACCTCAAATAAGCTCGCGGTTTGTACGCGTTTTTCATGCGATGATTGCGATTTGCGAACGATATGGTGCGTTAGAATCGCAAGGAACAATTCTATTGAACTGCATTCAAGGACTATGAGATCATCTAAGAACCTAAACACAGAAAATTTTACTCGGTTTCGAACAACAAAATTTGAGGCATACATTTGGGGGTACACAGGCGACGAGAAAATGAGTGTATCTTGACAATTTTCGTGTCGTTAGAATTGCAATCGAACAATCAAGCACATGAACGAGAAATATATACCAAGAGTAAAACTATTTACAATATATTATTTTATTGATTTATGTCTATATATCATAATACATGTGAAACATTTGTATTCTGCTTGATCCAGGTATTCGGGGCATGCACTTAAGTGTATGTCACGGAGCTTCCTTCCTCGAAAGAAGAATCTTCATTGTCCACTAGGATGTCCTGCATGTGTGTATTTTCTTGAATGATTCTGCAAATAGAATAAAGAAAAAATGTTAGGTACATTCATTATATAATAGTTACTTATAATATGCAATGATGATACTTTAAGTAATTTTAAAAATATACAAAGTATCGTTTTCAAATTTACTATTCATTTCTGCCATTTGCTGCAGATATATGCATGACATTATTTATTCACAGCAATTTAATGAATCTTTGATAGCGCTTCTGCTTTAATCTCGAAATCGCAGCTCATTTCATATTAATTAGATTCCCCTGCCAAAGCGATTTTGTATCGATACATGCTATATTCTCAGACGCTTGTCATTTGACCAGCCCTTGCAATCTGATCTGGAAAGGTATATGGGCAAGAACGTTTTGTTGAAATTACATGGCCTTACTTCATATTGTTTTGCCTATTCATTAACACTGAGACGCGCTGGAGGGCACTCATTGAGCAATGACTCGCCTGTCAACGATGACGTTTGACTTTATGCCCAGTCGGAGTCGGGAACGCAGAGGGAGAGGGAATCGTCTGATGGGGGTGGGTGATAATTGGTGTGAGCGTGTGTCGCCCTGTTTGCTTCTGGTGTCCTTTTGTTTGTACCCCTTTGTATGTACATACTTTAATTCGTATGGCTGCCTAATAAGATCACAGGGAATGGGCCGAGACGGAGCAAACATCAATAAGTGCCATGACGTTTGACATTTAGCAGCAGCTAGTCCCCTTGTCTGGTATTTAAAAGGTTAATGATGCCCACTCGAATGGCCACACAGGCTCAAAGCCTGACGACGTCGATGACGACGATGACGACGACGTCGACGAAGACAACGACGGCGACAAGGCTATTGATAATCTTCGACTGCAATTTCCACAACTTTTGTTGTATTCGATCATTTGCAGTGATAGGTAGACGGGGCTACCTTTCTGCGAAAGGCCCACAAAATTGTTGTGTGTCCCACTGTGTTTGTTGTCAAACAAATCATTTACAGATCTTTCTGTTCAACACACACACACACATGCGTAGGTGTGAGCTGCAATTTTCCAAAGAAAATCTAAACACCAACCAATCTCGCACACACTCTGCTCCCTCTCTCTGCCTCGGACAATTGAAGTCTCGCACTCGAGTTTTGATTAATTTATTGCCCTTTTGGGTACGAGTGGAGAGTTTGTGGCCGAGGTGAGGCTGAAATAAACTATCTTGGTACCGTTTGAGCCTCATAAAAAACATTTGTAGATTGTTCTATTCTGCGGGCCGTTTGCGTTTTTTTATGAGTTATTCATATGTTGCCATGGCGCCATGGCAAATAAATAAAAAATTGGTGTCATAAAAATATTGAAGTAACTATAAAAATGATTGATTTCTTTGAAACCAATATTTTAATATTTTTACTAATCAATTTATTTCAGTTCTGTACAAGTTGTTCTTACTATTAATCTAACTTACTAAAATTGGGAGAAGCTAAGAAGAAACCGTATTAAATTTTATTCTCAATGCATGCGAAAAAAAGTGAATCTCAGTTGCCAAATGAACTTTACACTTTTTTGTTGTTCTATTTCAATTTAGCCAGCAGCTTCTTTTTCTCGGTTTTCGAGTTTTAGTTTGTTTTTTTTACTAAGGGTGCAGAGTGAGCGAAGGGTAGTTGGACTCAATTATGAGAAAACGGTTCTGGATTCTAAGCTGGGCCCTGCCGCAAACATTCGCATCAATTATGCATACGCCAACGCATTCGGCATTTTGGTACACAGATGCAGTCCAAGCTAGCTAGAGACAAAGAGAGCGAGGGAGAGAGGAAGATGGTAAGGAAGGGACATAGAAACAATGGCCTGCAGCACAAGGGCTGCCTGCTTGTGCATCCTTTTTGTGCTGGCCTAAGCCACAAGTTTACCGCATGGCAAATTCGACGAATTTCCTGCGGTTTTGAAGCATTTCGGTTGGTTGGATTGGTTTGCTTGGGTCAATTGCAACTTTGATTGCTAGCGGGGTGTAGTTGGACAAGGTGGTTGGAGGAGGTGGTTTGGGGTTGAGGTTGGTACCAGTCGGTCGCTTGGCCGCAACAGCATTGGTCGAATTCAATTTATTGTAAATGGCAAAGGATTTGTTGTGACTCAAGGATTTGTGCATTCTAAATTTGTGTGCAGCTGTGCTAAGGCCTAATTTTGAAAACAGTTGTCATCGAGAAATGGGGTATCTCTTTCTCTTACCACCTCTTCGCCCTCTCTTTCTCTCTTTGCTCTGTCGTTAACATGGCACATCCGCATGTCAAAAATGTCGCACAAAAATCAAAAATGTCGTCAGAGGGGGCAGTCAAACAGGCAGGCAGACAGACATTAAGACAGATAGACAGACATGAAGCGTACCAGGAACCCGACATGTTCGGGGCCCTCGGCCCAGACCCAGACCCAAGACTCCACACAGAAAATCCAAAGCGAGCCAAGCAAAACTCAATAGCAAATTAGCAATTCCGATGCGGCCATTTATATTGTTTATTCTTATTGTTGTTGTTGTTGCTGTTTGCTGTTACTGTAGCGGTTGACGAACAGACGATCGCGTTTTTATTTTTATTTCATTTTCTATTTGGTTGATTTTTTTTTCGTTTTGTATGTTTTTTGTTTTTTTATTTTGTTTTTTTTGTTTTTGTTTTTATTTGTTTTGTGCGCAACGCTTCAAATAAACGCAGTTGTTTTTAAATTATTCCGCTCTGTAGTTTGGAAGCGATCGATGTTGTCTGTTATCAAGTCCCGACCCGAACCCGAGACCGAGTCCAATGCAAATTAGCTTTTGGAGTCAGGGAGCAGTCAGGGTATTACAATGTCTAATGTTTGACGGACTGACTGAGTGAATGACGGACAGACTAGCTGACTGACTGAAGCAGAACTATCTATGCTCACTTACCTCGTACATCTGTCAGAACCCCCCCCCCCCCACACAAAAAAAATGTTAAAACGTTAAAGAGCCATTTGTTTTGGCGAATGTTAGTAATCAATAATACCAGAAATATTTCAGTCATGCAAACTGTCCCAAAAAGCAAACCCACAAAAGCTTTGCGTGCTTTGCATTTCTTATAATTATATTTCTATATACATATACAAATATATATATATTTGTGAACGTATATATACATAAGTATATATGGGCTGTCATTAAAAGTCAAGCAAAATTTGTTATATATGTTATAATTTGGGTGCGCTTATTTATTTATTGTGACCATTTGTGAGAGTCGCCAAGCCACTAACGAGTTTCTCATTTCTCATTTCTCGCACAACCACACACCTGCAACACACGCAAGTGGTGTTCTGACACCGTTAGGCGCCACCACCTGTAGTCTAGTAGCGTTGCATGGGATAAGCATCACACTTTCACTTTGTGTCCAGGACAAGTGTTTTCCCAGAAGTGGTGTACCTGGTGCTGCACTTGCAATTCTCTTGCCACACTTGTCTTGTGATTCTTGGAAACGGTTTGACGTTGTAAATGATATTGTATTGGCTGATCGTAATCGATCTTGTTCTTAGTTTTGTTTTGGCCTCTTTGTTTTCGGTCATAACTCAATTAGCCAGAATATGTTTTGAACAAACTATGCGTACCGTTATTCGTGAGGTCTCCATTAGAGGGTGTTCATAATAGTTTGACCATACCACAAAATAATAGTCTCGTTGTCACTTCCGTTTCACCTGGAAGCAATGAAAATGTGTGGAAAATGTGGTTCCTACATGGAAGTTTACAGAGAACAAGTGTTTAAAGGATGTGCGTGACTGTCATCAGATGGGATATGAAGATGTGTCACGTAATGTTCGTGAAGGCGTGGGCTGCAATCGAGACACTATAAAGATTTGAAACGTGTGCTGACGAAAGGAATTGTCTTCTGGTGAATGTGAACAATACGATAACAATTTGTCTGGTTTACTGCGATCAGTTTGGCAGTGAAGATAAGCAAGAGAATCTATAAAAACAAAAATAAGTTATGTAAACGGAAGTGTTAAATCCAACAGGATGCGAACTAAACGGAAGTTTAGATGTTTCTTCTTGGTCTTTATTTGCCAAGAACTTTTTTTAAATAAAATAAATATATTCATGCGAATATATATATTGGCTATAAATTATAAATTGGAAGCAATCTTTCGAATGAATATATTAAGCAGCATTTAAGGGTGCTCAAAATGTAAAATTCATTCACTAATTTATTGAAAATTTATTTATTCAACAGTATTTGAATCATAATAAAGCACATTTTAATGCCTCTTAAGATTTGGTTTGTAAACAACAGTGAACTGCAATAACCTCTTAAGGAATTAATAATCAATACTAATATATAATTTTTTTGTGAAGTGACATATTAAATACTCTTAAGTCGAAAGTGTTAAACAATGTGTACTTTTAATGTAAACTGTACACAGCAGTAAACAGTTTCCACGCTTTATCCTTTCGTCATGAGTCCCATAAACAGTAGTTTCCTCAATTAATATCATAAAATCACTAGATTTTATAGCAATCTGCTTTTTCTTGCCTGCTTATTTTTACGATGCATACAAATTGATGTTTAATGATGCCCTTTCTCATACTTATAGGAGATGCCATATCTACTCATAATGCATATATGTATGTATATGTGACGGAACGATCTCACTTCATCAAACTTTCAACAGTCATCCACTTAATGTACAATCTTTTGTTTATTGTCAACATATTGCATTCGGGATTCAAGCAAGAAACATTTTGTAGCCCCATAAAATCAAAACCTATGCAAGAAATTAAGCAGCCAAAGCCAATCAGTGGATTGTTTTCGTCATTTTGGGTGGCGCTGCGTGGGGTGTCTCTGTTAGTGTCTCCGGACTGGTTCATAATGTTTATAACTTTCCTTTCTTGGGTTTTTTTTTTACATATATATATATATTTTATTTGCTTCGCATCGTAATTTTTGATTTTATTGATTGAGAGTTCGTCGCTTGGATTTTGGATTTTGGCCAAAGCGTTTTTTAATTATACAACAAAGAATACTTTATTTTTATGGCCGCAATGAAAGTTGGTAGCGTGTGATGATTAAAATGGGTAAATATGGGCGGCTACCCGAGCCCGAATATATATTTTTTGGAATAAGAAAATTTATGACATTACTGCCGCAAACAAAGGACGCACAGGAAGCGGGCTAAAAAAAAGAAGACGTGCCCAAACACAAGTATATATCAATGAAGTTGTCCTGGCCGTGTGTCCAGGATGCGCTTAAAAAGAAATCCCGTCCGTTTGCCGCTGGCCAAATGAGTTGAACTTCCGCTGCAGCGCGTGGCCAAGTTCTGTTTGCTGCTGCTGCTGCTGTGGCTGTTGCTGCTGCGTTGCTGCCACGCCCAATCACCCTAATGCAGTTGTCATATATATAAAATGTATACATGTATCTGGACACACACTTAGAGAAAAACGCTGTGCCTCATTCAAGTAGAAACTAACGTTTTCTTCTCAAACATAATTCTTTCAATAATTTTCTCGAATGATTCTGAATCGTTTTTGTTTTATTTATCTATAGATAATAAAATATGAACCAAATACAATAAATATTTATAAATATTAATTGCTTCATCGAGTTCCTGAATAATGCAATATCTTCAAATATATTAAGAATGTTACTGCATCAAAATGAAAGCAATCGAAATGCAATCGAAAATGTTTTTTTGAAATAAGAACTTCATTCCTAGGATCTCGAAGCTCGACAGTATTTTGCTGAGTGTATCATATATGAGTATCTAGCAACAGCTATGCTAATCGATGCCTTGCCTAACGGGGCAAGAACCAGAGTTGGCTATGGCTCAGTTAGAGCAGAAGGGATGGGGTTGGGAATGAGAGGGGTACTTGTCTAAGCAAGGCGACGCCATTTGCAGTTTCACACTTTTTTCTGCCATGGCTTGTACCATTTTTTATGGTCAAGCGTGCCAAATTTGTAAAATGCGTCAGCGACAAGTGTAAAGTAGATTTTTTGTTGTATCTGTAGTGGTAGTTGTTGTTGTTGTTGTTGTTGTAAGGCTTGCATAATGGTTGACAGGCCATTTTGGCATCTGCGCTCACAAATACCGCTTTAGAAACTTTCATTAATTTGTGCAATAAATCAAATGAATTTTACTCAAAACAATCAATATCTAAGACGAGCGGCCAATTATTAACAAATGCCTGATGCCACTGCTATGGCTGGCAATAGGCACTTAAACCACTGCAACAACAGAAACAATCACAGCAACAATAGCAACAACAACCACAAACTAAACATATCAATAAAAGTCGGCACGCAAACAAGCGATTGACACGCAAAAACACATTTAAAATTGATTAGCCAGCGGTCAGCGCGGTCCCAATGGAATCCACCTTATAAGCATAGAAGATGTCTAGACATACAAATGGCCCCGGTGTGACATTTGCCCCTGGGGCCACTATTTTTTCTTTTTCTTATTTTATTTTTGGAGACTCTCCTCCCCAATTTTATTCCTCTCACATCTCTCGCTATCTCACTTGCTGTGTCGCGTGCTATGCACAACAATACAAATTTATTTTGGCCAACAATTTTGAACATTTGTTAAAAGAGAAATAACAAGTATATTGGGTATTTCACTTTGTATGTTTCTATGAAAGTTTTTATGCTCTTTAATGGTTTCATACAAAAATCATTCGAATGATCCTTAACTTATTTTGTTTTACTGCATTTTCAGATTTGATTTCCCTTGCCAATAATATATATGTATGAGTTTCATATATCAAAGAACTTATAAAGATTGCAACTGTTATGTATAACTATGAGTACTGGATTTGCTACAATTGTATTTAATGGCAACAAGCAACAATTCTTTTCGAAAAGTCGATAAAAAAAACCGAATGCATTTCCCTAATTTGCGCTGAAAATGCTTTAAACGTGTTCAAGCCAAACAGAATACTCTTTAGGTGGACAAGTTTCGAAGACAAGTCATATTGCCTTGCTTTAAGGGTATTTTAACATGGAAAACTTGAGGCTGCCTCTAACTGATAAGCAAAAATGTGCGTTGCTCGCCCGCGGGCTTTATAAAAAACTGTATATATATAGATTGGCTTTTGTTAGTGGAGGGTAGTCTTTGATCGCCACGGTTGGGTTTCACTCTCAGTTTCGTGGACGCGGAGGGGCATAATTATTGGGTCAGCATTTGGGGCTACGTGCGTCGTCATAACGGACGCAGCGCAAAACTAATTTCGGTCTCGGAGCCTGGCCCCTCTTGAGGCTATAGCATTTCCAGTAAACGCTGCGCACCTTTTGCTTAAGCTCAAGAGTTTATGTTGTTCGCATCATCTTCTGCTTCTTCTTAAGTTGTGGCATCTTATGATTTATTAGCTTTGATCAATTTGATGGATATTTTTTGGATATGTTTCGTTATATTGTTTTTTTTTTGTTTTGGCAAAGCAATCGATCCCGGCCAACAAACTAAACGGGCAGTACTTCCAGCAAGTAAGTATGTGCCTACCTTAAGGGCTTTCCAAAAAATGCTTAAACCAATTTTCACAAAAGCGCGCTTAATTAAACGGAATCCCACTTCCCTTTCCCTGTATCCCTCTCACCCTGGCTGCCCTCCTTCCGTCTGCTAAAGGCTTTCAGTTGGAGTTTGCAGCCTGAGCTGCCTTTGGATACACAGCTTCAATGGTGGTCGTCGCCCCAGAGACACGATAAACGCGTACAATTGTTTGCACTTAAGATTTTTACACATGATTCAGTAGCAGGGAACTGACTGAGACTGAGGCCGATGCCGAGACTGAGGCTGAGATGCAGACAGTTACTGGCGATCCATGCGCTTTTGTGTCCTGGCAGTCATGTCTGCATATGTTGCACTGGCACTCAAATCACAGTCAGCGCTCCAGACTCAGTAGCGAGGGGATCGTCCGCTGCTTGTTGCTGTTGTTGTTGTTGTTCTATCAGATGCAATATTTGCTAACGAATAAATTGGCATTTCACAAGTTGCCCTGACAGACGACTGCCAACTGACTGCCTCCTGGCTGACTCCCTGGCTGAGCAGCAGTAGCAGCAGGAGCTGCATGGCTGGCTAAACTGGTTCGGCTTGCTCCGCTACACTTTGATAAAAGAATACCTCTAAATATACAAAAGTTGTATTCGCTCAGATAATTACAAATCATTTTTGTTAATTAGGACTAATTTTCTGTGCCCAAAAAACCTATTTATTACCAGTAGAAAGAAAAAACAAAGATGTTCAGAAAGTGATTTTAAGCTTTTCAAAGGAGCTAAATGTCAATGAAAAGAATTGTTTTTTTTTTAGTGTACACCCGCCTTTGCCTGTATCTGGCTGCTTGGGCAGCCAACATGCATTGCAATCATTTTTGTTGAATCTAAAATTGACGCATCGCGGCTATGACTTCGTCATTCTTGTGTTTTGCTGCAAAACTCCGGTTGCAGCATCCAACTACCGTGTTACGCGAGTCCGCCTAACCGGGCGGTTGTCCACTGGGCTAAAATGGCCAGCGCGTCGCGCATTTTTCGACGACATCTGAATCTGATTAGAGAGAGGCCCAGTGCCAGTGGCAGTGGTAGTGGCAGTGGTCAAAGCCAACTCGTCGTCGTCGTTCAAGTTGACGTTGACGTGCAGTCTAACAATAACAACAACAACAACACCAATAACAACAGCAGCAGCAAAACTGAACCGCAGGGAACTGCAATTCAAGGAAGGCAGCCAATCTACCCCTTTTCCCTAGGTTGCACACTGGTTTTCTTAAGCCGACTAATCAAATTGTTATTGGAAATTGTAGCAGATCATGTAGCATGCAGTCATATTAAATTGTAGAAATGTATTAAATGCCAAAAAACTAGAAGCTGTATCTGCAGACGAAACTTTGTCCACTTTTCTTTATCCTTTTGTAACAATATTAATGACAATAATCTTCAAAATAATAATCTTAACATGTCTTAGAATATCAATAAAAAGAGTTCTTGTGTCTTTTCTAATAAGTAACTTGTTAAAAAATAATTGCAGTATTAACTGCATAGAATGAGTTTATTTTAAGCATATTTGGCCTAAATAATTTATTAAGACAAAGGGTTCCACTGTGCAGATGGGTGCCCCGTGGGGGCTGAAGCGTCATTTCAGCCTGCTTCGACAGTTGGTGTTGTTGCTGCTGCCTGTTTTACTCAGAACTGTTGCCCTGTTTCGATATGCCCTAAACAATATTTTGTGGCATTTGGTCGCACACATAAATTCCATGTCATTGTCATATGTATGTTTCTGCCCCTTCAACGAGCTTTTTGTTTATTTTTTGATAACGAAAAAATTATTTATAAAATCAAAATGCGCGCGCGCAGCTTTTGTATTTTGTTTCTGCTTTTTTAGGCTGTTCTTTGAACTAAGCCACGTTTTGTACTTTGCATAAATTGAGTTCATCTCCGTCTCGCTCACTCCCATTGCCTTGGGAGCTGTGCCATATCCTGTGCATAATCGTGTCCTTGTACAACAAAAGCAATTGCTACTGTTTGCCGCATTGGCTGCTTAGTCGTGGTCATCATGTGGCATATATCATGTCGTCGAGGCGCAGCAGCAGCATCAGCAGCAGCAGCGGCAACAAAGTCAAACGTTGCCACGCCCCCGCCTTGTCTACTGCGCCTGCGCGGATTCGACTCGCTGGCAAGTCTCGAGCCGCCTGCTCGAAAATTTACATAAAATTATGCAAAATCATGCAATGCGCTTAGTGTCTGTTGTAGCCCCTCGTCCCTCGCCCCTCATCCTCCGCATCGCCTCCTGTATCTCCTGTCCGCCTTTTGTGCGCCTGAGTGCGCTCGTTTTATGAATGGAATCGCCAGTGCAGGCTGCTGGTTGCTGGATGCTGGCTTGAGATGAGGACCATGGAGGATGCCAGCGATCGAGCCCGGTTGGTGCCTGCAACTTGTTGCCGCTGTTGTACATTAATGAAATTTGTTAGTATCACGACTTTTATGCCTGTTGCCTGCCAAGTTTGCTTTTGTTAGCCAGTTCCATGTTTTTTTTTTCTTCTCGTTCTTTTGTTTTTTTGGTTTTTATCTCCGCGATTTTCGATCTGTGCATTAAATTAAAATATTTATAATATGAATACTTTGCATAGATTTGCAACGGCACCGCTTTTGCAATAGATACAGATATAGGAGGCTTAGTCCGTAGTACGATTTTTTGTTGCCGTTTCGCGAGCAAATTTACTAAATGAAACATCAAAGTAATATTTGCGAATTTTTAATGGACGTTGTCGTAATTTCGGTCTTTTGTTCTTAAATCGATATAAAGCTAATAAGTTATGGCAGTATGTTGTTCATGATATGTGTAGAGATGCGAATTTTAAATAGATTTAGATTAGATCTCAATATAAACAATTTTTTTTTGCAAAGCGTTAGGCTTGTTTTCAGTTTTGTATCAAACTCTAAAATAAGTATTTATGTTTGCATACTTTCTAGAGTAAATGTTAATTAATCAAAATGAATTACGAGCACATTAAGTAAAATAGTTGTGGATTCTGTTGAATTAGAACTGCAGATGGGGACTGCCAACCCAGGTGAAGTAACTCGACAGTACTCGATTGATAGCATCTCTCTTTTTTTTCGTACAGCTGCAACAATTGCCTCATCTTTCTACCTTTGCTCCAAAACCAGACCCAGCACATCTTCGCTGTTGTTATTGTTGTTGTTGTCACATCTTCAGTGCTGTTTTCCTGCAATCGGATCTACTGCTGTTGCCAACATACAAAAGCAATGTCAATCAAAGTTTTGTCACAAATCTCGCAGCCGAGAGTTGCCGAGTCGCAGCCGTCGCTTGACGCATTTAATCGCTCTTTTTAACATATCGATCAGCGTTTGGGGGGATCGGGAAAGGAGGGCAATGGGAGGGGGGAGTCTGCAGTTGCAGCCACACTCTGGCAACATGATGTAAAAAAAAGAAAAAAAAACCCAAACTGGATAGCGTTTAGCCAAACGTTGATGCGTATCTGACGCGCTCTTGGGGATGGGGATGAGGATTCCTATTGCGATGTGGATGTGGATTTGATGTGGACGAGGATTGGGTTGAGTCTTTGGGGGGTTGGCTGAGCAGAAGTAGCTGCAGCCCACGGCAACTGCTTATGGTTTAAATGCCGATGACTTTTGGGCTTATCGCTTAACAAACGACACAATCCAATGCAGCAGCTGAAAGGGCTCTGCGGGGGCACCTTACACAGGTGGGGGAGGTAGGGGATCTGTGTGCTCTATCGTTGTAATTTATGACAATATATGCAGCGTTAATGTCGTTTGGACGCATCGTTGATCGATGTCTGTCACTCGTCGTCGGTTCGACTCACTGCCTATACGGATGCTGACTGCTTATATAAGTGTCTCAGTCTCAGCACTGTGATTGTTATCACAGACCAAGAAAGAGAGAGCGAGCTCTGCCCTCGACCACATCTTGGAGGAGGAAACACTCGTTGGGGAAGGGTAAGGAGAGTAACGACGACATATTTGGCACCGCATAGCTTCAACATTGCTTTCGTTCGATCCACGTCTGATTATCAGCGGACTGCTGCATTTTAATTGATTTCGGTGGCGATTTGCATGATCTAGAGCGACGTTTGCCTAAAGAGGCCAATCAAGCGCATGTTTTATGGATGTCAAAAACAATTGCTACATATTCTAAGTGCGGATCGTGCATTGCGCAAGTTGTGACACGATATATATGTATCCATATACATAAATATGTATACTCAGTTATATTTCCTTCACATGCAAACTGCCATTCAGCCTAAAATCAAAAACCAATGCCAAATGTGGAAGAAATACACTATAAAAGTATCACAACGACATATTGGTGGATTGAAAGTCTACATCTTAAAATAGATATTTTAATTGTGTTTTGGAAGCTGTCCCGACTTGCACAACATATTTGATATTTACAGGCTTTAGTTAATATCTTTACAAATCTTATTTATTTAGAAGCTTGCCACAAATCAATGACTTGGCTTTATATATGGCTAATAGTCATACATACACACACTGTATATACATACATACATAAATATGTTGGTAAAAGTTACAGCGCCAACAAATCAATAATCGCAGCTTCCAATCTCAGTGATTGGTGATTAGTTTTTACCCATATCAAGCCAATAGTTTTGGCATATTCTGGCCTTGGGCGTTACAAACATGATAAGTAAGCTATAGATATTTCGCGTTGTGTCAAGGGTATATGTATATGTGTGCTTGTGTGTGTGTGTATGTGTATGAGTAAATACAATGTTGTCCATATAATTTATGCACTGGCCGTTTTGGCTGGCAGCGCAAATAAGGGCATGTCTGGCCAGTGGCCATCAGCTGCGATTGCAACCAGGACATGCTTGCCATGCATGCAGCAATGCGGCAGCTCTTGGCCTTCAATTAAACAGCAACACACAGCACCAGCAGCAGCAGAAACACCAACAACAAGAGTAAAAGCAGCAGCAGCAGCAACAAAAACAACAGCAGCGGCAGCAACGTAAAATACAATAAATAACTGGACGGGGCCAGCAAATGAAGAGATATAAACCAAGTCCCACTTCTCTTTTGCCAGGCGTCCCCTGTCTGCCTCTTCCCCTCACCTATCTCCATTCCCTCTCCCTGCACACCCCTCGTGAGTCGAGCCTTTGTCTGCATACGCAAAACTTATGAGGAGGCCAGAAGAAAACCGTGGCCAGAAAACGCCCTAAAACGTACACCGATCGCTTAGCTGATGTTGTTGTTGTGGTTGCTGCGTTTTCGCACGCATCGCCAATCGGTTGCCCCTGCCAGCAGGTAGGAGGGGAGAAGGGTTTTTGGCTACAGAGGGGAATTGGGCAGGTGGACGGCGGATCGAGGTGATTGCTGGTGAAAAATTCCATTTGTGACAATGATAAAATAGTTTAACCTCGACAAAAATCGCGTTTTGAATTTGAAATGCGAGTTTTTTTTTTTGTTTTTTTGGCGTTTCGCTTCAAAAAATGTATTTGTAGTTGTTGTTGTTGGGCCCGAGCCCGAATCCGGGCTACTGTTGTGTAGTTTACTCCATTGCCTGAAGGCACCACCGCTGCTTTTAGCTGCTGGGCATTATTTTGGTGACAGTCGTCGAGACGTGGTCGTCTGTTGTTGTCGTCGACATCGCCATCGACGTCAGCCCATGACGTCGTCCGATGGATGGCAGACATCCAGTGTTGATGACATTTGTGGAGGCGTCAATGCAAGCAAAGGCAAAGGCAAAGGCTATTTTTTGATTTTGGACACATTCAGAAGCGTTTAGATTCTGGCTGGAGTGTATCGTAATGTCAGCAAACAGAAAATTAGTATAAAGTAAGAAACATTCAAGTTGAATTTCATGTCCATCTACTGATAATTAATAATATCAAAAGAATAACAAATTTAACAAAAGAGTTCAGTTCTGATACCTAAAAGTCTTATTAAATTGTTTGCCAATTTTGTAGTCACTCATTACACTTTTGACTGTGTGCAACTTTGTAGTCCTTTCATGGCGTCCATGTCTACTAATGTCAACTGCTCAACTGTCTGTCCCACCCCCTTTGGCTGCCTGTGTCATTTTGTTGATGACGCGACGCCAGCAGCAAAGTTGTCGCTGTGTTTTACCGCACTAAAACCAGTAGCCAGGGGCAACAGAAGCGGATAGCATATCATAAGTTGAAAACATATTTTGACTACGAAATCAGACGGCGCAATGCAAAATCCCACACGACAGTCAGAGCGTGTGTGTGTCAGTGTGTGTGTGTGCGATGACAATATAAATAAAATAATTGCCGACATAAATAAATTCAAAACTCTTGTACACAATATGCATGTTTGTCGACGCAAAAAGCGCCGCTGTTAAGTTTTTTGCGCTTTTGTGCGTGGAACACTTTTTATGAATTTAAGTCTTTTTTGCAGCTGTTGTTGTTGTTGTTATTGTTGACGCTATGTGCGCAAATTGTTAATGGCATTTTGCATGCAGAGACACACACAGACTGAGCGCTGGGTGCGGACACGGGGCGGAAATTAAAGTGCAGTGCTAGCTTTCATTGTCTCCCCGAAAAAACAAAAAACGAAAGACTTAAGACGCAAACTTGCCCAAGCAACTTAAGGCGAGTGCATTGTCGACTTTTGCTTAGCGTGGCGGCGCGTGTTTTGGGACAAATTCTATTTTTATATCAATTTAAATTCAGCCAATTGTCAAGGTGTGTTAACCAACAACAACAGCAACCACAGCAATGGGGCGAAGCAAGACAACAACAAAAATTATGTCTGCATTTTCGCGCCTGTTTTGCGGGCAAATTGACAACAATTGCCAGCTATTAGTGAGTTATGTATGTCTGCTCGTGTACGCTGATTTATGCCAGTGGAATGTCTGTCAAGGGCGTGGACAGTTCAGGGCGTTTAAATCGTTGATTCCCTCCGCGAGCAGAGCAGAGCAGAGCTAAGTTGCTCGAACTTCCGCTTTTTAATTGAGTTCAAAATGCGCAGACGCCTCATAAAAAATGGCACAAAATACATAAAAGCAGTAGATCAGAGTGGTGTGATACGATGCTATGGATGAGACGATGTGCACAACTCGAAAGAATCGCCTTCGCCGGGCAGAGGAAGTTTGAGTTCATGCATATTAATTAGGAGCTTAACCTGTGCCATAAAAGAGCGGCGTCTTCGATTTTATATGCAGCCAAATTGAAAATAAAATTTATTTTATTGCTCTCAGTTAGTATTCCCGCGACTTCTCCCACCGCACACCCCTCACAATGTTTGCACATTTTTCGCACATTAAGCAAGAGATTAACACTTGAGCGTCGTTGTTTTGAATCGTGGCACTGACACTATCTGGTGCATCGCACAGATTAAGATTTGTGGGCGCACAGTTGCAAGCGGCTCAATTTGTTGCAGCGCTTCTTTATGGCATCACAGTCGTCAGTGGCAGTGGTGATGCCACATTTCGTTACCAAATCTGGTGCGCCCGCTAAGCCTCATAAAAGTCAAAGTAGAAGTGGCATCAGGGGGAAAAGGGACTCTTTTTTAATGGCGATCATAAAATGGCTAACACTGGCGTCAATTAATTTAGTTGTGGGTACAGTGGGACAGTGCAGGTAGGAAGCAGCAGGCAGAAGGTCGTAATGCACAGCAAAAGGAAGTCATCAATCAATTCTATGTTCCAGCAACAATCCAGTCGTTGACTTTATAGATAGTGAGAACCTTGCATTGTTAGTTGGTATGTCTCCTCGACAAGTTATATAGCCTTTTCTGTGAGATTGCTTATATTAAACTTTCTTTTCAGTTAAAGTACTTAAATATATATTTATAGATGTATATTTCCTTGTGCACATTTTTCTTGTTTTCATTTGTGAAATGTTATTTGCGTTATATGCGCCAATTAGACAATAAATAATGAATTTATTGTGTGTGAGTGTTGTGCGGCTAATCCACATACACAAGCAAACATACATATATACATATATTATTTTTAATTGCACAAGTAGCTGGAGCAGCAACTACAACAACAACAACAACAACAACAACAATTTGGAGTGCAATTTTCTCACACACCTCGCTTCCCTGCAGTTGCATGAGCAGCGGCAATTAAACAACAACGAGCCTCATGTTTTTGCAAGCTTTTCTTTCACTGATTACTATATTTAAGCATTTAAAGCAATAAAACAACGAAACGGAATAAAAACGAGTAAGAGGCTTGTGGGCGAAATAGAGCGGGTGGGTGGGCAAAATCAATAGGCATGCGAAAAATTTTCTGCCTTCAATACACACATATAATGACTCATTGTTGCTGTTTGTTTGCTGGCCATGAAATTTGTTGTTGATGTTGTTGTTGTGGTTATTGGCGCAGGCAAATTGCCAAATATTTTTGTGTGCACAATCAATTAGCACTCGCATTCGTTGGAAATTTTTCCAAGCTTCAAAAATAGCTATTTACGATCTCTCTCTCTCTCTCTCTCTCTCTCTCTATATATATATATCTGTATCTCCCTGTGGCTGGTGTCTCTGTTGTCTTGTTGCTTGTTTGCGTTCTTGTAGTTAGTGTTCGTGAGCGGATTGTCTAATTGGGAGCGCGATTGAAAATCACGTGCAGTGCTCGACAATAGAATCTTTGTCGTTAAAGTTTTTTTTTTTTTTTTTAACGATTTTGACGTAGCTGCAGGTGCAAACTGTACTCGCAGGCATGTTAATATGGCCGCCATGGTTAGTTGTAATTGTTGCTGTTGGCACAGAGCAATGAAAACAAAGCGAACGAACGTATGTACAAAATGTGAGTATGAAAAGCACCAAAAGACACACACACACTCACACACACACACACACACTCACACTGGTGCACTTGGGCGGCAGTCAGTGAACTCGCATGGCCGCACGAATAACGTTTCGTGACAGGCAGCAGCACAACTACCAACAGCAAACATACACACAATACCAACTACAATTGAAGGTTGAAGTTACATTGCCTGTGCGTGTGTCGGTGTGTGTGTGTGTGTGGTGGTGTGCGTGCATCGCCATTCGGGCGTACCAAAAACCCAACGGAGGCCACACTGCAATCGACCCAAACCATACGCCCCCTTCTTAAGCGTTAGCTGTTGCTATTGTTGTTGCTATTGTTGCCCGTCTTTTCTCTTTAAATGCATTGTTATTATTATTTTTATTATTACATTATTGTGTATTTCAAGTTTGTTTGGAGCCGTGTTGGGTCTGTTTGCCTCCAATGACTTCGTTTTGATTGAGGAAATCACCGTTGTCACATTGAAAATGCAGTGAAATTTTTTTAAGGCCATTGGCAGCGCAAAGTGGGCGTGACTTTTTGTGTGCATTCACTGTTTGATTTTAGCTGAAAGTGGCAATGAATTTGAAGGATTTCAGAAACAAGTGTAATTTTCTCCATTTAAAACACAAAAGACTTAGGCAACGAACTTGTTATTGGCGAAAGGTTATTTATTGTTTTCGAATGTTTAAGCCAAACATTTAGAGCAACTAGAAACAAATGACTTAGGCAACGAACTTGTTGTTAAATACAAAGCGACAAGTTGTGTTGGATGATGTTTTTGTTTTGTTTTAATTTTATTTGATATTGTTGTTGGACTGTTTCGTATGACAACATAGACTTGTAGGCTTGATTGCAGTGACCACATTGCTGGCTAGCTCAGATCCCGCCGCGATGTCTGTCAACGCAGTCTGCATTGCAGAGCCCCATAAAAATTAGCTGCGCCGGCTGCTGCTGTTTTTATGGTGTTTCTCTACGATTTTATAACGCCGACTCTTTTGTATTTGTTGGGCGCGTGTGTGTATGTGTGTGTGTGTAAGCCGTTTCCTTCGACAATATTTTCAAATTAACAACATTAAAAGCGACCTTTTAATTAAGTTTCTTCTCTCTGTCTCATTTGGCATTGGGAACTTTATTGATTTCTGTTATTGCTGTTGTTGTTTCTCTCATCTGTTTGTTGTTGGTTTGATTTGCGTTAAAACTTTTAACTGATTGGCTGATCAAGTTTTTTCTTTAAATTTTTTTTATTTTGTGGTGGATTTTCGATTTGGAGACACATGTGAAAGCTCTGTTACAAATCGGCTTCGTTAAACGATGTTAACCCACACCACAACACAATAACCAGCCAGCACCACCTGCAACCACAAGCTGAACCACCTTAGCTTTCGCTCGTTATCGCTCTGACCTCTTGGGCCGGTTCGTTTAATGGCCCGAAATGATAGCCACAACGAAAACCAAACCAAGCCAAACCAAACCAATCCAAAGCAAACCAAATCTTTCCCATGATTGTCGCCAAAGTGTTTTCGTATCATACATCGAGACTACGTGTCTTTGTTGCTGTTATTTGTTATTTGTTATTGCTTGCTGCTGGCAGTTGCCTTTCGACTATTTTTATGTATACGCGCCTCACATTTATGCTCTGTGCTACAAAGTCCCCACAACTTATCCGATACTCATCAAGTTATCCATCAAGTATTGCCCCTACGCTTCTTCTTGTTTTTTTTTCTCTTTTTTTTTGGGTTTTTTGTCCCCCTCTTAGCTTGGATAGATGTTGCTGTATGTGTGTCTTAGGCGCTTAAAGCTTTTTAAGGGTTTTTAAGATTTTTATCTAACAAACTCGCTGTGCATACTTAATTATGTATTTTGAAATGTGAGACAGGTTGGCATGGGCATCGGGGCCTGTTGGTATGGCCACAAAAAACGTTCGTCTTTTTTTTTTTGTTTAGACAAAGCTACTGGCGTTGACAACGACGACCGCAAGTGGACGCGTCTTCTTGAGGGAGGCAAACGGCAGGTGCAGCTGATTGCTCAGATTGAACTCCGATTGCCTGGAAATACATAAATACATACATGTGTTCCTGGGTAAATGACACATATATCAAGCGTTTTTTGTCTTTTACTAGCATTCTTCATTTCGTACTATTTGCTTTTCTAACACACCAAAAAATACAAACTTCTGTTTTCATATTGTTTTCAGTTCATCCCAATTGCAGCTTGGGCATAATAGATTGCTCTCGTGTCTCGTGGGCTTGTCTTCAGCTCTGTGAATCATGCTGTTCGCATTGCCCTTCAGCACACTTTAAACAATTCTGTGCAACATTTATTTGTACCCCCGCTCCTTAGCCTGTGCGGCAACAAGTATGCAACCGCCCCAATAAATAATTTATGCACTGGAATGACACTTGCTCATGACCTTATCGACGTCTCCGGCAACGACATCGTCGTCTAGGTTTGGTCCGTTGGCTTGGCCAACAACAAATTGGCCAGCGGCACACATTGGCCAAGCAGCTAAAGCCAATAACAACAATTAAGCACACACGACCAGTAACAACCACAACAACAGCAAACAACAACAGCAAACAAGAACAGCAAACAACAACAACAAGGCGAATTGTATTGTTGCCATTTTTCTTTATGGCTTTATGCGTTTTGGCATAGAGTTCGAGTTGGCAACGCAAATAAATCAATTTATTTCAATTATAATTATAGGCCCGAGTGCAGTTTTCATTCAGCCTGCTGCTCTGCTCCTTTTGCCCGAAGTGCCTTGCGGCATTTTTTGCATTCACATTCGTATTCATATTCATGGATTTTTTTTTTATTTTTAAGGAGCGCGTGGCCAACTGCTTATTACTTTTGTTGTGGCCCCAAACAGCATACGCCCCCTGCTTTTATTGTTGTTGTTATTGTTGTTATTGAGGCGTACTTTTGGCCAATTGTTGAAAAATGAAATGGTCTTGCACATAGTTATGACTCGAATCTACCATCTCGCATCTTCGTATCTTGCATGTGGCATCTTCTGTCAGAATTATGCCTGCTTCTGGCTAGCATCCACAAGCTGTACATTTTCATTGATTTTAATCCATAAAGCTGGTCAAGTGTCTGTTATTTATTTTATACGCTACTTCACAACTTTATTTAAGTGCCCCCTAGGTCGCAGATTATATGCATTACGCATACGAAAAGCCCAGCAAAGTCAGTTGCAGTTGCTTTCAGTGGCTTCACTCGTTGCAAATTAACTCATAGCTGAAGCCTGATCAAGTTGCCTCGTCTTCTTGCGATACTTTAAAGAAGATGTATTAGCGGTATTGTAAAGCTAAATAAATCCATTCAAAAACATACATTTAACCTATAATATCGCATGTAGACAGTTTCCCACTATCATATCTTGGGCAGGATTCAACCGATTTTAAAAAAGAACGGCTTTCTTATCATAATTTGAACTGTAGAACAATTCCATAATTAAATTAAAAATCACGATTTCGACTCAAAACTAATGGATAAAGTCTGTCTTCAAAACTAGTACATCGGGAGGGTTCTAAGTTTCGTAGCTTCATAAAGTGGTAAAAACTCAGCAAATTTTCAAAGCAAGAATTTTTTAATCATAGATTCACTCTAGACCAGTACTACATTTAAGTTTGAAAACATGATTTCGATTCAAAATTCAAATAAAAACTCGTTGCTTAATATTGACTCCTGGAGTGGGATCAAATTTTCCAGTATCAATACTTGGTCAAAACTCAACTGATTTGATCAAAAGCAAGGGTTTTTGATCATGGCTTGACCTCTAGATCCATCTCAGCAATCAAAGTTGGCCAACGGTTAGACTGAATACAATGTTTTAATGTTATATTACTTGATGCCTAATGTATTGTTTATTTTGTGTGTTGACGCAGTAAGCGCCGCTGCTCCTGGGACCGGGCATTATGTCGTATCATTAAAATATTTTATGCTGGCTTAAGTTATTATGAGAGACGTTCGTTGGCTACTGTTAAATGAGCACGTTGCTGCTTTGGTCAGCCGGTGGAAGGCACTCCCTTCTAACAACACTTACAAGTGCTGGAAATATTCTAAAAACAACAGCAACAACAGCAACCGCAACAAGAAGAAGAATAAGAACAACAACAAGCTGTAGAAGCAGCAGCAGCAGCCACAACAATAATAAAATTGAAACCGATCGTCTCTTAAAAATGCGTGGCACGTCGCGCAGTTTATTAAAATAACTTGGCAGGCAGGAGGGGAACTGTGGAGCCATATCACCTGCTATAAGAGATTTTGCGGGCAAAGAAAAATTAGTTTAATCATAAAAATGCTCGACATCGACAGAAGCAGGCAGCAGTAGACTCTAGAGGCAGCTACCTGTTTTGAGCAAGAAGATGACTTCAATTAAAAGCTTTTAACAATATCACGTACGGCAAATCGCAGAGGAGCAGATGAAGAACAAGAAGAAGCAGACGCAGAAGCAGCAGAGCCTGATTACATCACAACAGCAGCAGCAGCCGCAGCCGCAACATAGCAGAGTCTGCGTCGCCGTTGCAGTCCTGTGGCGGTCTCTCAATGAGTGTGCGTCGCGATGCGTTCCAACTTGCCTGTCTTTCATTATCAGGTGTAAAGCATCGCGAGCGCGGGGAGCTGCTGTTGAAAACGCGTTTGTGTCTTAAGTCTTTTGTTTTTTGCGCGCGTTTTTATTTTGTTTTGTTTTTTGTTTTTTGCTTTCAGCTTCACCTTATTAAAGAAAGCAACTGAAATGATAGCATCGCCCCCAGAGAGAGAGAGAGAGAGAGAGAAGCACATCCAGTCTGCACGTGCTTCTTTTGTACACCCCCGTCGACCTGAGTTTCTTTTTCAGACTTCGCGCCGACGAAGATCAAAGCGCGTTATCCTTGCACGCTGTCTTGGGTTGGATATGTCACGTTGGGGCGTCAAGACGTTGCTTTGTCGGCGGAAACTCTGTACTGTCACTGGCCCAAAAAAAAACTTAATAACAATAACAGTTAAAATAATACCACTAAAAAACCAAAAAAAAAAAACTCGTTGATAAAATTCGGCGCATGCGCAACCGGTGGCGACCTCCGTCAGCGTCTCGTTTCGATTATAAAAATTTCATTTATGTCTTATGGGCGATTTGCAATTTCTGCGCAAATTGTTGTTGCTGCTGTTGCTGCTGCTGCTTTTTACGGTAAATAAAATGCCTCAATCATTGGCGCGTGCGTTTACACAATAAAAATGGCGTTTATGTTTCAATTAAAAGGCGTTGTCAAAATTGTGCAATCGAAAAGCACTTTAATTACGGCACCCAGAAGACTTCTCACATACGAAAGGCTGATATTTCAGAGGCCGCACGTAAAGTGAATGTAATTTTTGTGGACACTTTAGGAACTCTTTTAAGAGAGTTCCAAACAACTTTTCCCGATATATTTGCTTAAATCATAAGCTAGAATCCTTTATTTAGGGGGTATGCAGGGGGAGACAGGATAGCATGAGAGTTTTGCATAGATAAAGAGCGGCTAAGATTATGATGTGTGAAATATTTCTAATTCGGCCTATCCCTTAAGAAAAATTTGGTACGGCTTTTCTTATTAAACAAATTATTAAAGCTTAACTTTATTTAAGTTTAGATATGAAGATGATAACCCCAGGTAAGTAAAATGCTAGTTATGCTATTTTATCTTGCTAAGGAGTCGTTTTATAGCACACCTAACGAAATTCACCACATTCACTGAACTAACTGCGTGTGGTTTGTGCATTGGCTAAGGTAAGGGTTAAGGGTGAACTTCCGTTTCCGATTAGAAACACACGCTTAAGCTGAAAGAGTTGATTGGCCTTTGATGTGTGCCAGGCTGTGCTCAGGCTGCTGAAAACAGTGTCAGTCGGAAAATGTTTACTGGTTTTTTGTATGCCGCACTGCTAATGATATGCACCCCTGGCGTGGCCTGCTCCCCGTACCCCGTTCGCTGTTTCCCGTTCCCTTGCGGATATCAGTCGAAGCGTTTGTTTTTTGTTTTCGAAGGAAACAAACATGCGTGCCGTAGTTGTAGTTGAAGTTGTCGCCTGCAGTTGTAGTTGTCGTCTTTTTGATGTTGCTTAGTTGTTTTTTATGTCGCTCTCAGTCCCTCACCTGGTCTCCAGTGCGGGACAGGAAAGGCGACGAGCACTCCACGGTTCAGGCAGCGTTTGCCCTTTTGACTGCATTATGCAAATGAATTTCTAAAAGATTTTTATTGACATATGTTTTTTTCCTTTTATTGTTGGTTTCGTTTTTTTTTTTTTTTTTCATTTCTGTCGTATGTATGTAGGAATAAAAAAGTGGTTTCTGTCTGTCGGTGCGGTTTCCTGTCGCCGTGACAACATCGACGCTTTAGTGGGTGTGAACAGGGTTTTTAATTTTTCATACTGATGCAAATGCAACTGGGTTAGGTATCAAATGATTAAGTGGCTGGCATTAGAAGCGCGCTCGAAAGAATTGAAAGTGAGAGCAAATACAAAAGTGAACTTTATGGATATTTAACGTTTCAATGAATAATTTATTTTTACATTTTCCTTTTCATTCATTGCTTTGCATGCAGCGAGAACGTTAAAAAGAAAAGTTGATATTGAAAATGATTTAATTAAATGGTTTTTGTTTTTGTATGTTTTTTATATTGCTACTTCAAAATGCTTGCTTCTCGCGGTACAGTTTTATGGAGCGATTAATTCTCATTGCATAAGTAGTCTATGCAATATGTTAAATTATTTATAACGTGTAAAATAATATAAAAATTGTGTTTCGATTAAAATTAAGTCAGCAAGTGTAAAATTATGAATAAGAGCAATGAATATTCCATACAGTCATGAATAATAATTTTGTTTATCAGACAATAAACAAACTTTAATTTAGTAGTCATATTCTTATAATTATCAGTGTGTTATTTTTTATTTGAAGTATTTAACATGTACTAAATTTTTTAAAGTATTTGAAGAAGATTATAGTATACCAAATTTACTCCACAGACTATGCGTTGAATGCTGCCTAACTCTCATAGGTAAACTAGGACAACTTATGTCATCCAGTTAACTGGGCGACCTCAAGCGGCAACTGTCCAACTGGTGGCAGAGCAGAGCACCCCACACATGTTGAGCCAGTTAGTTAGCATTAAAAAACCGCGGCAAAAAAAAAAAAACAAAAAATTGAGGAGAGTAGGAAAAAAAAATTGTGTCCAGGTGTTGTAACGCTTTTTGCTGCGCCGCTTGCCCGCCATTCGCCAATATTTCACGACCCTGATGGGTTCGCCTGTGGGACGGGAACGTGTCACAGCGGCGCAGAGATAAATTAGTTAATAAATAAAAAAAACGAAAAAAATAGAAAACGCTGACTAATTTGCATATTTGCCCTTTGCCCGGGTTCCATTGACAGTTGCGTTGCGTCGTCGTTCGTTCGTTCGTTTTGCTCAATGCCAAAGCCAATGAGGCGCACCAAAATGCATTTAACCCAGTCGCAGGATCGGGGTACACACACACACACACACACACACACATATATATATGTTTAAGTAGTTGTGTAGCTAAGCTACAACAATTGCCATTTTGTGCGCCGTTTGCGTATTTTATGTATTTTTTTTTTATTTGGCGGGACGCGAAAATTTTCTATTTTTTTTTAGGCCGAGCTAATTTGCATATGACAACGAGTCCTGTGAGTGTGTTGTGTATCTGTGTGTTGGAATTTTGGCAAACTGCTGGGGTGTTCTGTGTGTGTGTGTGTGTGTGTCTGTAGGTAGCGAAAGTGAAAGGATAAAGGCCAAAGGATAAGCGGCCGCGGCCTGATTGCAGTCAAAAAGAGAGAACGTGAGAGAGTGAGAGAAAACGAGAGAAAGGGAAAGACTTTAACGGCCGTTGCATGCAAAATCGCTAAAAATTGCAAAATCGCCAAATTGCACAAATTTCAAAAATTGCCAAAGGAGCGGAAAAAAATGATAAATGGTTGCTTGCATCTCGACAGGAAGGGAATATGAGTCCGACTCTTCTTCTTTTCCTTCTGTTGCCGCTGCTTGCGAGCACATTTGCCTATGCGATTTGCCTACGTGAGCAGCACGTTTGACCTTGCCACAAAGGGGTAGCCCAAAAAGGGGTTGTGTACAGAAGACGATGTTGTTTCTGTTTCGACTGTCTGTCTTTTGGGTAGCTTCTTCAAATTGAAGTCTGTAGCATGAAGTCTTCTTTTTTTTTTGGCGCGCAATTTTTCTTGTTTTTTTTTGTTGATTGCGCATATGGTAAAGAGTTGACCGACTGTCTGGCTGGGATGGGTTGTTGTTGTTGTTCCAGTTTCTACGTTGTCTGTTGGGTTGCCCATGAAAATTTGCAGCTGAGTTTATTTTTTCGACATTTATCTAATGAAACGTTTCTGTTTGCAAATGAATTTTTGCGCTGAGGATTAAGGAAGTTGCATATAAAGTAGGTAGAGACTTGAAATGTTAACAATATGATGATGTGGCACAGCACAACTGTGTATTCCGTGATTTAACTGAGGTGCTTTGTTTTAATTGTTTTTATATATTGCTTATGGCAATGCATTTTTATCGTTCTACTTCAAGATATCATATATATATTTATATATGCTTACGCTACATTTTAAGTGGAGTAAGAAAGGAATTAATACTTTAGCCGAATTCTTTAAACGCATCAATTCGATTAAATTTAATGCCTTTGTTTTGCAGCCGAATAACGACACAATAATTAGACACTCAAATTATATCGCTTATACGTTCGACTCCCTTGCATCGACTTAATTGTTTTGCGCTGTAAATAAAGCGCTTAAAACAACCAGACCAGTTTTTTTTATTTGCTGTTATCTGGTCTTCAAATTATGACCAAAATAATTGGCAAAGTTTGTTTGCTTGTTTGTTTTGTTTTTTCTTGTTGCTGCCTGCGTTTGTCTATGTGTTTCTGTTTTTGTTGTTGGCTTCGGTGAAGCAATACACAATTTAATGCAAAATAAGATGAACATTATGCTAATAATTATAAGCAAGTGCGCCGGCCAGACAGCTAGGTGCGAGAAACCCCCGATACCAACAACGAACCAAACCGAACCGAACGCAAACCGGAGCCGAGCAGGCGCTGGAGTAAAAAAAAAATGCAGCCAAAATGCTAATCGAGCTCATTATCATCCAAATCAACGGCACCGAGGCTAGAGAAAGAAAGAGAGGGAGACAACGAGAGAGAGAGAGAGGAGTTGCTCTAAAGAGATCTTCATTCATAAATACATCGCTTAGTTATGTTTTTTGCTCTCACATATTTTTTTTTGGTCCGTTTGTTCATGTTTATTTTTTATTTACTCGCATGCGGCGCATAATTATGCAACAAGTCCTTTCACGGCCGCAAAAAAAAAACAATAACAACAACAACAGCAACAGCAACAACAAAAAAGCAACGCGGCGCGTGCGCATTTAGCATATGACGAGGGCCAGGGGCGGGTTGCTGGTTGGAAGACCTGCAGCGGCAAATAAAACAGGATTTTTTTCGTCATTTGAAATTTAAATATGTATATTTTTTTCCATTTTTTTTATTTAGCGCCGCCACCTAATTATCATGTAAATTCGCCCAAGGACCGTTTGTTCGGTTGAGTGACAAACTTTCAGGCAATGACTGCGACTGTTTAGCTCGGTCTGCGGCTTATTAATTATGCCCAAGTGTGTGGCCAAAAGGATATAGAACAACAGCAACAATAACAACAACAACAACAACAAAGGTAGCAGCAGAAAAATGTAAACAAAGTGATGCAAATATGTTGTGTGTGTTTGTTTGTTTGTTGTTTTTGATGGCGTTGACCTTAGTTTGCATAATTTTTGACACAACCTGGACGCTTGACCTGCCGCAAGAGTTGTGCATAATAACAGTAAAGGAAGACCTAGAGAGAAAATCAGGTGGACAGAGAAAGAAAGAGTGAGCTGGAAGGAGTTGAGAGCACTTAATGTGAAGCGCAATTAAGGCAAATAAATTGTTGATGAATGCGGCATGCATATTAACAGGTTTAAACAATTAACACTGATTGCAGAATTGGAACAGGTTGTGAGCCAGACATACACAATATAGACAGCTAGAACATTGTATCAATAAAATACAATTAAAAATTTCATGATACCATTGGGGCAGTTGGATAAATAAGTAAAATCAAATAAAACAGTTCTTAAATGTCAAAAATATATGACAAAATGTAAAATATACTTTAAATACTAAATCATTAACCTAATGATTTAAATTTGGAGACTTGCTTTCAACAGCCAGAAGCGAACAAAAATAAATACAATAATAAAATCTTTATAATATTTTAATATTTATGTGTCTATACACACATATATATTACTAAAAGTATCATGCTGCTGATTACACTTAAATGCAATTAAATGTATTAAATTAAACAGTGCTGAGAAGTTGAACACGACTGCAATTACAAAAGATTATATTGTTATGGCCTTACTAAATGATTGATGAATTCGTTAAGCTAATAAAAAGTCAATAAACATTTGCTATTAATTAAGGACTAACGTTTGTGTAGTCTTTCGCCCGATTCCAACAGAATTTCCCCATCAAAAGTTAACAAATAATTTTTTTTATAGCTTTTCCAATTAATTATATAACATTTTGCTCAGTGTACTGAAGTGTTGAGCACTTTGAGAGAATAAATAATTCAAACTGTTTGTTTTGTATCTAGGAAGCTCCATTAAATCAAAAACCACTCAAATCCGACAATGGCCACAGACAAAAGACCCCAAACCTCATTTGTGGCAAATCGTGTAAATATTGTTTACTGTAAAACGATAACAATAAATAAATATAAACTTTACACGCTCACGTAAATCAATAACTAGCCAGTAGGAGAATGCTCAACGGTAAACTAATCACGAGTACCAAAACAGAAAAAACTAACACAACACGAAACACACACGGCGAGAAACAGTTTATAGTTTAGGGCAGACAATGGGCCTTTCTTTGAAAGTAACTGACAAAATCATATGCATAACAAAAAGACGATATGAAGAATCAAAAAAGCTTAAAACTGGACGAAGATTGAAACATTACAAGCATATTTGCATGCAAATTTATTTGCCGCGATACATTTCAATTAATGTGCGACTGATTTTTACAGTTGTTAGATGATGCTCCCGATATCGGGCAGAGATAGTATGTGTGTGTGTGTGTTTGTGTTTGTGTGTGTTGCTCGTAGTTACCCGTTGCCCATTGCAATTTGCCCGCCCCATTATATGCACACGCCCCACTAAAGTTACACACACAGACACACACACACACACACACAGGCAGACACGCACACCAACAAAATGAAAGCAAAAGTTGGCCGGCCAAAGAGCGACAGCGAACTAAACAAAGCTTCCTTGTGGCAAGCAGCAGGCAGCCAGGACAACTGTGTGCCGGAAAAGCTTTTGAGTCGGACAAAGGCCTCCGCAGCGCTACAGCGCTCTCTCTCTCTCTCTCTCTCTCTCTCTCTCGCTCTCACTCTCCCTTGTGGCAATTAAAAATGTCACTCTTTGCATGGGAATGCGACGCGCTGCTTGTTGTTTTTTTTGTTTTTTTTTGGTGGGCGTCACTGGAAAGCCGAACTGTGTGAGCCCAATAGAGCGCAAGTCGACTTCCAGTTGCTGTACGCTCTCACCAGCCAGCTCGCTCGCACAACCAGCACGGCATGTGTAGCATGTGTGGCGTCTCGCTTGCGCGCATGGCGCATTGGAAGACGGGTTGCAAAACTGGTTTCGTATGAGTTGCGCTGTCTGTGCGAGTGAGTGAGTGTATGTGTGTGCTGTGTTGTGTGAGTGTGCTGTGTGTGTGTGTGTGTGTGTGTGTGTGTTGTCGTCGTCGTCGTCGTCGTATTGACTGTCGAGCCGTTTCGAGAGCGGGACGTCTACGTAGCGCCGCTGGCCGCTGCATGACGTTAGTTCACTTCGATAGCTCTACGAGTTTGCACGTGAATTTGTCCCAATAGGCCTCTCCACAACTCATCCATCCACACACAGCAACATCAGCAGCAGCAGCAGCAGCAGCCGCAGCAGCAGCATCAGTCTCTGTGTGTTCAATTTCTCTCCGTGTGTATTTTATTATTATTATGTGCGCTGTGTGGCGGCGATCTGAAAAAAAAATCTCAATCACAATTCTGAATATCATCAATCTTGAATAGCATGTGCTTGTGACTTGACAACAACGATCCACACTAATAATAACAAATAACAAACAACAACACAACAACGCAATCGGAGCAACGAATTAAACAAAATATTTAAACAACAAAAAAAAAAGGAATAAGGAAAAAGAAAAAGATAAATAGTCCAAGTGCCAAGTGTTTTAATATCCCCAAGCAAAACAAAGTGCAACAATAACAAAAATAAGAAAAAATAGTAAGAAAGCTAAAATGAAAAGCTATCAAAAATTAATACACTAAATCATTTTTAATAAACTGCGCAAAAAAAAAAAAAATAAGAAATAAAAATAAACGAAAAAATATCGAAAAGCGAAAAAATTTGCAAGAATTTGGATTCGTCTTTGCCGTCGGTGACGAAACTTGTTGAGTGTGTTTTCAAATTGTTGTTTCGTGTGTTGTGCGTTAATTGTGTGTGTTGCAAGAGCAGCAGCAACAACGGCAACAACTGCAACAACTGCAGCAGCAACAGCAGCGAAGAGGAGTTGATCATTTCAAACATCGCCACGTTGCCAGTAAAAGACTTCAAAACGGTTGCCTCACGGTTCGAGTGGAATGAGCATAGGGACTCAGGTCTTCCTTTCGATCGATCGGTCTACAAAGTCGTTAAACTGAGCCCCAACTTGGAGCCCTACCCCGCCAGCGTGGAGGGCCTGAACAGCCCCAGAGCGGTGGGGATGGCCGCTACCTCCTATATGACACCGCCCAGCGGTGATCTCGACATGGCTCTCGGTGGCGGCGGTGGCGGTGGCTATCACACCTCGTCGCCCCGCTCTGCGGCCGATGCGGGCGAGATGAAATATATGCAGCACCATCATCACCACCATGCCGCTGTCGCCGCGGCCGCTGCATCCGCATCGCAGCACCATCAGCAGCAGTTGCCATCGTCGCCGTCGCCCAATGGGCAGGTGGTGGGTGGGGGGCAGGGCAACAGCTTGAGCGGCTTGACGCCCGGTTCGGGTCTGGGCAGCTGGAGTGCTTTGCATCCCGATCCGTGGTCGCTGCCCACACATCATGCGACACATCATCATCCCGCCGCCGCTGCCGCTGCCGCCGTGGACTCCGTGAAACAGGAGATGTCGCACTTGTCGCAACAGACACGCATCCAGCAGGGCATGGCCTCGCCACATGCGGCCGCGGCGTGGCATGCCCCACATGCCGGTCACTATGCACCCACGGGTGGCTCACCGCTGCAATATCATCATGCGGCGATGAACGGCATGTTGCATCATCATCCGGCCCATCATGCCGCACAGGTGGCGCCACTGCATCATGCGCTGCGCGGCGAGTCGCCGCAGTTGCACATCCATGCCCATCACATGGTCGGCGGTGGGGGCGGGGATCGCGATGCGATCAGTGGCGGGGAGGAGGACACGCCCACATCCGATGATCTAGAGGCGTTCGCCAAGCAATTCAAACAGCGTCGCATCAAGCTGGGCTTCACCCAAGCGGATGTGGGACTCGCTTTGGGCACCCTGTATGGCAATGTCTTCTCGCAGACGACAATCTGCCGCTTCGAGGCTCTACAGTTAAGTTTCAAGAATATGTGCAAACTGAAGCCACTGCTCCAAAAGTGGCTCGAGGAGGCAGACTCCACCACGGGCTCCCCCACGTCCATTGATAAGATTGCGGCACAGGGACGCAAGCGAAAGAAACGCACCAGCATCGAGGTGAGCGTGAAGGGGGCACTCGAACAGCATTTCCACAAGCAGCCCAAACCCTCGGCCCAGGAGATAACATCGCTGGCGGACTCGCTACAGCTGGAGAAGGAAGTGGTGCGCGTTTGGTTCTGCAATCGACGGCAGAAGGAGAAACGGATGACGCCACCGAATACACTCGGCGGTGATATGATGGATGGCATGCCACCTGGACATATGCATCATGGGGGCTATCACACGCACCACGACATGCACGGCAGCCCCATGGGCAACCATTCGCACAGCCACAGTCCGCCCATGCTGAGTCCCCAGAACATGCAGTCGGCGCATCAGTTGGCGGCCCACTAGCAATCAGAAATCCAGGAGTCGAACTCAGCTGCAGCTGCGTCCACTCCTGCAAATAGTCTGCACCAACAGCAACAACAACAACAACAGCAACACCAACAGCAACAGCAACACCAACAGCAGCAGCAACACCAACAGCAGCAGCAGCAACAACAGCAGCAGCAGCAGCAACAACAACAACACACGCCCAACACACCCTCATCGAGTGCGGGCTCCTCGGTGACGATGACCAGCCAGGGACAGGTCATGTCACCGCAGAGCCCCCTGGGCAGCTCCTCCGCTGGCGGTCAGACAAACAATAATAATAATAACAACAATAACAACAATAGCAGCACAAATAATAATAACAATAATAACAACAACAATGAGGAGCAAGTGAAGCAACAACAACAGCAACAACAGCAACAGGCATCCAGCATAGCAGCCGCTGCAGCAGCTGCCATGTACATGGATCCCATGCGCTATCAGCATGCGCACCATCCACATCATCCGCACCAGCATCCGCATTTGAATCCCGCGCATCATCCGCATCTATTCCACACCAGCGATCAGCTGCAGCATCCACACGCCCAGCATCTCCAATCGCAGCAGACGGCGGGCAACGGAGGTGGTGGCGGTGGCGGTGGCAGCAATAGCTCCCAACTCTCGCCGGGAGCGGGCAGCAACAGTGGGTTGACGTTGCAACCGGCGGGTGGCGCCGTGTCGCCGGGCTCGACGGCGTCCAGTGTGCTGGGCGGTCATCTCAATTTGAATGCACATTCGGCGGCGGCGCTGCATCAGCATCATCACTATCAGCACCATCATCACCAGCAGCATCATCACCATCAGCAGCAGCAGCAGCAATTGCATGCGCGCCGCTTATTCGAGCTGAGTCTGCAGTTTGGTGCGGCGGCAGCGCCGGGTGCAGTGCGTCATTTCAATAGCTTTGGGGGCGGCGGTGCGGGTGGTGAATAGCATTCGTCGGCCGCCTGGTTTGGCTATGAGTCCTCCTAGGACCCATTGCCGGACCGGTGGCCGCATTGCAAGCGTGAGCAGCCCTAGATTCGCATCCACGAATCCTGGACTTGGCTCTCCAACATTTTTACCCAGTGCATTAATCTGTGTTACAACTTCAAAACAAAAAGACCTAGAAGAGTAGTCGAGGCAGTGTAGATGGAAGATACTCTGCTGCTGCTGGCACCGCCGCCTTTCTTTTTTGATACATACATATTATATTTTTTTGTTTTCAACTTTAAAGTTTCAAAAACTTTCTAAATAAACTAAAAAAAAATAACGAACTCGTTTGTAAAAATTTTAAAAGATAATTTCAAAACACGCAATTCAAATCAAACGTGAAACCAAGTGATGTTGTTTTTAAATCTAAATTAAAGTATAAATGAAAAATCGAGTTGAAATCGAATCGATTATCGATTATCGATTGTCGAAAACTAGCTAAAGTGCGACAAGTGTTAAGAAATGCTAAACATGACAAAATGAACACACATTCTACTTTTAAACCAACCTTTGGCCTTCAGCTGCGTTCCAACAAGCAAGGTAAATCTTAAAACCATTTGAACCTCCCTCCCACCCTCCCCGTTCCAACATTTTTCAACACTTTGTCGCTGGTGTGAAGTTTAGAGATATAGCAAAACAGAAGAAGAAAAATTAAAGTAATGAAATAATAAATATTATAGAGCTCAAGTGGTTTGAATCGCCACCGCAAAAGACACTGATGACTCGGATCTAGCTAGGGTTATAGGTTATTAAGCAGCCGTGCATATATATATATATATATATATACATAAATATATATATAGCCAGTAGTTTGTACTCTAAAAAATATATATATGAATCTGACAAGATAAACAAGTAATGCAAAAATTTAAAAACGTAAAACAAAACTTAGAATTTAAAGCGCGGCGCAAGAACCAGAAAGAAAAAAACGAATATTAAAACTAAAAAACAAAAAAAAAACAATATACAAAAAAAAACCAACATTCTGTAAATAAAACTACAGTTAAGTCATATTTTTAGCTTTAAATGCAATTGTAGATTTTTTAATAAATACCGACAAAACAAAAACACAAACATTAAAAATAATACAACATATAAATGAAGCGATAAGCATGCATAAATATAAATTGTAATTTCTAGGCGGTAATTTAATGAATAGGCACATGAAGTTTAGTTACTTAGTACTGTACTTTCTATATAAGCAAATCGAAAAAAACACACTCACACATACACACAACCACACACATAAACACACACACACACACACATAGCTAAATCTTAAAATTTAAACGAAAATAATCAAATACAAAAATGCTAAATTGTAAAATATTAATTGATGTACATTTGAAAAAAGTAATTACTAAATACATAAAAAAATCTTAAATGAAAATCTAAAATTATTTCAAACAAAAATAATAGATGTGTATACAAAAATGAAAAAAACGAAAAAAACGTGCTTCGTGTTTTTTGATATACGTACAACTTTTATAGAAGTGGCCGTTTTTTAATTTTTTATTGTATAAATGAAAACCACAAACATAATGAAAATGCAAAAAAAAAAAAACAAAAACAAAAACAAAACATAAATACGCAAAACTTTTACCTATTACTTAAAATTGCTTTTAGTTTTTTTTTGGGTGTAATTATAAAATACGAATATGTATAAAAAATGCAACAAATACTTTTGTTTAGTTATTTTGTTTGGTATGTTGAAAACTATGCATATAGGAGAAAGAGACGAGAGAACTTGTCCCAAGACGATGATGAAAGTAAAACAAATAAATATTAATGATTAAGCCATGCCCTCAATTGTATAATAAATTATGCTACTACATATGGAAGCACCAAGTCAACAAAGCGGTACATTCCACCCACAAATACACACCAAAACACACACACACACTTACACACACATACACAGAGAAATTTAAAACCAAGAAAACGAAAAGAAAAAAAAACTTAAAAAAAAAAACAAATAAAAGAGAATATTATTCGAAAAAAAAACACACACAAGAATTTTATTTGGAAATATCCTTTTTTTTTATATTTAATTAGCGGTTAATGATGCTGACAGTTTAGAAGTCGTTGTGGCGGACAGTTTTACAGCGACTGTATGTAACTGGGAGCCTTTTTGTTTCGGCCGAGCGAGCAGCCCAATTGGATTCGATTCCCATTGCGATAATTGCGAGTGTTTATGTTTTTGTTGTTGTTTGCTTAAAGTGTTCGAAAAGCAATTAACAATTAACTGGGCATATTATAATGCGATTGGCCACGTCACAATTAACTAATAACCCCCCGCCCCGATGTTGTTGTTGTTATTGCTGTTTTGGTTGCTGTTGCCTGCTGGAGATCGTTAATGAAAGTTGTCATTAACAAGCGTTTTATTTTACACACTTTTTATAGGGCTTTGAATGTGGCTGTTGATATCTCATTGCCAATTCACGTCGATTTTGGGGGTGATAAAAGCGACCCTGAATCAGAAATTTAATTGATCTATATTCCTCATAATATTGGCTAAATTTAGTCAAGGTCAAATCGCTCCGGGGTTTCTTAATTGTTAAGTACATCATTTACTTCCGATTATAGTATTCTGCTGATTACTTATTCGGACTCATTGCCCTTTTTACTCTAATGTGGTGCACGGGACTTGCATTAAGCTCATAAATTACATGCATTTATTATATATGCATATTTTTCTGAAAGCTGATTAACAATTTCATACACAAAATTTCGGTTAGTAATTTTACATAAAAATTGCATCAGCCTGACTACATTTTGGAAGCCGAAAATAATAATAATCATACAATCACAAAAAATTAAATGCAGAATAAAACAAACAAATTCCAAATGTGCATAATTGAAAGCCAGTTTGAGGCCTCAACAATAACATGTAAAAAGGCAAATTATATATACATACACAGACAGACTCACGGATACACACACACACTTGCATGCATATAATACAGAGCCGTAATTGCAATAATTTTTATTTATGGATCGGTTTTCATGTGTTATCAGAACAAAATAACACTCATTAATCTATTGTTACTTGTTATTGTATCATTTTTACTAATATTTCTCAGCGTTTCATTTGAACCTGGGTTTCGTTGTTTGTTTTTTTCAAGTCAATTCCCTGTTTCTGTAATTTATGTGTTTATTTCAAAAACCGCCCACGCGATGCGCCTTCTGCACTCCAACAATATATTTATAGTCAGCGCTCTTAATTACTATCTTACAAAAAAAAAAAAATAATAATAATAATAAATAAAATAACACACATCCAAATGAAATTTAATGTTATAAAGAAATATAAAAACATGGCTGCCTACAGTGCCTATCCATATATCTATTGCCACCTGCCATTTTGGGGTTGCTGCGAGCACACACATACACTTACACACACGCTGAAAACACACCCACAATAGATAAAACCTGCCCCTGGGCTATATACACTTTTCAAACTAAATAACCAGCCAGGAATGTTTTGCGCCGATACAACGAACTGAAAATGCTCTTCTTAGAAAAGAAAGTTTGACGAAAACTAGAAATAAATTGCACAAATCTTTAGTTTACAGGAAGAGAAAGTAACTCAAGATGCCAATGTTTGACTAAACTAAAGAAGTAGTTTCAGTAAATAGCTGCATTGTGGAATAAATAAATTTATGGTAACATCAACTTAGCTCACGTATACATTTGCACTATGCACTAAAACCATATTTCTGTTCTGTAGTTGAAAAACCCCTTGACATAGTTCTAATAACCATTGGCAGCACAGCGCCGCAGCAGAGGGGGGCTATAAATGCTTATCCACATTACGGGTATATGATAAAAATGTAGTTGTAATATACGTTGGCAAATTGTAGTTTTCATTGGTTTTAATGTAGCCGTGCGTGTTAAGTGCGACCGACATCGAAGTCGCTGCCAACCCCCACCCCCTCTGGCAGCACCTTTAACAACGGTCACCCGTCGACGTTCCCTTTCCCTATGGCGTTGCCGACATTTTCATTATTATTTCGAGTTGGTTTTTTTTTTTTTATTATTTCGCGTGGCAAAGCAACGCGCCGCTTGCTTTTGTGCTCGTTGCGCGTTTTCCTCTTGTTCAGTTTCTCTCTGTGTATATGTATATATATATATATGTATATATGTGTGTATGCGTGTATATGTTTTTGGGCTGCGTGCATACAACCGTGTCAATAATTACCCGTGGGACTGACACGACCAACGAGAATCATTCAAATGTTGCAAAAGCGGCAGCCACAGAGCCCCCAACTAACAATGGCTAAAAACAAAAGCAGAGACAGGCAATGACGATGGCTACGGCTACACTGACTGCGGCTTCGGCTGCGACGCTGACTGCGACTGCGACTGCGACAGAGATAGCGACCCAGTCGAGAGAGTCGAATCGAGACGAGACAAGAGACAAGTGGAGGAGGCACAATGGCAACATGCTTGGACGCCGTTTCGCTGTGACTGCGGCCAAAATGGCTGACACAACGTGGCCAGAAGTCCGACCCCAGACAAGCTGGGCAACAGTCGCACTGGCTAACTGACAAACTGACAAACTGACGAATTGACGCACTGGCTAGTCACACTCTTGCTCTTCCTTCTACTCTCCGCTGGGGTGGCATTGTGCTCATTATCTATGCTTCCTTTGGGAATTTTCATTTTCTTTTAAAGTTTTTCGCCGCTGTGCGTTCGTGTGCGACAGTTCACTCCAAAAATAACAACAGAAAAAAATAAGAAGAGCAGCAGCAGCAGCAGCAGCAGCAGCAACAGCAGCAGCAGCAGCAGCAACAGCAGCAGCAGCAGCAGCAGCAACATCATCAGCAGCAGCAGCGGAGATAACAATATTACAATAAGTGACACAAAACTTTTCGATATACTTGTACTTTTACTTAAAGCATATTTAAGAACTCTCGATAATTACAAAATTGATGGGCTTTTAACGCATGCGAAATGCTCCGAATGCTGTGTGACGAACACTGTTTTAACTGCCCACAATACATAAAAAGCACCCACTCACAAGCCTATTAAGTGCTGATTTTTCAAAATGCAAGCGCGCCAGTTAGAGAGACAGAGAGAGAGAGAGAGAGAGAGAGAGAGAGAGAGAGAGAGAGAGAGAGACGTGCGACAAGGCGACAACTTCGACAAGGCACTTACAGAGCTGATCAGCAGACACCTAGACAAATAATGCGGGCATGCTATATATGGTAGATTGCTGAGATGTAGTCAGGCACACAGCTAAAAAGAGTGGCTTAAATAGTTTCGGCTTAGAAAATAGAAAGTATCATATGAGATTAAAAACGGAGCCAAAACGGAATGGGGCCTAAAAACACTGGTGAATGTGTAAATAAGGATAGATGTTAAACATGCTAAACGAGTGCTACAAATACGAGTTTTGAATTGTGCTTGCATATTATCGCTTGACAATACTTAGGTGAAATAAGTATTTACATGTTTTAATTATTTATTTCACTTATAACAAATTGTTGTTTTCGTATCTAGCAGCTTGTTTTCTCATTCGTACTGCATCTACAATTGCTGCTACTGATAATAACTCACTTGACCGCCCTCGCAGTCAATTAACAGCAAGCACACCTACACACACACACTCACACACAACACACACACACTCACACACACACACACACACATACGAATAGCTGTTGAGTGTTTTGGCTGTGAGCACACACGCAAACATCATCTCTCTTGTCTAATAAGCAAACTCAATTGATGTATGAACCATGACATTGTCTCGTGTGCTGTGTGCTGTGTGCAGTTTCCAGTTAACTGTTGGAAATGCGCGGGTTATTAATGGCTTTATAAGCTGTTGCTGCCGTACACACACACACACACACACAGCCACTATTTATAATGTAGACTTTGGCAAGCAAATTGGACGGGCCAGCAGCTGCAAGCTAAAGAGCCAAAGAGCCAAAGAGCCAAGTGATCGTTGATCGCTGATCGCTGATCGCTGATCATTGATCGGCGTTGATCAGCGCCGTTGATCAGCAGCGGCGCAGTGTCAAAGCCAACCACTTTGCGCGTTTTCATAACAATTTTTTAGTCATTCATTTTTTTAAATTTTTTTTTGCTCTTGCTCTGTGGTTGTTTGCACACATTTTTAACGTATAAATAAAAGTGAGACGAAAGCTGAAACGCAAGAAGGGTGAGGAGAAGTTTCCTGCTGACATCCAGTATGGTGTGTGGGCCAACCTGTGACCAGGTCGCACTTGGATTCAGACTCGAAATCGCAGCCAAGAAATATTTCTCATACATACACACAAAACACACAACACACACACACACGCACACATTGGAAACGCAAACGAAGTTGCGACGGGCGGCGCTTGACATTTTGGCAAAGCAAATGGCAGGCAGCAAGGTCGCCCAGAGCTCAGCTTTTGAGATGGCTATCGCAAATGCGAACGCAAATACTGAATACCGTCTGGAGGTAGATAGAAGCTAGTGCTTACACTCAAAGAAACAAGTGTCCCAAAAAACAAGGTTCATAAATATTCAATTATATTCCATGAGTGTAAAAAGTTAAAAGAAAATTTAAAAAAATAGCACGAATCAAATCATAAAAATTTAAATCATCTTTAAGCAGAAAAAATGGTATCGTAAGTATTTTCGAAAATGAATTTTCAAAAAAATAAAATATGTTTTGAATACAGAATAGTCGTAGTAAGTATTTTTGATAAGTATAAATATAAAATACTTGTTTGGAATTGTCGATTAAGGAAAACATTTTCTACTTTCTAATCATAATGCTGCAACAATTTGGTATATATACATATAATTTTTTTTAGTGCATCAAGTGCAGCAAAGAATTTCAAACTTAAATTTGTGTTGCACAGGCCGTGAACGCGATGCCAGCGGCGTTGTCGGTCAAGTGCAAGCATCAGCTGCTGGTGCGGCTGCGGTTGTTACCTCCATAAATCTCTTAATGAAAACCGGCAATAAGCTTGGCCAGCTTTGGCCAAAAAAGCCGGCGGCAAATCGGCCAACAAAAAAAAAACAGAAAAAAAAAAAATTGCGCGGCAAGCGCGAAAAAATGCGCAAAAGAATTAATAAACAAAGTAGCTGGGCATGTTGGCATGCCCACTCTCTTACTCTGTTACCAGGGATGCAGGCGGCACTTGGTCCACTCCATACCTCCCCGCCCGACCCATCTGTTAACGGACAAGTTATTTGCTGCGCATGCGCGCACGTGCTTGCCGCTTAATGTGCGCTGCGACGCCAGCAGCGACGTTAACGTCAACGTGGCCGCACGTTTCAGCGCTCGACGCTGCGCATGCGCATCATCAAAAGACGACGAAGTAAATGCTGCTGCTGTTGTTGTTGTTGTTGTTGCTTGAGGCAGCGCCGTCTGACGTCTAGTTGCATTTGCATTTCTAATTTTATTTATTTTTTTTTGCCTTGCAATGCAGTCAGCGGGCGTTGGTATCCAGCAACCTGAGTTGTGTGGCAGCAGCAGTGGCAACAAACAATTGATGCTCACTATCAGAAATGCGGAGGTGGCTCTTCACTCGTTCTGTGTGTTTATGCCAGTTGCCAAAACTGACCACAGCCCACAAAGTACTTTGTTGCCATGTTGCAGCAGAACCAAACAAATTGAACGATTCAACATTATTTGTTAGCTGCTCGTAAGTTAGACTTACCCATATTTTGGCTCAGAACAATTTCTTAGACATTTTATGTGTTCTTTGATATTTAAAAAAAATCAATTCAAATGGCTTAGATTTTATTACATTATGACAGAATGATAAACGATGAATGATAACATGAATTGGATAAATGCAAGCAATTTGCAACTATAAAGTCAAATATTATTAATAAGCTGCATGATTCTAAGAAAACGCTGTTGTGATAATTACTGTGGGCATATCGGGGAAAACTGACTATTATAGCGACAGCAGCAGGATGATTATTCAAATTAATACATAAACTTATTAAAATAATTGTACTAAGAAGTGTAATTTGAAGTGTTAGTAGCATCTGTCAGTTATAGCGCTGGAGGATAAAGTAAAAGTATTCTTTATTTTATAATTCCGCAGTTCGGTAGAACTCACAAAATTTCACTCGTTCTGATATAGAAAGGTTGATTTTGGATCACACAAAAGATTCTAGGCACCCGCAGGTGCAGCTTAACTTGACTTGAGTGTCGACAGATAGTCTGAACTTTCCATTCTAAAAAACTATTTATCATGGGTCTAAAAATATCAGTTGATTCATACAATCTCTGGCTTATAGAGTCAACAACATCAGCAGCAACAACAACAAAAGGGGAAGAAGTTTTGTAAACGCATTTGAGTGCGGCTGATCAGTTGCGTGTTACTCTTGTTGTACCTTTTTTTTTTGTGGCTGTTGGTGTTATTGCCGTGTGCTGTTTGTGGTTGTTAGTGGTTGAGGCAATTGACTACCGAAAAGTATTAAACAAAAAGCTCTCGAAGCGCGCCCAACGAACTGCGTCGAAAACCAATGCAAACAGCAGCGCAGCGTACAAAAAAAAAAAACCAACAACAAAACTAAAAAATAATGTTTAAATATTTGCAAAAGAAATCGTTGGAAAAAAAAACCTTTGGCAACGCGGTAGCCATAAATCAAAGTCGCGTTAATGAAAGCGCAATTAAAACGGGCTGCCAGAGAGTGGGCGGGTGGGGCACAAGGGAGAGGGACGGGGAGGGTGGAGGGGGGAAAATACCTGAAGTAGAGGCGTATTTGGGCCAGCTTAAAGCGCAGGAAATTAAATTTTATGATGTCGTGGCGGCCAGTTGGCCATTTGGCGATTTGGCCAGCCCAAGACCAAGCTTAAGCCATTGCTTGCAATTGTTGGTAGTTTCTTAGCTCTTAGTTTTGTCGCGTCGCCGACTGCAGTTAAATGTGCAGCCAATGTTGACGTTGTTGTTGTTGCTGCTGTTGCAGTTTCTTTTGCTGTCTGAAAAGTTGCACAAGGTTGGCTAACAACAACAACAACAAGCGTCGCGTTGACGGCTGCGAAAAGTTTATGCAGCGACGCGACGGCGGCGACACCTACACCTACACACAAAGAGAGAGACACGCCAGTTAACCCCTCCACTCCCCTCCTCACCTCTCCCGATCCACCGACCCCACACTGCGCCAATCCGCACCAGACTTGACCTACAAAAACCATGACGACCATGACGCCCCTGGGTGTACTAAACAGTGTACACTGTACACTGTACGCTGAGTTCACTGTTGAACTGCTGCAGACTTCGTCTACTTATTGCCAGCTAAATGCTGCGCCATTTGTGTCAAATTTGGTGTGATGTCATAGCCGGACTTGGATGGTCTCCTAACCGCAATAATAATAATAATAATAACGTTTAAAGCTCACCCAGTAACAAAATTGATGAAGTTGTCGATGCCGAAATTATGTTATTATATACAAAGAAGATAAAACTTGACTGAAAACCTGAAAAGTAAAATGCAACAATTAGATAAAGAAATTATACAGTTGATTAATAAATTATGGTCTATGGGACTATCATAATATAATTAGAACAGCATTGTAATAATTGAGTATATGAATCTATTATTTTTTTTCAGAATTGAACGTTGAGCAATTAGTGGTTGATGTTTATTGTGAATGCTCGTTTTAGTTAATTTCCGCTTTCCACGGGCAACTTAGAAGCTGTACGAGTGAACTTGCAGCAATATCATCGTGAGATGCCCATAAAGTTAAACAATTCGCAAAAGCAGCTTAATTGAAATAAAAAGTAAATTCGCATGCAGATGGGTGTAAAAGCCGTCAACTCGTTTGCCTGTTTGCCTGTTTGGCTGTCGGCCATTTGGTCGTTTGGATGTTTGGTTGTTTGGCTTACTGACCATCAGCTTCATTACCATTAAGCGACTGTGGCCACAAATCATGCATTTAACGCCTTCTTAACAGACCTGTAACCTCACCTGGGCATGGGGAATCGGGAATCGGGAATGAGATGCCAGCTCTGGGCTGGGCTGGGCTGTTGGCAGAAGCGCCGCAATCAAAACGGGCAATAAGCATGCAAAAAAAAAAAAAAGAAAAAAAAACAAAAACCACAGCAAACGAAACGAAATGAAATCAAACTGGCTCCTGATGAGCGGCAAGCGGACCTGAAGTCGAAGACGTGGCCCTGGCAATGGCTTTTTGTGGTCAGGTGTAAAACTGACTCTGCTATTGGATGTGTGTGTCTGAGTGAGTGTTTATTGAGTTGTCTTCAGGTAAGCTAAGGGAAACCCAAGTCTTAGTCGCAGTCACAGGGTAGCCTGATGAGCTGTTGATGTTGCTGATCGTGCCAGTTGACAATTACACAACGAGCGGGACGGGATCAGCGGTAGCAACGAATCAACAGGAGCAGCTAATGGAGCGATCGCTGGCCAATTTTATGGGCAAGTCAAGCAGACAGAATTGGCTACCAGCTTGCATGAATGGGATTGGGAAGCTGCCCAGTCATTCAGAGGGGCAATCGTGAATGCTGGACCATAAAGATAAAAACCGATAGGCAGGACTAAAGATTTGCTAAGTGCCAGTGTTGTGTCAGCTTATACATCAGTAATGCTCAAATAAGTGCGGAAGATAGTATGCGACAAGATGATTAGAAAAGATGAGATACGTATTTTGCATAAGTGATCAGTAAGAATAAAGTAAGCTGGCCATTTAATTTAAATTAGTAATAGCTCTGAAAATCGCCGAGATGTCTATCAAGCAATAAAATATATAATCATTAGCATGCTGTCTGCATATAAATGATTGGGAAAGATATGACAGAAAATGCGAATTGTAAGAAGTATTACTCTGCCAATCCCTTAAGTAATAACATAAATCTTATAATCAAAGAGCAATCCATCAGGCAATAATCTTTGTCATAATCCAAAGTGTATTTTATTACAGTAGATAACTTCATTAGAATTCGGCATTTAAATCAATGTCAAAAATTGTTAATTTAGACTTCATACAAACCGATAAAAAAGGAACAGCAAACTAAGTATGTCAAACAGCTGTCAAATACTTTTTAGGGTCTGTCAATTGAATGCAAATTTGGTTGGTGACTAGCCCCCTAAAATGTTAAAGAATATTCGAATAATATTCGGTATTGTGAATGGACCCAACAACTTAATCAAAAGACGCAACAAATCAATCCATCAGCTATTTCAGTCATCAAAATAAAAGACTTTTGCGATTTTTATTGACTTGACCAAGCTAGAAATATGCCGAATTTGTGTGTATTTGTTTGTGTATATATGTATCTTTGCTTATATGTGTTTAGTTAGTTAGTAGTCACTTAATTTATAAGAAAAACAGAGTCGAAACCACAAAGCACTTAGCAGATCGACAGAGCGACAGTTCCGAATGCGAACTGGCCGGGTGACCAACGACAAACGAAATTAGCCGATCGTTAAAAACCTGACACAGGCGCACGTGCCATTTTCGAAATGCTTAGAGACCGAAACGCCTCACTACACACATAATAAGCCAAAAAATAGAGACCAAAAAAAAAAAAAAAAAGGAAGAAAAACAAAAAACGCACAGCGGAGACAACAATAATTTCACTACAACTTTAGCAGCAGCAGCGGCTTCAGCAACAGCAAAGGCAGCAACAATACCGTACCCTGCCGTCTCGTGGAGTTGACAATTTTGCGTTGAAATTTATTAACCAGAAATTGATTGGCCCAAACGGCTATCATCTATGGCTATGGGTCGACTTAAATTCGAGCTCTCTGTCTCAGCTTCATAATTTACCATTAGCGTTAGTCAAAAAATATATATAAATGAAGATAAAAATATATATGTTAACTTGTGTGTTTATATCAACGACCAAAACTCATCTCGACTTTTATCATCTGCCGTTTGTTATTTTGTGGTTTCGATAACGCAGTTGAGTTGAAATTTCGCATAATTATGATGCCAATAAATTTGTTTTCTTTCATTAGCTAAAGTTTTAGTTTTCTCGTTTTCTTTTGTTGTTTCTCTCTTATTAGACGAAGGTCAACGACGATATAAAAATCCAAATTTTATATCAGTCGCCAACAAACGCTTAACTTCAGTGGGGGGTAGCCGACAACACAGCCAAAATTCCCCCTCTTGAACAAAACGCAAATATTGTTCTGTAACTCTATGAAGCCAGTGGTTTTTATGAACGCGTTAAAATCGATTAAATAGCTATATGATTGCCCATTTATTGGGGCTATAGTTTTAGTATTGGAATTTTTAAATTTGGCATGCGATTAGCTGACTGAAGCTTTAATATCACCATTTAAGCTTACGGTCAAAGACTACAATCGAATTAAAAAAAGTTGTGTTTCAATAAATTATAAATTCTGTGTAATTAGAAAATAGTTTTGAAATGCTATTAATTAAGTTTATTTCATCTGTTGTTAGTGGAACAAATATTTACATAAAAATTATCGTTAACGAAAATTGTACCTGTCATTAAATCAAAGGGGAAATGGGTTAATTGAGCAAAACTAACAAATTATCTAAGTAAAATTAAATCTTTTTATATAATTTAATATGAGTTTAAGTGCTACTAATCTTGATTACTTCTTTCGTCTACTTCAAACTGTAAACTGAAGCCCGTTTCTAGGAAACAATTGCACATTACTCATTTTTAGTACTTATTTGTTTTTACCGAGCAGAGCTTGGCTCATTTGCATATATTCTTTAATTTCTTCATTTTATTAGCACTAAAATGTTTATTTGTTTTTACTCGGTTGGCCTCTTCTACCACCTTAGTTAAGAGTGGTGCAATTACTCGAGTGGTTTGTTCCTTTTTTATATGCTCGTTATTCGTCCATTAATGCCACTAATTTCTGAGTGGCACTTGCTCTTCCAACAAAAACTGATAAGAAATGGAGTTAAGTCGGCAACATTTTAATCGATGACATTTTTCGGTGAAAGTTTTCATTGGCTCCGCTCTATGAGTTCCCCGCCCCTAAATGCCGTTTAGAAATAGAAAGTAGGGCGTGTCCAGCCCAATGATCCGCCGACTCCTCGCCCCCCCCTCAAAACTAGCTCTGTATTTTCTATACGAATTTAGGGCGATTTGTATGCCAGTCCAGTGGCCTGTGGCCAGTTACCAGTTGCCAGTTGCCCAATGATTGCCCACGCCAAACTCTTGCTCTTGGTCTTGGTCTGTCTCTGAATTTGTGGCATCTTTTGGCCATGTTGGCTGAGGTGTCGGTTGGGGCAGCGTGTACATCAAATGTGCAAACAAGCCACATAAATCTCACAAGGCGAAATTATTTTTTACTACTCAATTGCAACAGAGGCAAGCAGCAGCAGGCACTGGCAACAAAAGGGTCCTGCCACAGTGCATAAATCTCCCTTCTCGCGAGGCTTGTTCCCAACTGCAGCCGAAAGGCTTACTCCCCAAGCCCATCCACCTCTTCACCACTTCTTTAGTTTGGTGCGCACTCCCAATAGTTTGGCTACGTCTCCGGTTCCGATAAATAATTGCGTACATTTGAGCAAATCGTGTTTGATGTTTGCTGTTTGCTCTTCTTGTTGCTCGGTGTTGTTTTTATTGGTCCAAGTGTCTTTTTGTTTTTGGTCAGCTCTTTTATTGCTACACATGTAGTTTGTTTTATGCGCACCAAATACAACAACAACAACAACAATAACAGCAACAACACCAACTGTATCAACAACTAACAAATATGTATTATAACAAGCAGCATAAACGACTAGACAAATGCTCTGCAGGAGAGTTCCTGTTGCTCAATTGTTATTTATATTTGTAATATTTGGGAAAAGGATTCGACTCTCATCGATTGCATTTGTGTTCGCTCTCTTGAAGCGTTAAATGATCCTATTGTGTATGCATAAATATCTGGAAAAGCACCTACAAAAACTTTTTCAAATTACTTAGTTTTGATGGGAAATTATCATAACCACATTGTGCAACTGTACTCGCTACAGGGTATCTTAAAATGTTAAGCAAATGTGCGTACATGGCGATCTTTTTGCTCGTTTGGGCCATAGATTTTTGTTCGTAGCACATTTTCGTTAAAATTTATTGCATTTAACAAAATTAGCTAACAAATTTATTAAGCACTTTGCTCAGTTGTGTGTGGCTGTAGTTGTTGTTGGCGTTGTGGTGTTTGGTGCTTTTGGGTGGTCATTGATGAATTTGTTAGCTTCGCCTTGAGATGCGCATGCCACGTGTAAATTGGCAAAAAAGTTCTCTCGTAGCAAGCAATGAACCCATTAAAGTTTAATCCCAATCACGTAAATAAAAGTAGAACTTGTCGCATAAATTATGTATGTGGCAGCCGCAACAGCAACAAATTCTTATATAGTAGTAATAAGTTGAAAAAATTAAGCACAAATCTGCTAATGAATTGCAAATTTATGCGTCGATCCGGGGCGCGCCAAAAAGAACTTGACTTCTAGTTCATTTAGAATTAGTTTATATTTATATACTAAATGCAGAATATATGTGTGTATGCGTGTGTATATTTGAATGCGTGTCTCTTTTGGCCAAGATCGTAAAAAGCGCAAATCTATTAAATTAAAAAGACAAAAGTTTAATGAGAAAGAAACCTGATGGCAACGACTTTGGTCTTTGGTTTGGTTTTTGGTTCGCTTCACTCTTCCAATTTCCAAAAATGTAACTTTCGAACTTAGCGGTACGCCTTTTTATTGAAATATACAGCACCGCATAGATATGTGGTTGTTGTTGCTGGTTTTTTGGGGGAGCCATTCTTTAGGTTGTCAACTCGAAGAGACATAAATTTACAAAAGGCCAAAACGAAAAGCTGAAAAACTCACAGCCAAATGGCGGCAAAACGGCCAAACACAAAGGCAGCGGCGACATTGTCATTGAGACTCCACAACTGCGTCTGTGTCAACGACTGCTTCATGCTGTGACACTTGTGCTCTGTGACCCAAACTCTATGGCACTGCCACTGCCACTGGCACTGACTCTAACTCTGTCCGGCTCGTAGCGGCCTAATCAACACCATGACCAGGCCAACTCACAGGCGGGCCTATCATAAATTTCAGTTTTAAGCCACATCTGAAGTCTGTTAGATTCTCCGCGATCCGCGCTTCGTTAGGCATCTATGTTGGCCAAGTTAAGCTTTGCCTGGCTTAATTACAAAAATCCGATAAGGCGTCGATTGCTTAAAACGCATATTTCTCGTTGGTAACAAGTGTCTTGCAGCAGCTCTTTGATTATTGGTCCAAAACATGTTGAACGATACGATCTCCATTTGCTATTGTTTTTTGGTTGAGTTATGTTCGACACATTTGAAGAAGTGCAATATTTTATTAATACAGAACGCATTTCTTAGCACACCTAATTCAGGTTAAACCATAATCTTAAAACTATTCCTTTAAAAATCAGTGGAGTTCTGACCAAGATTGGTTCCATTGGAGGCTCCAGTTTTTAAGGAAGATATCTTTCATGATGATTGGTTTCAAATCGAGCTTTCAAATGAAATGTGGGATTGACAATCAATTGCGATTGCTTTTGAAACTCGTTTGAGTTTTGACCAAGTTATGGCAATGGGAAATTTAGACCCGTTCCAAGTCCCATTTTTGAATGGAGAAAATTTACATGATTTGACGAGGTGAAATTGCATTCTCAGATATAAATTTAATCTATCTAATCAAATCTAATCGGTTGGGTTTTGACCAAGTTATGGTAGTGGGAAATTTTGACCAGTCCATTGGCCCACTTGCGATGTTTTGAGGGAAAGAAAAGAGTGTTTGAGCTGAGATTGAGTGAGTCACCGGCCAGGCACACGCCCAGAGTCAGAACCGGAGACAGAGTCAACCCTGCAATTTGGCTGCAGTACTTTTAACAATGGCAGTCACTAACTGGGGACACAGTCTGAGTCTCGGATTGAGATTCAGATGCAGTTTTTTAGCTAGCGGTTCAGGTTGAGCCGTGTGCATTACTCAGCGGCGGCTGAGCAGCATTTTTAATTGAAATAATTGCGGGTTGAGTTAATTAAACGATAAATAATGTAATTGTGTATAAAAAGGCGATTCACAGACGCTGCGGCGAGTCACGGCAAACAATGGACGACAGAAGTAGAGAAAAAAAATATATATCTATATATGTATAGTATTGCACATAGGTTGGGTTTGCCGTTGCATAATGCACATAATGCCGTGTCTTGGCATTCTTAACCGCAAGCCGAGAGACTCTGAGAGTCGCTGAGACTGTAATTAGTGGCATATTTGTTTCAGCTGCAACGCCAAGTCAAAACAAACTGCAAAACTTTGCTTGAGTGTCTGTTGATTGATTATGGCACATTTGATTTGGTTGAGAGGCAACATGGGGAGAAGGGGAAGCACTGGCAATGCGGCAGTCGCCAATGTGGCAAACTGGCAACTGGGGACTTAAAGCTGCGTAGGCAACGAATTGAAAATTACGTTCGTATTTGAAATTTAAAATGAATTGCTGTGTAATCAGAGGCGCATGCGCAGCGCACCCGTTTTTGGGATGATGCCTTCTATATCCATCTCCCTCGATCTACAATTCTCATTCTCTCTCCCTCTCTCCCTCTTACACACACAGACTTGCAGTGATCAGTATCAGTGAGATGGTTGCACGCGTAATCGATTTGAAACGCCTAAATTATGCAAAATTGATTTTAACAACACACAGCTGTCTGTCATATTGGATTTGAAATGGCTGGGCTTATGATATGTGGGCATCGTACTTATAAAGAGCACGGGTGAACATTTAGAATGTTTTTATCGTAAATGTGACCAGTTGCGATTTGTTTCCCATTGTTTTACTTTGTGTGTGCAACACGGCGTATGCGCAATTTGCGGTACAGATTAGACTGTACTTTGTTTTTGCTAGCTGCAGTCTCCGTAATTGGCATGCGCCGTACACGCAATGTGATTGGGGCTTTTGCGGAAAACTCTGCGGTTAACCAGTGCATTGTTAATCGGTAAATAAAAATTATTGCCGCTGGGAAGCAGAGTGATCGTGAATCCCAACTGGTAGTCCCATGTCCAGTCAATGCTAAATCAGGCGATTAATTGGCTGGAAAAACCAGACACACTCCCAGTTTAAAATGATATCTGTTAGTCAAGATAAATTGCAGTGCATTACCCGGGTCTTTTTATCGCTATAAGTGATATTAAAATAATCGAACACAGATGTGGGAATTACAATGCTAAGGGCGACTCTATCATCAACTAGATGTTCAGGTTCTCTGCGTGACATGTTATATATTTAATATTCGAGTATGCAGTTTATATTTATTTATAAACCTTTGACAGTGAAATGTGGTAAGCGTTATAAATAAATAACTTACATTTCTAATTAAAATTAGCCGTTTAAGTATTACGTGACTGATTCGGAACTAATTGCATTCACATTTTCTGGCAGTTGCATTCAAATATCATTTGTCTATTTTTCGAACCTGTGCTTCTCAATTAGTTCGACGTAGGTTGAATATTTTTTATTCAATCGCTCCGCTCAGATACATTTCACACCATTATGCGCTTTAACTCAACACACCATCTATTTAGATACATAACAACAAAGACACCCACACACACTGCCACCTACACACAGCAGCAGCCACGGCTAAAACAGTGCCAAGCCCTTGAAATGCGTTTGCAACTTATAGCAAAAAATATATGTGAAAGAAAAAACAAATATGGCAAACAGAAATAATTATTTCTGCGGCATTTTCAGTGCTTTTGCTCAGTCTCTCGGGGGTTGCAGGCTGACAGGCTGCTCTGTCGCTCAGCTTTGCCCTTTCGTTAAAGTGAAGTCAAAGTGCAAAAAAACAAGAAGGAAGAGAAATAAAAAGGAGTACGGACAAAGCTGTGGTCTGTGGTCTGACCAGGGCACTTACATTGCTGGGTTCCGGGGCTGGGCAGGACTGCAACTGACCAACTGGCCATGTTGCACGACAAGCGTTGCTGACGAGGACGACCAACGAGATGATGAGAGAGCTGATGAGATGTTGTTGTCTTTTGACCGTTTGCCCTTAACAGATTTCGATTTCAATTTGCAATGGCCCCGTCCAGTGGCGCGTGGAATGCGAAAAGGCGAAAAAAAGCCGAACAGATACAGAAAACAAACGTCTTTTAATGGCCACATGGAAGTTGTTGTGGGCGCAACAAGGCTCGCAACGCTTCCTGTCAAGTGATTTATGCCAACGTCGAAATCCACAAACCCAAACCCAAACTCAAACCACAAGCCAAAGCCAATCTCAGTACCTGCCCTGCAGTTGCTAACTAATTTTCTTGTGTTTGGCTGCTGCAGCAAGAAAAATTGACTGCCTTTTGTCGTCGTCATCGTCGTCGTCGCCGTTGTCGTCGTCGTCGCCTGTCTGCTATCTGTCTTGGCCGGCCCAGTTTGTGCCTCGACTGATCTGTGATGAATGTTTGAGTCTGCGTCTGCATCTGCATCTGCGTTTGCGTTTTTTTGCAGCATTGTCTGGCAAAGTACCACGCACTTTGTTTAACGCTCTGTGCGTGTGTGTGTGTGTGTGTGTGTGTGCGAGTGTGTGATGTATTATGTTGTGTGTAGGTGCACAATTTGCGCAATCATCGACTCTGCCTCTGTCTACCCGCATCTGGATGCTCTGCGTTTAAGTTTGGGGCGCGTGCGCAGACGCCGCTTAATGACTGGCAACAGGAATGCCTCCCGAACTGGGCTTGCACTTAAAAAACAATTCAATTTAACCATTGCCATAGCATGCGGATTTATGAATGAAGCTAAAAGCAGCTAAGAAAAATGAAAAAACAAAAAGAAAAAAACGAAACTGAAGCCAAGCCAAGCCTCGCACACACAAAATTAATTAATGACAATCACTCAAAAAAGGCACGAAAAAAATACGCAAACGAAATAATTAAACGGGGCAAACAGGTATTCGAGTTTTCCATTCTACCTACCCATTCTACACACAAACATTAGTCAGTCAATCTCCCCCTCTCTCTCTCTCTATCTCTCTCGCTCTTTCTCTCTCTTTCTCTCGATTGCTATCGATACAACTTGAGTTGGATCCACTTAATTCTCTGTTTGTTTTGGTAATGAAGCTCATTTCCGTTTTCGAAATATGCATACGAGTAGTTAGTTGGGAGAAGGGCACCATCTACACAAGCGAAATTGTTGCTAAAGATTCTTTTTAATTTACTGCGATTGTTAATTGCATATTATGTTAACTACTCAATTTGATTCTCCACTGTCCACTGTCTGCCTGGCATATCAATCAATCTGCGAAATTTGAAATCCAAGCCATCCATTGATCGATCAGCTTTTCGGTTAATCCAATTCAAAGCAATTATGCCTTATTTGTGTTAATTTATTATAATAAATGTAAAATACAGCGCAGTCATTTGTTGTTCACTGTTTTACTTTTTTCTGTTTATATGTGTGTGTGTGTGTGTGTGTGTGAGTGTTATTGTTTGTATTCTGTGTTGTTGCTGTGATAAATTAAAAATTTTGTTTGCCAAGTGTTAAAATATTAATTATTTAAGCAATACACGCAGCTGCGGCACGCGTCTCTTGTATATTTTATTTTCTTAATTTTTGTATAAATATAAACAAACGCAAAGACACACAGATACACACACACACACGCACACACACACACACACACACACGCATACACACAACAATATATGGGGGCCCAACACATGTTTGCTGCTTGTTTGTTTGTTTTAATTTTTTTAATGAATGATTTCTCAGTCCGTCAGCATTTTGGCTCGAATTGCTGATTGGGCGGCAGCAGGTGAATAATTAACATCTCATGGGTAAGTGTGAAGGTATGTCGCTCTCTCTCTCTCCCTCTATCTCACTCTCTCTCTTTCTCTCTATCTTTCTCTTTGCTCTTCCTTATTATTTTCGATTTGCCATTATTATTTAATAATTAATTACACAAATGATGCATGCTATTTATTGGCTAATTGGAAGGCTCATATCTGCCTATGTGTTTATGCTGATTGATAAGGCTGGTGATTAACCAAGTGATTTTCTTAAAATATTTATTTTTTAATTTTTAATAATTGTCCTAAATTAATATTCGCAGAAATAAAGTTCAAGGCACTCCCGAAGTTATTTCTGTTTTGAAAAACCCATGCAGAAACTTTTCAAGCTTTGCAACTAATTTTAATGAGATGTGTTATATACGCATATCTATATTTAGAAATTTAATTATCATTGTATTATATTTTTTACTACATTATTTCCAATAAATATAGGTTTTATTTGATAAGCCATTTCCATACTAAATACGCTTTGTGGTTGCTGCATTTTTTTAAGTCAAAAATATGATCGACGATCATTGCAAATTACCTCAGGCCGTGCCCCTCTGATAGATCCAATTATAGTTTGTGTCACGTACTTAATTCCATTTAGTCGTTTCTAAACGTTTAATGTTGTAGTTGCTGGTTTTGTTGTTATTGTGGCTATTGTTGATTTCTTTGCAATCGGCACCTGCAATTAGCTGGTCCAGCCTTATAACAACTCATTTTTTTTATGAGCTGCCAAACGATTGCTGTTCGTATTGTTTACTTTTGTCGTTGTTGTTGTCATTTGTAACGACACATTGTGACTTAAACGCTTTTCTTTAATTGCATATAATCACAGACATTTGCACGAACCATTCCAATCCAATCAAATCAAATCGAACCCAAAACAAATTCCATAGTTTAGCTCTAAGGTCAGACCTATGTGTTGAAATTTGTCACACGATCCAGTTCGATTTTCGTAGCACACCTACACACACACACACACACACACACACACACACACACACAACACTTTGATTGGGAAACCTGAATGCATGCTATATATCAGTCTGAGGTGATATCGCATTAAAGTGCCTCTTGCACAGCTTTCACTAACAAAACGCCAAAGAGGTTAACCAAAAAAAAAAAAAATACAAAAAATAAAAAACACTGATATCTATGGCTAAGATACCATAGCTACATACAACATAGTGCTCAGCTAGCAATCCAATAACTTAAAACAAGTTTTTTTTCCTTCGCTGGGTTAGCAGAGAGAATTAAAAGAAGACAAAAATAATAATAATAAATAAACACAAGCCGAATCTAAGCGCGCTTGTGTCCCACAAATAAATTATTACCCAAAGGGCATTCAATGCCTTTTAACAACAGGTCAACCTTATCATTATTTTTATTATTATTATTATTTCTACTCGTTGCCGGGGCCAACGCAAAGGGCCAAGAAAGAAGAGAAGTATAAATCGATACCAAAAGCGAAAACCAAAAAAAAAATAAAAATCCAAAATCCCAATGATCGTCGCTTAGTTATTTTCCCCTCCTCCTTAGTTAGTTTAGATTTTGTGCGTGCGTTTTAAATTTTGTTTCTCGTCTCTCTCTCTCTATCTATCCCTTTCTCTCTCTCTCTCTCTCTCTCTCTCTCTGTCGACTTGGGCATATTACAGCACCTACAGCACCTCGCAGCAGTGAAAAGCAGGCAAATGTTGCCCCAACGCTCTGCAGCGACTTGGACTTGTTTGGTTGTTTTTTTTTTTAAATTTAATACAAGCGCGACACAAAAGACGCACAAAAATGTCATAAATTATGCGACCATGATACCAAAGGGAGGGGCTGCCATCCAACAGCTCTATGGAGTTTGTTTCATACACATACTCTCCAAACTAAAAACGGGCTACATTTGATCCAAGAGTCGCTGGCCCTAACAATGGGGTCGGGGATGGAATCGAAGGTGAGTGTGTGTGTGTGTGTTGAAACCGATCCAGCTTTTGATAACATTTGTGAGAGGCTATAAGTAACTATTTTTGCCAAGCTTAAATCATATCGAAGAATGTCCAGTATAGATTTATTGATGAAGAGATTTGGTACTGATTCATATGAGTATCTTTGGTGTAGAAATCGCTTTGTTTCACTTCTTTATGTATGGAAGATAGCTAAATTATGTTCCTTACAAAGAAGTTGATGTGTCTCATTCCATTTGAATAGTTATAGGACAAGTTCTCACCGTATTGCAGTACTGGGAAATCCTGACTGTTCCCATCTAATAATGGTGCAACAGTGACAAGACATTGTCGCCTTGATTCCCATGCATATCATTGCATTTTGCTCTAGGCTAACTGTTATTTTTTGACAATCCGTTAACGGTGCATGCATTATTGCAATTATTGCAACGGTATTGCCTACTTGACTGCGTGAGAACGTTGACATCTTCAATACTGACACCAAACACAAGGCAGGCCCACAAGGATTCCTTGTTGTTGCTGTTGTTTTTGTCGTGGTACCTGTAAACTGTAACCTATAAATGCGCCCCTTTACCTGTGATGGAACTGATGCTTATCGCGTAACTCGTCTAACAGCAACATCAACAACAACCACAACTTGGTGTCAGGTGGCAGGTGTGTTTCACACAGGCTCACCCTGGTTAGGGATGCCGAAGTGTCGTTAACCCTTTGGTATTGTTTAATACGCATACCAAAATGTAGTTTAATCATATGCTCAAATGCGCAAACACGAAACACCTACACCCAAAACAGGACGAGACACTCCAATGCAACAGCAGAAATAACAAAAAGCAAAAAAAGAAAATATACAAAACTCAAATCAAACTGCAGCCAGCCAAAGTGGGGCGTGCAAAAGGACCTTATACTCAATCTCTCTCTCTCTCTCTCTCTCACTGTGTCTCTCTCTCTCACACTGAGCTCCAGTTTCGTAACGAGGTCGTTGCCTGCTGTCTGTGTGTCTGACTGTCTCTCTGTGTATGTGAGTGTGTGTGTGGAACGCATCCTGCATACCAAGTAGCTGCCCGCTGAGGCTGCCGGAAGTTGTTGCTTCTGTCTATCGATAACTTTCTGGCAGCAACTATTCCGAGGACTGCCACTGCATTTTTTAATTGTACACAATGCGTCTCAATTTGACAAGCAACATGTGCACACACACACACACACACACACACACACACATTTGTATACTAGAGACACTAGTTACACCTCTTTTATTTTAGAGAGAGAGAGAGAGAGAGAGAGAGAGAGAGAAATATGGAATGGAGGCAACTCGTTTGGCATTCAGATTGCATCGCATCGCGTGTGTATTTTGAATGTCCTGTAACGATATGAATTATTCAAAAAAGGCACAATTTTTCGTCGCCGCCAAGGACGAATGTTTGAAGCGTTGCGCGGCATACAAAAAAGGCACGACGACGACGACGACAACATAGCTGCTACCAGTTTGGTTTTAGCCAGTTAGACGAAGCCCACTTCCATGTGTGTCTGTGTGGGTGGTGAGTGTGTTGTTGCCATCGCAGTCGTCGTCACAGCGAGTCGTACATACAAATGTCCTGGTCTGGTTCTGGTCTGTTCAGTTCTCTGCTCTGTGCACTGTTGCTGCGAGACACTGACTGGCTGGTTGGCTGGCTGACTGGATGGCTACATTTGTATTGCTGCTGTCGTCGCGCCAGAGTCAAAGTTATATCCTTTGACAGGACGCAGTGCAGCTGGCGTCGAGGCGAAAGTGAAAGTCAAGGTTAATCCGTCTGCAAAAATTCAATATTTTATGCATTAAAGTTGATGTCGCTCGGTGTGTGTGCGGCTCTGAAGTGGTTAGGCAGAGGATGGCTTTGGGGCAGGGCGGATAGGCGTTCACCCCGCTGCCGTCTGCATAAAGATTTGTGGTGTGTGCTTTTGGGCGCCATTTTGAAGCTGTCGCTTTTGTTTGAATATCGTCGTCGCATGTTGCATGCACCGTCAATCAGTTGCGTGCCTTGCTGCCACACAAACGTAGCTGATTAATGAGCAACAACCATGTTGCATATACATGTATATTAAGTCATTTAATTGCCTGTATATCTGGTTAAACTGAATTCTAGAGAAAGCTTAGCGAAAGTTGTCCACAAGCTAGCGAAAGTATAAAAAAAAAACGATATCCTATCAAGATGATAAAGTGGTACTAAAAATTAAGAGATTATGTTCGCCAATTTTTATTGTATTTTTAAGTTAAGAATGTGTATTTAGGCTTATAACAAAAGGTTAGCGAATGCTTAATATAATTTCGCATCTTTTGCCAAAAGCTTGTGATTTAAGTGTTACTTTCTCCGCACGACACAAGCTACAACACAGACCTACGCACTTGCCAAAAAAAAAGAAGAAGAATCATCTGAAGCGAGAGCGATTGGGAGAGCGATTGCAGCTGGGCCGAGCTCATTGACCCACACGTATTTTTTTCTTTCTTCTTTTCAGAGCGCGTAACTGAAACTGTCACATCAATTTGAACGCCGCGACGAGGGCCAATGAAATTGAACTTTAAATTAAGACAAACAAAGCAGCAGCAGCAGCAGCAGCAGCGGCAGTCGCAGTCACTGAGCAGAGTCGCACAAAGAAACTGGGTTAATGGGTCTGTTTTAGAGCTGAGGACAGGTTGCACGCAGCAACGCATACGCGTCGTATACGCAATGGCCTTTCACTGCACTGCACTGCACCGTTGACTCAGCCGTCAGCTGAGTCGCTGAGTCGCTTTATCTATCCATTTAATTGAATAATAAGCTTCAGGCCGCTGCACAAATCTGTGCACGACAAAAATGCAGGTCAGCTGCAATCCTCAGCTGCGATCCGCGGCTCAGCAGCTGCACGACGATGACAATGTTGCACACGTGCACACATTTGTGCGGCCGATGAAATTGCGCAAATTTTTCGCTAAATTTTGATAGCTCGACGCGTTGCTGTTGCTGCTGCTGCTGCTGGTGCTGCCTTCGTTGACGTCGCTGTCAGCGTTTTTTGGACTGATCTGTTACAATATTTGTAGCCCCTGGGAGCAGCGAGGTCAATTGATTGAAACAACTTTGAACTTGTTGATCTTGTCACAAATTAAAAGAAGATTTATACACACACACACACATACTGTTGCGACCGTAATAGACACACAAGCAGAGAGTACAGTGTGCGCTCGCTATAATAAATAATAAGCCTAAATATGAAAGCAACCAAATTTGTGTAGGATTCTTTTGAATGCATTTTTGAGAAATATGTTAAATCTCTATTGATGACATAAAATATGAGCACTTTTTTTTAGTGTCCGTAAAGATTTATTTTCTCAAACGCTGAAAGTTTATTATTTATTTATCTATTAATCATACGTTAAGCATATCGAATCAACACTGTTTGTGTATCTTTGAGTGCGTGTGAGTTTTAGTAGATGCGCTTGAGGCGCTGTTCAAGCTACTTCTTCGTCTGCGTTTTGGGTTTTGTGAAATCTTCGGGCAGCACACTTTGATTTAGTTTTTTTTTCTTTCTGTTTTTGGTTGATGCTGGGCATGATTTATAGTGCTCGGTTTTCAGTTTTCAGTTTTCAGTCTGCAGTTGGCGTAAAGTAAAGTTTTCAGCTTGGGAGAGCTTTTCTGGCGCTAGTAGTCTAGTCGTTGGGTCAAGCGGCTCTCGGGGCGCAGAACGTGCTAACACTTGTCCGGCATAAGGGCACAAAAAAAAAAAAAAAACACAAACGAAAAGAAAAGAAAAAAAATAAAGCTGAATCGTCAGATATCTTTACGACCGCAACTGATCACGCAAGTAGTGTGTAGTCTTGGGTTGCGTTTGCTGCGAGCCAATTTCGATGTTTTTATACAAATTTTATTTGGCATTTAATGAGCGACCTTCGGCTTGTAATCGTTAAAGTCCATAAACCTACAGCAACGTATCGCTGTCTTTATTGGAATGTCTTTTGGTCAGGTTTTAATGAGCCGATAGCTGTTGTGTTTGTTCGTTTGTTTGTTTGTTTGTTTGTTTGTTTTGGAAATATGCTTTGTGGACTTGATCAGAAATTGATTTTTCTCAGTCTGTGTGAGTGAAAAGAATTTCGTTTGCCGAGGGTCAAATCGAAATAAAAGTAAAACTAAAATGGTTGAAAAACGCAGCATTTGACGAATGTCGCATCTCTTGCAAAGGTGCGCTTGCGCCTAAAACTGAAACAATAGAAATCCTTTGGGCACTGAAATGTTTTTTGAGGAATTTCTCTTTCATTTTAGAAAACAATAAGAGACTCGGCCCCGCCACATAAATGCAGTCAGAAAAGGCTCTGTCTCCGACTCCGACTCCGACTCCGACTCCGACTCCGACTTGGAGGCTCGCAAAGCGGTTCGTGGAAGTCTCGTGTTTAGCACACGCGTAAATTTTCTGCCTCCGTCTGTGTTGAACGTCTGCCGGCTGAACGTCATGTCTGAATTGGTGGCGGCATTTGCTTTGAGACGCAACCGCCATTCGCAACGCATGCGCACTAAACGGTACCGCTAGCGGGTCCACCACGTAGCCAACCAACTGAGAGTACCAGTGGGCTGCGGGAGAGGGAGACGGAGAGGGAGAGGGAGGGAGCAGTAGCCTGTAGCTTTTTGTCGCCGCATTTCATTGTTGCAGTTTATTTTTTTCCTGCTGTTGGGCACGTTTCGAGAATGAAATGTCCGTTCCAAATGATAAACATTTTCAAGATGCTCAACTTCTTACTTCAAGGTCAAACTGAGTTTTTAATATGACGGCGATTTTTGTTGATTTTGTTTTGTGTGCTGCTCTGCTCCGCTAGCCGATTTTAACTCTTTATAAACACCTTAGTGTGTCAAATGCGACTGAGTTACGCTCTTCAGTCTTAATTTGCAAGAGCAACGCCTTGATTCGTGGAAGACCAACTCGAATGAATACATTATGAACAACACATACATTTTGTAGTCATTGTGTGCGGAAATTTTGTATTTTTTTTATAACTGTTATAGATATTAATAATGCTTGAACTGTTATATATTATTCCCTGGCAAAGTAGCCAAGGCGTTTTGTTATCTTCATTATATGAAAAAAAAACATGTTAAAAAGATTAAATTCAATTCAATTTTCTTTTTGACCATTTCTTTTTAGTAATACGAACGAACGTTGATTTTATTTATTTATTTTTTGTGTTTTTGTAGTTCCAATCAAAGTGCCAAAGTTGCCAGGTCTTTGGCCCCCCACCACGTCCCCTTCACCGTTTACCCCTTTTTATGCACTCGTCGTGGGCCGTGGCCGTATCCATTGTTTGCCTTTTGGCCCAGGTTTTTGTGGTTGTTGTTGTTGTTGTTGTTGGTGGTTTTGTTTGGTTTGTTGTTGTTGTATTTGCTTATGAAGTGCGCAACTTGACTAAAAGGGGCAAACAATTGCATTGATCAGGGTCTCTTCTGCTGTTGCTCTCTTCGCATTTTGGGCATAAAGTATGAGTAAAGTATTTTGTTGTTGTTGTTGTTGTTGTTCTTTTTGGTTCTGTTCGTTGCATTGTTTTGGGTCATGTTGATCGTTGTCGTCGTCGTTGTTGTTGTTGCTGGCATTGGTAGCAACGGTAGCATCCTCCACACATAAGGACAGACGGACAATCAGACGGACAAACAGACGGACGCAGAACTGGAAGACAGAGCGCAGACAGACGGAGTCCACTGTCCAGGTTCGGTTTTGAGAGCTACACTTTTGTTGGGTATTTTGTTTTTTCTGTTTTTTTTTTTTTTTGGTTTTGGTTTTGTTCTTGATCGTGTCGAACGGCGAGCGCCCCCTTTTAACAGCGCATAACAGCAAAATCATGACTTGCCATTTACATTGTTCGCTCGTTTTGGACTTTATTGTTTTTGACGGTTACGTCGCAGGCCAGCCAGGCTCAGAGTTGGCTCCCGACATGCCAGACCAGACCAGACCAGACCAGACCAGCTAGCAAGCTAGCCAGCCAGCCCGGCCAGGCCAGTCCGGCCTCTCAATTCAAACGAAAAATAATGAAAAATTATTCAATAAAAATTATTTCGCGTGGACGAGGCGAAAAGATCCTCAGCTCAACTACACAGCACCAACACAGCATTTCCCCAGCTTCGACGACGACGACGACGACGACGACAACAACGATGACGACTGATCGGGCGGCGTTATTTGCCAGGGCCAAGAGCAACAGCAACAGCACCAGCAGCAGCAGCAGCCAGCCAGCTACCAAATGCAGCTTCCGTTGGCAGTAGCCGGTAATCTTAATGCCCCCAACTGATCGCGATCGTGAGTTAAGTGATCGCGCTATAATTTTACGCTCTGGTCTCTGGTCTCGTTGAACGTTAACCAGCTGAGGATCAGTGGCTGGACTTGGTTGATGCTGCTGCTGCTGCTGTTATGAAATTATTGTTAAACGATTTTGTGATTTGTTGTGCGCTACTGTGCTGTGTGTGCTCTCAGTGTCGAGCCTGGGCACTATTATTAGGGTGATTCGGCTCCTTAACCTAGGCGCAGATCAGTAGTAGTAGGCGTAGTAGTATCAGTAGAACAAGCTCAAGTGGCAGCCAATGCCACCGAGAGAAGATGGACGCACGATTTCGCTTAAGTGCCGACTGACCCAGTTAAGAGGAGGCGCTTGCCAGCAAAAGCATTGCCTTTGACTTGATAAAGTGCAATGTCTGAGATTTCTGCGCTTTTCCACGGCAGCCAAATGACAAATAACAGCAGCAACAGCAGCAGCAGCAGCAACAACTACAGCAAACACACAGCCACGACACAATTGACACAACAATGAGCACTGATAGTCGCTGGTCGAAGACAGAGATGGAGACGGAGCAGCCCGGCAGACCGGCAACGGATGCGCCCAATGAGCAAACAAAGCGCAGCGGGAAATTGCAGTGAAAAGCAAAAGCAAAACCAAAAGCAAACAGCAACAAAAAAAAAAAACCAGCAAAAAAGCAAAAAAGCGAATATCCAACGGGGTCTTGAGTTATTCTGTATTTATGCGATTGCCGCGCCGCAAGTGGCATAGTGGCTGCCCACTTGAGGAAACACGCGAACAAAATTAGCGTGCCGCCTTGCTATATTTTATAGTGCTGTGTGTATCTCACAGATACTGGCGCTGATTTGCCTATGTGTCCGGGAGTCGGTGTGTCCGTGTGCCTCAGTGTGTGCTTTGTGTGTCTGACAATATTTTGGTGTTCAACTGATTAAATGCAACTTCCTTGGCGTAATAGAAATTAAAAAGTGCCACGGGCTACGAATTGCAATTGTTGCCTTCGCCTTTGAGCAGCCTACCCCATTTAAGTAGCAACTCTTCGTTTCTTGTGTAGTTTTCCACTTGACAATCAATTTCAATTAGACACGGCACAGTATATTTCGTATACATTTTCTCTGCTCAATACAACTCTCGTTTTCCTTCTCTTTTCGTCTCAATTCGAAAGTGAATCATGAGAAAATTAATTTCGTGGAAATCGTGCATGATTTTTGGGAAGATCGGGTCAAAACTCGTTGCCTGACCGTTCTCAACTTAATGACTATGGAAATGTAAGCGTTAGATTAGAAGATTGATAAGCAAAGACCGTTTTGTTGTTCTGCACAGAACGAGAACGAGATGGAGATACGGGAGTAAGGAGAGAATATATGAATTAGAGCCGTCTTTGTCTCGAGATGTTATTTTGATTTGATTTTGTTTTTGTTTTGGCTTGGTGCAACAATTTTCCCATATTATCGCCTCATTTGTCTCCGTAACTGGCTGGCTGACGGTTAACTGAAAGCCGCATAATTGACACATTAGCACATTGCCTCGTTCTCGCTGCTCACTGCTGCTCGCTCTTAATTGGCAAGCAACCGCATCGCCATCATCTTGTGGTCTTCGGTCTCTCCTGTAATGCGTTTAAGAGGCGTGATCGTGTCTTTTGCACGCCCTCCTGCGGTGTCTCCTGTTCGCCCCTGTCCGGCCGGCCGTCTCTTGTCGTTTGCCTGACAGCCGGCTGATTGATCATTGTGAATAGGCCAAGGGTCCCTCTGCTAGGCCGCCTTAATGTCCGATGTTTTGGTAGCAAAAGTGCCAGGATTATGCTGGGCAAAAAAAAAGTGTTAATGCTGTAAATTAGCAGGCAGCCAACAAACCACATGCTGAGCCAGCACAGTAGCTGTAGCAGCCTGATGCTGGCCTGCTTAGAGATTTGCTAATTGCTAATCTTAAGAGCGGCTCTTGAACCTTGACTAACACGACAAGCTGGGTGGCAGAGGCTATAAGCTAATGTGGCCATAAAGATCCCTAAGGAGAAAGATACTTTGTTTACACAATACCACAAAAGTATTATTATTATTATCATTATATTTTAGCTGTTTAGCCATTTAAACAAATTCTTAGCTTTTGAAAGAGCCACCAAAACAGCCTTTAAAGCAAAACCTGTTCCCATATCAGAATGGCAAACAGTAGCAGAAGCAACTGCAATCTGAGCCAGTTATGTGCTTCCGAACCGCTTTATCTTGCGCCATGCGACACATTTTTATTATTATTACTATTATTATTATATTGTGAGTGTGTGTTACTTTTTTTCTTCTCTTTTTAGGATGCTCAGGTTTGTGCTACCTGTCGGCTGCTGTGGTCTGAACGGGTGTCGTTTTGGGCTGTCTGTTGATTCTGCAACTGTTGATTTTATTTCATGCCGTTTATGCAAATTAAGTTCAAAAGGATAAGGCCAAAAGCAGCAGTAACTGCAGCAGCAGCAGCAACAGCAGCCGAAGAGAACCCGCCATCAACTCACAACATTTGGACATAAAAAATTATTTCTGAATGAAATTCGTTTGCCGAAATTCGTATCGATGACCGGCTAACTGTCCAAATGTCCAACTGTCCAACTGCCCAACTGTCCTGTCCAACTGTCCGTCCGCCTGTCCAAATGCAAATGGCATGCCAGCGGATCTGTTTGCCAAAAGGGTAGCGCTCAAGTAAAGACCGGTAGCCGAATAAAAAAATACTGCTGTGATATCGAATTAATTAAAATCCAAGGAGGGAGAGAAGGAAAAAAAGCGAGAAGCTGGCGCCAAATGTAAATGAGGCATCGCTTGGCAACGGTTTGGCGAAATTAGTTGCCAGGATTGCCAGCCAGCACGCTGGAGCCTTTGGCCGGGGCACACATGTATGTGTATGTGGCACCTTGTGCGGCCGCCTTCAATTTGGCGCTGATTTGGCGGCCGTGTTGTGTTTGCTTTGCCTCAATTTGAGACCGAAATGAACTTCTGTAGCCTTTAGTTTTGGATACGACGAAGTGCGCATGCGTGTCGTTGTTGTCGTTGTTGGTGTTGCTGGTGTTGTTGGTGTTGTCGCGAACTGAGGCGACGTGCAACAAGTTAATTAAGCCGCATTTGCATGTTGCAGGGCGATGCGGTAGCAAGTCTTTTCTTGGCCACAATAGCCGAGAACAACCCACACTTCCTGTCTTCTGTGGCTTAAGCAGCAAAACGTGTCGCAGGCGGCCTCTATTCCTTCTGTACCCTGCTCCCTGCTCCCTGCTCTCTGTTGTCCGCTGCTGTTGCTGCCTCTGCTCCTGCTCCTGCTCCTGTCCTTGGTCAGGCGATCGATCACATGCTGCGAACTGCGGTAATCCGCACTACCACGCCTTAGTCGCATTTCCACGCGCGCCCCTTTGTTCCCATTTTGGGTTACTGTCTTTGCTGTCTTTCCATTTCAGCTCCAAAGACATCCCATCCCGTTCAGGCAGTTTATTTTATGATTGATTGCAAATAAAAATCGCAAATTGTGTGTGTTTACTTTTCGGTTTTTTCCCCGCACTGTCTCACACACACATGTGGTTTATCGCACCACTGGTGGTGGTTTCTATATTGCACATATGTCGCTGACGTGGCAGGGCTACTGTGACCAGAGTAAAATACGGCTAAGTAGCCAGGGCGTTTCAGTTTTTTCTCTCCTTTTTTCTATTCATCTTTTTATTTTTACTATGGTTAATTATTGCCAGCGTGTAAATCGCATATGTTCAAAAAAATATATTTAAGAGCAGAAGTGGTTGTGAATTTCTGGGCTATTTACTGTTTTGTGTGAGGCACTGAATTGCGATTTAGTGGGCAGAGCGTGATGAGTGGGTGGAGGACGCTCTAGTAAGCTCATCGTTTATATAGATTCAACGATTTGTTTTGTATTTTATAATCTTCACTTTTGAGTATTGCGGTTATAAGCATTGTAAATTATTTGAGCCGAAGAGAATTCGTCACTTCTTTTATGCTGAAATACAAGTCAATAATGACTCAGAAAACTTGTGAAAAAAATTTCGATTTTGATCTTAGTTTCACCTGCAGTTAAGCCTTAGGTTTAAAAAGCTTCGTATTTGTAACTTATACTTCATGGACATTCGTTTCCCATGATTATTTGTTGTATAGTTGTGATTTGTTATCATCGGTTGTTACATGTCGCAATGATCTGTGGCTGTCCTTGGGAGCGGTCAGTCACAAATAGAGTGTTATGCAATAACTGGAATCAATAGCCATCACGGAAGCCAATTGGCATTCGCTTTTAATCGACGACGACGACGACGAAGTAAATAATGGAAAACTGCAAGCGGCTTAAAGTAGTTTATAGTCTACAGTATGATGAACAACGCGCCTGGCATTTCCACTGTCTCAAATCACCATCTCTGTCAGCTCAGGCACCACAAGCAGCACCATCTCAGTACCACTTGGCAGCACCACATTAGCCAAGTTAGCTGGCGGCGCCTGTCAAAAGTTGCCATCAAGAATTTATTTTAGTTATAGCATTGAAATTGTTTGGCTGTGAAATACAACAACACCAACTTTTGTATTATAACAGAGTTTTGAATGCGTTGCACATGCGCGCTGACAGTGACTGCGACGGCGACGGCGGCAGAAGCAGCGACAGCGACTGTGGCAGCGGCAGCGACTGTTGTTGGTTTCAGACGCTCGTTTTGTGCCGCTCCATAGATAAAAAATACACCTGTCGCATTACAGCTAAATTTATGTCCACCGGTAGACCTTTACTTTGGCGTGGCTAGAAACGCGCACAGTCTCAATGTGTGTTGGTGTGTTGTGTGTGTGTAGTGTGTGTGCTGTGTGTGTTGTGTTGTGTGTGTGTAAGACGATTGCACGCTTCGATCGGGGCGATCGGTTGCCGCTGCTTGTGCTGCTGCTGCTGCTGCTGTTCGGTGGGGGTCCAAGTGTTGAGACATTTCAGGTTTCCAGTCAACTTGTTGTTGTCTGCGTTGTTGTTGTTGGTGTTGGTGATGCGTTGTGCCGCTGGCCGTTGTCTGGCTTGGCCTGGCTTTGTTTTTGCGTCGTTTATTTATTTTTGTATATTTTTTTTGTTGCTTGAAATAAATACATAAAATTCGATCGAAAGTTTTGTGCTTGACGACGAACTAAAGACAACAACACCAGCAACAAAAACAACAACGACGATGAAGACGATGGCATTTGATTTCGCGCAGATAGCAGTCCAAAGAGATGGGCAATGACGTCAGAGAGGGTGGGCAGAGAGGGAGGGAGAGAGGCATGAACGAAAAACCTCAAAAGTGGGAAAGACAGCAAAGACTTGTAGTTGAAAAGTTGAACAAACAGTTTGCGGTACTCAAGCTGCCAAAGAAACCAAATTGCTAACTGTTTTTAAGAAGCTGCGATCTTTGATTAGCAAACAAGCAGCCTCAGCATCTAGGGAGCTATCATTAACCACAAGCCCGGTTAACTCAAGCTGGACATCGCACTTGGATTTACCCAACTGACTAGTGCCAAAAACAAAGCACCTCACCCTTACCACACAGATAAGTATATGGCATTTAAGTTAAGGTTTGTAACACTTCCAGATGGATGCATGAAAGTTGAATAATAATAATATTCTGACTATGGAATGCAACTTTTTAACCAAACTTGAATTCCAAATAACAAACGCTTTTATTCCAGAAACTCTTTAGAGTATAACAGTTTCGATTCCATGCTTCAATCGAAGTGCGTCTTTTAAGCCATGTATTTGCTTGGCCCATAGCTTGCGGCCAATTTGATTGTGGAATTTTGAGTTGCTTTCGACTTCTTGTCAGCTGCCTGTTTTGTGTCCAACAAATATACAAAACAACATCGCATCTTAGCTCATTTATCAAAACGTTTATTGATAGCTAGATGTAAGCGCCTTAAAATTTGCACTCATCGCATGATTCACCAGTTGAGAGTCGCTGACTCAGCGCCTATTACAGCAAGTGGGTATTTAACCGCAGCTTGCTAATTGAATAGGCGACTCACAAGCAGTAACAGTAGGAGACACCTGCTGCAGCTCGTAGTCAAGACCCAAATACATAATTAACCAAAGGGAGCCTGCAGTTGAGAATATTTGGACTCCACTGGATTCCGCTGGGATCTGCTGCAGTTTGTGTCGGTCGCATCCCTTAGATGTTGCATTTCAACACGCTGAGAGCGGGTCCCAAAAAAAAAAAGAGGAAAAAGGTCAATGGTATCTGGGACGGTTGAGCTAAACGCTATTATTAGAGGTCACAAATCAATGAAGACTTTATCGACGGTCCACGGCGACTCATTACAACATAACTCTAAAGCCTGGGGAACCTGCGCGATTAAAATAAAAAGCCGCGCCGAGACTAAAATTTATTGACAATTCAGACTAGAGAAAAAACATAATGGATAAAAAGTGTCCAGCCGTGAGTTGTCGGACTTGATTTGGAGAAAGGTGCGCAGTTAGAAAGCCACACTCTACTCCGCTTATACATACATAGGCAAGTGTTCCCCCCTTCCGAAAATTCCCTTACCAAATTCGTTAGCCGTTGCACGCATGTCAGTTTGGTCCATAAATTTCGTTGGCCCTGTTTTGGTTTGTATTTTTTTTCTGTGTTCGGGTCCTGAGACGTTGATCGGCGATCAAACGGATCGTTAGACGCCGCCGTTGCCGACGGGTATCAGACTGGAGTTTTAGACCAAAAATCGAAGAGTCTCTCGCTATTTGACCAATAATTATGCAAATGAGCACAGACGCTGGATTATCCCGTCGTTATATATATATATATATTTTGTGTGCATAGAAGCTGTGCCGGAACTAAGTCGATTTGCATATACGTTTACGTTTACGTGTTTTTGTTTTTTTATTTTACGCCTAACTCGGGCTCGGCACTCGAGGAACACGCGTCGTTGTCCTCGTCGTCGTCGTCGTCGTCCCTTGAAGCGGCGTCCTTCATAATTTAAATAATTATGCCACTTGCTGGCTTCCTTTTTGCGTCTCGAGCTTAGAGATTTTTATGGCACGGCATTTGGCATAATTATGTAGGTCAAAAATTGTTTATTGACACGCAAAGCAACAAAGAAATTTGCATAATTTTACGCTGCAGTCGCTTGTCGATGAAGAGTACAAGAAATCCACTCTGAAATTTTTTGGTAAGCCAAAACCCTCCTTATACTCTACCTCCCCCCTCATGGAAGATGCCAGCCAACAGCTGTTAATTATAGTGCCTGGGGGGGTCAGAGAATTGGCAGCGTGGCAAATTGTAGTACCCGAACAAAAAGGGTTAGGGTTAGGGTTAGAGTTAGGTTTAGGGCTAAGTTTGGGCGCGTACATTTTTGCACCTGCTGTTCGAAAAATTGAGACATAAAAAAGGAGAAAAACTGTTGGAAAATGTGGAGAGAAAAAATATAAATACGGCAAGCGAAAAATGTCAGCCTAATATGTCGAGCACTGTAATTTATGCTTTTTAATTAAGCTACTAAGAATATTTGTGATTTTTTCTCAACCTAGAAAATTCCCCCGGTATGCATATAGCTTTTCATGTTTTCCATTATAAATCACCTTAGTTGAAGCGCGTTCAGGTTTCGTTTTGTATATATTTTTTCGCACTGCCCCAGCCCAACCTCATCCCATCCCAATCCCCTCCCACCAGTCTGCTCCACACCGTCTGCCCACACGAAAGCGAATGGAATATGTTCTGGGGCGGGAGATCAGCTGACAAACGGGTAAAACTTGTTTTGTAAAAGAATTTTCCATGCGATTGTCGGACTGAAACTGAAGATAAGGTTGGAAATTATTTGCTACTAGTTGGTTATGTATGTATTTATATAAACTTGCCTATAAATATAGATGCATATTTATTTATACATTTATATATATATTTATATATATGTATATATGTATTTATATATATATGGATTTGAAATGTCCATTGGCCAGTCGTTTATAAACCATATTAAATTACTGAATTACTTTGTAATCGTAGAATAATTTAAGATACACCTGTTTAACCTTCAGACTAACCTCAGGCCGACTAAGTAGAGAAAGTAAGTAAGAGAGAGATGCAGATAGCGTTAAATTCCCGGCCATGGGAACATGGCTAAGCCGTAGACTTCCGTTCTGTATTGTTCCGTTCATTCTTCGCCCTGACTCGCTGATAAGCATCTAAGCCGCCACCGAATTCGTTCGTTCGGCCGGTCGCATATCCTTCAGCGCTCACTTGTGGTGGAAATGTCAAAGCCAAAACGGAACCGGGCGACAGGCGCAATGTCAAAATGACAACAACAGCAGCGACAGCAGCAACAGCAGCAACAGCAGCCGTCTGTCACTCTGTCGTTGTTGCTGTTGTCTGTTGGTGTCATAAATCGTTATCGACCACGAACATCAGGTGGCACTCAGGCGCACTCAGTTCAGAGGCCACAACAGCATCGATAGAATCCTGCATTGCATTTTCGGGCCATAATCCATGCGACCAGTTAGCATGTGGCCATGCGGCAGCCGGGGTGGAAATGGAGTGTTGTGGAGTAGAAATGGGGGGAGACAAAGTGCAAAAGGGCTCGTCGTAAATTAACGCTGGACACCAGCCCGAAACTGTGGCCAGCCAATAAATGCAGTCCTTTTTAGCCGCAGCGGCAGAGAGGGACACACACACACACAACATTAGCGCAGCCACTTCAAAAGGCGACGCAAAACATGCAAAACAGAGCACAACACAAAGGATCTGCAATTTATGATAGACACTTGCAGCATGCTGCACAACCAGTCATCGATTTAAACCTAAAGCGCAACTATCGTTAAAATGAGAAAAAATACTGCAAATAAAAAGACCAAAATATTAGCTTGTCATATATTACTCCAATGCATTTATGTAGAATATTGTTCGAAATCAGTGATTTACAAGAATCTAGAAATATAAACAATCACTTCGAGTTTGCTTCGTGCATTTTACTTTGATATTTATTTGCTGCGCTTTTCACAAATTCAATATTTCTGACTTCCGCTTTAATAGGCTGAAAGTTGAGAGCGTGTGTTTGGCAGTGGGCAAAAACAACATCCATCACAAAATAGCTCATGTCAGAATTTAGAAACCAACACACAGAAACAGCTGTAAATGACATTCGGACAAAATCAAACATTTTAACACGCTTCAAAGTTGTCCGGACAGCGAATAGCAAAATAGCAAAATGAAAAAAAAAAAAAACGAAAAGAGAAATGTCAAAAACGCGTTGTGAAAAGCTGGCAGGCAAACTCCAACTTCAACTCAACTCAACTCAACTTAACTCAACCTCAAACTCAATCAAAGGCTACATGCCACACACAACGAGCGTCGCATAATGTGGAAAATTCAACAACAGCAGCAGCAACAACAACAACAACAAGCTGTGGCAACGCGTGTGTCCTGCGTCCGTTTGGGGGTCAGGCAGGAGGAGTTGGCCCGTCAGCCTGTGTCTCGCTCGTCTCACTCGTCTCTCTCGTCTCACCGTCTGTCTGTCTGTCTGTCGAATCTGTCCGGGAACATTGAATACGCATTACAAGACCGCGCTGAAACCAAAACCAAAACCGCGTTACCACATGTCAGCGGCAACAACGGTGGAGGCGGCAGCGGTAGCGGCAGCGGCAACATCGGTTGCTGCCTCGGCCCAGGGGCATATGGGAATACGAGCGCGCTGAATGTGCAACACATGTTGTTGTTGTCGTTTGGCTGTGTTGTTCGCGTTGTTGACTTGCCTTCCTGCCTCTCCTGGTCTGGCCTGTCTGATTCTGGGCCCGCTTGATTGGTTGAAAATGTTGGCAAAATGAACATAGTAACCGACCGACCCTCCGCTCCCTCGCCCTCCCCTCGCTCTTACAAAACCCCAAAAACATGCCCCAGAAGTTTTGTTATAATTTTTGCGGCTGTCATTTTGTGTGCTTTGATTTTGAAACATGTTTTTTGGATGGCAGCTTGCAGCGGGCACAGACACTTTTCGCATTGTTGCAACAAAAGGGCGTTGCTATTATTGAGTAGTAATCGCAGCTCGCAGTTCCTAGAGCATTAAGAGTGGAGCTGAACTAGTAATGACAAATGTGTCAAATTTTTTGACAATAGGCGTAAATGTTTTGAAGGCGAAACTGATTGACCGTTTGTTAAATTGACCAAAACGAAAGGGGTAAGTTAACGAATGGATATTTAGCTTATAAATGGGTTCATTTTAGTCAATTCAACTTACAAGCGAAATGCCAACGCAATATAAAGTTTTGGAGCTGTCTAGTTTTGAAAATTATTAACTGGTCTTGTTTTTCTGGCTGTAAACTAATATTTAGTAAAATTTGTTGCATCTGTTTGCCTAACCACCTCCTAAGCTTCCCAACTATTGTCCCGCCATTCAGTCTGCAAATACCAACGGCATTACACAGTTATCAAATAACTTAACACTTTGCACAAACTAATACCCAGCTGGAGCAATGTGGTCCAGAGAGTTCCAAGAATTCTTGTGTATATGTGTATCAAGGCATGAGTCCCATTCACTATTTGTGGCAGTTGTATACGTGTTTTGGGTGGAGGGGGAGGGGTACTAATCTTCACACCTTTGAACGACCCACAAGTGGGTTAAAGTAAGGCAGACACTTCCGTTGAATTGTCGGGCAAACGTGAGCTGAGCAGCTTCCGAAGAAATGCAGCTGTCGAGAGGATGGCGCTGCGTCTCTCAACCCAAAAGTTTTGAGCAGCTGTTGGCGCAAACAATTAGTGTGTGCATTCAGTTGCCAATTTGCCAGAAATTGTAAGCTGCGGGAGAATGGAGAATGTGTATGGACAATATAGAATGGAGAACGGAGAATGGGCAGTCAATGATGGCCAAGTGCAATGTGTGCCAAAGCGGTTAATGAACAATTTCATGGAAATATTGTCACACTTTTGTTGACGGCGATTGGCGTTGAATTCCTTTGGCTAGCAATGTGCAGTACACTCAAAGAAAAAGCTGAACTGAATTGGCGTATTGAATGGTATTGCTATTTTTTTAGTACTTACAATTCCAGGTACAGTTCGATACCAAAATATATCTGCCCTTGCTCTTATTTACTTATTTTTTTAAATTGGTATTTGGGGATTAAAATAAATGCTTCTTGGTCTGGTTCATTTGGGCGGAAAATATTCTACTTTTTGTGAGTGCAGTGGCAAAGGCAATCAGCTCTCCTCTCCGTTCGTGAACTGCACTGAGCATTCACCACTGGCTGCTTGTGTTGCCAATGCTTGCCTAATTGATTTATTGATGTTTACATGTGCGTGCCTGGCAACTGGCAGCTGGCTGTGGTACTGGTATTGGTATTGGTAGTGGGACTTGGGGTTTGCGACAACGACTACTAACAGAGACTTACAACATTGCCCACAATTTGCTCTAAACGCTCGTCGAGAGCGTTGACAATTGTTTGGGTCTTGTTTGTCGACATCGACATCGACATCGAAGTCGACGTCTGTCGATGTGCCTTCGCTTGTGGTCGAGCTAGACTCTTTGGTAGCTAAAGTTTAGACAGACCAAACAATTCGTCAGTCAGTCAGACAGACAGACAGAGGGACGGACTGGGAGACGAATGGACAGCCAGCCAAGTAATTGTTGACCTTTTACGTCGCAGCCACGTTTGGGTTTTGGTCTTTACTCTCCTCTTCTCTCTCCGTTCGGGCCAGTTTCAATTGCTGTTGGCTGTGTTGTTGTTGTTGCTGTTGTTGTCGTCATGTTTTTATTACTGTTTGCACGCAGTGTCCTCAGTTCTCAGTCAGTGCTTAGTTCTCCTCTGCTGCCGCTGGGTCTGTTTGCTCTTCATAAATAGCATGAAATCTTTGGCGCTGCACACTGAAATGCCTGAAAGTCTAACATGACAATTCCAAGTCTCGCACTCGAAATGTTGACAACGTTTTCGATTTTCATTGGAATTTCAGTAACACACATGAACAACCAAAAGGAACTCTTTAGATTTCACACTCTTTCTTCTTGTTTGGTTGCTCAAATCTAAATGGCAGTTATTTCAAGTAGCCAAAGAGTCTGACTAAGGAAAACTTTGTTCTCAAATCTAAATCGCAATAAATTTATCAGCTGGGAAAAGGTTTGATTATGAGTTTAAAAATATTCTAGTCAATGCTGATAGCGATTGTAATGCCTTATTATAAATCTACTCTCAAGAAAAGCAGCTGTCACAATGCAATCTAATTTTTCCTTTCGATAAACACTTAGCTCTTAGTCAAGTTGAGTTCGGGCATTCAGCACCACTTTCAACTGGGGAAAAACCTTAACATTGAATTGGTATTTAATAAGTTCAGACTGTTGGGCTCTGCCTGGATCTTAGCTAGCTCAGCCTTGAACCTGCCACCAATTGCATTAAGCAGCTGCTCGCGTTGCACCCTTGGATGAAGAGCAACTAGATGGATAAAAAGTCGCATACTTTCTCGCCGTGTCAGCGACCCAACGAAGCGTTAATGAATTACAACCGCGATCGCATCCAAGACGCTGCCCCAGGGCTATCCAAACAGAACAGAAAAAGACACCTTGCCAACGTCATCGTCATCGTCATCGGCAGGACAACAACTAATTACCGTGGCTGGAACAATTTTTATGGCATTTACGCGCACAGTTGATCGCTGACAAAGGCTGTATAAATGCTGCCACCGACCGAGCCCAGCTCGCAGCACGGGGTTGCGCAGACGCCGCAGACACCTTGTATTGGCCAGGACGGCATACACACACGCACACACACTGGCAGACACACTTCAAAATACAGGTACACAGGCTACTTGGTAACGCTGCCGGGCAAACAGAGCTGCTATTGTTGTTTTTGTATTGTTATTTTTATTTTTATTTTGGTCAAGCTGCGTCTGAGCGGGTTCCTTATTTTTTTTGGGACTATCGCTTGCAGTCTGCTGTTGCCTGCCACTGACCGATAATCATCTGGCTTGTCCCATTGTCTGCTCTGTAGAGCCAATATCGCCAGCCAATTATTAGCACTTTTGGCGCTGCAGAAATCACACGCGATTCAAACGAGCTGGGAGCTCACACACGAGTATTGTCCTCGGCACAATTAATAACATTTTGTCAAGGCAGAGAAATTGCAGTTAGAAGTACATCGACTTTGTGGACTTGTGAACAAAAACAAACTCAATTAACTGGTTGGGCCTTAACTGCAGAACCAGTTGCAGTTTTATCGATTCAATCTCAAGGCCCACAAATTGCAAGAGATATGTGCATTACTATATGCATTACTATAGCAAATTGGCTGCCGATCGTGACGGCGCATTTTACGCACACGCATATTTTGGGGCGATTTATCAATTTCAGGTCGCATACTGAATGGTGACATTTAACAAGGTTCCAAAACATTTTTGCGCTTTCGGCTCTAATCGCTGGCAAATAAACACCAATAGCAGCAACAAGCGCCAACAACAAGGAGAACCAGAACAACTTCAATGCGCACCTGGCGCTCAAAGTGGTTTTCGAAATGCAGCCAGAGCAAACACAACCACAGGTAACCACAACCACATATCGGACCACAAGAACAACAACTTTGCACTGCACAAATCGATTTCAAAAACACCTCAAATCATGTGTGAGAAAAAAACGGTACACATTTGCTAATTTGACCACATCAAGCCAAAGGCCAAAATACGTTTGATGCTTATATAATTAATCGGCTCGTTAATTTTGATCGATTTTGAATGGTCTATTAACTAATTTTACAGCTTTCCTGATTCTCAATAGATTCAAAATATTTTAAATATTCTATTATATAAAAATATAAAATCCAACTTAAAATTCAATCTATTTATCGGTCCAGCCACGTCATATTCAACCCGTAAAACTGTTGATTCACCCATTCCTTCATCCAGTCAACTTGGGTGGATGCACCTTCTTTCCGTCATTGACTCAAGTCGCAAATCATTGGGAATCAACACAACTGAACATAACATTTGCTTAATATGCCAGTTATGCGAAACTGTGGCAACAACTTTTACTGCTGCCACGCCAGCCAGACAGTCAGCCAGCCAGCTACCGAGTTAGTTGCACAAATCGTCAACTGGCAACTGGCAACTGGCAACTCGCCGTGCGCAGCGGGCGCCTTGCAGCGTCGGCAACATGCTAATGTATGCAACACCCGCCGTCGACTGACGACCTTGAAAAATTATGCAAAATCGATGTAAAAAAAAACAACAACAACAACAAACACACACACAAACAGTGAGAGTAACCAACAAAATGCGAAAATAAGTTCAACAGCAGTAAAAAATGTAAATGTGGCACGAACGGAGAGAGTAGAACTGAGGAGGCGGCTGCGTCAAGGCAGGGGTAGCTTTGCTGAGGCGTCAACTTTTTTTTTGTTTTTTTGTTTTTTTTGTTTTTTTTTTGTATTTTGCACTCCGATTTTTATGTTAAAAAATTGGCGCAAATGAGGCAGACAATGTCGGCGCTCATGCGCGCTGCTCTCTTTGAGGAAGGGAGGGCGGTAGATAGCTAGGTAGGGTGAAGGGAAGGGGGGGGGGAATCGAGGGGGCGGAATAGGGGCATGCCCAGTTTTGTTGGCTAAAAGTTAAGCGTACGCTGAACTTTTGCCTGCCACAGCGGCGACTGATTTGCATACGATTTTGTCTGCTCACCAGGCCAGCAGTGGCAACAACAACAACAACACGAGTTGAAGAACTTCATTTTGGCGCAAATGATGTTGACGTTGACGCCAGCGTCGACAGCGGAAGTTGTTGCTTATGCGCTGACGTTGACGCCGGCAGCGACGCCGTCGTCGTTGGCACATTATGGTTTGTTTGCCATTTCCGTTTCGTATTTGCATGCAGAGCAGCGTTTGAGAGAGGGTGAGACAGACAGAGACAGAGAGAGAGAGAGAGAGTTAGATACAGCGCGTATGTGGGAATGTCTGACAGAGAGAGAGATAGAGAGAGAGAGCACTTGTTTCTCTTTCCCTCCCTCTCTCTGTCTGTTGCTGCTCCTGTTGATTTTTTGGCTACGTTCTCGTGCAATTTAAATAATTTTGCATAATTTTTGGAAAATTGACTTATGGATTTCTCATCGTCTGCGATTCATTTTTATGGCTCTGCGCTTGTGTGTGTGTGTGTGAGTGTGTGCCACTTGTTGATCACTACTTGCTGTAGGTCATGTCTTTGGCATTGCTAAAGTATTTATGTCTCATTTACGCCAACCCCCTCCACACCCCAAGCAACTTCCGTCGAACAGCCTTCAGAAATTATGCAAAAATTTTATTTTCACCAAAGTATTTTTTCTTTTTGCTGTTGCATAAATTGTTCACTCTTTGTTTGTCATATTTATTTCGTCTTTTTTTGGATTTCCTTAAAGTTTTCAGCACACACACACACACACACACACACAACCATACACAGCACATGATAAATGAGACTTTAAGTTGTTTGACAGTCGCGGGCTTTGCAAATGTTTTGTGCAACTTCTTAAATGTTTTTTCTTTTAGTTGTTGCTGTTGTTGTTTTGTTTGCCTTCGTGATTGTGTCTTATCAGGCCTTAAAGTCGTCAGAGAGTTGTCTGTTTTGCATATTCGCAGCGTTTTTTTTATCAGTTCAGCGAGTATAGCAAAACGCTTAGATACATCTGCATCTGTATCTATGAGAGTTCATTGTATTGGTCATAGCAGAGTGTCGTAAACGTCCCCACCCCTCTCCCTGGAAAAATTGTAAGGCGCAACAAACCTAACATTTACGAGCTGCCCAATTGTGACCCCAGCCGATAAGAAGGCGTGCAGCTGCAATTACCAAAAAAAAGAGGAAAAAGCAAAAAAATAAGCAGAGCAACAGCTCATAAAAAGAGCAGCTTCACGCCGAAGATTGAGCATGACTTAGATAGGTCGGTGCGGGGGTGATGAGCGCGGAGGGGCACTTACATAATTTATGACTTCCCCCCCATTGCTAGAAGAATACAATAAATAAATTGAGGATCGTCGGTTGCCGGGTTGCCAAACACGTAGCAAGCAAGCCAAACAAAGTCCAAGTTGGGAACGTTTTAATTTCTTACACTTGGCAATGGAGAGACGACAGACGCGCGTGCGTCGCGATCCGTCAACGTGCGCGGGCGTCGTCAGTCGTCAGTCGTCAGTATGGAGTATATACTGTATACAGTGTACACAGTACTCAGTCATCGGTCGACTGTCGTCAGTCGTCAGTCAGTCAGTTTGTTGTATGACCAAAGGCAGGCAGTGATAACGATGAGTTGGGCCTGGTCTCTCGCATTAACCGGAAGCCTGCGCCAAACGTGATCAACGGTTTGGTTTGCGGCTCGTTCGCTCATTCGCCCTCGCCTTTTAGCTACTGCTCCATGTCCATGGGATTGGGACTGCCAGTGGGCTTGGGTTTTCAGTTTTGGGCTTGGGTTTGGGCATGAGCAGTGCCATCGGCATCGACATCGGCATCGGCATGGGCCATTCATTCGTGCGACACTGTTGTTGTCGTCAACGATGAGCGCTGATACGTTAAAAGAAAAAAAAAACAACGCAAAGCGGCAGCAACAACAGCAGCAGCAGCAACAGCGGCAGCCGCAGCAGCAGCGTCCGTTCATGTCATACGTTTGAATGAAAGAAACGTGCGTGCTGCCACAGAAGGAACGTTGACTTTGGACGCGACAACAACAGCAATAATAACAGCAACAGCAACAACAACATCAGTCACATTGAACACTGTGATGCGCTGCGTTTGCCGCGTCTTTTATATATCTATATATGTATAAGTACATATATGTTATGTACACTCGAAGAAAGTTGCTGTTATCAATTCAATAGATTTCTAACAATTTTGAGTCTAAAATTTTAAATAAATTTCGAAATAAATCACTTATTTGCTATTGAAATCAGCAGTTAAATTTGCAGAAATCATGAACCAAAATTTCATATTTCCTAAAAAAGATTTTCAAGAATTTGAAATGAATTTGGGCAAAACCCAAGCGATTCGCAATTCCAAACACATTTTATGTATGGACTGTGTCCTAGATGAATTCTACATCTCAAACTAATTTTCTTCAGTAATTTCTGACTTACTGTCAAAACATCTCTTGCTTTTCTCTAAGTGTATAGATGTGTACATATGGATGTCGAAGCATTGGCACTCGCACATTTCTCAACATTTTTAGTGGCACTCAATACAATTCACTGCGTCGCCGGCCCCAAGCCCCTGGCCAAGTAAAAAACAAGAGATTATAAGCAAAATGCAATATACATTGTTTGCTGGATGGATTGTTCGCTGCATGGATGGATGGATGGATGAATGTATAAGATTCACACAAAAAAGAAAAAAAAAAAATGCGTTGGTGTTTTAATATTTACGTGTTGCGTAAAGGTTTCTTCTTGGCGCGACTGTCACTGACGTCAACGACAGCGACCATGTGCCTGCCTTCCTGTCTGAGGTTGTGGTAGAGTCCAAAAAAGAAAAGAGAAAAAGCCAAAATGCGCAGGAAAAAATATGGAGAAGAAGAAGAAAAAGACTGTGTAGATGTAAAGAAGAAGATGAGTAAGATGCGTACGTGCGTAAGGCAATTGCGTTGGACTCACTTGAACTTGGTGGATTTGCCGCTCTTTGGACACTTGGGCATCCTTGGCGGCAGCCCTCTTTGGTCTTTGAGGAGCGTGGGGGAGGGGTGTGAGGAAGGGGATGGGGACGGGTAGGAATGTGAATGCTTCATTACATTCCGGCTGCATGCTGATGAAGAGACGCAAATCAAATTGTGCCCAAGATGATTGACTATTACCCAAATTTTGATCAAAATTAATCAACGGGCAATCGGCGTCTGAACCACGCGAAGCGTGCTATTGATTCTTAAATTCACTTTAATTCAAATTTAAGAGTATCGCCTAGTTATCGATTTATTGTTTAAAGTCATCGAGTAGTTAATGTAGCTGAAAGTTAATTGTTAAGCTATCGATTTTTTATAAATAAAATTGATGTGTTTGTTGCTTTTGTATTATGTAAATATTAAACTTATTTGCAGTTGTGATTCATTAAGCTACTATCTTAATAGGTGTCACTCACACGCCATGAAACCTAATAAATAGTGAATCAGACACCCACATCTGCCCTGTCATACTCCGTTATTAGTTGTTACCCATTTAGTTGACCCACTGGGAAACCCTTTTCAGTTGGCAAGCGCCTGTGGATATGCAATGATATTTCCAGCTTGCGTTCGCCATTCATTCACACATAACCCGACACTCACTCGGAATACACTTGCACATTATGTACATAATAATATTGTTAAATGTTTTATGCGCTGTTGATGGCTGTCGAGTATTTAAACTTAACCGCACTGAAACCTCAAGAATCACAGTGCTGAACCCCAAAAACCTCAGACCACCTCTGGCTCCTGCCTCCGCCCTCCTCCCTCCTGCCCATAAACTCACCACAGCCAACATGTCCACAGTCAATTAAATACATGGCAACATGAATGTGTGTGTATGTGTGTGTGGGCGACATATAATCAGTGCGTGAGTGAGTGTGTGTGTATGCAAAAATGGCAAACGGTCTGTTAAGCACACATGCGACTGCCACGCCCCCATCCCAACCCCCACCAAATGCCTGCTTTTGCTCGCCCATCAACAATCAGCAGTCAGGCAACTGGCAACAATTTGAAAGATACGAAGCGTAACCGTAACCGGGAACTCGAAACTGGGAACTGGTAGCTGGGAACTGGTAACTGGGAACTCTGAATTGGAGCTGGTAGTTGCTGCGTTACCGTTACCCAGGACATGGCCATGTTTCAGTCGAGTCTGCAGTTTTATCAACGCAACGACATCAGCTTAAAAGCACTCAAGGGGCTGGTCCATAAAGCAGGAAGCGGGGCTCTGAAAAGGGTTAAAGGGGCAGTGAGGGGGAGGCAGCGCCGAGACGACAATCAGCGCAGTTTATTTATGGAAAAATAAAATGAAATAAAATGATGATGATGAGCAGCAACAACACCAACGAGAACAAAACAGCAATCGACGCTATCTGAAAGTGCCCGCCCACAAGGGTTCCCCCTTCGCCCTCTCTCTCTCTCTCTCTCTCTCTCTCTCTCTCTCTCTCTCTCTCTATACATCTATGTGCCGGAATTATTACAACAGGGTTAAGGGTTGCGGTTTGTTGTTGTGTTGCTGTGTGTGTGTGTGTGTGCGAGCGTAGAAATTAATTTCAGAAAACACTTGAAAATTAAAATTCAAAATTCACGCAAATAACAAATGAGGGGTTAGCTTTTTGTCTCTTTTTGTACGCCTTGTTTCTCATTAAGCGCGCATTTCAGATGCTGATAACAGATTCTTGATTACCATTCGCTGCGCTCGGGCAAATTATTAATTTTAATGGCTCACGAAAAGTTATGAGTATTAAATCAGAGGGAATCTCTCATTGAGATTGCAGCCAGGAGAGCGGAGAGCAAGTCACATTAAGCAATTAGTGTAGCTCTGTCTGGCGTCGCTTGGGCCTAACTAATGTGACCACAAGACTGTGCAACTGTTATTCAGCTCCCAGTTGGGAGCACCCAAAAACTAGTAAGTAATAACCATAAAGGCGGCCACATAAATTTTCAAGTCAAGTGCGTTGTCTCCTGATGTCTCATGCCTCATGTGTCTCTATGTTGACTGTTTTTGGTGCCTGTTGTCAGGGGTTAGCCAAGCGCAACCCGCTGCTGGTGGCCACCTTATCATCTGAAGCGTCTCTGCCAACCTACTACATATATACATATTATAGCCATGACTTTTTCGTGTTGCCGCTGGCCGCTTTTTGCCTGCTACTTGCTGGTTGCTGGTTGCGGTTCAATAAACCATAAAAGGCTCATTAATTATGCGCGTATCGCGCCTACAGGGGCGGAAAATGTGTCACTCTGCTGCGGAGTCACTTCAAGCTGGCTATCGCAGTGGCTTTCGGCTTGTTAGGTTCAGTTCCTGTTGTAGGGTATAAGCACGTTTTGAGAAAGTTTACTTGGCTGTCAACTTAACTGACAGCATGTGCAGATGGTAGATTTCCAGGAGGTTTTATCTAATATGTTTCTATAACAATCTGCATACTGCATTAGCGCAATTTTCGATATATATATAGAAGTTTTTATGTATATTTTTATTTTTTGGGCAACTTTCAATACTGAGCAAATGTTTGCAAATGAGTTTTCTTTACCTAATTGCCACACAAGCACTCTTCAGAACAATGACGCAAGTGCATCAAATATTCGTTGCACCAAAGCGTATGTTATTTTCGAGTTGTTATCAACCCTCGATTAATTCGGCAGTGGCTTGCTCTACTGGAACCAGCCACATGTCAACAACAGGCGATTAATTAAGCCAAGAATTACGCGGGTATAAAATGCTTGACATACTTCTGAGGTCTAACCCAAAAATAACCGAAAAGATAGAAACAAAAGAAACTGGCTCAAAAATAAAAGTGGCTTAGGTGTTCTCTAAGCCGGCGACCTTTGCTTGCAACGTGTTGTAGCATGCAACAGTTTTGCATTGCATTAAACGAGACAACAACAAAACTATATTTAAAAAATAAAACAAAAGAAATTCAAAAAGCAATAATTAATTTAATTGACATCTTTTGAGGCACGGTCTCGAGTCTGAGATTGAGACTCAGAATGAGACTGAAACTGAGACGGAGACTTTTGAGACTGCGGCTGAGACTTCGACAGACTCTTGACTGACTGCCACGCAGGAAAAGCGACGATGTCGGCAACGTCGACAAGATCTTGCCAATGCCGGCAAAAATATAAAACACACACCTCGAAAACTGTCAAAAAAGCAAACTTCAAAGCCAGCCAACAAACACAATAACAATACCAATAAAAAAAGACAGAACCCGGCCAGAGTTGCAAACAATTTTATTGCGTGGACTGATTACAGCCGCACACAACTCACACACACAAACAACGACAACATAAAATCAAGACTGGCAACTCTGGGGCGAGCTTCATGAATGAGTGTCGGGAGTCTGGAGTCTGAGCTGGTCTGGAGCTCGTCCCTGGGCATGCCCATGAGCAGAGCATCATTACAAGCAACGTATCGTCATCGTCTGTCTTTCATTCAGAAAAGATCTGCCTTGGGGCCCTGTCTGCCTGTAGTCTTCAGTGCTCAGTCTTCCGACTGCAGTATTCAGTCTTGTGCAGCCCACGGCTAAGTCGAGCCTTGGCAACGGATATCATTAAGCCAGGCTTTATTTAAACTGCCGCGTCTGCGTCTTTAAGTAGGCGCGACAATTGCAACAGTTTTTCATCTGGTTCTTGTTGTTGTCGTTGCTGTTGTTGTTGTTGTTTTTGTTACTGCCTGCTGCACTCGTGCCCCTTTTAATGAATGAAAAGTGAATTTGGAGTCGAGGTGTGCGCCAAAGGTTTGGCCGCTGCCCTGTTGATTGACATGATCATGATTTACACCTTTCTGGGTGCGTAAGACACCCACCACACACAAGGATTCAGAGAGTGAAAGAGAGAGAGAGAGAGAGAGAGAGAGAACGAGAGGGTGAGAGGGGATGGGACAGATGAGTACTTCTTGCCTGATCAGAAATTGACTGCAAATTGGCTTGCACTGTGGAACAGTATTTGGAATTTGCCGAGACAGCAAATTAATGTTATATAATACAGATTATCAAGAAATTGTTGAAATATGGGAAAAGTAGTTGATTATAGGCAAACAGTTATAGAAGCTGACCACTCGAAAATCCCAACTACTGTTAATGAATTATGTAACATTCTGTTTGCTTTTCAGACCAAAGGTAATCTTGTCACTTTGTGTGTAATGCTGGCCTCACAGCTGCTGGAGAGCTGCTAATTGTTTGGGCCAGCAACACCCGCACATTGAACGAGCGTATGTAAGTCGTAGGTACTTTAGTATCTTTGTATCTGGCAGATAGCAATCTGCGTGTGCCGGCAACACGTCGTCGTCGTTAAACTACTACGCGACTTTTAACGCTTAACGTGCTAAGCACTTGGCCAGGAGGAAGAGAGAGGGATATAGATATATGTATATATATACATAGGTCGAGAAAGAGAGGAGACTCGTATTGAGTCAAGAGGCTGACTCACTGGGAATGGGCCTGGGTTGAGTTCATGACCCGAACGGAAATTCGCATAGCGTTAAGCATTTTGCGTTTGTTTGCGCTAATAAATCAAATAAAAAGTTAATCAACAAATGCGCAACTTTTGCTGGCAGCTTGCTGACAGGAGCGCGCGGACAAAGTTTGTGCTTAATTTTAATCCTTTCCGTATCAAATCATTATTTGTGTCTAAAAGCGCCACAAAATTTTACCGCAAATAATCATAATGAAGCAGCAGACGACAGCAGCAATCAATGCTGCCACTGCTCTCGCTGTGAGTTCTGAGTTGAGAGTTGTAAATTGTGAGTTGAGAGTTGTGTGATTTAAGAGCATTGTTTGCTCTGGTGGTTGTCAGTGGTTGCGGGTGGTTGCTGCCAGTGCCACTTGCAGTTTGAGTTTGCTGCTGTTGCTGTCTCAACTGTTTGATTTCTGTATTGTGTGTGGTTGTGTGTATATTTCTGTTCGGTTCGCGCGCGGCAAAGTCAACAAACAGTTCGAAACGTCAACAAAACCTTTTAAATTATTATTTGCCTTTGTTGCTTTATTTGACTTTGTGCGCACAACGCAACAAAGTCGGGGGCGTCTCCAAGTTTGCCTAGCAAGGGTTGCAACCCTTTGGACAAACTTTGCTTTTTGCCTTGAGCTCAAAGCGTGAGAATTTTGCAATTCAAAAGTACGTTACAAAAAATTCTTGCTAATTATCAAAGATGATCATTAAAGACACGCTGCCTTATTCGACATTCGCAATGATCATCTGCCTCAAAAGACAACCCTATGTAAGCCCCAGCAGAGCATCAAAATCTATCTTGTCATCTTTCTACCTCGATTAAATGCTTTTGCACATTCAAATTACGAATTGCACATCAATTTAAATTTTCGCATGCAAAAGACAATCCCGAGGATTGCCAAAGAGAGAGAGAGAGAGAAAGGGTTCAATTTTATATATTTAACATAGTTGATTGCATCTTCAATACGCGATCAATATTGTCTTTTGTGCTTAGCGCATTTCCATGGGAAAGAAAAATCTTCTTCTCCACGTCTTAACCCTTCGTCGTGCAATGCTTGGGAAAATTAAATAATATGCAAAAACCCTTTGCGCACAGATGTCATCCCATTAGGTGCCGAGATCGAGTCTCTGTCGGCGTCGCTGTTTGCCCTATCTTCCACGTAGGCAAATTACCTTAGCAACCCCCTTTTTATATTGAATGGACGATGACGAAGAAGAAGCCTCAACCCATTTGAATACTCATCTTCAGCTTCTTCCGCTTGCTTCTGCAAAAGAAAGGTTGCTCGACTGCCTTCATCTGCATAATTTTCACAATGTGTGGTGATCAACCCTTGCCATGCACCCTTGCGGCAACACGTGCGCCCCTAAGTGCAAGGCAGGATGGAAGGGAGGAAAGAAGACGCTGCAGCGTAGACAACTCAGTAGACCAAATATCAATTTTCTTCATTCTCATGCAAATCAAAATTGCTGCCCCAAAATAAATAACATAAAATGTGACATCAAAGGCGACTCACAGATCGAGATGCGATCGGTCTTAAGGTCGTGGTCGGGGTCGGACGGTCGGGTTCAGTACCTAATCTATCTTAAGGGTTGTTGCTGCTTGCTCCGCTCGCTGCTGCTTGTGGCTGCTGTGTTTTGCTCAGCGACGTCAACAGCCAGCAAAATTTTCAGCAACAACAGCCCCTAATGGATGACCTATTATTATTATCGGCAGGACGGAACGGACAGAACTTGCGTCTTTTTTGGCGAAAAACCTTTTTGCCATTTTGCCATTGTGATGCAAATGTGAGGCTGGCCCGGAGGGCTGAGCAGCATCGCCGTGGTATTGATCCTTAATTTATGCATAAATGCGCGTCACCTTTGCCTGAATGGGTGCCAGGCATTGTCGAGGGTTATGCGTTCGCCTCGCTAATTTTTAATTTATGCAAAACACAATTTCGCCAGCAACTCCTTAGCTGGCTAGCTGCTTGGGCAATCCTTATCCTTATTGCGATTATTGCGTAATTCGAGACTGCCGCACCGAAAACGTGAAAGGAAGGAAATCTTTTGCATTGCGTCACGTTTCCTCAACGCCTCAACAGCACTTGGTGGTCTGTCGGTCTGTCACCCGAATTTTTCGCGTATGCAAATCCCATTGTGAACCTGTGATGGCTGAGCTCAGCCCAATTCGGGTTCAGTACTCGAGAATCGGGCTGCGCGGCTGCCTTAGGTGCTTTTTGGACCCGTCGCACAATCGTTTAGAAAATTTAATTTATTTCGTTGCTGCTGCCGCAGCATTGTAGCCAGTTTTCTATTTTCCAATTCTATTTTCAGTTTTACTTTTCAATTTTTCCATTCATTTCATTTTTTTTCTTTTTCTTTTGGTTGTTGTTGTTACTACCGGGGGGCAGTAACAAATTTTTGCCGTTTGCTACTCTTGTTGCCGTGTTTTGTGCTTGTTGTATGCAAAAAGGGTTTAACTCATGTGCCCTGCACCGATTTTGGCAAGCTATGCTGATGCTTTGAAAAGATTCTTGTAATTTGAGAGATTTCTGCGGAGAAAATATAACGAACTAGAAAATGTCTGAGAAGAGTAAATAATCACATTTTTAATGAAAATTCAAAGTTTTCATTGTATATCTGCGTAAAACTATTGTTGATATTGGAATAATATTTTAAATTTCATTTGCTGTTTCTGTAAAATAGTTAAATATTCACTTGACGCTGCAGTGTATTCCATATTCCATATTTCCATCTCGTCCTGTTTCAATTTTGTTTTCCATTCTTATCAAATTCAATTTCAAACATTTTTGTGCCGTACGCTTTTGTTCAATAATTTCCCACTCTATCTCTCTCTCACTCTCACTATCTCTCTCTCCGCCTCTGTCTCTCTCTATGTTTCTCTCTGTGTGCAGCAATTTCTTTCCACTGTTTTATCAATTTGTGTGGCGCTCGTTACTTATTTTTATTTATGCTCCACTTGCAGCCCACCTATTTCAGAGCCCTTTTTGCAAATTTTTGCATAACCCGCGAGCAAAAGTTCCTAACCGAAATAAATTCTTTTTATTTTGCATTTGATAAGCTTGGGCCAGACTGCGATATCTTTTATGTGTGCGTTTGTATGTATATGCCACAAAACAAACACACACTTTCTCTAACCCCCCATCTCTCTCTCTCTCTGTCTGTTCCTGTCTCGCATAGCTCATGCATTTTGGGGGCTGCTGTCATACATCGCATCTCGAAAGCGCCAACGATATATCCGCCATTGTATGTGTGTGTGTGTGTGTGTGTGTGTACTGTGTGTATTTTAAGTGTTATGTTGTCTCGTTATTTATGACTTTACACATGCAAATGCCGTCGTGCGACAAGCGCTCCAGCTTAGTTCCACTTGGGAAATATTTACCGACTACCCTTTTACCTGGCGGCGCTTGTTTATGGTTGACATTTCCATCGCGCTTTCATTGAAAATTGCATGGAAATCGAATCAGTGGCAGTTTGATTTGATTTGCCTGCCGCAGGATCTGGCGACAGCTACTGCCCCTCCTACTGCTTCTCCTGCTCGGAGCAGTCTCCTCCACTGTGTCTGTCTGCCTGTCTACCTGCCTCCCAAACTTGCGGCTAATTGTTATGGCTTAATTAGGAGTTAGGCTCGCGCCTCCTGTCCGCCGTCCTGTCGTCCTCAGTCATAACATAAGGCGCCGGGGAAACCTACGTAAAAATTATGCGCATAATCAAAAAAGTCAACAGGCCAAAAAGGCTGCGCGCCATTTGAATAATTCAAAAGCTGACATCGACGTCGACGTCGGCGCGTTGTCCTTTTGCGCAGGCGCTTCCTGACTGTTGCTCCTGCCGCTGCTGCTTTTGCCTCTGACTGCATTTTAATTAAGCAAAGCGCGCGACGCATGCCACCAGAAAAGGGGCCGAGCAGGCTGACAGACAGACTGCCAGAGAGACAGCGATTGTCCTGCCCGCTTAGCCTGTTGCGCCGCCGCAATTACAAATTCTAATTTTATGCTAATGCTTCTGTTTTTGGTCCTTAACCACAGCAGCAACAGCAGCGGCAGCAGCAGTAGCAGCAGCGGCAGAGGCAGCAACAGCGTCAAACGCGAACACTTTGGCTAATTATTATGCACCATAAACGCAGAGACGTCATTTGTATGTATTAATTTGAATGTTAATAAACTGGATTTCTTGACCCACTAAACTAGAGAGCAGAGCCAGTACCAGCAGCACCACCACCACCAGCAGCAGCAGCAGCAGCACCAGGAGCAACAACAGGGGCAGGCATCAAAGGCGGGGCGCATTGGTCAAACGCCTTTTTTATGCGCAAATCTCGTACATAATAATGAATAATTATCTGTTGCTGTTGCCCGTGTTTTATTTTTTGTTTTGCTCTCTCGATTAAATTTCTTATAATTTATTTTGGTTTTTATTTTGTATTAGGCACATGAATAATTCAAGTTGCTGACACGTTTGCTGGGTTTATTTGTATAGTGAATTGTAGTTGTGGTGTGTAAAGCTATAAAATTCATATTGATATTTATATTTAGTGTTATTAAAAACACAATAAAAAAAAGAAAAACATTGCTGCCTGCGGCAATTGCATGTGGCGTTAAAATCAGCCAGTTGACATGGGAGCTTGTTTGTATCGCAAGTGATTTATGGTTTGATTGTTCAGTTAATTAGCAAATACAGAGCAGGCTAGTCTGACAAATTACCAGGCAGTATATACTGCATATATCTACATATAATGGCAGCACAGGTGCTGTGATGATTTGAGATGTGCTTTTTGTATAAAGTACAAAGTTGGAACAGGTTAAACTTTGATTGTTAAATGTGATAAAATATTCAACCAGCCGTGTCAATTTATTCTACAATATTCAACAACTTATTGCATTCACATTTCATGATATTAATAATGGTTACATAATACTTTGCGTTATCAGAACGTAAATTACTTTCTGTTCAATCCACTGTTGAACCTTTCACTCCTCGAACCTTTTGCTGTTAACCTTTAAGCTGTGCCAAGTGGAAGTCACTTTATTTTTTTCTAATCAGCGAATTTTTATCAAATGCGGTCCGCCAGATAACTACTCCTGCACCATCCGGCAATCAACCCATTTAGTTGGGTCTACCGCTAACCACTCATACAACCACCCACCCTTCCACCCACCTTTTCAACCCAACGCAATCAGCATAGACAACAACAAAAAAAAAAAAAAAAAAACATGCAAAAAGGGAAAGAACAAGAAAAAGACCGTAGATATTTGCTGGGCACATAAAAAAAAAAACGTTGAGCATAGCAAAAACCATAAAAATCACACCTACGAGGACGTTGTAATAAAATGTTATCAAAAGTGTTGCTGCCACTCCGCTCCTGGCAGTCCTTGCACAGTCCTCTGCCCCCACCATAACAGTTTTGCATATGACAGCGCCAATGGGACAGCAGCGAGGGGAGGAAGCTGTACGGGAGCGTCACTGTTAACCCTTCTTCGAGTGCTTCGCTGAGGTTCCCGCCATAAAAAATCCACACACACACACAGTGACTGGTAATGTGGGTGCGTCCTTTTGCTCCTGGTTTGTGTTTTTTATATACGCCCGCGCATTCGCTGTCTCCCGCTCTCTCCCTCTTTCTCTCTGTAGCTCTCTCACTCCCACTCTTTCAGTGTATTGACAATTTCATGGCGCCTTTTGCCTCGTCAGCGAAATAAACAAAAAATTGAGCAAACGCAAAGACAAATACAGTGGAGAACCGAACAAAACAAACATTTTCAGCGCAGGTTCAGGCTCTAGAGCAAGACGCTGGGGTGCTGTAAAAAATAAAGCAGAATCCGCTCAAAAGGATAACCAGGAGTAAAAGATGTGTTTGCACGTGTGTGTGTTTGTGTGTTTGTGTATGTATGAGTAGCAGCTAAAGTGAAGAGGTAAAAATTTTGTGCTGACGACAAGTATCTGCTTTAAAAAGAGACTTGGACGTACATTTTTATTGGTTCAGCGCGCTCCAGAAAAGTGGCAAGAAGCGCAAGAGGACTCTGCTGCAAGGGGGTTGTTGCACTTAAAGACGCAGGACTCGCACAGTTGCCTAAGTGCAACCGAAGCGCAACAACTAAAGGACTGCACAAGTATTTGTAAATCTTTTGAATTCCAACAAAAATCACACACACACATGCATAAAGGCAGAGAGACAGAGACAGAGACAGAGATAGAGAGATAGAGATAGATGGATAACTGACACATTCAGACTGGGGTGCATTTTGCAACAACCCTTTCGTGTCTGAGTGATACTCGTGTGTGGTAAACGGAGCGGCAATCACAGCCAGCGACATCTATTGTTGTACAAACGAACTATGCGCATGCATAGATATTTATGTTGGGATTTTCTAATTTGAATTTGTTAGACTCTTGCTGCACCCAAAGCGGAAATTGCTGCAGGAAGACCGAACATTGACTGCAACTCGGGGTGGCTTCTGCTTCCCAACGGAAGTGCCCAGATTTTATGGGAAATGCAAGCAAGGGTTTTCCTAGGGTTAGGGTCTTGACTAGCATTGAGGTGATTACTAGCTGTGTGTGTGTGTGTGTGTTGTATTTGGTGTTGTGTTGCGTAGCATTCCATTAGATGTGATGGCTTTCATACGTAAGTTTAGACAGAGAGAGAGAAAGAGATAGAGTTAATTAATTTGTTGCAGGCATACGTTTTTTAAATCTAATGTCAATTGTAGCCAATTTATCTACAATAATATCTCAAGTGTTAGATTAAATTCTATGGGTTGCCAATTATATTATAAGAAAATCGATTATTTCTCTTTTGAAGAGTTATGACTGTCTTAAGATTTCCTATCAAAGCACAACTACAGAAAAGGTGATTAAAAGCCTCAAACGAAGAACATAGAAGAATTGTATTCTGTATCGAAGCAACCACGAAGATTGCCGCACATTTGTTATGCCGCATTCTAAGCAGATTCCTCAGATGTGCAGCGTTCTCGCTTTGGCTGCAAGGCGCCACTGGAAAGAGGCCAAGAGACGCGAACGAATTCGTAAAAAATCGCGCTACAAAGGAATTCACTTAACAAATTGCGCAAATTTATTCATTACCCGCCAAACAACAACAGCAGCAGCAGCAGCAGAAGCTGGCGGGGCAAGGAGACAGAAGGAGACAGAGGTTGAGGCAGAGGCGACTACAAAACGTTGCAAAATGAAATAATCCACACTTTTGGAGGCTTTATCATCATGCCGAGCAGCCGCAAGCCCAATAGCAAAGTTAGCCACACCACAACACAATTTGAGTTCGAGCTCGGGACTCGAACTTGGACTCGGTACACAATGTCGGAGCAGAAGTCGAAGAGTTGCAGTTGCAGTTGCAGAGAGTCGCCGCCACTTGCCACCGCTTGGCCCGATCCGCTTATCAGTGCGCGCACATCAACAAACTTTGGGCGCAGGCCAGCGACGAGGAGCGAGGGATCAGAGGGAGAACGCCAAAGTCGAACCCCAGTAACTTCATCACCTTGCCTCATGCCACAGTGGCAATGAGGCTGTGTGCGCAGGAGCAGCAGCAGCAGCAGACCAAGCAGCAGCGGCGTACAAATTAAAACCTCAGCACAAGAGTTTTTTCGGATGCAGATTTACGCTGCCCGATAGCCAAGGAGCGGCCGTACTCCTTCCTTTCCCTGTCCTCCGCTTTTCACCTCCCTTTTTCTGCGCTGCAGCGATTGCATTCTGTGCCCAGTAGCAGTTGCGTTGTCGATACACCTTCCCAAATCGACAATAAATTCTCAGTGGCCGTGCATGAAATGATTCCATCCTCTCTCTCCTCGCCACATTGCAGCTTGAGTGTTGTCGTCGTGTCTTTTGGCTACGGACCTCAACTGACTTCTCGTATATCGCAGCGTGGTTATCACATTTGTCTCAGTTTCGCTGCCTTCCAGACTCACAGAGCACACTTTTCAACGGGTATTGCCAATTTATGATGTGACTTGCAACGTTTTCGTATTGAATTTGCTAAGTATAAGTCTGGATAAGTTTGTAGGCCAAAGTTCTTGCTTTATTTAGTCAATTTAGGCTCGTTATTATTGTTTAGTGGCTTCATGTTCTTATTTTCTATAATTTACATATTTTAATTTATTGTTTTTGCCTTGTAGAGTATTTAAAATTTTGTTGCATGAAGCATGCACAGGGTTACTGCTGCATGTTTGCCGCTGCTGGCTGCGCATCCAATTTTTGGCTTGGTCTGCCTTTGGTTGCGGTCTTCCAGCTTATTCTGTGAGGCAGTGGTCCGCCCTCTTACAGCCACCTCGGGTTGTTGATCGTCGCTTCGATTTGCTACATTTTTATCTCCTACCGTGAATTTCGTTACCGCTCGTAGCTACTGCAGCCAGCCCAAAGGGCAGCTTGCAACATTTTTGTTTATTTTTCGTTGTACTAAAAAAAAAAAACAAATAAATAAAAATCGCGGTATTTATTTGTTAGGATATTTCGTATTCTCAATTTGGGGATGGCTAGGCAGAGTCAGTGGGTCGGAGAGGAGTCGGAGAGTTGTGGCTCAGTTGCGCAATGACATCATAAAAATCATTTAAATTAATTTGCAGTTGTTGTCGTTTGTTGTTGTTATTGCCCAGAGTGGCGGCTCCATATGCCTTTATTTGTTTTTTATTTTTATTTTTATGCGGATTTCGCGGCGCTTTCTTTCGCTTTCGATTCTTTGCGCCCAATGACAAACGCGCCTGTTAATTTAACAAACGTAGCGCGAGGACGAGCATGAGATGAGGGAGGAGAAGGATGAGGACTCGTGGCCATTACAAGGACTAAGTCCGCATCATTAAATTAAAATTGTCGCGCGCTGGCAAACTCTACAACTGTTTGGGGAGGGTTTCTATTTTTTGTTCCATTTAATTTTTTTCCTTTTTTTGTTTTGCTATGCAAAGTTTTCACTTTTTTCTTTACGCTTTATTAACAATGCGCTTCGGTTTAATGGCCGCGATTGTACAAATCGCCTTATGACAATTTAGCCAAAGCCTGAGCTACAATTTTTATGGCCGTTTAATGCCTTGCAATGGCTTTCTCTGTTACTGGGCGGGGTGGTCAGGGGGCACAGTCCATTCAATGCCACTTCATGCCAACCATTCCATGGCATGCCAGCTCGAACTGTCCACATGCAAATCTCGGCTGGCGCATCGGGTAACAGCAGATCCTGCCTGGGTGTTCCAAAGGCGATCGCTTCGCTGCCGATTTCCAACTGAGTAATTAAGCCTTGTTGTGCAGCATGTTGTTGTTGTTGTTGTTAGTTTGCTGCTGTGTTGTTGTCTAGTGTCACGCCATTAAAAAGAAATCACAGTTAAGGCTCAAACGTCTCGTGGCTCGTTTGGTCAGTTAGCCATATGGCCAACAAGCTGCTGGCATTTTGATTTCCACGTAAGACTTTTAGTTGCAGGCTGCGGCTTGGACTTGGCTTGCCTTTTCTTCCTCCTTTTTTTTTTATTTTGGCTTATCAGCGATGCTGGGCCGAAGTTTGTTTAACGCCCAAGCGAACAAAACTCATTCGTAGAATTTGGCTGAAACGCTTCACTGAAATCGATTTACAGGCTGCTTTGCCTCTTGGCTGACTTCTGGGCCGAGTCTCTGGAGTGCCATTGCCATAACCATCCGAAATTGTGTCTAAGTAGTGACGCTGACTCCGACTCCGACTCCAACTCCAATTCTGACGCTGACGCTGACGCTCCGTGTGGGCCATGTTCGCCACGCACACACACGTTATCGATTATATACAAATACTATACACATTTTTTTTTTTTAAGTTTGCTTCTTTTTTTTTGCTGTTGCTGTTACGCTTTAAAATGCTTCCGCTGCCGTTTGTTGTTGTTGTAGTTGTGTGTTTTTTTTTTTATTTGTTAGCTTCACTACGTTTCTTTTTGCAATTTCGCTTCAGTAAAAGTCCATTTGCCGCCCAATCCCAATCGCAATGCCAGCAACAGCAAGGCCAACCCCAATACTACAGCTAGAACTCGCGCCAGCTCCCATATCCTTGCCAGTGCTAGTGCCAGTGCCAGTGCCAGTGCCAGTGCCAGTGCTTTTGTGTTGTGTGCACCCCTGGTGCGGTTGGTCACGTACAAGATTTTCTCGTTTATTACATTTCCCTTTAGGTTTATTGCTTCTTAGTGTCGAAGCAGCAGCAGCAGCAGCAGAAGCAGCCTCAGCCGCTGAAGAAGCTCTACAATGGCCCCAGCCCGAGCTCAGCCGTGCCAGCCGAGTAACAGAAACAAAAAAATGACTTGAAAGTTGACTTGCCACTGACAGCCATCGACCTGGGTTCGTCATGCCACCCCGTCCATCTCCCCGTATCGGAGTACTGCCCTGCCTCAGACCCTGCCCACCACGCCACGCCCCGTCCTCTCCTTGTGCCCCATTTTGACATGTGCAGTTTTCATTTTCGTTATCGCTCGTAATTTTTCGTTTTCGTTTTTTTTTCTTACTTTTTTTTTTTACAAATTTTTCACGCTTTTCAAACGCAAAACACTACGCAATTCATTTGCCTATGTCCTAAATGCTGCACAGGCTTTAGCATGATGTCCAGTCAAGTGACCGAAACCACCCCACTCCAATCCTCCCCTCTCCAGCCTGCTGTGTGGTCTGTGATATATGTAGTAGCCGTAGTAGAAGGAAGACTCAGCAAAGCTTGACTTGACATCTTCAGAGCGTAGTCGTAAAATTGAAATTACCGGAAGTTATTATATCTTCATATATTAACTGGCATTGTCTTGCATTGTGTCCACTGCCCATTGTCCATTGTCCTCTTAGACTTGAGCCCTCCTTCCCCGCTCTCGTTCGCTCTGTGTCCACTTTTGTAGTCCTTCTCTCTATCTCTCTGTCTGTTGGTTTCCAGCCGTGCATCCTGTAGCGTTTAAGTTTAATTTTGTGCTTTTTCCGCTTGGTCTCATTCTTATTGTGTGTTCTGTGTGGCCACGTCCTGTGTCCTGGGCTGCTGTGTGTCCTGTGGCCGTATTTCCATATTTTCAAATCAAAATTTAACAACCACAACAATGACAGCAACAAATTGAGCAACGTAATCCCGTGTTGGCCAGTGTTGGCCAGAGCTTAAAGAATGTGTTGTAAAATGTGCGCATTGGCCGTTTTTCAAAGCATTTTACGATGCGCCAGTACTTTGCTCCCTGTCCCAGTCCCCCCATGCAAAGTGGGCTAAACTCTGCACATGGCCTGGCACATCTATGTGCATATTCATGGTCATTGCCATACCAAAATCAAGGTGACGTCTAAAACGTGTAAAAAAAAAACAGAGAAAATAGAAAACGTTGCACAAAAAAGCAGCACTCTATAAAATAACAACATCACTGAAAGTAGAGGGGGGAGAGTGGGGAGGGAAAGGGGGAACACTGCTTGCAGCAGGATAGGACAACCAGGCAGCCAGGCAGTCAGCCAACAGGCGTGTAGAGCTTTCAGCGTGTTCTCAGTCGGCCAGCGACCTTTCCACACATGCAGAATATTAAAATCCATCTTTGAAATGCAAGCGGCGTTCGCTGCCCCTTTGACGTCATCACAGCTGCCGTCTCGCTCACACTCGCTCACTTGCCATTTGGAATTTCCGTCAGGTTGGCTGTACCACCACCAGCAGCAGCAGAAGCAGCAACAGCACAAGTTGCCGTTCACCACCAAAGAGTTGAATGGAGGACAATGTGTCGTGCTGCTGTTTCCGTATGCAAAGGATGTTGCACAGAGCCAACAAAGTTTTCGCCACCAGCAGCAGCAGCAGCAGCAGCTAAACTGACGGGCCAAGTGAAAGTGATAATGCCCATGCGCCCCCTTCCCATTTCACCGAAATCCCAATCCCATCTAGTCCAATATGGACTTGAATTCGCTTTAGTTATCCAATGGCATAAGCCCAAGCTAGTCGTTTCTGGCGGGCTCGTGGCAAATTTGTTATGCAAATGTCCAGCGATTTAATTATCGCGCTAGACAACTGAAATATCGCCACATGAAACATAAACTGAAGCGCATTTAATTAGCGTTAATTGCAGCAATCTCTTCTAGTTGGCGTCGCCATCGTTCCAGCGACAACATCTCGCAACGTTCTCCGCCGAACTAGGCAGATATCTCCTCGGTTGTGTGCCACACTCAGCCAGAAAGATGACAGAGAACTTGGCAAATCACCTCTAAATACAAATTGTTTATGTTAAAAATCAAATTTTCATTGCCAACAGTTTTTGGGAAACAAATATGATATGATCTATAAAATATTCAGCTAAACAAAAGCAAATCTTTCAGAACTTTTGCTCATATTTTTTCAAGTGTATAACTCAAAGTATGCCCCGTATGCGCAGCGACAAAAATTGTTGCCCGCCGGCCAAAACTTGTTTGCCATAATTTACTTGGGCTTTTCTCTAGGACTGCTTCTTGTTTATACATTGTGGTAGCCAAACTACCAGCCAGCAACCTCTCCTGCTGCAGTTTAGACCGCGTCCTTGTGTTGTGCTCCTTTTGCGAATTTTCGATCAATTTCGTTTGTGTTTGGCCATTTGTTAATCGAATGGCCTACAATGTAGCAGGTGGTTGTTGTTGTTGCTTCTGTTGTTTTTGTTGTTGTTCTCGTTGTTGTCGCTGTCGCAGTTGTTGTCGTCGTCATTTCGCTTTTCAAATTGCCTGGCAATGAGCCTGCGGGAATTTTGTTTCGGTTGCACTTCTTGTTGTTGTTGTTATTGTTGTCTTTGCAGCAGGTTGTTGTCGGGTGGTCAATTGCTCGAGTGTTTTGTCTGATGAGCCTGCGAGCAGCAACAGGAAGCGCAACATGTAACATAGTCAATTTAACAGCTGATATACATACTATAAACTACCAATAAAAATGTGGAAAATGTGTGTCGTGAATGTGAATGCAATTAAAACAAAGAAAGAGTCAATTATTTCAAAAGCTGGCCTTGGTTCTTTTTATATGCACATAAAAGTCATAAAAATTAAAGGCACTGCCAAGCAATTGCTTTGGCTGACAATCGTCGCTGACAATTGGCAGCAGGCGGGCAGCCAGGCAGGCAGCCAGGCAGGCAGCAGGCAGTCAGTTTGCCTCTCATAAATCACACAATGGCACAACTTAATCCAATGAGACGCAGTTTTCTTAAACAGAACATTACTTACTCAAAACAATAACAAACAAATTTGCCGAACTGGGAACGCCGTTAAGCAACTGGCAACCGGCAACCGGCAACTGGCAACAGGGGACTGCCACACAACACAGCCGGCAACTGCGAAGCCAGAAGCGCAAACGGAACGCCTAAAAAGAAAAATCTGCATAAAAATCAAACGAAAAGGAATAATAATTTATTATAATTTTTCTCCCACTGTCTCTCTCTCTCTGTGTCTCTGTCTCTCTCACTCTCGCACTGCCACAGAATGCAACAGTCTATTGTGTAAGTATGCGTAGATATATGCATGTGTGTGTGTGTGTGTGTGTGTGTGTGTGTGGATATGGCATTATTATGTTACGTTGAACTTGAACTTGAACAATTAACTTAAAGTGAAATTTCGTACGCGAGCAGAAATTGTAAAGGAAACACAGATATGAGGGAAGGGAAGCAAAGGGGGTTAGGTGGGGGCAAGGAGAAGGGGTGTGGCTGAGAGAGATGCCGGCGACTGCGCTTTACAGGCGCGTACGTAATACGCATAATTGAATTAATTTGTATAAATGAATAGTTTAAGTGGCCGGTCGAGTGCGAGCGGGACGCCACCGAATACATATGTATATTTGTATCTGTGTATCTGTATGTGTGTGTGTGTGTGTGTGTTTGTGTGTGGCGCGCATTTAAATTTTCCGTTTTCCACACACTTTGTACTTTTTGCGCGCAGCTTTGGCAGCCACTGGAAATTTGAATTTCAATTCGACTTCGCCGTCCCTCTCCCACTGCCTGTGTGTCTCCCTCTCCCTCTCCCGTGGCTGGCAACGTGCAACAAAATTAAATTATGCTGAGCCTCAGCGGCAGTCGACGCAGACGACGCTGCTGACCCAGACAGCGTGCAGACAAAAATTATTAATTTCCAAGCGAAAGAGATGGCAACACTTAATGGGCGAGCGTATCGTCGTACTACATGGCGTATAATTAACCGTGCATGTGCCTTGGATATTATGCTGATGACGTCACACTCACACCACACACACACACACACACACACAGACGTCTCAACAAATGACACGACGCTGTGGCTGCTGCAACTGTTGCTGCTGCTACTGTTGCTGAATATGCAAAATAAACGCGAACACATGAAAATCATTTAAAATTCTAATTTCAAGACAAATTAAATACAAAGCAAAGCTGCAAGCGTTGATTAAATGGCGCTTAAAATAATCCACTGTTGGTCAATTTTAATGCCGTGTGTGGGTGTGTTTTATTTCTGTATCTTTTAAGTGTTGCGGTTGTTTGTTGTTATTGTTTGACTTTGGGTCGTTGACCCAGGCAACTTTTGCTGACTTGACAAATGTTATTCTTTTGCTGGGGTCAACTAGCAAATTAATTGAGCAAAAAAAAAAAACAAACAAATGTGTAGGAATTTGAAATGTTGTTAAGGCAGTCTAATAAATGGATTAATTTATACAAAGTGCACCATATGAATACACGCATAAATTAATCTAATCTTTTAGCTAGTCAACTTCCAAGCGAGTCGTGTAAGCCTCAACTGGTTATATGGCGTTATTTAAGTTCTCACAATTTTGTTGGCAGTATTGTTTTTCAGACATGACAACCTGCTTCTTTGAGTGCATTTTTCTGTTTGTTGCTGATTATGCACTCATCTACATTTCACCTACTTATGCTGCTCATGGTCATCCTTAGTCGCTAAAGTAGATTTATATGCACCCGGCTACGTTTCATTTAATTTCCTTTCAATTTCTGTCTACTTTTTTGACTTGTGCCACTTCTTCTGCCCAACGAATGCTAAAAGGGAATTTATTACTAAAAATATTTTGACAGCGTTAAGCTGCACAGAAAGCAGCAGCAGAAAAAAAGCAGCAGCTCGGATCACAGGCGTGAGGGCCACTAATCAAGTGCGAGCTCTAGACGAGACCATAGAAGCAGCCGTTCATCAAATCCGGCGGCCACACGTCGCCGCAGGACTCTCTTTTTTTGTCAGCGCGCTCACTAAGCTAATCAAATAAAAAATAGCTGGCAGTCGAAGTCGAATCTGCCCCGTCTCAGCGCAGACACAATGCGGCAATTTAATGCTGCATCATGCTGCCCGCGGGGCACTAAACTGGAGTCCAGGCATTAGCGGGAAGCGTTCGCTGCAAATCAAAACACACGTGGCCGCAATTGTGGCACGTTGCACGTGCAACAGCAGCCCGCACCAAAACAAGCGCACTTGAAAAGTGCGCGAGTCAACTTTAAAAATAAAAGGCAAATGGATACTGTATACCGACTCTCCTATGAGACATATATATACAAAGTTGAATATAAATTGCAGGCATAGAGTATAGAATATGTGTAAGGTGCAGGAGCAGGGGCAGGGGCAGGGGCAGGGGCAGGCGCTTCAATTTGGGGGTGTCGCGTAAATTGAATGAATGAATTGCCCGAAACGAGAGACCAAGTTGAAGGCGAGGCGTTGTTGGTGGTGGCACGACTGCGGTCGTTTATTTACACAAAAGCTTAAGCTAAACCTTAAAAAAATAACTGTAACTGTTATTCTTAAAAAAGAAAAAAGAAAAAAAAAGACGAGCGAGCGTCCAACAAACGGGGACGAGCGACTCTCTCAACTCTCGGGGTGGCTCTGAGGGTGAAACACACGCTGCACCCAACAAAACTGGAACTTAAGTCAAGTTTCTGGCAGTAAATTGCGTCACGTTTCGGCACGCTCGCTATGTGTGCGCGTGTGTGTGAGTGTGTGTGAGTGTGTGTTAGAGTGTGTAAGAGTGTGTACGAGTGTGTGTCTATGTGTGTGTTGGTGTGGCCTTAGCCAAGAGTCTTCTTAGCGTACGTGTGCGTTTTGCACGCATTGATTTATCATGATCAACTGGCAACCCCTTTGTCCTTCCCCTCAGCCTCCCCCCCCCCCCCTTTCTCCTCCACTCATCCGCTCATTCACTTATTTATTTTTTGCAACAGTTGCACATAAAACTTAAAGTTTAAACTGCTTTTTCTTCGCATTCCCTGGCGATTTGGCTCATAGGAAATCAATACAACTGCACTGCGTTTGCCTCCTCTTTCCAGTCGCTTCCTGCTCCTCCTTCTCCACCTTCTGCTACTTCTTCTTCGTCGTTGCTGGTGCTGCTCATCAGCTAAGGCAATAGCCCGCGGTCAAAATTGACTTACTCGCTTGGCTGTGGCAACTGGATAAGTCGCTGCCTCCGACTCTGCCTCTGACTACGACTTGGACTCTGGTTGCTGCCGCCTCGTTACTTTGACTGCCATTGCAGCCAATTCATTGGCTCTGTGTCCCTGTCCGCCCAATAAGACAGCGCCAGCAGCCGCCGGTTACAAATGCACTCAGAAAAATATGTAAGTTTTTGAGTTGGGGATATTTTAAATATATATTTTTGAAACTATGAAAAATTCAATATTTATTTTTCTTTTTTCACTCTAGTCTGTTTTGCTGTTCCTTATTGTACCCCATTTATTTTTCCGAGTGCACACACACACATCGCTTCTATAGAGGGTCTCTCGTTCAGTCAGTCAGTCAGAGTGTTTCCCGTCTCAATCGTTGTATGCTTCACTTGCGCCATTCTCTGCGCCTACGCTGGGTTTCGGTTTGGGTTTATGTTTTTTTGCTGGGTTTTGGTTTGGTTTGGTTTGCTCGGCGTCCTGGACGGCAGCTACGTGATCTTATTTTGTGCTATGCTTCCCTTGCCGCATTTGATGCCCAATTTTTCTTTTCGTTTTTATTTTTTGCTTTCGATATCAATTCGTGCGTTTGTTCGCTGGCTATTTTTTGTGTGCGTTTTTTTCCTGTTCTTTTGGCTACGTTTATCCTTACGCCTGTCGTGAATTAAAAGGATTTAAAGTCGTTGCGCTCTGGCCAAAAAGATAGCTGAATGTTTTTGCAACTTGCGGTTGCCCTGCACCCTCGTCATTCATGTCTTCCTGTGTGTGTGTGTGTGTGTTGTTTTTGTGGGTTATTACTTTTCAATATTGTCCTTGCGGATTAGTGCGACATGTGGCCGAAGGCCAACCGGGCTACGATAGCATTTGGGCGTGCGACAAGGCTATCTGTCTGTGTGTCTTCTTATAGTGCGCTCCATTTACGAGCCCCAGCTAACCTATGCCATTAATGGAATTCTTCCATTTATCTGCAATGCTCTCCGAGTTAAGTTAAGTCTTGGCATAGCTTGGGAGTTTGAAGGTATTGGGATATCCTTGTGAACTTTACGTATCAAATTCTTCTGTCTGTCTGCTTCCATCAAATAAACCATTTCAGTTTTTATGCACTTTAAAGGATATATCAAACACATGCTTTCATTTATATAAATCGGGTCTGGCTGCTTGCATAAAATCTTTGGATTTCTTTTAAATCGTATATATCGATTGCTCTTCTGTACTCGATTACCTCCCAAAACTTAACTCTCACCTTACGGAAAGTGACTTTTGTGTTCCTCCCACATTTGGTCTGTCTGGTTGCCTTTGATTTGCCGTTGAAGAGCTCCTCTCTCTCCGCGATTCTCATCCATTCTTGGCCGACTATAGTTGTGAGCCCTTTTTCACTCATTTGCAAGTGTGAATATGAATAAATTCGTATATAAATTGCAGCTTTAAGCCGTTTGCAGCCAGGCCAATCAGGCCCAGACAGAGATACAAATGCGAGCAGAGTAAGGGATGCTGGGCGGAAGGGGAGAATCAGAAACTGTTGGCTGCAAGCAACAGCCACAACAAGGCGGCAAATATTATCCTTTCAAGTTGATTTGATCACGTACGCAAAAGGGAATTCCGGGACGCATAGCCGTACAAAATATGAGCTCGCTTGCGTAGGCCGATGCCAATGCCGATGTCGAGTCCTGAGTTCTGAGTCCTGAGTCCTGCGTGGCGCGAAGGCTTTCAGGCAAATCAAAAACAGCAACAAAAGCCAGTTGTGCGACTAGTGTGTGTCAATGTGTGTGTGTGTGTGTGTGGGTGGGTGGAAGCTGGCACTGTCAGCCTAAAGGGACGCACTGCCACTTAAACATTAATAGAGCAGCGGGCCGAGAGGCAAGAGATATGCGTAATAAATGTCGAGCACAGCAATGATGGAGGCGGAGGAGAAACGAGTCCTTGGCGGATGTGTCGAAAAAACTGCTTTGGCAAATCCTAAAATATTAAAGCCAGTCGAGCACAATAAGCGAAATTAAAACAATTGTGTGTGAGGAAACCAACACCAGCTCCCGCTCCTGCTCTCGAGCAGCAGTTGAGGATTCTCGTTGCCATAAGAAATATGGCACGCAACGAAAGCCCTCAACCAAATGAGCCTTGGCATTAGCCTTAGCCTTAGCCATTGCCATTGCCATATAGCCAGATCCAGCGCCTTAGTCCGCACAATTTATGCCTCGTCGAAGATGCTGCTAAGCCCAAAACAAACGCGGCCAATTCATTTACTGTGCCAGTTCGACTTCATTTAACCCGAAACGGGGCCACACGCAACCCTCAAAGGCCCAAACACCAGGACATTTAAAAGTGCTAACCCTTTCGCTGGCGCGATGTCTTCATTAGCGAGTCCTTTGGTCACGCAACTGTAGCCTCTGAAATTAACGCGCCCAGGCAGTCATAAAATTTGCGTTTATTGATGCTCTACCAACTGCTGCCAACTGCGGAGCACCAACCAATATTGAGCTGAAAGTGAAAATCCTTTTGTCTTAGCAGCCGGCTAAGGTTTCATTTCACAAAAAGGGAACAAGTGAATTGCTTTTTGCACCAGTCCTTCCGTATTTTAAAGCTGGCTTCACAAAATTGTACAACGCCCTCAATGATGAGATAGGAAAAATTGCTAACAAGACTCCTTGCTATATTTCTAGAGTACCAGCTGCCCTTATGCCGATCTTACATAGAAAATATATTATCCAGACACAAGATTCAATAGTGTCTGGTAGTCATTTCTTTTCAGTGCAATTGCAATTTTGCTGCCTGTTTTTGTAGCAATTTGCCATTCGTTGATTTAAGATATTAGCAAAATAGCTGGCTGGCTAGGAAAAATTCTACAGCTTTTAATTACAAATGCGCACGTGTTCAAGAGTCCGCTCCAAAGCTGTTTCTCCATTCCATTCCATTCTCCAATCTCCATTCTAGCCGGGTCAGTAAGTGATTCTCTAACGGCAATCGGCCAATTGACAATTTCAAAATTTCCAACTGTCCGGCGACAGTCAACAATCGAGTCAAGTTGAGTTGAGGCTGGCGATTATCGTTCGCTGACAGACGCTGTCAAAAAACATGCCTCGCCAGCCAGTCGCCGGTCTCGGCATCAATATCGAATATCGAAGTAATCGTATCTACTCGAATCGTATCGTATAATTAGGCGCTTTGTGTCATTGAAAATTGCCTTTGACAAGTAAATGACAAACGCTTTTGATTGCTCGATTAAATCGCACGACGCAATTGTTAATTGTGCAGATGGTGAGGATGGGGCAGAGGGAGAGGGGCGGGTTGTGGAGGGTTAGTCTTGGGGGTTACGGTAACGATTACGGTTTGAGCTTTGAGTTTTGGTTTGGTTTTTTAGGTTTCATCATCAATGCGGGCACGTCTATGCCTCATGATATGTGGCCATAATGCGTGTTGCGGCTGAAATAAGTACATTCTAAACTTTACAGTCGTCGTACCCCCACACACCCCACACGCGCCTTACCCCTCTCCCCACTCAGTGCAGTGGTCCGTCAGGTGGCACCTTGGCTTTATTGATTTCTGCGGCTGGCTTTTATGAGTTCAGTCGTGAGTTGAGTCGTGTTGTTCAGCGTTTCAGTGTATTCTAGTACGGCTCGAAGTTTTGGCTTGGTTTCTTTGGCATGCCAACCCCAAGGCACATGCAATTAAGCGCACATGTGTGTGGCTATATAAACTTGGGAGGAAGTGGGTGGCTGGGGGAGATGGGGTAGCTAGGGGGTTGGCAACGGGGCACCTGTGCGACAGGCCATGTTGAATTTTATAACTTTGGGGAGAGCGCGGAGCGCGCGTAGCAACTTTGACGCCTCATTGACTCGAGTGGATTCGCGTTGCCTTCAGCCCTGCTCCACCCTGCTCTCCTGCTGCCTCTGATTATGTCCTGGCGTGTCACATGCATTTGCGCTACTTTATGCTGGGCGCCTCGTATATAGTTGCGAATGGCGTCCCATATATGCGCACATTCTACAAGCTTTTCAGTGGCGTTGCGTTTGCTGCTTTCATATTTAGCTGTTGCCTTCTTTTTTGTTTGTTTTCGTTTTGTTTTGGTTTTGGTTTTTTTTTTTTTGTGGTTTTAGCCCGTGTGTTTTTATTTTGGCAATTAAATGCATGCGGCGAATGTCGACGATGGCGTTGATGGCTGCCCTGGGCTCGTGACTGAGCTGCTGCCACGTTGCATGCCGCATACTAAGTGTCATTATGAGCGACGTTTTTTCTAAACCTAAAATCCTAGACGAGCACTGTCATTATGAAGCCAACATACACACACACACATACATATATACATATATATATATCTATACACCCACACAATGTTGCAATTACGTCGCTTCGGTCAAAGAAATTTGCCTACAGAATAATCCAATTTAAAGTGTTTAAATCAAATTTGAAACATCAGAACGAAGTGGCATTGTATAGAGTCGTGCCTCAGTCCTGATTGCCAATGGGCTCTCTATCTCTCTCACTCACCCACTCACTCTCTCCCCCACTATGTCGATGCGGGTGGAAATTTTTGAATTATGTTCTAATAAATGTGGAATGGTGGTGGCTGGCCTTGGGTTTTGTTGTACCTACGCGCCACTAAACCATGAAATGCAATCAAATTTGCGGTCGTCAAATGACAAATATTGCGTGCGCCAACCCCAGTCTGTCCCACACCACACCTCACCCCACCACCCACACACTTTAAAGCGTAGGCTGGTGGGTGAGTGGATGGGGCTGGCTGAGCTGTCAGTGCGCGTCAGTTTGCCAGCTCGAGCTGACAGCCTCCCCCCACTTCGGCTGCTGCCGAGCGAGTGTACAACTCAATTTTGAATTTTTGGTTTTGGATTTTTGAAATTGCATGGACATGGAACAGCACCACAATACAACAGCAGCAGCAGCAGCATCGCGTCGCGAGTTAATGAAAAGGATACACATGTCAACTTCAATTTCGGTTGCAGGCTTTTTTGTTCTTTGCCAGCGAGGTGTTTGCCACAAGGGTTGCTCAAATTAGTTACTTCCGGCCCCCACCGCACCGCATTTTGGCCCGAGGGTTGACTCTTGTAGGTGTTGCTCAGCGCAATCTGTTACATTTTTCTGTTTAGCTCTCAACTCAACTCGCAGCTTTCATCTTTCAATGCTCAATTGTCGCCATTGTTGGCTTACAAATATTTGCAGTTGTGCCTAGGCTGGCTGGCATACCGTTAATTCCACCCACAATTCAAGCCACAATTTGTCCACAATTTGCCCACAATTGTTGTACGAATATTTGTTTGTTTGGCCTGCAGTTTAATGCACAATCAATGCTTGAGCCGAGAAAGCTTTCGTTTGATTAGCCCAACTGCGTTTTGTTTACCAAGTGGATCGCATTATTCTGTATTAGTTGCCATTGGGGGATGAGGCTCCCACTCACAAGCCCCGTGTCAGGGTCACTGAGCAATTGAATTGCGCTTTCAATGCGCGCCAAGCAAAACGGAAAGTCATAAAAAAAACTGTGTGGGGGTAATCAATTAATTATGGCATAGACATCGCGAACTTTTCACTATTTATCTTGGCACTTATTTAGTCATTATTAACTTTTAGCTGGGGCTTGCTCAGTGGAGAAGTGCTTGAGAAAGAATAGGGAAACGGGAATAAGGAATAAGGGAATACTCGGTATAAGGAAGACCGACAAATAACTAAAGAGAATATTATGCGATGTTTTCAAGGAATGTTAAAGATGAAAGTAAAGATATAACATACATGTTAAAGGAAATATCTTAGCATCAGTATTGTGTAAAAAATGTAATTTAATTAATTATTTATTTATTAATCGCACATCTTCAGCAGCTAAGTACACCTAAAGCGCATTAAAGAGTTAGCTAGTCGCTGTTTTCAGTTTTCCATTCAATGTGTAACTCGTTTTCACAGCACAAATAGACAATAAATAGCAAAAATAACACAAAAGATGATTTATCGTGTGATTAAACAGGAAGGTATTTGTGATATTTTTACCATATACATTATTTTTTATTTATTTTTTTTTTTGCGGCGTGACTACAAACATGTTTTAGAGACTTTTGCCGGTGTTATTTTGCTGTTGTTGCATTTATTAATTGTTTGTTCGTTTTAATTTCGAATGCAATAGGCTATATATTCTAAATTATAGAATTGCATTTATAAGTTATATTAATTAGCTATAAATAACATGAGAAACGACTGCAGCAGCAGTAGCAGCAGCAGCGCAACTTGTGACTGGTTTTTCGCCGCTGCTGCTGCTGCTGCTGCTGCTGCTTACGCTGAGTAAGCCGCCCCCGGGGCGCGAATAACAACAAGCCGCACAGTGGCTGTTAGTTGTAAGCGCCCGGGCGATTACAAGGCCCACGTTAGATATAAATAACATATAGCGCACTATAAATCAATTGAGGGCAGGCCGAGTCGGAGTCGGAGTCGAAGGCGGTGGCGGGTGCGGTGGCAGAGGCAGTGGCAGTGGCTAGTCGGACAGTGATAAGCTTTATCGCACGGGCGCGTACGGTAATTAAGAGCCCAAAACTAACATTAATCTGGACAGGAATATGGACGAGAACACTCGCCACACTCGCCACACTCACTCCCAAACCCACACCATTCATATTCACACATATTCATGGATTGGACTGTGGCCGTATCTTATGCTCATTAGGCACAGCCTGCGCCTTGACCGCCAAAAGCCAAAGTTCAAAATAATTAATGACCTTCGGCCAAACTTAATGAAAGACGTAATTTTTCGGTAGCTTCGCCTGCTTCGGTGCCCCCACTTATTGGCAATAGAATACTCGCATTATGAGTGGGGTGTTTCCTGCTAGGGAGACTGCCTTGATTTATTTATGGCCAGCCAGCCAAACAGCTGCCTGATTAGCCGGAACTTGACCTCTCACTGCCCGGCTGATTGAGTGCCACTTGGCCAAAGTCTTGTCTAATTTGCACAGTTGGGTGTCTTAGTATTCACTTACATAATAGCAAGCTCCCAAATTTAGTTAGAGATTAGAGTTGGAGGGGTGAGCGAAAGAAAGAAGGCTCCGCTAAAATTGGAAAGAACATTGAATAATATTTAGTGATTGTGAGGAATTAATATAACTCATTATTAAATCTAAGGTTTCTATTGACAAATTATTAAGATTTTATTGCCGTCTATTAAAAAGAAGCTTTAATCAAAGCTTTGTTCATAAATTCTTAGATTTATTTTATTATTTTATTATTATGCTATTAACTTGAAAGATTAAATCACATTCACATTAATTATATATTATTTAGTATGGCTGCTCTGTGATTAAGTATTTAATACCTTAACTTCAATAACAATTAATAGAATTGCCTGCAATCTTTATAAGCTGATTCTTGCAATTGTTTAAAACTTAATTTAATGATTTTATATCTCTGAATATATTTAAATGCTTGCTGACGTTTTATTAGTTGCCCAGCCAGGAAGTTCACTGATTGCGGCATCTCTATTCTCTTCCAAAAGGCTCCCTGGCCCCCTCTCTCATTCAGGCTTTTTCCTGGCTTTGGGCCACTTTGTGGTCCTGCCTCTGGCCTCGTTTTGTATATTGCAATCTCAATCTGCTGGCTGCTCTGCTGTCTAATGGAATGTAGCTACTATATAAATCGCGTAATCGCTGCAGCTGAGCGCCAGCGCCAACAGCAACAACAAGAACAACAACAGCGATCATAATAACAACAACAATGTCACGTTCAATGTCAAATGGTTAGCAAAATTTGCAAAGGAAGCGTGTAAAACGTTTAAAATATTTTCTCATTAGACAAGTCACAGTCACAGACGCCGACTTGGTTGCTTGCTTGATTTTTATTTTTTTTTTTATCTCTATTTATTTTTTTTGTCGTACAAGTTTATATATGAAATGTCAAACGGCAACAGCAACTTGACCTTCACAAGCGCAACTGCAACTGCATCTACATCAGCAACAACAACCAACAGTAACAACAGCAACAACCCACGGCTGCTGTGTTTATCTCTATGGCTGTCTGACTAGTGTCGACTGGGCCTGGCTCAAAGTTGGTCCGAGTCTTAGTCTCTATCTCAGTCTCAGTTCCAGTCCCGGTCTCAGTCTCTGTTTGTGTTACGAGCTCTGTCGTCTAGCGGCGATCGGTTAAACTGCCTGCCTGGCAGCAACATTGAATTGCTGCTGTTGTTGCTTGGGTTGTTGTTGCTTTGGTGGTTGTTACTGTTGTTGCTTACGTAAGTGGCTGGCAGCAGGGCGCTTGCGAACCGTTGCCGCCGCCTGTTGAGCAGCATTGCGACAAACATGTGGCAACTATCGACAGTTATCGCCATAAATTTTGACACTCGGCCACTTTGCAAATGCAAAAGTGTCGTTGGCGGCGACACAAATGGACAAATTGCTGGACTCGGGACGCCCTGTCCTGCCCCATCCCGCCAACACTCTATTTTGATTATCATTTGAATTCACGCCACATCTCTCGGCCCTCGCTGTCTCTTTCTGGTGCTACTGTTGGTGCTACTCTCTCATCATTGCCATTTGCCATTTTTTTTTTTTTATATTTTTTGCAAATCCTTTTAATGTTTGCGTTGTCACGCAGCAAATATCTCACGCAAAAGCGCACTTCCACGCCCACACCCAATGGCCACCCCACGCGGCAACAAAAGACTGAGTCAATATTTAAGCGGCACATTAAAAAACAATCACAAAATACTGAAACAATAGACAATGACAAAATATGCAACTGTTATGAAATCACCACCCTTCCGCAGGGTTGTTTTCCAATGCGTCACATGTCAATCTGGCAACACTGCTGCTGCTGGCGCTTATGCCGGGAACTTGTGTGTCGTGTGCGCTGTGCAAACAAGCGGCTGTCAACTTTTGACATTCACTCAAATTAGAAAACAGTGCAACAATTATTTCCATGAGAAACTTCCCGGAACAAACAAACCTGGAAAACTCAAACTACCAACTAAGACAACAGCATCAGACACACACACACACTCACATAGATAACATTCAAGTCTTGTTCTTTGTTGCCTTGTTCTCCGACTCCTAACCAATCAGCCAAAGTTAAAGTCATCCTGACACGACTCTGGCGGGGATTGGGATGTTAGTGTGGGAGATGGGTTGTGGGAGTGGGTATGGCATTTGGGGTGTCTCTGCAAGCCCGCGAGCTTCAATTTTGAGGCGTCCCCACAACTCATCAGGAACTAACGCAATCATCGGGGCTGGCTGGCTTGCAGGCTGGCAAGCAACCACCAGCAACGAGGCCTCATCAAATCAACGCCATTGCTGACTGCCATCCAGTCAGCCAGCCAGGCAGGCAGCCAGCCTCCATCAGACCCAAAAGTGTCAATCCAATTACCTGTTCGAGCGCTGGAATCTTTTGCGACATGTTTCATAACGGCAAACGGCGAGTTTCGTTTTTGGTCTCCCGCTCCCCCAACACAAAAAAAACCTCTCTCTTTGGCTCTCTTCCCCATTTCGCATTGTTGTTGGCGACGCATGCTTCGTTGGCTACACACAACACTAAAAGGCAGACTGTGGGGGATTGGGGGAATGGGGGAGGAGAGTGTGTTTCGCCAATGGCGTTTATCAATTTGTGAGTGCTTCAATGTGGACAAACTTCCGCTGGTCGCTGTTTGGCCCACCCACAATGTGGTCGAGAGCCCAGACCATTGGCACTCATTAACACGTGTTTATTTAGCCTGCTGCTCCTTACAAAAGGTTCGATCGACGCCAATAACAATAAGTGCAAGCTCATGCTCGGGCATCAAGAGTCGTGAAGAAAAAGGGTTACAAATCAGAGCTAACCCCAATTGAGCAGGCATCCTCTAGAAGGCGATCTCCTCTCTCTCACTTATTTCTCACTTTGCAGTTCATTCACCAAACCTTTAGTGTTATTATTTTCATTGTTAATATTTGTTACACGCCTTTTGTCTGGGTCCTCTTCTTCTACAACTCGCGAGTACTCATATTTGGAGTGCATTTGATTGCAGTCAAGCTACCAGACACTCAAAAAAAAAATACACTAAGCTGTTGGAAAAATGCCAAAAAGCAGTTGACTTTATTGTTAGGAAGCCTTGTTGCCGAGGATAATAATTGCAGTTTTTGTCTTTCAGCTGAAAAACGTAAAAGGATTTCAGTATCTCAATTAAATATTTTATTTACTGATTTTCAGAAACATGTTTCTTAAAGGAATACATTTTCGACATTAAAAAATAAAGGCAACATTCTCTGTTTTTAGGAAAGTTTTTTATTCAAATCAGTAATTATTTAAAAAAAATGAATCCAATACTTTGGGTTCCCTATGTGACTTAGACTTTTGTAGTTTTCTAGGGCATGTTTTTTTCTGAGTGCAGGCAGTCAGCTCCCTGGTTGATGACTCAATGCTGGCTCCCGACTATGGCAAAAGTGCTTATTTAGTGACTCGCCAGAGACAGAAGACACTTCTCGACAAGATCACCGTCGACGTCGTTGTTGGTGTTGCTGTTGTTGTTGTTGTAGCTGGCTGCCGTTTGCTCGTTGCTCGCTTGTTTCAACTGTTTGCTCAGCCACTACAGAAACGAAGACAAAACGAGCCAAGTGACGCCAAGTCGCCAACTCCAACTCCAACATTGATTTCGACTCTCAAGTGCAGCAAGATGACCAAGTTAATTTCGAGAACACAGACAGAAAGCTAGCAAAAGAGAGAGAGATAGAGAGATAGAGAGAGAGAGAGAGCAGGCTCAAGTTTTTGGGTTATCAATGGCCATGACTGCAGCAGGCAGACAACAACAAAAAAAGCAGCAGCATCAGCAGCAGCAACAACAACAATGTCGCCTCTAATTGATATGGCTAAATGGCCATCTATGTGGCCAATGGCCAGACAAAAGACGCACCAGACTCAAGACCAAGATTTGAAACAGACTCTGTGGATGTGGCTGACGTTGTGGTTGTGGCAGCTGTAAGGTAGTAGAAGAAGGTAGAAGGTACCTAGACATGTTGCATGTCGATGTCGCCAGCGTGTACGTGGCAATGCGTAGAATTCCATATAAAATAATTAATGAATGTCACAGCAAATGTTTCGCTGCCATTCTGGTCGCCAGGCAGCTGTTGGACAAATGGACGAACATTGGATGAAAGTCCTCATCCTCGACTGCATCCTCGTTTTCGTTCTCATTCTCGTTCTCATCCTCGTATCGTTTGTCAGCATTGCGCGCATATTTGGCGTCAATATTAAGTGAAACTGATGGATGCCTCACTGGCTGGCTGACTGGTTGGCTGGCTGGCTGGTTGGTTGGATGGATGGCTGGTTGGATGTTGAGCTTGGATGGGATGCCTGGAGCAGGTCTCTCTCCCTCTGAAGCGCACTCTGGCATGCAGCAAATGACAGAGAATGAAATCGTGAAAATATTTGCGTGTGTGTCGTATGGTTACTGTCACACTTAACGGACAATGGACACACATAGGTGCACACACACACACACACACACAAACACACACACTCACAGGTAACAGAGCACAATAAAGCAAACCAAGTTACCTTAAATGGATGCAAAAGGATGCAAGGCACAAAAATGCTTTACACTCTTGTCTGCGTAGCAAATTTGTAAAATTAAACAGTCAACAACAACCAGGGGCAAAGACAACAACACTGTGAATTGGCAAACGAAGGCGAATACACTCAGAAAAAAATGTACGAATATTGAGTTACTATTGCAGATGCTCATTCCGAAATCAAATTGAAAAGAAGCAATGCTTGTAATGATTAAAGAACATATATATATAAATATTTATATATAATTAAAAAATATTTATGCATATTTAACTAGTTGAAGGACTTTTGCTTTAGAAAATTTTCTTCGAGTGTTGCGGCTACACAGGATTTATGGGGGCAGGGAACGACAGTGCTGAGAGGCAGCAGCCATTCTTCAATTAAACCAACTTCATTAAATTTCAGCTAACAAAGGCGTCAACGTGGGCGTGGGAGAGGCGACAACATGGCAGGGGGAGGTGTGGGGTGCTAGAGGTAAATTGTCTGAGCAATGGCTCTGTGTGTTGTTCTCTGTTTGTATGTGTGTGTGTGTGTGTTCTCGTCATCTTCATGGCAGTTACACGTTTATACATACATATATGGCATGTATATAGCATGGCACGAGATTGGGGGCAGAGTGGATGGATATTGTCAGTAAATTGGCTCAACAACAACCAAGATGCCATCAACAAGAACTGCAACAAGAACAACAAGAGGCAAAATTGCCAGCAACATTTTACTTCGATTTCGTCGAGGTTTTGTGTTTTGTCAGCAGAAATTTGCTTATATATGTGAATGAGAAAGCTCTGTGTGGATAAGGTAAGGCAATGAGAACAATAGCCAAAGTGTGTAGCTTGTAGCTGGGACGATGGCAAAGAACAACACAAAAATCAACTATGAATGATTTCTGTGGAGCAAAACAAAGATACAATGGATTTGACTTAAGAGTCGAGCCTGTTTTTAACATTATCTTCAGCCAATTTATAAATATTTGACTGTAAATTGTACTTGAATTTTCGCACATAGTTTGCTTAGAATTTGAATATTGATGTATTTTTAACAAAGCATAAAGACAAATAAACAGGATCTTTTTGAATTTAATCAAGTTTTTGTCACTGTATCAGTCTGCAAGCAAGTCTGGATAAAATAGTCATCTTCAGCCCATCGCTGCCTGTTTCAATTGCCGCATTATCCTCGATTGCCAGCCCCACATATTAGCACAATGAGCCCTAAGTTACTACCAAAAACAAACACTAATACACACACATACACACACAAGGCAACTTATCTGGTGACACATTTAACACCTAACAGATTTCCACCATCAGAACTCAACTCGGACCAGAGACAAATCACAAGATGGTCACATAAAACAAGCGCCAGCAAACCACCCAAAAAAAAATTCGAACCAATTCGCCATCAATTTCCAATACGCGCCCTGAACTTTGATTTCAGTACAGTGGACACCCCCACGCACGCACACGCAATGAAAACTTGGCAAATTATGCTGTTATCTTCATTAGGTTGACATAAGTGCAGCACAAATGCGCAACCCAAAGGAATTGTCCAACTAGTAAAGCAGTCTTAAGAGCAGCGCAGGAGGGCAGGTCCAGGGGAAAAAAAGTGAAAATTGTTTATAGAGCGTGGGTCGAACAATGGTTAGTTTGGCAGAGACTGCCTTGGGGTCAGTTTTTTAGTTCCGTTCTTAGGTCGACTTAACGCCTAAAATATCAAGAGCAATTTCAACATCTTTGATATGAGGGGGGCGTTTACCCCAAAAGGTCTATTTTTGTGGATGGGATATATATATAAATATATACATATATATGACAAAACATACATATGTGCAGCGTCAGCTATTTGTGTGTTGACTCAAAGGACTTTTTTCTCGGTGTGTGTGTGTGTTTGTCTAACAGTTCTCAGCTGTGTTCAAGGTTTTATTACTCATTGTTGTTGTTTTTGCTGTTGTTGGCTGCCTGTAATGCGTATTTGACAAATAAACAGTTGCTTTCGTCGATAGCAATCAAAGTTGGACGACGCCAAGTAGTTAAGTTGTTTGGCGCTGGTAAACAAGTAATCGACAGCAGCAGCACCAGCAGCAGATATGCCCCAACTTTAGTGGTAGATCTGATAGCTGCTTAGTTCTTAAGCAGGTCAAAGTTGAGCAGACCACACACATACGCAGCGTCTCCTTCCCTTTAGGTTTTTTTCGAGGGGCGATTGGGGCTGTTGAGTTGGCATGTGAAGCATTTTAAATTTACAAATTCCACGCGTGCACATAAAGTCAACAGACAAGAGTGGGGCATACCCTTCTATCTTCTATGCCCGGCCGAGAATATATCTCTACATATCAGCGAGTACCTAAACGCGTGACAATGTCCAACAAAGATGTTCAAGAATCTCTCGCACAGCTCAATATCGATTTCTGTGGCCAGTCTAGATTCTGCCGGTGCACATTAACATGCAGGACGCATAGCATCACAGCCAATGGCAGTGGCAACCTCTATTGATTGACACAACTTCCACTGCGCTCGCATTTTGTATGTTTTTTTTTTTTTTTTTTATGTGGTTTTCTGCTTGCAGTTTTTCAGCTTGTGTTTTTTTGGGCGCGCGCATTTTTCGCAGAACGCCGGAAGCGCTTGTTTAAAAGAAATGTATTTTTTTCTTTTAGTTTTTTAGTTTTTGGTGTACCTTTGATTGCGGCGTTGCAAACAATGGGGGCTGCAAATTTAATGAGCATAACGGTGAAGTTTTTGATGAAACAATACAAAAATACAAATCAAGCTGGAGGAGCAGCCGAGCAGCGAGCAACGCATTTAACAAGCGCTCCTCGTAGATCTTATCGCCTTTTGTCATATTCAGCGAGACAGGCAGTCCAGTGGCATCTGAAAAGACAGGGCTCGTCAAACAGTTCGCGTTGTCGTTGCTGCTGGAATAAGGTGCAGACGGGGCTGGTCGAAGGCTCTCCCAGCAGGCACATAAATCGTCAGCTGTCAAATGGCCAGGAATTTCAGCTCAGCCTGTTCTGGCCTGGCCTGGTCTGGTCTGGCCTGACTTGACTTGGTTTGGCTTGGCGTGTTGGCCAAGATCGGAAGTGCGTAGCCGGTTGCTGGTTTTCAGTTGTTGCTGACAAGGCTGCAGCCAGGTTTCGACCATATCGCGACCATATAATGCTTAAACTCGAACTGGGCCTTGGGCTCCACACACACACACTGAGAGAGAGAGGCGGCCAAAAGGGGTGTCGAAGACATGCGCCGGCGTTCGGAGAGCGCGTGATTTAGTCGAATTCACGAACTTAATGAAGCCCTTTAAATCACGCAAACTTTTGCGCCACTTAGAATGCAGCCACAGCAGAGCAGCAGAGCACCCCTCCACCCAACTGGCCATGCCCCTCTGTGTGGCCAGATTGAGCCACAACAACTAGTCAGAGCATGCAAGCAAGGCAGCCAGCTTCTTGTCCAAAGCAGCGACGGCAACTCCTAAAGATCTCATTAACACCACGCGGGCATAATTAAAGCCGACGACTTACAAAGTCAAATCGCGATTGCAGCCGGCCCCAAAAAGCGTGCACAACCAAGCAAAAACGGCAGGAGCTGCTCCAACAGCCAACAGATCCAATCGATGCAACGACCAAGAGCAGAACCCAAGCGCGAACCCAAGCCCAAACCGAAACCCAAAACGAAAAATCCTCTACTTGGCTGGCGCTAAGTGTTTGCCGACCTTATAATGAGCTGGCTCAGCTGCAACGTGCCTGCTCCATTCACTTACCAATTGCTGTTTATAATCTTTATAGCTGATTCTGACTACACACACACACACACACATAAAATATATACATGGGAGTATCATTACTATATATAAGCATCAGTTTGTGCAACACGAAAACTCTCAAAAGTGTGCATCAAGTTTACAGTTTTGGCATTGCGAAACATTTGTCGTTGACATTCCCTGCATGTTGACGTATGCATTGATTGATTGATTGATGGATGGTTGGTTGGTTGTTTGGTTGGTTGGCTGTATGAAAGTTGCAACAACTCGCTTGTACACAACAAAAATAAGAAATACAGAAATGCTTCGCACTGATTGTTTTTCACATCTTGAGTTCATTTCACACATGTCAAAGATCTGGCAAAATATTTACCAAGTTTGGGGCCTAAAGAAATATTGAAATTTCTTATGTTTGAACTGGAGAGATATACAAAACTTTACTTACTCAATTGGGTTGTCTCTTTTGCGACGATTGATGCCCTTCTCTGGACATCACTTTAAATATTTTAATTGGTTAAATAAACATATAATTAAAATAATTATTGCTTTCGTTTTTTTTTTTAAATGTTTGAGGTAGCATCTCATTCACCTTTGTTTGGACAACTCTGCTGCCCATCTCAAAGCTAATTAAGATAAATCTAAGCAATTTCTTTTAATTGCGGACTTAGCCTAGCCAACAGCTGATAACCTGTGCTGACAGGCAGTCTTCAACGGCAGCTTTTGAAAAATCGCACCGATAACATTGGCCATGGCTGTGGGTATAAACCAAGACAAATCTCGTCCACTACACGCAACTAAGCAACTCCCTCGACTGATAGATAGATAGATAGATAAAAAGCTCCAGAGTCTGCCAACTATGGTATATACGTAGCTGTATCAGTGGCCATTAATTACGATTACCACGTGGCAAGGCACACGACCTGGCGGAAATAGCCCTGGAGTGGGTGTGGCAGGGGGGGTATTAGCTACCAAGTGACCACGAACACCAAGACCAACACCGACACCAAGACCAACTAATAAACGGGGCATTTGTATCGCAATCAATTGTTTCGAAATTGTTGTACACCATTATGCTCATTGTGCGCCCTACTAAATGGTTATGGCCTGTCATAAGTTGCCAGCGGGGTGGCGAGTGTTGCACAACAAGGGATGGGAGTGCTGCTCCCTGCCTACAGCTCGTATTCCCAAATGAATATGCAAAAGTGCAAAAGAGAATGGGGCAAATGGGAGGAGGAGTAGCAGTAGCAAGAACAGTAGCCAGGATATCTCATGACCGTTTCCGTTTGCACAATTATGCTTATTACGATAGAGGGAGAGAGAGGGAGAGAGAAAGCAAACGCAATCGTCAAAGATGATTTAGTTACTTCCGGGGCAACTGAGGGAGGGGCAAGAAGCAATAAAAATATATTAGTGCAATTACAGCAGCCAACTGAGCCAGCAGACGACGCTCTCATTTAGGCGCCACAACTTGAATCCTTGTTGCTGTTGTTGTTGATGCTCTTGTTGTTGCTTTCATTGCCATTCCATTTGTTTTTGAAGCATTTCAATTTCTCTGGGGGATTTGTGCCTGCGCCGACGCCCACGCACACGCTGATTAAACTGAATTCGCTGTCGATTTACAATCGTTGAGCGAAAAACTACTTTTTCCACTACGCACACAATTTTGACATGGCTGGCAGCTCCTTTAGATTCTGCCCGGATAGGCGACCATTCAATTTACCCGAAATTGGCGCATGTTAATCAGCAGAGGCAGATGCTCCAAAAAAGGCTGACGGCATCTTTAAGGCGCTTAAAAACACAGAACAGAAGAGGTGGACAGCGGCTGGCAGGAGAGGCAGCCAGACTGGGAGGATATACTTGTGCAGTTATCCGAGGCACGCAATAACCTCGACGAACTGCAGACAATCAATCTTACTTTGCGCTTTAATTCAATTTCGATTGTGACATCTGCCTTTGGTCGCATTCGCAGTCGCAGTCGCAGTTTGAGTCGCACTTTGGAATTGGCGATGGTTGTTGGGATATCCTTGCGCAGCAATTGCTTGTGCACTTTTGGCAATGCGCTCAGGCGTGCCACTTGCCGGCAACCAGGATTAAAGTACGCAGCGCGGCGCTGCAATCCGTTTGTGGCCATGTCCTTTTCTTCTTCTACTTCTTCTACTCCTCGTTTTTTTATTTTCAGCATCTCATGCATCCTTCGCATTGTGACTGTGACACGCGTGAGGGCGAGACACACACACTCGCGTACACGCATGCTGAAAATTGACAGTTGCCCAAAGGATATTGTGACAGGCGACAGCGCTAAAGGATTCACGTTTGGCATTTGTGGACGACATGCCACAAAGGGTGGCACAACGCATTTTTCGGCTCCCTGTTTGCGTCCGCTTTCCAGCTTTTAGAAGGTTCGTCAACTTTATGCCGCGTCTCCATGTCGTCCAGTAAACGATTTTGCCAATCGAATTTGGCAATTTCACAAGCTGCCAAAAAGGGGTTACTTGACCGGGCCAAAGTTAATCGGAAGTTAATACGCTGAGTTGCCAGATTTGTTTCTCGCTGCTAATGCTGCTGTGTCACGGGCTCAACTATTCCAGATGGAATTTTCATTAAAATCAGCTCATGCACGCGACAGTTTTTGGGGTCGCAGGACGCGCAAGATACAAAAGCCGAGACGCGTAGGTGGCTCGCCTGCCGACAAGGCCAACTAATGAGAAATTCATAAGCTGGCCATCAATACCCAAGCTGAACCGAACCAAATCTGAATCGAAGCCAACATCAACATATGCGTTGGTAAACAGCCACCCCCTCCAACCCCTGGCCAGAGGGCGACCTCCATCCACCCTCTGCTATGATCGATCACAAATTCTGTGTACTTAATAAATAATTGCAATATAATTATGCACGCAAAGCAAATAGCCAAAATATTGTAGGCCCTGTCGTGGAAGTAGACAAACATCTGTCGCAAAAAAACGATATTAAATGCAAAAAAAATTGGGTAGTTAAAAACAACGAATCGGAGATACTCTTGTCGATTATAAAAAGATTTACATTAATAGAAAAATAAATTAAAATATGACGTTAATTGTTATTCTTAAGAATTACAAATGAATTGATTGCTTTTATAAGTGGATTTTTTCTCGGAAATATTATGGTTTTGACCCTTCCCCAATGAAGTTTTCAACTTTTAATCTAGTGTCAATCTATACGTCAAACCATAATCAAAACGTTTTGGTTTTTAAAAATCAGTTTAGTTGGTCCCTAAAATCGCTTTTTCTAACATGAATTGCAATTCAGAATTTCAACTTTTAATATAGTTTTCATTTTTTAGGGTCGAATCAGTTGCGTTCGGCTACTTAGAAACCAACCCAGCTGCTTCAGTTGTTATACCCTGTACATCAAAGGACATAGTGAAGCTGATGCTCTTCAGTTGAGCGCTGAAACTTGCATTGAATTCGAAGATAGCCCGAAGGCAAACTGGGCCAATTCTGGCCACTCCTTGTAATTGCCACACAGTGTGGCAGGCAGTCTGGGAGTGTATGAGCGTGAGAGTGTGTGTGGAGAGGCTGACATTCAATTGTATTGTCAATTGCCGCTGACGAAGATGCAGGCAACAAGGCTGAGCACGTGAATCCTGAACGGATGTGGAGTGGGCCAGTTGCGGAGTAGTTGGCAAATTACCGCCACTTTCGGTTTGCCATCGTCAGCATCTGTGCTCGATTCTTGGCCCGCGGCTAACGGCAGCCAATGAGCCGTGTGGCGCTCCTGTTGACAAAGTCCTCGACTCGTATTAGTATTCTCGCAATCGTTGTTTCAATGTACAGTGCCTACTGGCTATGTAGTATAGTGAGCTCGTAATTATGGGCACAGAAGTTTGAGTAGGCCGACGATACTGGATTGAATATTTATGAAAGGGGCGGAAGGGGAAGAGGTGGCCAACAGGAGATTTTAGCCAACTGGTCGCCCTTGCTGCGGCTGCTGATCAAACGGCAAGCGTAATCAGTTTGCTGGGGCGTCAACAGGACATTCAGGATATGGAGGCTATGGACGACACTCGTTACATCCACTCGCACACACACAAACACATTCATACATTTGATTGCTGCAAATTCGATTGTCGCTGATCAAAGGCGAACGCACTTAAAAATGCTAAATTCAATTTGACGCTATAGCGGCCCTCCTCGTCTCTTACCATTCAAAAAACATGCCGGGCACGTTAGCAATGCGTCCAGCTTTTAATATGAAATTTAAAGAAATTCTCACATGGTCTCCGTTTTTTTTTCAGTTTTTATTCCGATTTTTTCTTGACAGACTGCGTGAAAAACACATTAGGACTCATTTACGCGCGTCAAATGTGCCCGAATGTGTCAGGCGACGAGCCTGCCGGTGTCCCGCAGGATTTTCAATTTGAAAGCGCGTAGAAAAGGACAAATACAAAAATCAGTTGGAAAATCACACTCGCAAAAAATGGTTATGGAAGATGAAAAAATGAATGCATTACTTTTGTATAAATAAATGTACAAATGTAAGAGATATTTTCGATATTATGCATGTATTTCAAATGCTATTATATAAAAATTTAATGTATCTAAAATATAAAAAATATATTTAAATAAAAAAAATTTATTTTCTGTACATTTAAATTTAAAATAAGCTTTTCGCAACTATGGAAATTAACCGCCGAAGTGTGGTTGATTTTATTGGTCAATTTGTGTTCAATCCTAGTCATATGTATGTATTTTTCTAAGTGTATGTCAGGGGAAGCGAAGCTTGCCTTTTGACGGACCACTGACAATGGTAATTCTCTCGCACTCCGCTCGTCAGTTGCCGCAGTTGGCCCATAGGTGTCGCTGTTGTGCAATTTGCGCTTTTTGAAGTGCACACAATTGCGTAACTTATAGCCCCGGGTCAAATTACAAACAGTCGCAGGAGCAGCAGGAGCAACAAGAGCAGCACTTGCCGAGTGCCCATTAACAGGTACTTCACTTCCACAGAGTCCACATCGAGCACATAGAGCAGCAACCCCTTTTATTTATTTTTTTTTTTTTTTTTAGTGAGTACCAGGAATACCAGCATTTGGCATGGCACATCGACAAGATTTAACGCCGCCGTCGTTTTCATTATTAATGATTAATGATAAGCGTACCACAGTCAGCCGGGAGCAACCCTTCTCATCTGCTTATGGCTGGCGCAGTTCTTAGTTCTGTTCCTCGACTCTTGCACGCGTTGAAGCTTTTGGCAAACACTAAGCGTTGCTTTTCGCGCCTTTCCACGTGATTAAAGGCAAACGTGGTTGAGACGAGACTGTGGACCAGATGAGATGGCGACATCAACCACGTCATTCACCCAAATATCGGCACTTTCACACGCAAATGTTCATAAAACAAACCCCCTGCCCCACACAAAGGGTTAACATTGAGGCGCAAAGGCGTTACACAAAATATTTTGCCTCTGCAAGTGGGTGAGTTGGGTGGTTGGGTGGTTTGCTTTGAATTGGCATAGTGAGTGGTTTGTTCTGGGCTTGACTGGTGCGTGCGCTGGCCAAGTTTTGGTTCATTAGAGCGCAATGATTGCCCTCATTTGGTATAATCAAGTGTTCGTATTAGTTTCATTGAGCTGAGCTAGCAGCGGATACAGTTGCAAATGTGCAGCCAGCTTTATTTGACTGCCTGCCGTCGTGAGTTAATCAGAAGTTCTACTCAGGGCAACTATTTGATTGTACAATTTGTGATAGGGAAATGGGTTAAAACAGAATGTTGAATTACTGACTAAATACATAAGCAGAAAGACGTTCCATTTCTCCGTCTAAGAAAGGCCAAATCTAAATAAAACTAATTAAAACTAAATAAGAAATTCATTACTATCTCTGTTTATCTCCATCTGCTGACAATAAATAACATCTATCAGCTTCGATTTCCTTTGAATTTATCCATTCCTTATTCATTAACCTATCCTGTAAGCATTAAGTCTTCCCTAAGTCCAGCACATTAAAAGATATACGTAAAAGATATACATTAAAATCCGCTCATTTGCCATATGGGACAAGTATTTGCCCAGAGCAAGTGGCAATTGTTTACTTATGATCCGGGAACAGAGTTTGTCATATATATCCTTTAGCCCTAGTTCCGCATTGCGGCGTTGTCCCATTTGCATTGCTCTGCATCAGCCTATGAGAGCACTTTTCATCCGGCAAATAAAGCTTCGATGTTGACGTCTGCCGCCATTTGTCGTGTTTTTGCCACTTACGCAGTCGCTTTGCCATTAACGTGTCCTGCACCCTCTTTACTGATTTCCCCTCACCCCTTGCCCCTTGCCCCTTCTCTGTGGCAGACAGTGAGGCCCACTTAACGCCTCCTGGTTGATGCCAACTGATAAAAATTGATGCAAAATACGCAAAAAGTCGCGAAAATCCTCGTGGAAAAATTTCAAAATTTTCACAGCTGATTGTGCAAAGTGAGGAGCACGAGGGAGGATTGCTCCTTTTTGCATATGCCTTACGCCCGTCTCTCCATTTCCCTCTCGCTTGCTCGCTCTCTCTCTCTCTCTCGCTCTGTCTTTGTGACAATGTGCATGGCATTATTTGTGGGTGCCTCTCACCCCTCACTCCACCCCATCCCTAAAGCTTGTTCCTTCTGTGAACTCTGTTTGTTTGCATTTGCGTATCATCGACGCATGTCGCGAGGCATTTGCTCCCCCCTCTCCACGGTCCCCAGTCTGTGTGTCTGGGCGTCTGGGTGGGCGTTGTCCTGGTCGGCCTGACTGGTTGCTGACAACAATAATTCAAGCGAATTGCGTGCTGGATGGGAAATGCCTTTAATCTGTTCGAGTTGCCAACTGTCACGAAGCGAAATGAAATGGAAATCACACGCACTAATGGCAGACACAGAGACTGGACTGGACAAGGACTCAAATTCGTACTCCCACCACCATCCTTGCTGTCCCATGCCTCCCATTCATTTTTTGTTCTTGCTCTTGCTGTTAGCTGTTTTGTTTTGTTGCCATGGCGTCAACTTTACGCAACTGTCTAATTCGATTTGTTCTACGCCAACACTTTCATAATTTTACCATGTCCTTGCTGCTTGCTCCTTGTTGCTGTCTATTACGGAGCGGGAGGACTGCCTTATCTGCCATCTCAACTCTCAACCCCCTGAACTCTCTCTCTAGTTTCTTCTCTTTTTTTCTGTATATACACTTGCTTTTTAGCCATGTGCCCGGGCTATCGCTGGCAATCAATCTGCCCGGCGCACATATCTCAACTTTTGCGTTTTTCAATCTGTGCATTTTGTGGGCTAAGTAAGTACGCGATGGCCCCGTGCCCGATGCCAATGCCTGTGGCAATGACGATGGTGTCTTTTGGCCCTTGCGCTCGCTGTCACTTTCGCTGCCAGTTGGCTTTAAGGCTACATACTCATATATACATACATATATATATAAATATGTATATAGTACAAGCGAAATGTGGCCGAGCCCAGCGGGAGGCCTTTTTTGATGTCACAAAAGGATTCACTTGATATTCATCAACATCAGTGTCTGTCAAACAGTCATTCAATACCCCAGACCCACAGACGGTTACCCGTCCCCAGTCCCAATCCCAATCCCAATCCCAGTCTCAATTCCAATACCTAGACCCAACTCCAACGTCCATTCTGCATGTCAAGTTGGTTTGCTCTCTAGGTCTGAGTTTGAGTGTGGGTGTCGGTTTGAGTGTGGCTGTTTCTGTGGGTGATTCGATAGACCCCGTTGCAATTTGATGCGTCTGGGTCGCATGTGCAACGAGAATTTTATACCATCGTTGCCATCGTTGGCGATACTAATCTGATTAGTGTCAAAAAAATGTATATATATCGCTTCAACTGCAGACAGACGGTCAGGCAGCTGGCAGTTATCGATGTGCAATTTATGAATGGTGTTCCATATTATTTTGCGAGTACTTTGCTTTCATAACTAGATTAATTAGTTTGCTTAGTTGTGTAAAACTGTAATTGCCAAGCATATGTAAGGCTTCTAATTGAAAATTTGTATGTAATGGGGAACTTCTTAATATCTAACTCATCAGCAGCCACAGAATCTCTGTTAACTTAATTTCTTCACTAAGATCAATTTCTTAGCAAAACCAAAAAAAAAAAAAAAAGAAGCAAATTAAATTCAATTTAATTTAAATTAATTCAATTAAATGAAAGCAGTTTGTGTACATTTCTACATATTTGTGTGTGTATAAATAAAAACAAATTTGTAAATTTGAAATCATATTGTTCATATTAAATAATTTGCTGCGCTGTGACTGAATCAATATGAATATAAGATTTCCTTGATAATTACTCCATTTCTTAACCGATCTTGATGAAAATAAGAGTCATGCTTAAGTGAAGCTATATTCATATCGAATGGAAAATAAATGTATATAAAAATTCGATGGCAGTGCAATAAACTAGCTCCACGGTGCGGCTTATTTATCACCAATCCTCGATAGCGACAATCTCGCTTTGGCCAAGGGAGCATCACGCTGCGTTCAATTAAAACGCATTTAAACGAGAATATGGATGTGGATGTGAATGTGGATGGGTGGGTGGGTATCTCAACCCCAAGCACAGAACTCAACTTGCTCAACTCATTTCGCCTGAGCATCGTTTTAATTTAAAGGTATTTAAGGCGATCCATCATATCCTATCAGTGGGCCAGAGACCAAGAGCGAGAGGCACACGGTTGCAACTCGATATGAGCGCAGCAATCTGTTGTGCAATCGCCCAGGCGAATGTTCCTTCTGCTTGAACCCCCCGTTGCCCCGCGGCGCATTATATTGGCCTGTCACAAGGGAGCAATTCGATGTCTCTGGTGCCGTTGTTGCATCTCAACGAGGCCGGACGCATTAGTGGCGGGTCGAGTCGGGTCGGGTGGCAGCATTGACAGCACTTGCGTTTGACTTCCAACACTTTGGGCAATTGTTTAGAGCGCCCGAGTACGAGAACGAGAGAACAGGAACAGAAGGCGGAACAAACGCCGGAACATAAAAATGCCAAAAACGGATAGCGGAAAAAAAAATACATATAAAAAGGGATGTTCAAGCGGCTTTTATGTAGATGGCAGCGGGGAGGGAATACTGAGCCGCTGAGCCGTTGAGCGTTGACAAAAGGCCTTGCCGTTTCATTTAGCAGCCATGCAGCAGCTAACCAAAAACCAACCCCCCACCCCCACAGCAATTGCACCCCTCTGTTGTATAGTGTTCGTGTGTGTGTGTGTGTGTGTGTGTGTGTGAGTCTCTCTGCTTGTCGCCTTTCTCGCGGTCTTAAAACGATGATTAGGTTGTTATTTTAATTTGCCCATTGATATATCCTTGTCGTTGTCGTTGTTGTTGTTTGGCCTGACTTTGTCCCTTTGTCAGGGTGGCTGGTGGCAGTGTCAGATTGTTTGTTGCCGTTGTTGCTGTTGTTGCTGTTGCTATTGCTGTTTTTGTCTTTACAAAGCGGGGTAGCATTGTCAGCGTATTTAGCAGTCACGCCAAGAGCAAAGGCAGCTCAACTCGTCTTGGGCTCAACTACGCGTAACGTGTCCGCAATTTGTCATCGATTTTGTATTGCAGCGTTTTAGGCGTAACGAGGGGTTGAATTCTTTTGTGGGGGGTTGAGTTGCCTTCTATGAAGCGCAAATGTTTAAATTATACTAATTAATAAATTGACTTCTAATGCAAACATTTCGCACAAATGTCCAAATTAATGCGAATAAAATAAAGCTGACCTTGAGCCAGAGCAACCCGATCGAAGTTTTTTAGCTGCTTAAGCAAAAGTTTCTTGTGGCAATTTATACTATTTTCATAACAAGCACAGTTTATTTAAATTTATTATAATGAAGCAACAAGCAAAGTGGCAACTGAAACTTTTCCTGGAGCTAACTGACGGCTTAGGGGGGTCTGTATTTTTGGGCAGGAGGCTACGCACGCGGAAATTTCATGCCCGAACGCATTAAGCTCAGTAGAGACACGAAAGGGTTGCGAGGACACGTGAAAAGGATTGTCTACAGGACGACAACAACGACGACGACGGTGTTAATGCGCTCACAGACAAGTGCCTGGAGCTGCTTCCTGCGAGCTGGCTTTGCTGCCGTGAAAGGAGTAAATTAAATGATTAATACGCTTCGACTGTGTTGTGGGATCCGTGCGGGCGGCTAACGTTTAATTATCCTTTGACTGGCCGCCCAGTCGTGTTCTGGATAAGCATTTGGTTAGCATTCGTTACGGTTATACGCTTATCAAGCGCAACTGTCAACGAGCCGCTCTTGCCTCATTAGGCCCCCAGGGGGTGGGGAGGCGTACCGTCAACAAATACTGTATGCAATATCCCTATCCCCATATCTTTATCGCTCTTCTTCTTTTTTGTGGCTGCTGCAGCCCGACGTAAAACAAACAGCAGCATTTTTGCTTGTCAAACAGTGCAAATCAAGAGGCGAACTCAATCCAGGATAACAAACGCGTGTGTGCATGTCCGTGTGTGGGCAGGAAGAGTGACCATGGACATGACCATCGAGTTGGGTGTGTTTGTCTGGTCTGTCTGTGTGTGTCTGTCTGTGTGTGTGTGTGTGTGTCCAATGCTAACGCCATGAATAAACACACACACAATACAAATACAAAAGCCGGAACTAAATATGTTGATCAAATGGATTCTAAATGTTCTGCCATAAGGATATTTTTCAGTTACGGATGAAAATATACAGTTATATATCGTGTTGCCAGCATTTGTTAAGCTCAAGTTAGTGCACGCCGAAGAGCTGTCAAGTGTCAGCATTATGAAATAGAGAATGACGGGTCAACAATAAAAGATATGAGCAAATGGTGAAAATTTGTCACTCTTTCACTTTCTATACAGATAAGTTGAACTAAGCTAGATATCCAGAACTACCTGACAAGTTACAGTTTATGATTCAAAAAAAAAAAGAATATTATTATCAAAACTTGTATTTAATCAGGTCTATTTTCCATTCATCAGCATATTTTTTATCTTTAAACTTTTTGTCAAAACTGAAATCAGTTAATAATTCATTGACAATATAACTGAATAAAACACGCTACTTGACGGGGGCTATTTAATATGAATAAGTAGTTTAATGGCCATTTCTGTATAATTCATTATAATGCTGAGCTCCAAAAAGAACTAGCTCCAAAAAGAACTAGTGCCTTTTGTGCCGCGCAGCGCCGAATAGTTCGATTCCAAACAAAAAAAAAAAAACTAGCTAAATGCCGAAAAAAAAAGCTGAAAGCACGAGCGAAGCCAAGCAAAACAAATACACAAAATAAGCAAGTGAATGTGTGTGTGTGTGTGTGCTTGTGTGTATATGCTGTCAATGCCGGATGCTACCACTGCCCTTGCCACAATGACAACAACAACAACGACAACAACAGTTAACGAAAGCGATCCTCATTTGTATTCCAGACGCGCGCTGCGCTGTGAGAGCTGCTCGGAATGCTAACGAGAATCCTCAGCACAGGACGATGATGAAAGTGGGCGTTTGTATGTAAGTGTGTGTGTAAGTGTGTGTGTATGTAAGTGTGTGTGTGTGTATTTGTTTTGGTGTGCTTGTATTTTTTTTTTGGGTCGATACAGAGGAAGAGCGACAAATATTAAAGTTTGGCTACTTTAAGCGGATACCTACAACAAAAAAAAAAGACAATTTCGTCCCGCAAGAAACCCCAGCTAATTGAAAACAGTTAGGAGGCTGCCATATTTCTTAAAGCAGTTTGTGCTTTTGACAGCCAGCAGTTGGTAGTTGGCGGCTGGCAACTCTCGTTACGGCCATTTTGTCTTTTGTCGACTTGGAAAACATTTTTGACTGGCGTCTGCGCAGTTTGGAAAACGATGTGCAGAAGAAGCAGTTGGGCCGCATTCAGATCTTAAGTGGCCCAAATACTAGACCAGGGCCAAAACAATAATCAGCTGTTTCTCCATACAAACAAAGCACACTCACACACACTCACTCACGCACACACACACACACTAACACACACACACACAGACAGGACCATCGTCGTCTAGCGGAACTCGTTGCTCGTAATTCAAATGCAAAACTCGTGCGAAATTTTGTTGCTGCTGCTGCTGTTGCTGTTGCTGCTGATATTGCTGTCTCGCTCCCGTGTCCTTGCTGCATCCTTTCGATGACGTCATCACAGCGCAGTGTCGTCAACTTTTGTCGTCGATTTGTAATTCAAAATTTGCTTTCGAATACATTTTCCACTTCGACATTCACACGGGCGCGTTTCCAGAATTTCAAATTTGTTTATTTTTGGCTCGTCTCTCACTCCATCTCTCTCTCTCTCTCTCTCTCGCTCTCACACACTTACAGCTGCTGCTGCCATCCTTGTTACGCTGCGTTGCTTACGCTTTGGCTTTTTGGTTTTTATGCTGCAGCAGCAGTTAAAATTCAACAGTTTGCACAAATAAAAAAAAAATGATTCACAAAAAATATTTATATATAACTCGAAACACAGACACAAATATATGTGAGCTGTGTGTTGCTGCAGCTGAGTGTGTGCATATGTGTGTGCGTGTGTGTGTGTGCGCGTGTGGGTGTGTGTGTGTGTGTGGAAGGGCAAGGTTACGCGCACGCGACGACGACGACTCATAAACTAATTTATGATTATTACACGAGAGCTGATTTTTTATGCCCTGAGCGTAACGTACAGTAACCCCCAACGCACACACACTCCACACACACTCCACACACACACACACACTCATACATATATAGAGTGTCATCGCGGTGAGCTCCACTTTCCATTTCACATCACATCTTCTGGAGACGTCGCCTCCTTCGTTGAGGTAGATCACGAAAAAGTTTTTATTACAGAAATTTTACTTTTCTTCCTTTTTTTTTTTACTCATTTGTTACTTTTTTTTCCTCTTTGTCAAACAAACACACACACACACACACACACAGAGAGGAAGAGCATTTGTGCTTTTGTTTATTGTGCGATTTTATGAGCGGGCCATAATTTGTTGTTAATATCGGAAGAGTAAGACGACGACACTCGCCTGGCACTCAGCAACAGCAACAGTGGAGGAGGCTCGTCTCTGGCTCATCAGTGATGCAGACGAGCATGTGACCCACTGATATTGAAAGTTTTTATGCACTTTGCGCACACAAAACGGGCTGCGACGGATGAAGAGATGAAGAGGAGCCGGTGCAGGAGTAGGAGGAGGATGAAGGAGGAGAAGCAGAACAAATGCAGCTTTGCTCTTGACCTTAGGCAATTTGCATGAGTTGCCCATTCCACCTCTCTCTCTCTCTCTCTCTCTCAATGGGAATGGAAATGGGCCACCTATCGAAAAGATGTTTGAAAAAAGACCCCAGTCTTTTGTGTGCATCGAGTATAAGCAGCGTATTCAGAGTACTGAATGGGTATTGCCAAGAATTTGCAGCTCATCGCATGCTGATGGGCATGTGAGGAAGAGGAGAAAGCTAAAAAGTCACTGACCAGAGTTACCCAGAGGAAGCAGACTTTCAGGCTCTGCAACTTGTCGGTCACTTTTGATTCCCTAGAGGAACTGTCCATTGAATTGTAAATGAATTCACCGCACCATTTTTGTGATGGATTCAGTACTGGTTCAGAGTGAACGCCAGAAATTAACAATAGTTAATAGAATAGGAAACTGTAAATGTAAAGTGAAGTTTTAAATACATTTAAATGTAAACAGATTTTTTATCCATTATTAATGACTTTTGTGGTTGGATAGATTTTGGCAAGCATACTTTATAGCTTAGATTTAAGTCAACTGCAAACTTTGCGTACACTTATCATGCGCTAAAAAATCAACGAGTTGCAATCGGAAAACTTAACAAATTTCCCGACAAACCGGCTCATAAGTTTGCCACGGTTAACAGCTGCTGTCACATCGATCATAATTTCCCACTGGCTGTGATTTGTAACCAAGTCCTTGAACAGGAAGAAATACAGAGAGAAAGAAATAGAGAGAGGGTGGGGAGGGAGAGGAGGAGAGAGGTGTTTGGGTGAAAGCGTCACTTGGCAGCGCAGCAGCAAAGCGGAAAATGTTAAAATAACGCGCTAACATGGTTACCAAGTTTGCGCATTTTTCACTCGACTCGCTGCCAGCTTCCCAGCTATCCATTTCTGGCTACCCCATTTGCTGGCTCGGCCTGGTCTGGTTGGGGCCGAGACAGAGTTTTTCTTTGCCGCCTTCTTTTGTGCAATGTGGGCAAAAGTTTGGCGATGCCGCTGCCAGAGCGTTTATGCAAATGAGGTGCAAACGCATGCACACAGAAACAGAAACAGACACGAGAATGAGAATGAGAATCAGAATGCGAATGAGGAGGAGGAGCAGATAGTGAGACAGACAGACAAACATGGCTGGAGACGGCTTCGGCAGGGACAGTTAGACAAACAGGCAGACATCATCCAGTGTAGCTCGATATTGGTCTACTCTGCTCTGCTCAACTCTGCATAACTTTCACTGACGTCGACAGCGTTGCAGACTGAAACTGTTTTGACGAGGACGATGACGATGACGATGAAGACTAGCACAATGTGTGTGATTTGTGCGCCATTTTGAAGCGAACTGCAACCAAGAGAGAAGACAGAGAAGACAGAGAAGATACACAAGAAGTCGGAACAATCAGTCAACTAAGATGAAGTTGAGAACTGTGTTGGAGGCGGGCTTGGGCACATACAGCTGAGAGTTCTTCAGAGTTATACAAATAGATAAAAATGCAAAGCTTGAAATATAATTAACATTTGGTAAGAGAAGTTAAAGTTATAAAAAAAATAAAAAAAAGGAAATAATTAATATTTAAAATATGTACTAAAAGTCACAAATAAAATATAAATATAAGTAAAGAACAAGATAGATTAAAAATCAACCAAAAACAAATCTAAAAACTATTTATGAAAATCTGAAATGAATACTTAAAGTTTTAACAGATTGTTGAAATTTATAAAGTAATTAATCCCTCTAAAAGGATTTGCGTGATTGATATTAAAATATGATTAAAATTTGATTAAAAGCATCAATGAACACATTAACAATAAGTTAACTTTATATAAATAATTTGATGAAACCAATTTGGTAATTTATGTGTTATTATCTGAATTTTTCATGACTTGCCACACATTAATTTTGAATAGCCTTGTTTTCTAGTTAATTATACTCTACTCTCTCTCTCTCTTTCTCTCTCTCTCTCTCTCTCTCTCTCTCTCACACACACACCCTCATATTCTGTCTCTTTCAATCCGCTTCGCTGCATATCTTTTGTTTTTAATAAACTATGTAATTATTTGACAGTATTTCATGCTGCAACAAACCACAAATCAGGCAACGCTGCTGTCTATCAGCCAATGCTCATTCGTCTACCTAACACCCCACACATCCCAGTCCAACTACTTTCCATGCCACCCCCTGGCTCCCTTCTCTCTCTATCTGTGTGTGTTTGTGTGTGTGTGTATCCAATTTGTGTCTGGCTGCATTCACTCGCTCATATCAATTCATCATAAAATGAGATTTATGACAAAAACAAAGGCCTTATCGCAGACACAGTATTTATGTAGACAGGTTGCAACAACTAGCACTGGCTTGCCCCCCCAAACCACATGCCACATGCCTCTGATAGACAAACACGCCATTTGAAATGACAACACACACACAGCAGCACACACACACACACACACACACAGCAGCACACACACACACATAGGAGTCGAAACTGAACCAATCTAAACCCGAAACCGTAGCGAACTGACGACAATTTTTGGGTGTTGAGGTACGGCTTTAAGCTGCCACAAATCGATAAGCTTAAATTCCGATATTTAAATTTAAGTCTATGGTGGCATTTTCGTTGAGAATATCAAGCATACGCCGTGTGTGCGTCGCTTGTTTTTCAATCAACGCTCCATTCCCGCACATTTCAGCCAAAATAAGCTTTAATTAAGAAAATGGCACAAAGAGCCACACAAAAAAACACACACACAAACTCACACACACACACAGAGAGAGCAGTAGTGGTGTGTGTTTTAGGGGTGCATTGCGCGTTGGGCTGGTGGGCGGGCGAGTGGTGCTCACATTTTGGCTGCTACACCTCAATGCCAACTAGCAATTATTTATTATTTGGCGTTGCTTTGTTTCGCAGGCCAAACGTGCACAGCTCCCCAATGGGCTGTCCACACACACACACACACACACACACAATGAAAAAATAATGGCAATGGGCGCTGTACGCATGCGTCTATTTCCTGTTGCTGTGGCAACCCCCACGCAGACACACATAAACAGCAACACACACAAGCAAACACACGCAGCATTTGAATATTCACGCATACAATAAACTCAAATACTATAAAAGAGGAGTGGGGGACTTGGGGCATGAGACACGGGGGACAGGCATCCACCTTGCCATGCAAATACGCGACATTCTCCGATGGGCAGCACCCAGCTACACCCCAAGCCGGCACTACTTTCTGGTGTGTGTCTGTGTGTGTGTGTGTGTGTGTGTGTGTATGTGTGTGTTGTTTGTTATTTGTCGCTCCCCAACGCGTGCGTTGGCATGTCCTTTCGTGTGTTCGTCCTTTCAACCCCCGAAAGCAAACGCCGCCGCACACGTTCGTCTCCTCACTGTACTTCATGTATTTCCACCCGCCAACCCCCAACCCCCCCTTGGTTATTCCCTTCCGCTGTAGGTATTTCCAGTTGGGCAAGGAAAATTGGTACCAAACTTGTGCGGCAAAGTCGTTGTTGCCATTTTGTGTCTCTCGATGTGTGTGTTTGCTTTGGACACTGTCGCCAAATAGAAAAATCCCGTATGCCTGTGTCTAAACACACACATTTGTACATATGCAAATACATACATATATGTCTGTATATATGCATGTGTATATCTTGTAAGTAGAAATCATATCTGCAGCAGCAGTTTGTGTTTGTGGCGCTTAATCATCGATTAGATTGAGAGATTTGTTCATTAACCTGACAGCAGCAACAACAACAACAGTGGAGAACATGCAAATCTGTTTTGCAGGGCTGGCAAATCAACGCATTTTATCGATTTGCCCGCAAAAGTGCAAAATATATTCGAAATGGCAAAACATGCGAATAACTTTCAATAGATGGGCGCATTGGAGGCGGGGCTTGGATGGTGGGAGGGGAGCAGAACTCAACACGCACGACTGCAGAAGGGTTAAGATTGACAGCATTGCATGAACACACACAAACAAACACACACACACACACACACACACACACAACAAAACATACACACACACACACAGCAAAACATACACACACACACACACAGTTGCATATAGGTGCGTGCAGATTTGCCGTAGAATATGTATTTGCATTCATAAGATATGTCACACATATCTCTGGATGTACATTCATATGTTAGCATATGCGTTGGGCAGGGGAGTCTTACAAGATATTTAAGAGGGGGCTGTTAGTGCCATGGCACTCAAAAACAAGGAAGAAGGACTGTCTTAGGCAAGCCGAAGATTATACACCCTGATAGGCCAGAGTCCACTTTACATCCTTTAAATTTCACCATAAACTTAAAAAACCGAACAAACCGAAATGTTCGTTTGGAAACGATAAGATTTGAACGACCGATTTGTCAAAAGGCAGCTTCGCATCAAGCATAACAGATTAGTTTAGTTAGGATTGTTAGTTGGTAGACAAAAGAGTTGTTCATATGAGAACTGAACTTTCTACCGATTTTTCCTATGGATGGCCTATGATATAAACAATGCGGCTTGTTCCTATATTTGTATAACCTAACACATAAAGGTAAACATTAGAAAAGTTTTATCAAGATGGGATATTAGTTTACATAGAAGCAGAAAAACACAAGGTCATGGCTGATAAGCGATGCGGATAAGAAATATATATATTTATATACTTTAAAAATTACACTATGACCAGCAAGGATACAAAATAATTCTGTTGAGTTAAGGAAAAAAGAGACTCTGAAAAGAACTAAAATCGATTAGCATATTCGTATATATATTTATATAATCCTATATGTTATAATACTTGAAAAATTATTCAGCAGATCTAAAGATCTTCAGAGTCTACGATAACTGTTCACATTTTCCAAATTAAGTTTTTTTTAAATAATTATCCATTTTTATTTTAAGAAAACTATAACAAACTTATGATTTTATTTATCATCGGCTCTCCCTACTCCAAATACACATAAAGTCTTATGTGTCTTCCTTTAACACTAACCCCCCCTTACCGTTTTCTCACTACGCCACTGGCACATCGCTGACACTCACAAAACAATCATCCAACATTCAAATATTTCAAGTGCCTTGCGAGGCCTGCTTGTTTGTGTGTGTTTGTGTGTGTGTTGTAGCTGTGGTGGTACATAACCACATCAGCATACACGCAACAACCGACAACTCACCGACTGCCCCGCCCTACCCCCCTCCCCTTCCCACTACCCCACCCCCTGCTCGTTACCTTGTGTTTCGTTATCAATAAAGCGAAATTTAGTTTTGATTTCGTGTTTGTTGTTGTTATTGAAATTCATTGAACCAATTTTAATATTTTATTTGCTGCAGCACGCACACAGGACATGAAACAGGCAGCAGAGTTGGGCACAGGTGGGGGGGCGCAGCAGTGAAGGGACAGGAGACAACTAACGGTACGTAAAACCCTTTCATACACCCAAGTGTGAATGTGTGCGTGTGCGTGTGTGCGTATGTGTGTTGCATGTGTTATTTGTGTGTGTGGCCATTTCCTGTGGCCGCCATTGTTGTTGTTGTTATTGTTGCTTTTGTTGTTGTTTTTGTTGTTTTTGTCATAATAGCGCGCTTCTGTTTCTGTTGTTTCTTTTAGGCTTTGTTTTTTGTCCATTGTTGTTTCTGTTTTTGTTGTTGTTGTTGTTGTTTTTGCGCATCGTAACAAAATTTGAATATTTTTTCCCGCTGCCGCCCTGCAAATGGATTTTTTTTCACAGATTTTCGTTGCCTTTTTTGTTATTTAATTCTTTTTCGCTCTCTTTTTGCTTTATTTCTGTGTGTGTGTGTGTGTGTGTGTGTGTGTGTCGCATTTCGCTTTGTTCGCTCGCTTATGATACCGTTATGATGTATTTTATTGCCACAACAGAACCAAAGCGACGCAAACGCAACGGCACGCCCCCAAAACTGCCTTATAGAGTGGCACAGCCAAACCCCCTCCCCCTACCCCTACCCACAAACCCCACACCCCCTTCTGAACGGAAACCGGCGACATTGTAAATTTTCTTTACCCCCCGCTTTTTTCGACTGTTGTTTCGACTCGCCATTAGAGATATGTATTCCGATTCATTCGGCTGTTCCCTTTATTTATGTATTTTTTGCTTTTTTTGTATATTCACGAGCTAAAGCCTTTTGTAATTGTTGTTGTCTTTGTGCCTTGATTTAATGTTGATAACAATAACAAGAGTCAACAAAAAAAATATAGCCCAAAAACTTTGTCATAACGCTAAGGAACGCAAGAGAAAATTATAGAAAAAAATGAAGCAAAACGCAAAAAACTTTGACGCATTTTGTTGCCAAAGCTTATTTTCGAGTTGGAGTTATCGTTGGGGGTGGGGGTGTGCGGAAAGGGTTGAGTTTTATAGTTTACTCGGATTCATTTTGATAGCCCCAATAAGCATGTCTAATGAGCTTCATAAGTAGGTTGTCCAACAAAGGCCTCTCTTTCTACACAGCAAAAAAAAAAATTAAATAAATCTTCCAGAATTTATAGGCACAAGATAAAAAGTCAAAGGCGGAGCCAGCTTTTCGTAAAGTGGGAAATGCGGACTTGACCAAACTACAATTTATTCATAAAATTTATTTCATCTTAGCCACTATGTAAAAATTGTATTTAAATGCAGTTTTGAGAAAACTCATCTGAAGTCTAACTTTTCGTACTCCTTTCGAATAGAAGCCAGGGGGGATGGGGGATGAGTTGCTTCTTGCACATAGCAAAAGTATTAATACTTCAGTTTTATCATAAATATCTTTTGCTTCACCTGTTTTTCTTCCAGTGTACTTCTCTGATACTTTGTCGTGCGTGTTTTGCCATTAATTTTAGCTTGTAGCTATTCAAATGTTCATTTATTATTTATTTGTTGCGAGTAGTAAAATAAAAGGTTGAAGACTGCCTAAGCACAACGGCACGCAAATTTAAAGAAGAAAGCTTTACAATTGTGTTTAAATATACTTATATTAAGCGCCTGCAGCAGCTTTAAGTGTGTGTTAAAGCTTTGTTGGCGACTGCTGCATTTTTGCTTCGCCTCGCCGCGAGACTCATTTGTTTTTGTGTGTGTGTGCAGCAATCGGTAGACAATGCGTAAGGATATGCCAGCCAGCAAGGATATGCGAGACAGTCGAGAGACACACACAGATACACCCACAAACACATACGCACACACACACACACACAGTTTAAATTATGCAAATTTTATTGCGCAAACTGCTGCGTGGCATCGTCGCCGCCAGTGTGAAATAGAGATAGAAAGGGAGCAAAGCAGAGAGAGTGTGTGTGTGAGAGAGAGAGAGAGAGAGAGAGAGAGGGCGTGCAACACAGCGCAGCACAGGAAGCATGTTTTACAGTGTCTTTGGACACAAAAAGGACCTTACAACCGGCATGTTGTGCAGTGTGCACATTGTGCAGGACATTGCTGCCCGTTTTAAATGAAGAGCAAAGCTTTCATTATGGCAACAATGTTCAAATTATTGAGCAGACGACCCTCGACCACAAAGAAGAAGAACAAGAACGAGGCAAAACTGCTCCTTGCTGCTCCTCCAGTGGCCAGAAATGCACTCAAGTCGAAGCAGTCAGCAACAAAAGACGGCATTTTGTGTGCTCGAGTGAAAATAAAATCGCTCAACTGTCCGTTGGCAGCGTTGGCACGGAAATAAACGCGCCTCAAAGCCCGGAGGGAGCACAGTTAGTAAGGAGTTGCCTAGTCCGTTGTCCAAGCCGACGACACTCCTAACCCAAATCGCTTAGCGAGCGCGCCAAACAGTTTACAGTCAAGCGAATGGGCCAAAACAGCAGCAGCAGCAGCAGTTGCAAAATTAGCAGCAACATCAGCAGCAACATCAGCAGCAGCAGCAGCTGTAGTCGAAATGCCGGCACTGGCGCCATCTAGCGGCAGTTGGCCCATGATAGCAGCCATTTTGTTTATGCTCGTCTCGCTCGCGCGCATGCTGCTCACATAACGCCGTCGCACTCCTTCCAGTCACCTGCTCAATGCGACTGCGTCGCTCTGGCAACGCCCACTCTCTGAGCGCAGCGTCTGCGCACTTGCGATACGCCGACACTCAGTTGTGGACACGCCCCTCTCAGAGACGGCCAGACAGAGACACGCAGAGTCTCACTCACACACACTCACACGCACAGAGAGAGAGCTTAGTCGATTCCAGTGCGAGAAGAGCGCACGACAGCTGTGCGCTCTCTGTCTCTCTCTCTCTCTCTGGTTCAAGCGATGTTCAACTCTGTTCAAAGCTCGATAAAATTCAAATTTGAATTTGTGCCGCCAAATAAATAAATATATATTTGTATGTATTTAAAAACATGTTTTAGGCAGCGCACAATTTGAAATTGCAAGTCCAGCCTAATTATGTAAACAAACAGCAGCTCGTTTCTGTAATAATCAACTGCATAAAATGTGTAACGATATAACTGGAATTAGCATGTGAATTTCTTGTTGTTGCTTCTGTGGTTGTTGCTCTTGTTGTTCTGGTTGTTGCTGTTGTTGTTTTTGTTGGCATGTTTAATAAACACTTTGCATGCTCATTAAAAATTATCTAAGCATAACACAGCCATAAAGCTGATCAGCTGTTATAATCGAGCGTTTGCTCTCCTCTCTTTCCCTCTCGTTCTCTCTTCTCTCTCTGTGTCGATCGCATATGCAAATTGTTTGGCGCTCTTCGCTTTACTTTGGCTTATTATTCATTTATTTGTTTGTTTTAATTTAATGCTTTTTTGCGCGCAAAGTTGCCAGGCGATTAACATAAAAATGCATTGAGGCGACTTTTACTTTCAAGGTGATCGAGAACGGCCACAAAAACAGCAACAACAACAATAAAAATAACAACAATAATAACAAACTGCCAGTCATGGGAGCTGCCCTTTAATTATGTTCCAGCCAAGGCAGGCAGGCAGGTGCGAGTCCGCGTGCGAGTCCTGGCGAGTCCTTCTTCTTAGTGGCATATCAATAAACTATTTAGGGTACCCTTCTCAGATGCTTATCTTTGGTAGTTTGAGTAGTAGTTGTAGCTGCAACTGGCTCTTATGCGGATCCGTTACATTTTCAATTTGATCGCGTTACATGCTAATGACACACGCTGCTAACGTCGCCGTCGGCGTCGTGAACTTGACCGTGGCTATCAGCGTTAAGAGATCTCTTCTCAATCTCTCTTTCTTCCCCTCTCTCTCTCTCTCTCTCGCTCTCTCTTACTCCAGCTCTATCTCTATCTGGTGTAGCTTTTGCAGCGGCAATTTCCATTAATAATGCTGCCCCGTTGCGACTGTTTGCCCCGAGAAGTCGTTGCGCTCCAGTGAACTGGCCAAGGAGGCGCTGCCGCTGCCCAGTGCAGCAGTTTTAGGTTTTAAGTTCACGCTCCGATCCGGTTATGATACGCTCCACGTACTCCTGGTCGAGACACACAGACTGAAACTGCTGCTCAGTGCAGCGTGCCATGCATTCCAACTAAATGGCTAAATGGATAGAGCTGTACGAATTGTTTGCCGGGAGTGGGGGGGGGGGGTGGGGCGATAAGCCAAGTTGTTTCAATTAGAAATGCGATTTGTGTTAATCCCAAATCATGCGAACACCCAACCAATCAACTGACCAACAACAGCAATTATTAACAGCAAGTGTCGGCAATCAGTTTGAGAACTCTTCACTCCAATTAAGCAGCCAAAGTCTTTAAGCCAGTAACAGTTAGAAATAATACGACTTCGGCCCGCACTTTGGATTCCAACTTCATGTTTTGGCGCACACAAATCCTTTTATGTATTTTTAATTCATTTGCTAACACATTTTGTTGTCTGTTTAGCTCATTTCATAGAAGATTTCTTCTATTTTCGAAAATTCTTCGAGTTTAACAATATCACTTGACTTTAATAATGTTAATCTCAGTCACTTTCTAATGCTGCAAGAATATTTTTAGGGCTTTCCACTACTTAAATTCCATACTAAAAACAAGACCACTTGATAATGTTAATGTAAAGTTAAGTCTAGTTAGAAAAACTTAACATGTTTCTCGCCGTGTGCCACACAGATAAACCAACACCTGTGCTAAGCACACAGCTCGTAGAAGTGCTCTAAAAAACACCAGCCAGTTGCCTTTACTTCTCAGAAAGCATGCTTTTTTGGCTGATCATCACTCAAGCTCAAAAAGAAAAGTAACTGACTCAAACGTGACTCTCCGAGTCAACTGCCAACTGCCAAAAATAATGCTGCAAAGCAAACCTCATCAAAAACGCACCCACAGCTGTGTGGCTAAGGAGACAACAACAGCGAAAAAATAAATCCAAACTGAAACCCACAGCGTTCCACAAAAATTATACCAGTTCGCAGCATAATCTGGCAGACATGTGTGAATTTTCGGTATTATCTGCTAGCCAAGATCTCTTCAAAAACAGCAACAACAACAAAAGGGAGACAATAACAGCAACAACAACAATCTTTATTCAGAGCGCTCGCCAGTTTTCCCACAGTCGATCAACACAAACAGAGATATGAAAAGATATTTGACAGTTACGTGATTTCTTTCTTGGCTCAACGCCGCGTTTTATTTCTTTATATTTCATTTTTATCGTGCAAATTGCAGCAGAAACAACAACAACAACAAAATCAAATTCAAATCCACACTCCCAAGACTTGTCACGCCGCCAGATGGCGCTACCTTAGTGAGGTCACAAACCTAACGAGCCTGCAGCCCCCCAAAATAAGTTTATATATATACATATATATATCCAATGGCATGTTTAAGGACATGCGTGCTGGAGTACGAACTTGCTTGGCGGAGTTTGTTGGAGTTTCTGTGGATTTAGTCTGCATCGGTAACGATTACGGAACGGGACGTTATTGGATGCGCTTTGCGCAGCAACGGAACATTATGTTACCAAGGATCTCCAATTAGAGAAATATTTATATTTGATATAAAACACACCAAATATTTGAGAGTTTTAATTACAGCTTTATCTAATTTTAAATAATTTATATGATATATTTATATTCAATCGTTTCTTTTCATTATTATATAAATATTCTTGGTCCGTATACATTAATCTACTGTATTATCTACCCTAATGAAAGCTTTTTAAAATAGCTGTTCTTCAATCATTTTTATCAGGCCTCTTTTCTATAAATATTCATGTGAGAATTACCACAATCAAACTGCAGCTGTTAGATCTTTTCAGCTTTTTAATGGGAAAACTAAAAATAAAACTAATTTGCTCTCTGAAATAAAAGAATGGGAATACTAGACTTAGTTGATATTAACCAAGTAGATATCAATTCAGCAATTTAATCTTAAATACTAACTCCAAATCTGTCTAAAGTCTCCCTCTATTCGACACTTCCACTTTACAAAAAAAGAAATAATTTTCAGTGTCCAACTTCTCCGTGAAATTCTCATGTTCTTCAATGGGCCATAATTTGTACCTGTGCCAGCCAACAGAAATGAAAAAGAAATTAGCATAATGTTTTTAGATGGAACAAACTAAACTAACAACGTTTGCGACGTAGACGCAACAATTTCCACAACTTTGCGTTAATTTTCTAAATATTTTCTAAAATTCTCAAATTGCATTTGTGAGTGAGTGCCGCTGGCGAACATAGCTAAATTCATTCAGTCATTCAGTCATTCTATAGGGCGCTGTCATGTTTCTGCTTTTCAACTTTTCCCTTCAGCCTCAGCGCCCCGAAGTTGAATTTTATAATTTAAAATTATGAACTAAAATAATTTAATTTTTGTGCTTGGCACGCAGAGGCGTCGACGTTGACGATGATGCCTTTAGGCTTCAGGCAGGTGGGTGCTTTTTGTGGGGATTTCAGCGGGAGTGAAGTGGGCAGTCTGGAAATTGAGTGCATTATACACTACCTGAAGTGCAGTAACAAATATAACAAAAGCGCGTCGACTTAATAAATATTCATGAACATTGTGTGCACAAAAGAATGCAACGTCGCCCCCTCTCCGCCTCAGCCCCCTCCCCATTCGCTTTCCCTTGAAGCTGGGGTACCGCATCCAGTTTTGACATCGCGTGCCAATGGGTGATTTTCCCGCCGCATTGGCCAATTCTGGAGACGCACGCTTGTTGGCCCCTTGCAAATGATAATAATAATAATAATAATTAAAGCGCGCAACAGCAAAGCAAATCTCAGATTCGAGTGTCATGCTACAACAATCAGAGAATGGCTTCACCTGCTGCCCCGGGTCGCCATTTTGATGGCGCCTCACTTCCGGCCACCATCAAGGCACATACCATGCCCATGTGTGACAAGGCGTGATGCAGTTGGAGCTTAAACTGAAACCGTAGCTCAAACTGGAGTTTCAACTAAAGGTTTCGCCCACGATTCCATTGGGCATTTGGGCTGACATTTGATTGTTGTTTTTCGCCAGGTAGACAAACTGCATATGCTATGCTTCCCATTGCGTGCAGTTCATTATTTTGTTGGTTGAAATACACTGAGCGTAAAAAGAGATAAGCAGTTTATATTTTACAGCTGAACGGTTTGTAATAAACCAACTCCTAACCCAACTTGGTAAATATTCCACTTATTTTATTTGATTGTTGAGCTGATTAAAAACTCAATACACATGAAAATAAAAAGTTACCGGCAAAAAACATATTTCAATTATATTATAGGTCAGCAAACAATAAGTATTTATATATTTAAAAGAGTTTTCGGAGATGATTCTAGTCTCGTTCCTCTGCTGTATTGTCAAAAGCTTCTAATAAATATCTTATCCTAACTCTATAAATATTACCCGATTTTTATTTGATTATTATATATAATCATTATGTTTACCAAGCTCAATATTATTACCCTTATTTGTATTGTAAAATTATGGTTTTGCTCAGTGTTTTATTGTTGATATTTGTTTGTTATAGTTTCATATTAAGCTTATTCTTCCAGGCTGATTTTATTTTTCGCACAGTGTAATCTTGATGTTTATTGTGTGCCTGATACAACCGACAACAACAACATCATCAACACTAGCAACAGCAACAACAACCGGCCAACATCCGCAATCGCTGTCGTCGTCGCAGTTGTCTGGCCACCATTGCAAATTTCTACATGGCCGCTCAACTGAAAATTTTTTGTGCAGTTTTTAATTTTCTTTTTTTTAATTTGGTATACTCTCTCAAAGAGTACAATTATTTTTCGTTAACATAAAGAAAATCCAATCTGATCATATAAGGTGTATGTGTTTGACCAGCCTAGTAAATATATATTTTCCTCAGTATTAAAGCCAACTTGATGAAACTCGATTTATATCCGTCTATTTGCTGCAGTCAGTAAATATGTCGGAGTAGATCGTATTACAATATTATATGACTGCTATTGAAACGAATGATACTCACGCTTATCCCAAAAATCATAGAATACCATGTCATCTACCTTCTGAAAGATAAATTTCTAAATACTAAATTCTTTTTTATTATGTTCCACACATTTCAACACATATCAAAATCAGCATCGGATTACCTCGCATATATAGGATAAGTTTAAAAAATAATGAACTTTAGATGACTTTATGCAGTTGTACTACAATCTGTAAGGGTATTTCATTTTCGACGAGCCTTTCGTTCTTTCATTTTGCTTTTTTGCAGTTGTTGTTTTGGGGTGCCCGTTACAAATTGCACTTTTTCGTTGAGTGATGGTTATTGTTATATTTTTTTTTTGTATTCTTATTTTGGTATTTATTTTTTGCGTCAGTTACGTGTTTTTTGTATTATTTTAATTATATTATTTTAATTACAACTTGTAATCAATGCAAAGCACCCGAGGCACGAAAAATTATATGGCTGATGTGCTTAATGTGATATCAGTTCATTAAAACGACAGCTTAATCGAAATGGCGTAGCACTAAAACCATTAAAAAAAAAAAAATAAAAAAAAACAGTAACTAACGATTCGTTGCACATAGTTGTTAATTTTAAATCAAATGTATTTATTTGATTTAGCTTCACATTAATTTAATGCACCTCAAATTAATAACAATGAATTGATTACATGTAATTAAATATATTATGTATCAGAGGGGCTCACGAAGATTGAGTAATTTTAATATGTTTGTGTGCAATCAGATTTGTAAGAAAGAATAATAAAATTCACCGACAATAATATTTGAAGCAAAAGTTAAACGTAAAATTAACTTCTCAATAAAAATAAAAACCAATTACATTTTTTGTGGCATATCCAGAATCTCTCAAGTTTTCAGCTCTTTCTCGCAGCTCAGTTGGCGGTCAAGTGAAGCCTTTAAATCAAATTACCAGCTAACAAGCCAAATATCTTGTACTCGGGTCCTGGGGTCAGGAATGCAAATTCCTTGCCACGGCATGCCAAGAAATAGAGTTTGTTTATGTTGGTGTAACATGGCGGCATGTTCGTTCCCTTTTCGGACACGAGGACCGCATGAATATCTTGAGGAAAAAGCGGAAGTTTGATTTGCTAATGAACTGAAAGGATGTCCTGACTGCAAAATGTTGTCCAGGCAGTTAACGGACCGCATACGTTTTGAGGCCAAAAGTATATTGGCCAGAAAATCTCATTTGATTTGCTGTTCTGTCGACCATTGTTGGCTATATTTAAGGAATGCCAGGCACGTTTGCGTGTTGCCAGAGGACAACGGTAAGGTGCCTTTTGTTTGACTATCAATCGTTGCAAGGCACAACTTGTTGCATGCGTCATGTGTCAGGCTAGCTGAGAACCTCAAGTGGCTGCCAGGACATGTCCTGACAAGCCTTCGGGCCGTGTGATGTTTAAATTAAATTAAGCGGCAGCTCAAGTGCCTCGATAGCCCCATAGCTAATGGCTGTGTGAATATACCCGTAGAGGTGTTCATTATAATCAACATGATGCCAGAAAACAGCTTTTGTTGTTGCCATTTTCATTTCATTTGCATGCCATTGCCATAATTTTGGCTGACAGCCACACACGAGATATTTACTCAGCCATTTGACTCAATAATATGCATGATTGTTTATAAGATGCTGCGCCCCCTTTGCCATCTCTTAGTCCACATTTTGAATGCTTTTTATTAAATTGCAGAAGCGACTCTGGCAAAATTTATTGCAAACTTTTTTTTTTCACCTCCCCCAACACTGTTTGCTAGTTGGCTAAAATGTCTTTGGCGTTAACCTTCAGCCGTTGCCGTTGCCATTAGCCAAAAGCCTAGCAGTCACCTGCCCCGTCACACTCCTGCCCCTCCCCGCCATTCAACGCCCTCTGTCTGCTTTTGTTTTTGAAGTAGGTAGCATTGTGAAAGTGCAAGGCGAAAAAATAAAAAATAAAGAGAGAAAAAAAGCAAGCGAAGAAATAACATGGGGAACTTAAGTAAACATTAATTTACATAACTTCTGTGCAAATGACGACAACGGGCAGCGTGGGCGACGTTGACGCAGTTACAAGTGGCAGAGAGTGGGAGTGTGGGAGGGGGTGGCAGAGGGGGTAAGCTTGGAGCTTGGGCAACGCCTGGCACAGTGAAACAGAAGCCGGATCCGGGTCCGGACGCAGGCGTCAGTGCTCTTGTAGCCCGGCGTTATTAAAAAATTTAAAGCATGTTTTGCGGCACGCTCGGCAGGACGAAGGGGCACCGCTTGAAACACTGGCAATATGGCTCAGCTTAGTTGTCACCGCCCTCACTCTGTGTGTGTGTGTGTGTGTGTGTGTGTCTGTGGGTGTATGTGATCGACTGCGCACATAAGCAAGCAACGGTTCGTTTTATTTTTTTTATATTTTTTTGTTTCATATCCTTGTAGCAGCAACCGGCGATTGTGTCAGAGAAGTGCCAGCGTCTGTTTTCAATGTTGGCAGAGTCATTTCCTTTTGTAGCCACTTGTATATATGGCAATGGGTACGAAGAGACATCGTATCCTTCAAGCCACACCAACTGGGCGTATGCACTACAAAATCAATTAAGCCGAATGTAAGCAGAAGTTAAATGATGAAAATTCAACTAGGGATGATAAATTGATGGAAAATATGGCAAATGTAATATAATATATAATATATAAAACCTAAAGATTAAGCTAAATATGAAATAGTTATGGGAAAATTTGATGAACATGAGATATATAAAGATATATAAAGATATTAAATATTGAAAAGACTTTCAGAATTGAACAAAAATATAACATAATAAATTTCTAGCAAAATATGCATCGTTCTTTTCTATTAATATTAATATTAATTTCTCATTTTCTTTTATTGAAAGTCTATTCATAGATTGTTTAATAAATATTCCAAATAAAAGACATATCATATTATAACCAAAACACTTAGCATAAGCAAATCTCTGTGGAAAATCCATGAATACCCTACACAAGAATTAATCAAGCGAGTTACAATGACAGCGCATATTATTTTCTTCTTCATGTCATTACCAGAGCGCCAAGTCGTAGAGCCCCGTTATACATCCCCATCCCTACCCCCCAAACAGGCACCATACCATCCCCATCTCCATCCCCTCTCAACGCTGCGCAGCTTAGCGAAATTGTTTGCGAAAATACAACACAATATTCAAGAATAATGATGACATTGTTGACTTCAGTGCCCCGCGCGTCATATACAAAAAGCAAAAAAAAAAAGGAACGAAAGAAAAAGAAACCCGCACATAACCGCAAGGACATCTTCCGCAGGATTAAACGCCCTAAACGCCCCGCTTTAGACACTGCAACGCCCTCCACTGACGCTGACAAAGAGGAACACAGAGAGAGGGATAGAGACTAAGGGAGAACGAGCGAGCCGGAAAGCGCAGAGGAAAATAAAAAAATAAAAAAAATAAAAGCAAACACGATTTCCATATTGTATGATATGCGACTATAACCGGAACCACAACAGAGACACGGCGCGACGTGTCGGTCCGCTTGGCAAACAAACTTTCGAAATATAAATTGAAATGAATTGAAGTTATGGCATTAGACAGTTTTTGAAATTATCACATGACATGCAGGCACTAAACCCTGTCGCCTCTTTCATTCGCTTTAATTTGCATTTAGAATATGTTGCATACTCTCAAGCGACCAGCCTCATCTCTCCCATTAGCTTATGTTGCGGAAGTATGTAAATCTGCACAGAAAATAGCTAAATAAATGTTACCAAACCATTACTGAAATGATAACTGCTACAACTTCGCCAAAACTCAACCGATTTACAAAAGGAAGGACTTTTCGATCATGGTTCGACCCATAGAACCAGCCCACATTTAAATCCGAAAACTAAATTTTCATCAAAAACAGTGTTGTCCAAATAAGTAATAGTAACATTAAGAAAATAATAATACTTCTGAACAACTTAAATTTATTTGAAACACTACTAAATTAATTGGATGATTTAAATGTTTAGAAAACGTTTGAATGAACTTAAAACTGATCTCAACATAGAGTTTGAACTTAACTGGAAGAGATATGTTGTGTTGATGATGAGCTAAGGCCTACGACTTAAACTAACTGCTCCATAAATGCCAAGCTATTCTACCAGCTGAGCTCCTCGGGCAGTCCGCCCGGATACTCGCCGGTGAGGCAAGCGGTGCAGTAGCCCGATTTAAGGGGATTCACGTGCGACTTGTTCATCTGCACCGCCTTGATCAGGCCCTGCACGCTGAGATAGGCTAGACTGTCGGCGCCCACGTGGCAGGCCAGCTGCGTGGCATTCAGCTTGTTGGCGATGAGCTCCTCGCGGGTGGGTATATTGATGCCCATGTAGCACGGATATTGCAGCGGCGGACTGGCAATGCGAATGTGCACCTCGGTGGCGCCAGCATCCCGGAGCAGCTTGATGATGGGACCAATTGTGTTGCCGCGCACAATGGAATCGTCGACGAGCACAATCCGCTTACCCTCCACATTCTGGGCGAGGGCGCCAAATTTCTTGGCCACGCCCAGTTGGCGCAAACGATTCGAGGGCTGAATGAAGGTGCGTCCCACATAGCGATTCTTGCATAGCACCTCGCCAAAGGGCAGACCCGACTCCCTCGCATAGCCATGTGCCGCTGCAGTGCCCGATTCCGGCACCGAACTGACCAGATCCGCATCCAGCGGAGATTCACGTGCCAACTGGCGGCCACACTGCAGCCGCGCCGAGTAGACCATCTGACCCTCAAACATGGAGTCGCTGCGCGCAAAGTAGACGTACTCAAAGATGCAGAAGGCCATGCGCTTGTAATCGGGTCGCTCAACAATATCCACTGTGCGATAGCCGTTGCGGGACAGCTCAATAATCTCGCCCGGCTCCACTTCGCGTACGTAGCGCGCTCCGATGGAGAGGAAGCCACAACTCTCGCTGCTCACCACCCAACCCTCGGCAAGTTGTTCATCAATGTTGGCATGGCCCGCATCGTAGGCGACAATCTTGCCCAGACACAACGGCCGATTGCCATACGAATCCCGCACTGCATAAATCTTGTCCTTATGCATGACGACCAGCGAGTAGGAGAGTGGCGCCAGGGTCATAAAGTGACGTATGCGTGCCGGCCAATTGGGACCATCGTGCTCCGACACATCCTCCGGTGCACAGCACAGAGATTGGGCAATCAACTCGCTGTCGCTGTGCGTGGAGAGGCCAACGCCACGTTCAAGGACCTCGCGACGCAGCGATTCACAGTTGACCAGCTCCCCGTTGTGGGCAATGGCCAATGCACCGTGGGCCGTGTGCACCACAAAGGGCTGGCAGTTGACCACCTCGGAGGCGGCCGCTGTTGAGTAGCGTGTGTGTCCAATGCCCAGATTGCCCTTCAGCTTGCGTATGGCCTCGTCATTGAAAATGTTGCTGATCATGCCCATGCCCTTGTGGACGGCAAAGTTCTTGGAGTTCTTGCCCTGACTGGTGACAATGCCAGCCGATTCCTGGCCCCGATGCTGCAAGGCAACCAGGCCCAGGCAGATCATCTGGGCAATGTCTAGCTGAAAGTGTAAATGTGCCGAAAGCGTATCAATATCAGTTAAATGGAGCACATGTTTTTCTACTTTTCAATCCTACACAATTTGGATGCCATGGCAAACAGCTGACAATGCTGACGACCGATAATGTTTGTTGATTGTGCACATGTTTTCCTGTTATTTTCCATTTCGTTACAAACAAAAACAAATAGCAACGAAGACGACATCAATCCGAGAATACTTATTACCGATTACTGATTACACTCGGTTGCAGCAGAAGCAAAAGCAAAAGCCGCAGCATGCAACGCGTTTTCATTGACGTCATTGACACCGACAGGCGAGGGGCGCCGCCAAGTTGACCCACTTGCGATCAGCTTACATGGCTGTTGCTGCCACTTTGATAATGCCAACAAATTGGCTAGCAGAAATGATGCAATCGCATAAGCGATCTATTGAACTTGACAATATATTAACCTCTACTCAATTATATTTCTATATTTATTTATATTTCTAGGTGTCAGAAAAATACACAATTTTATATTACAAAGAACACGAGCCTTGATTTGTTTGATGATTAAAATCGTACACAATATTATTCAATCAGCTTTAATATGAATAAATTTGTTATTTAATTATTTAATATTTTTAATCAAATGATCAAAAAGTGGATCAAAAGTCGATTATTATTATTTCTAAATTTAAAGAAGAAGAACTGTAAAACTAAACAAGAATATCATTTATATTTACATATATCACACTCTCTCTTGAGTATCATGTTGTAAAAAATACAACCAATTTCAAAATAATGAACAAAAAAATTGCATTTATGACAAAAATTCACAAATCATGCATCACACATTTTGCACCAACAGCATTGAGGCAAATATTGAAAGATTACAGGTTGGCAGATAACCCAATAAGTATTCCAACAAAAAAGATGCACTTTCAAATTCAATACCTATTCAGTTGCCACGACACCAAATACTTCATATATTGTTCACTTACCGATGTAGGATAGTCGCCACAGGATATGGCGCCAAATACACCACACTCGCAAGTCATACCGGTTACATCTTTGCCCTTGGCTTGAACCGATTTGTAGATTTTATCGGGGAATACTTTGGAGGCACTGCTCCTGGTAAGAGTGCCAGTTGTCTGCTTGCAACAGGACTGCTCCCTGCTCCCAGCATCTGATAAATAAATATTTATTACTTTTAACGATCCTAAAATGTTGTCACTTTTGCATTTTCTTACCACAGAAATTTCCACATTCACTTTGCGCCATATTCAATACGAGTCGGTTATTTGTATTATTGTTGTACTTTTATTTGTGCAATCGTTCAGTGCTCTCAAAATAGATTATTGATCTGGTTGCTATATTGAAATTGAGACACTTTACACTTCTTACGAGATCAGTTGACTTGAGTTCTCCTTTTCACGTCTGCATTGATTGAATGCCAGTGGAATTGTGAGTGTTCAAGTTACAGTGACGGCATATTAAAGCTTTCAAAATTGAGAAACACAGATCAGCAATGTATATATTATGTATAGACATATACAAATACACATAGTATATTCAGTCGTAAATAAACACAAATCGGGCAGCTGCGGCTGATAACTGCGCCGATAGCAGTTTAAGCCGCTGTCCGCGAAAAAATCCGTTTCCCAAACCGCAAAACATCATATTTGTCATGGTTTTCCTACGCAATGCCAAACAATAATAAACAAATATCGCAAATTCCTCAATGAACTGATTGATCAATGCCAAGCATTGATCGCATTACTCTGCAGTTTCCGAAAACGACTTCAAAACGAAACCAAATCAAAGTCGTCTGTGTGTCTAATCCAGTTTGGATGGAATTTTTGGATGGAATAATTAGTATCATAGTGTTAAATAATTTTCCATTATGTTCTTATCTTATTGTTGCGTCCTTATCATTTACATATATTGGAAAATGCGTTCATTGACGCATTTTATTTAGATGCAAAGCTTTGCGTAAACAATAACAGATTAATGTTTGTTTTTCTTCTTCAATAAATGGGCTGCATTATCACGATTCTCAATCCGTAGGCCCCCCAGCGAAGTCAACACGGGTTGTTCAGTAAATGTCTCTGCAAACCGATTTCTCAGCAGTATTACAGTCACCCGATCGTAATTTTGCGAAACTCTTCACAGAAACAATAAACAGTTGTAGTTAAATGTAAATACACTGAACGAAAGATATTTACACCACTATGAAATCTTGGTGATAGAAATTGAATTTGCCACAAATCAAACATAAATTTAACAAAAAATCATTTCAATCGGAAAATTTGTGGTTTAAATTTCTCATGAATTGCGATTAAACTATAATTAGCATGCTTGTGCATGCATATAAACAACTTGTTTATAAGTGGCTTGATCGTAAAATTGATTTCCAACTAATGCAGTTAGATGCAAACAACAACTTGAGGTAGCTATTGAGGCTACCAATCTGATAAGCCGCAAATAGTGAATAATGCCAATTACAAAACAATGTCTGATGATAACTAACGGGAGTATTGCATAAGAATCGATCAGTTCGGTGTTGTGCGCTGACTCAGGTCTAGACTAAATAGTCAATGCTTGTGCATGTCATTAGTGAGAGTTATGTGAGGCACGCATTACCTTCTTGTATCAACAGAGGGAAAACAAACAAACTTACCAATAAATAAACAACAACAAAGCGCTAAGCAGGCAAACAAAACTCAGATAATAAGATGCGGCATAATGTGGAAATGAAAATGACCAGACGACCACTGAGCATGGGGCATGCGAGGGACGAAGAAAAATGACTGTCTAAAAATGGCAAGAACTTGACCGAGTATGGGTGGAGAAAATGCCACCAAAATGTGTAACCACTTGAATTTCATTTGGCGAAAAGCTTTATCGAAAATTATGCGAACGCTGCTGACTTTTGGCAAGTGGCAAACAGCAGCACCGCGGGAGCTATCCTCTCCTACTCCTAACTCAGCTAACTGCTTAGCGGCAGCCTGATAAAAATCCAGCACACAAAACTAAACAAACAGATAATAAAGAGGAAAATGATGCTTTGACCAGAACCGTGCCCAAACTGAACCGAACAACAGCACATCAGCACACCACCAGGGGTCGGAGGGTCGTGTGGATATTTCGCATATGTGAAGTCCCCCCTCAGCCCCCATCCCCTCAAACACCATACTCCACCGTTGTCCGTTTGCTACTCTACTCGGGGATGTGTGCGCCTGGGTCTCGGCTTGGGCTGGGAACCGCCTCATGCATAATTCAGCAGAATTCTGAATGATTATTCTTTATGGGACTGTTTATTTCTTTTGACCATTTATTTCAAGTTGGTTTCGTCGCTGTGTGATGCTTTTTCTTCTTCTCTGCGTACAGTCGATTTTTTTTTTTTTTCTTTTTTGTTCTTTTCATTATTTTTATACAGTTTCCAGTTGCTTGCGCTCGAAATGATTTTGACCAACGGTGACGCAAAAATCATCACATGGCTACAGTGACCACATGGATGAGGAGGCACTTGCCTTGTGGCTGGTGGATACTGCCTGGTGGCATCTGCGTTGTCTATTGAACCAAAAACCCAACCCCACCCTCCCCAGCCACTCAGCTGACCAACCACACATGACTGGCCCACCCCCTCTGGTCCTGGCCAATGCCAATCCCAAGCCCTTTTGCAGAAAGTAGCTGCGGGGCTGCGGCGCTTTCAACGCATCGTTTGATTTTATTTTATGTGCACAAAGTGGCCAAAAAAAAATATATGTGTATAAAAATAAAAAAAATTTTATTTGTTTTTGTGTGGCCGCAATTGAATAAAATGTGCCTTTAATGTAAGTCGAAAGGGCACTTTCAGATATTGTTCTAGCCAACATCTCGTGGCAATCGCCGCAGATAGCCGCATATCTGTTCAGTTTTTTGCATGAGAATAACTTCATTACGAAATGGCAAGCCATCTCGTATAAGTGTCGATTGATAAAGGTAGAACACGCATGGGAAACTTACTGAGTTCAGATGAACTCACAAACCCCTTATCAGAACGGGCTTATCGCCTCGACAAGTGAAAAGAAAAGAAAGCGAAACACGTTGAATTGCTGCAGTCGCACGAAGTTTAATAAAAATATTTAAACATTTAATGTGCACACTTATATTACATATACTATGCGTAAAAGTTTGAAAACTATTTTAAAATTACTCAGAATATTAAACTTGCCACATAATTGATATCATTTTTGCGCTTCTTCAAACTACATCTCGAAATTGCATTACTAAATAACAATCGGAGATCTGAAAATCCTGCTGCTTTTGGAAATTACATTTTCGATAATGGTTCGCCATCGAGATGAATACTATATTTAATGATGGGAACCAGATTTTTTAAAGTAAATCAAATTCACTTACCTTATCTTCGTAATGAATCTAAATTTTTAGTGTTTTCTTCACTATTTCAGTGACTCTGTTTCAACCCGAAGCATTTGCCAGTTTTAATTACTGCGAAAAAATCAAATTTTCTTTATACTTTTGCTTACTTCAACAAGGCAAACTCAACCCAATCAATGAGAATTTCAATTAAAACTAATTGAAAAGCGCATAAACTTTGTCTTCGCCAAGTAAACAAAACCAGCTGGCCAAGAAGCGATGTGAAAGTAGAAGAACTTTGATGGCACCGTTCAATATTGAGAGGGCAGAGCTCCTCGAAACTTTGTGCTCTTGCCCCCGCCACTCCCCTCAGATCAAGGACTAGCCATCCAATGCGTGGCAGTTCGTTTGGCAGCGTTTTTAATTCGTTTACGTTTATTATTTATTCCGCGGCAAACGAGAAAAATAAAGTCGTCGCGTTGCTTGCTGCTCGTTCGTTCCTTTGTCCTGCCAGCATTTTGGCCAAATTGTTGTCCACTGTTTGTTGTTGTCACTGTTGTTATTTGTATTTGTCTTTGGCATTTTCTTTATATACCATTTGCATATACACACTATATAGTATTTTATGTAGACATCGCTAAAAATTTTCATTTAAGCTCGCGTTCCTCATTTCTGTTTTATTTTCTTCTGTTTTTTTTTTGGCTGACAGATTTGCATAACGAAGCAGCCACAGCAACAGCAACAACAACAAGGAGCTAGTCAAACCCATCCCCATTATTTGTGGTGGGCGTGTGCTCAACTTTCAAGTTGAATTCAAAAATTTATTTAGTTGCCATTTCCTTTTGCCTTCAATTTGGTCGGCGACGCGGACGGCCAGCCACGCCCAGCCGCCCACAGCTCTAATTAATTTTCCAATGCCACAAAAGGTAGCAGCTGTCCACATAGATGTGTATCTGCATCTGGGATCTTTAGGAGAACTAGCACAGAAATTGTGTTAAAGCGCCACGCCGCATATATAATGAGAAGATCCCAAGTCCGAAGGCAAAATACAGAAGATCGCTGCCCCAAAACTGATTGATGTGTGTCAGAGTCAGAGTCAGAGTCAGAGAACTAGAGAAACGTGCTGCGCCCCCATCTGGTTCTATGCCAGTGAGCAAACCTTTTCAAAACATAAAATCTTAATGGCTTTCAATTTGTGGCACATTAAGCGGCTGGTAATTGATATACAAACAGAGAGTTGGGGCTGGGGCTCCAGCTAGAACTGAAGCTGTTGTCTACATGTGTAGCAACAAGACCAGACACCCAGTGAAACTCGTTGGCAAGTTAATTAAAATTTCAAAAACGTAAATTGAATTACCAACACAAATTGTAAGCGACTCTTGTCTCGTCTCCATTCACTGTGAGGCAGCCACCAACTGCTCCAGTTACGCGTGAGAATTTCTGCGCATAAAATTTCAATTCCAAATCGAACCGGGGGAAAACAGCTACTACATGTGCACACATATATCTATATACATATATATATAGTAAGAGAGAGAGAGAGAGGAGGTGATAGACCAGTTGAAGTAGGGAAGCGACACATTCCCAGGGCGGCTGCTCAATTGCAGCCAATAATCATAAAATTTAATAAAGGTATATTCTACTTTTGCTGTTAGCTTGACCGTTAACGTACTCTCTCTCTCTCTCTCTCTTTCTCTCTCTTTCTCTCTCTCTCTGTCACCCCAACAGCTAAACGAGTGTCGGCAACAGTGGGTTAATGTATGCAAAACGCATTCAAATTTTATGTATCGCCCGCAACGATCTCCTCTCCGGTCTATCCACCACTACGACTACTACTACTACTACTATTCACTTACTACCTCGTCTAGCAACAACATAATTCGCTAGTCATTTGGCTGCCTACCTTTCATGTGAGCTCATGTTTGGATGGTGTCTGTGACGACTGCGACTTTAACTCGGCAGCACCACCACTTGGTGGTGCTATATTGCAAGCTCTATTGGGTTTCGGGGCAACTCGTCGTACTTACTTATCTATGGGCACTTAATGGACGCGGCCGTCTGTGCATATAAATTGCACAGTTTGAGACACTTTAGGTCAGCTAATGAGGGCGATTTTAAGTCTGTCGTCTGGCATGATAATGAGCTAAGAAGTAAAAAAAACGGTGTCTTTAAAGAATGAGCTGAGAAAAAAGCTTTATCTTTGGTTCCCAAACCAGAAAATAGAGCAGAGCATAATAAGAAATTGGAAATGGGTTTGATCGAAATGAAAAAGAAACAATGTAATTTTATACAAATAGGTTAAATGAAACATTTAATCACAAAAATAAAAAAATATATGAAGATAGATATCTTGGAAATGTTAAGATCGAAACTTTCTTAATGCAGTTTTGTCTTACTTATATAAAAACTGTTGTGTAAACAAGAATTTGCTTTTAACAATTTCTCGACAATCGTTTAAAATTGCTAGTGAAATATATTCATACATTTAATAACAAATAATAAAATGATAACCGAAAAATGTTCCTGATTTTAGATGAGTTTTCTCTCGGCTATATAAGCATTTTCTCACACATTACTTGGCTCAATGGATAATACTATTTTGTATTACAGACAAGTACAAAGCGAAAAGAACTCTACAAATAAAAAAAATTTCGCATATGTTTAAAGCATTGCCTCTGCTCCGCTCAGCTACGGCTTAGGTTCACAGACAATTGCACTTTATGAACCGCAAATCGCATCAATTATAAGATGAACTCGGTGCTGAAAAACTTTTACAACTTGGCGAACAACTCGACGCTTAAGTTTTGGCAATAAATCAAATTTGCTTCGAAGCCATAAAAACGCCACACATTAGCACAACAAAAAGGACACAAAGAGCTCAGGGGCAACCCCAGCCCCGCCCTTTCTACTCTAGACGTAGTCGTAAATCTGAAAATCACTTGTCGCGATTTCAGTTGGTCGTGCTGCAAGCAAGCTCCTTGAAGAGGACTTGAAAGAGACGCATTAAATTTTACGCATTATTAGAAGAAGCCACAGCAGCAAGGACACCACAAAGGATAACAACGAAAAATTAGGCACATTTGTGGTTAAACGGACAGCGCGGAGCCCGGGGTTTGTCAACTTGTCAAATGTCCTGAAATCAGGATGTGGTCTGGGTTTCGAGTTTAGAGGGTGAGGGAAAGGGAGAGGGAGAGTTTAACGCTCGTCGCATCATTCCACTTCATTGGCGGCTTTTGTAACATTTGTTTGTGACGTTAATTTATACAATAATTGTGACAAGGACCGAGGACCAAGGACCATTTGGCCATGCACGACAGAAACCCAAAACAAATCAAGCCAAAAAGAAGTTCCTTGTATTATCTCTCTGCCACTCTCTCCCTCTCCGTTTCGCTCTCTCTCTCTCTCTCTCTCTCTCTCTCTCTCTATCTCTCTCGTAATATAAACAAGCCGGAACAATTTTAATAGCACTTCTTTGCTAGGACATTGACCATTAGAGCACATATATCCTTTCTTATGCATATTTTCTGACGTCATTTTAATGGCATTTTAATGTATTTGTTGCGTCCACATGCTCGCATTCCCAGTCTTCACTGTGACTCCAGACTTTTTAAAATTTATTCTAAATTGTATTCATACTAATGTTAAAAAAGTTTCACGTGCTGCATTTACATAGCTCACACAGATACACACACAAACATATGTGTGTTTGTACAAACTTGTTGGCGCATGAATATTGAAAATGTTTGCATCATCTCCCCCCTCAAATCCCCTGTGCTCCTCAGCTCAACTTTCATTACGAAAAACGCATCTCATATGAAAAAGTTTTGCGGCCGACTGACAAGCGGACAGCGCCATAAGCCACCTACTCCTCCCACTCCACTCTCCACCTACATTTATCTTTCGCTCAACGCTGAGGCGGACTGGTGTTAAAAGCCAGGGGTCTGCATATATTAATATCCCAAATGCGAATGTACCTGGTACACGTATCTAAACTCAGAGTGACAAACGAAAAAAGAAAACAGCATTAAAATTTTCATGAAAAATGTCATCAACAAAAGTTTGAAATGCAAATAATTTTTGCTGCTGAGTGCTCTTCAGGCAAACAAAGGCTCTGCAGCAGACATGTCCACATATACACATCCATTTGATATGCTTCGCAACTGCCTCAGAGATGTGGTAGAATACAAAAAAAAAAGCATTGCTCGCATTTTGGGGCTGCGCTACATTTTTTTGTGTGTTTGACACACACATCACGAACGTATGAGATGAAACCATCATCAGCACAACACATCACATTAGAATGCATTTAGAAACGCATTTATCATCACGCTGGGATTTGGATCATCAAACCACATTGCAAATCCCGAGCACAATCAACGAGCCAAATCCAAAGCTGATCGATTATGATTGATGTTGAAGTTATAAAAAAGAAAACGAGATTGAGCACATCTGATAAACCAATTGCGTATTGAAGCAATTAAAATTCAAATATGTAAAGAACATATTTAGAGCAAATACAGCGAGAGGCGTGGCTCAGTGTGGGTTGTACGTGATTTCATTAGCAAATACCAGAAATGGAATCAAAGCCAGGCTGGCCATACTTGAACTGGTGCTCCATTGCAGCAATTGTCAAGCTTTTGAGAGTGCCTCCTTTTATCCTTGTCCTTATCCTTATGGTCGCACTCAGGAATCGCTTCTTGACTACACTCTCCACTTTCTCTTTCTCTCTCTCTCTCTCTCTCTTCTCCTCAACCACTTGGCTGCATTCAAGTGTCGCGACGTCGCCATTAAAACATTCGCCACGCTCACTTGGAAACATGGACACAAAATCCAAAGCAGATACTCTGAATCGGAGACAACTACATATATATATATATATATATAAATATAGAGTACGGTGGCAGCAAGCAGAGGCACAGCAGTTATATAATAAAAATGGCGTCTTAAGTCAGCTTGCTGACGCCCCCAGCTGCGCGGGCAAGTCATTAACTCAGCTCAAGAGCTTTTATCTTGCCACTTGAACGCATCTCAGCTACCCCAATGCCCAATCCCTGACTCTGGACCAGCCTGGCTGTCATTGGCAGTCGCCATTTTGCTCGTCGAGTTCTGTTAATTTCTATGCAGCAATTACACGCAACTGATAAGCACACAAATTGCACAAGATTAAAAAGCATGCGGCGAAAAAGTTTTATAGCTCACCCGTCGCGCTAAGAGCGACCGACTGACTGGAGCCGACATAAAACTCAAATAATTCCACTCAAATTATCTAGCTAAATAATCAAAGATTTATCATTATTGAATGGCTTAAATGTATCCATGGCATTTCAGTTTTGGCACAAAGTTTTGACTATTTTATGATCTACTAAATTAAGATCTCTTACTTGGACTAATAAGTCACACTAAACTTTGTAAAAATCAGTAAGCATAAACTAATTATACAAATATTGTCAGTCTTTTATTATTATAATAATAAAATTAAGTGATATTCATTTTTATTACCTTAAGTCTTTCATCTAGCATAAATCAAACCATACCACTTCAATTCATTTGCCCCCCCTTGAAGTGTATTAATGTTTCGACTTAGATTAAATCTCGCTAAACTATAAATTCCAATTGAGTTGCTGAGTTGTCAAGAAATTTGCTGCCGCTTTTACGAGCGCTATAAAAGTATAAAACCGACATATGTATGTAAGTAAATAGTTTGCTCGTTTCACTGTGGTAAATTGTGGATAAATCTATTAACTAATTAATAGAGCAGAGACATAAAATCAAACTGTGCACACGCGACAATCAATTAATTTGGTGTGGAGGCGTCTCTGGACAAGCGTATCAATTATTTTAATGAGTCGCAGCCGGCAAAGGGGCGAATCCTGGTGATGGTCACTGTCCACTGGCCACATTAGGATGCACCCCTCGCAACGGTCAAACAATTGACAGTTTATCGACTCCATGCCACTGGGGGGGAGGGGAGTTGTTCAATGAGGCGTTGAGGTGCGTACTTTGTATCTGAAAGTGAAATTCACCCCTCGGCCTCAAATGCAATTTTAAACAATTTGAACAATTTGTTAAGCAATTTGCGGTTGACGCGTCGCCAACAGCAACAATAAATTAGTTCGATTTTCGATATTGAGGGTGGCACGCCCACAAAAACAATTAAACTGAGCTGAAATCGTGTTAGCACTAATGAGTCAAATTCTCAGATGCATATGTGAGCGATTTGTAAGCCATTAAAATTGAAAACTGAAATCGATCAACTTTTCTTTGGGGAGGGTCCATTTAACAAGTTTTAATTGCTCATTAAAATTGTTGCGAAAGACGTGTTTAAGCCTCGGCCAAGTTGATTTTGCATATAAATTGAAAAGGTTGCAACAAATGTAAATTTCGTAGTGCAAAAACTTAAAGTTGCCTCGAGACATGAGCAGACCGCAAGTCGCTGCCTTCCCCATTTCTATCTTTCTCTGCCATTTTGCCTGTCTCTCTCTCTCTCTCTCTCTCTCTCTCTGTCTATTGTAGTGGGTGACAAACCATAGGAATTAATGCAGTTCTTCATTGATTTGCATAATCGCTGTCAACTCAGCTCTCAAACCCGAAAAACCCAAATCGGCAATGCAAAGCTAAAAACTCTCACGGCCCGTATGCAGACGAGGGTAGGGGTATTCATGCAATTGACACACATCATTTCACGCACTGACGCCTTTCAATAAAACCAAATTTATCACAAGCGCACAATCTCTCTCTCTCTCTCTCTCTCTCTCTCTCCCTCTGTCTATCTCTGGGTAGTCGGGGAGTCAACAATTTAAAATCCTTCAGCAATATTGAGGCCAGCAGCCAGGACCGAAAACAGATACAAGTGTAATCAGTCAAGCGTTTTGTCAAGCCACACAGTGACATCATCATCATCATCATCACCATCACCAAGATCATCATCCATTCCAGCCGAAGGACCTTGTCACGAATCTGCATATCAAAAAACCCAAACAAAAAAAAATGAATACATTGCGTACGCCAATTTTCAGTGAGTTTCCTTCGTGTCGCGCGCTCTACAAAAAAGGGTTGCTGATTAGAGCCTGTTCAGGAGCCGTGAACCATGAATGAATGGCTCAGTTTGCGGTTGTCGGGTGCGTCGTTTATAAAGGTGCGACGACAACCACCCACAGTAGCCTGCCCTGAGCCCAATTTCAACTGCAATCCGTTTGTGAAATTATCTACACTAATTCCAGGAGCCATACACACAGTTATTTGTGAATCTCGACGCGTTCTGTTGATGTTTTTAATTAATTTTCGGCGGGGAGTTTGCCGGCGGCTTGGTTGACAGCTCTTTGCATTTGTTTTGGGTTTCGCTTTTGGGCTCGTGACTTTTTTTTCGTATCTATCTTTTATTTTTTGATATGATTAACATGTTGAGGTGTTGATTTCTGATCCGCATTAATTTGTCAATCACAAGTCGTGCGTTTTGTGTCTGTCATTCCGAGTGGGAAAGAGATTTGAGATTGTATTTTATCCAAGAGATGTGCTGAGATTTAAATAAAAATCATCTTAGGCAGAAATCAAAGACTTTTGATCAACTTTTTTTATTTTTTTTTTTTGTGGCTTCGTGGCATGTGAATACAAATAAATTGTGCCCATATTAAAACTGAATTTTTACGTTCCTTACGCCTTATCAGGAGATTAGATTTATATTTGATTATGAATAAAAAAAAAAGGAAAGCGTACCAATATAAATTAGTTATAGACTTTCGCTAAAATAATTCGATTTTTGCTCTAATAATTTTTTGAGTAAAACTATCGCAATGAACATCAGGCATGGAATAATTTTGTTGTTTCAATATAGCTGAATCGACGATGACTGACTGAACCGATTTATTAATAAGGCAACTCGACGGCAATCTCCCGCTGCTTAAAGTAGCTCAATCAACATTGCATTGATTCATAGGCCTCATTACGACACCCAACACACATAGACCAGTTGATATGCTAGCTGGTTAGTTAGCTGACCAGGGCGTTCTTGTTCCTGCACCGTTGGCTGAGATGTTTTCAACAACAGCAACAAGTTGTTTTTGTTGTTGTAGTTGCTGCATTTGTTTGTTGGGCTGCCTGCCATTCTGCACATTCACAAAATTGATTTCATTCACAACATGCCACGTTTGCCTCATTAAATCATCACTCCCAAGCTATCAATGTTCGATTTGCCACTGGCCAATACTACAGTGGCCAACATAAAACGCACACACACTCACACACACACAAATATATTCATACATACATATATACACTATATCCAGCTGCCTGCCCTGCTTGATGTATTCATGTAAAAATCATTTGAAGCACTGCAAAAATGCAAGTTAAAGCTAGTTGCTGGGAGGGAGATGAAGTTGAGTTGAGCGAAGCAAATTAATTATGAATCAGAGAACAATGTAATTACATGAAATCCGATCGATGAACATGGTGCCACAAAAGGCACTAAAGCAGGAAAAAAAAGCAACAAAAGGAAAAAAAAAAATGCAATTGACATTTTTACAACATTTGTAGTTACAAAGGAACGCGAACCATGTCGCGTTTTGTGGCCAAGAACACAGCAGGGAAAGTTGGCTTGAGAAACATGACAAATATCTGTGACAATCGACTGATTGTTGTTGGGCGCTGTGCCACGGCTCCAACTCAAGCTCCAGCTCCAGATCCAGCTGCAGATCACATTGCATCCACATGGAACCCGTTTGCGCACGCGTGAATGCCGCTGAGCCAGCGGGAATTGTTTAATGGCGCTAAACGGCCTGTTGTGCCAAACGGATGCAGTTCAATCCAAAAACTGCTCCCCAGCCTGACTGCTGTACTAATAGTTAAAGATAAATATCGCAGCGGGAAATGACAAACGTGGCTTTAAAGCCAAACCAAACCGACCGACGGACAACGCCTACTTCACTCTGACAACATCTGCAACAAGATTTCCAATGCCACACAATAAAAAAAAAGAATAAAAAGAAATGACTGCAAAGCAACTCCGCCTTTTTCACATTGGTTGGAAAAAAAAGAAAAAAAAAACCCGAAAAATGTTTTAAACGCCAAAAGGGTTGAGCAAATGTTGCCAAACATTTTGTGAAAGCTTAATAAATCTAAAGCGAAATTTAAAGTTTTTATGTTGGGATTCTAAAAATAATGCAAACATAAATATGATATGCATGGATAGACTATAAATTATAATACGAAACAACTTAAAGGTGTGATGCCTTATCATGTTTCATGTTTGATTCTTTTTTGGCAATATGTAGACAGGAAATATTAATGCTATGTGTTCATTTATTTATTTATGTTTTTTCCGCAGTTTTTCTTTGAGTTTCGAACTGCGCATGGAAAGTTTTTTGCATTGGAGCTCCTCCTATTTTCAACGCGCGAATGGCAAAGCACTACACAAACACACACACAGATGACAACAGAATGCTCGCAGATACCCTCGCACACACACACACACACACACACACACACGCACACAAATAGGAGCTCTCACATACGGCAGCAGAAGCAGCAGCTTCGACTATTTTCGTAGCATACTTTTAGGTGGTGGCTGCATCTTCGTTCCCTCCAATACATATATATACGAGGATGTTGTCGGGCATTATATACCCGTAGAGTGTGTAGATTATGTATATATTTATATATATATATATATACATATATATGCTTTATGTATATTTATTTACCAACTGTCACTGCAACGGCACGCCCCCTACGACTCCACTGCTCCCCCCATGCCGAGCAACACTGCCGCCCACCTGCTCCTCTCAACACGTATATTTCAATTTGTCTGCAACTGGGAAATTGCTTTTTTGTGCATTTTGTCAAATGAATTTTCCACATCTCTCACAGGACTTATTTGGAATTTGTTTGCTGCGTCCCGTTTCGTTGATTTATACGCATTATGTGTATTTTTATTTTTATTTCTTTTTCATCTCCTTTCTGCTGTTGGCACTAAAATTCTTATCTCGTCGCCAACTAATTTTGTGATTGCATGCTGCGTGAAAGCCAAGAGAGAGAAATGCTCTGAATTTAAATTGGATTTTTGCGCACATTAAAAATGCATTTAAATGGTGTTAGTTATGAATGCATATTAGAAAATACACAACCATAGATATCAGCGCCTTGAAGAGCCAACAAATCTAGCCAGACCCGTTGCGGAACTACACTAAATGTTTATGTTTCCCGAGCGTTCAGCAAACATTTAGCAAATGTTTATAGAATACGGAAATAATTGCCTGGCATACCAGCAGTGAATGCAGTCATAAAAAGTGGCACTGCCTAGGTCAGCTGACGTGACGAACGGCAACTCAACACACCATACAAAATACCCAAAAAAAAAATAAATAAAAAATATATGTAACGAAACACTCGTTATGTGGCCATAACATAGAACATGGCTAATTCTTGCATGACAATTTCACATTCATAACCCTTTTGTTTGGGATGTCCGTTTTGCCGGCTGCCAGTGTTCCGACTCATAATTATGCATTTTTCAAGAGTGGGCACAACGAACGTATTAAGAGTTTCTTAACCGAATAATACCCTTTAATTCTTCATTGCCAACCTCACACATCATTCACTTTTGGGGTTAGCATAGCCAAAGCGGAAAGTCACTAATCAAAATACAACCAACTTATACTATTCCAAATTTCCTAAATATTTATTGAGATCTAATTGGGAGTAGTAAGTAGATCTGTGTACATGGTATTTAAAAGTCGAGCACACACATCTAAGTTATTCCTACATTTTTTTATATATTTGTTTTACGGCGTTTTTGTAAGCCGCGATTTGCGATTGTACATTTCAAGCGCTCTGCTAATTGTTAATTTTTATGGTCTGGCAATTGTTGAAACAACAACAGCAACAATGAGAGCAGCGACAACAATCAGATAAAACAGCCAACGAGACAGTGTAAACGAAAATTAAGAAATTAAAGTGCCGCAGAAATGCCTGTGCCTATAAAAACAATTTAGCCAGCAATAAAATTCCGAAAATAGCTTCAAATTGAATTTCCAAGATGCGTGCAACGTTTTTATTGATACTAGCCGAATAGACCGGGAGATGGGGCAAGTCATTCTATCCCCACTTGAGCACATGCATATATAGTGGGAACTGGGTCCTTTAGCAATTGGCTGCCAACACCCACAGCTCGGCAAAACATCAAAGCCCAGAGCCAAGTCAGTGAGACCATTAAAGGCGATTCGTTTTTTTTTATATTTTATTATTTCAACCCTTTCACGCACTTACGCAGCTTGAGCAAATATTGAGAGAGAGGGAGAGAGAGGTGTGGAGAGAGTGATGGTTGTGGCATAGAGTGTTTCAATTTTAAAGTAAATATTTGCCTCTAGGGTGCTTTTGATATTTATTACCTTTTTTAGATCGTGTGTGGAGAGGAGTTCGCATCGATAGCACTGGTCAGCAATGGGCATTAGCGTTAAGTGTGTGGCCGAAAGCAATTTCAGGTCAGTCACTAATGGGCAGGTCTATAAATTTTGGGATTTTCAAGTGGTGTTGGTGGTGGTGGTTTCGAGCGACTGTCAATTGGCGACTTTGCAGCTAAATTCAAACAAATTACAATTATGCCGGGAATGCCACAAAAGCCCAAACTGCAAAAATAGACAGCTGACAAATGATGGCAGAAGCTGGGGCGACATTAAGCGATTAACTCGTTGACGATGCGATGGGGGAATGGGAGGTAGATCTTGGGACAAACTTAACATATTGTTAACGTGGGCAAACGGCATGTTAGGCACCGATGTCTTAAGGGGATTTCAATGTCCTTGCCTGATGATGCGTTGACTGTTAACTGTTGACTGTTTGGTTGCTTGGTTGCTTGGTTCTTTGGCTGGCCAATGACATGCAAATGTATGCAGATCTGCGCTTTTGTCATGTCAACGCAGGCAAATCGAGAGGTAACCGAACATTTTTCTAACCAACTCAACTTGTCGCTGGGATTTTTGGGTTTTCGTCGGTATTTCGGTATGCCAGATTCGATTTTTTTTTTTATTTTGTATAAATTGTACTCCTTTTTGGATATTTGCTTAAATCTGCGCGCATGTTTTGTGTGGCATATATAAAAAATGCAAAATAAATGCGTAAATCTCGGTAACTGAATGAAAGGGGCCAAAAAGCAGCAGTAGCAGCTGTGGAACTGCTTTCTGGAATGCGGTGTGGGCACGGGAACGGTGGAGGCAAATGGTAAATGTGTCTGCAAAGTTTTTTTTGCAGGTGCCATGTCTTTGTGTGTCTGGCCGATTTCAGTTTCAATGCAGACGAGCAACAACAACAACAACAACACCAACAAGCAGGACAACAACGAACAGAGACAGTTCATCAACTTGACTTGTGATTTCCGGTTTTCTTTCTTCAGCTTTTTTTTTCTTTTTTGTTCCTCGTTACTTACTTTAAAAGCGGATTAGGCAGAGAGACAACGCCCACGGTGGCATGAGGCAGGAAAAGGCTTAACGTACATGTCTGATAGTTGAGTTGGGTATGCAAAATACATGAAGCTAAGAACTAACTGCAAATGCCAGGGCAGACTAGAGCAAATGAAGTGAGAAGCGCAGAGAGAGGCTTAAGGTAAGTAGCTGCATATCTTAAGAAGTAAAATGAAAAAATTATAGGAATAATCGTAAAAGGTAAAGTTACTATACACAATGCTAGCCTTTCGATATTTACAAAAAGTCTACTAGAGAGTCTAAGCAGACTTTATAAAATTAAGTGATATTGGAGGAAATAAGCTTAAGTTAAAATGGAAATGCTGAGGTAGTAAATAATAAAGTAAATAAGTAAAAAATAATACAATTTATATAAGAAGAGAAACCAAACTTTTCTTCTCTGATCTTCCTTATATTATATTAATCTGTTCGCCTATTTAATTTTCAAATAAAAAATCTACTTTAAAAAAGTAGAAACACTCTTATGCATAGCTCAACAGCTGCCACTGCTTGTTTGCAATTCTCACATCGAGAAACATGTTTAGAGACCAACAAAACTCCCACCATTCCCACTCGGAAAGGTGTGTGCCGTAAATCCCACCACTCTAGACCACATACATTTATATATATATATATATATATATGTATATGGCTGCTATATTCGCGGCACACAGCCAGGCAGCGAAAACAAAATTTCGAGCGTAGAAAAAATAAAGCGAAAATGTTTTAACGCATCGCCGCATAATGACAACAAACAAATCGCTTCATTTAACAAATAAAAGCTGCCGGCAGCAATGCCAAAGAACAAACAACAACAACAGCAACAAAATCGAGTACGACGCCAATAAAAACAATTTACGGCACAAAGAATTTTCAACTGAAAAAATAATCGCTTATTGAACACGTCGTCGACGCTGGGGTAAACAAAGACACACGGCAAACGTGCCACGCCCATTCCACACTCTCAGGCCAAGTGGAACGGAACGAAAGCCAAGTGCGGCACTTGTCTTCAATGCGAGAGTGGACCACGGATTGTGCCACAGATCACACAAGCGTGCATATTTGGCAATTAGAAATGGATGCCATAGCTCAAACTGGGGCCGGGCCCAACAGGTGTGTGTGTTGATATAGTGTGTGTGTGTGTGTGTGTGTGTGTGTGTGTGTGTGCCCATTAATTATGCCATGTCGTAATTGCCGCAGCAGTGGGCGTGAATCGGGTGCAGGCAACGCATGAGCATTTTGCTGCAACTACTATCTTAGCTAGACGTTAATTAACAACAAGCCGGCCTACAATAGCCAAACTGTAATTATCAAGATAATAACCACAATACATTTATGAGCAATGGCCTCAGAGCACGCAGCAACCATTTAGCGAGTGTGGATAAATATATATTCTCTATATATAAAACAGTTGGCACAGCAGAAGTAGAGTTGGCTGAACCCAATTATCCATTTGTTTTGAGAGAGATAACAGACGCATAACATATATGTACATCTGCATAGTAATAGCTGCTCATAAATTTATTTACGAGTGCTTTAATGACGTCTGAAGTAAACTACAAGCACTCATTTCATTCACAACGGTTTGCCATTGAGCCTTCGGCAATGTTCTTCGACTATATGCAGTCGTTCTAAAGTGTAGGCAAGGGCAGAAATTTGTTTTGTGGTTGCTCATTTAATATTATTGTATTTACGGCAACTTAATTATGCAGCGACCCAATATTTCAGGGGGTTCGGCTGGAGTACTTGAATTGCGAGCAGGAGTTCCAACTGTGACTGTGACTACAAACTAGTGCACTTGCCTTGGTTATTCAATGAGCCATATACTATTGGACTAGTAAACCCCAGCGATAACGTCTACTAATCAGCAAACATGAGCGATCGCTCATCCAAAAGGCAGTCAGCAAATAGTCGTCCGATCGAGAGGTATGCATTTAAAAAGTGTGCTGCTTTTAGCCTGTCTTGGCCTGGCTAAAGGAGTGGAACAGGTGCGCTATGACAACTACAGGGTATACAAAGTGCACATCGATGATAAGCAGCATTATGAGTTGCTTAATGCCAATGAGAAAACTCTAAAGGTAAATTCTTAATTCTGTCATAGAAACCTTTTGAAACCCGCATTTTCCCTTTAGTTTAACAATTGGCAAGGGGCGCGTCATCCTGGCGAATTCTCTGACATAATGCTGCCACCCGAAAGTCAGAAGGCTTTCGAAGATCTGCTGAAGGCCAACAACTTCAACTATAGCATTATGATTGACAACGTTCAACGCCTGATCGATGAACAGCGTCCAAAATTGCGGACAGGACAAATGGAATGGACGCAGTACCACACACTGGCGGAGATCTATGCCTGGCTGGATGAGCTCGAAGCGCGTTATCCTCATATTGTCACACCTTTCACCATTGGCAATTCATATGAAGGTCGTATCATACGTGGCATCAAGATATCCCATAAGCCGGGCAACAGTGCCGTCTTTATCGAGTCCAATATTCATGCTCGAGAATGGATTACCTCTGCCTGCATCACTTACTTCATAGATGAGCTGCTCGTGCCTCGCAATCCGGCTGTAAGAGATATTGCCCAGAACGTGGACTGATACATAATTCCCGTGCTGAATGTGGACGGTTTTTCCTATTCGCATGAAGTGGTTAGTGATCATAAATTAAAAGGTGGCATGATATTTGTGTACTACTTGGTTGTAAAAAGATAAGATATTGTATCCAAACAATACAAGTGGCGACACGATAGCGCAGCCTACTCAAATTCTATGTAATTTAAAAGCCATAAATTGCTATAATTAATTTTACAATTTGTTTATTAGGCACGTCTCTGGCGCAAATCGCGTTTACCCTCGGATCCCACTGGCAAATGCATTGGAACAGATTTGAATAGAAACTTTGACTATCGCTGGATGGGTGAGTACCCAAACATATACAACTTTTCAAATGAATATCATTCATTATCTTCATCATAATTCTCTAGTGATTGGCGCTTCAGATGATCCATGCAGCGAGACCTATGCAGGCCCCTTTGCTGAGTCCGATCCGGAGATAAGCCAATTGACCAGTTACATTGATAACCACATACCAGATGGTATTATTAAAATCTATATATCCCTGCATTCCTACGGCCAATATGTGCTATCGCCTTGGGGTCACACCGCTGAAGAGTTTCCCGAGCACTATCCTCAAATGATGGGCGTTGCCAAGGGATTTGCCGATGCTCTGATCAGACGTTATGGAACCGTATTTACCTATGGATCAAGTGCCACAACTCTCTGTAAGTTTCATCTTAAACATATATCAACTCAATAATCATTTCTGTTGAACTATTTTAGATCCGGTCTCGGGTTCGGGCAAGGAATGGGCCTATGGTGTCAAGAACATAACCATACCGTACACAATCGAGCTACGTGATAAAGGCGAATTTGGTTTCCTACTGCCACCCGAGGAAATTATACCTGTGGGTCGTGAGGTCACCGAGGGATTTGTGGGCATGATAGCTGCTGCCCGGGGAATTGGTGTCTTGTAGGGGGCCAAATACAAAACCATAAGCAATCTGCCAATTCACCGTTGGTATCCCTTTGATAGGCTCGATTTAAAATAAAAGAAAATAACAACTAACGTGAAGAAAAAACTACTCGAAATTCTTGGTCATATTTCATACTTATAGCCAAAAACCTTGACATCCTCCCAACATAACTTTGGTTGACTTCATATGTGAAGGCTGTCCGAAATGTTCAAGCAAGCAAATTGAACTTGAGGTAAACATGCAACTTCCTTCCTAGCTGGGCTTTCCTTGGCTTATCCTTGCGGCCACATTTTGTGGCATGGCATGCAAAGTTGCCATTTCATACAGTTGTGTGGTGCACCTTAGACATTTTAAGGCTAATTAAATCCACAATGTGACTATGAAAAAAAAGAAAAACTGTGAAACAGGGCAAATGCTAAACACTTTCCGGCATTGACATTTTTTCCCAGTTGCGCATACGCCACGTCCGTCAGACATGTTAGCCAAGTTAAGTTGAGATTTATGTAATGTCAATGGTTTTTTTTTCTTTCGTCTGTTTTCCACAATTAACGAAAGCACTGCGAAAAATCCACTCCAGGAAACGGCTGTCCATGATATTTATGACATTTTAAAGGCTGGCATCCGGCTGGCAGCTAACAAGCCGCAGGAGTCGCTGTCTTAAAGCCACTTCTGGAGAGTATCCTTGCCACCGCAGGACCAATTAAAAATGCGGTGCTTGCTTATCGCACGCGCACCCACGAGTTTTCTTTGCTTTCAAAGTTTCTGTGAATTCGCACGCACCTCTCCTCAGGCCCCCAAACCGCCAAAGGTGTTGAAAGTTTTTGGCTCAACTTTCTGCCAGAGGTACGGCGTGGAACGGTCCGGGACGGGCTTTAATCCGGCTTGCTAGCTTTATTGCGCTGATAAGAAATTAATGTCCATGAATTAAGTGGTGCGAGTCGCTGCCTGCCGGCAATTAGCGCTCTAATCAAATAAGCTCCAACTAATTGTTGTTAGCTACTGCGACTTCAGCCTGAGTTGAACTACGCTAAGTATTTTTTGTCTAAGAGCGCCAGAATCCTTTTAATCAACTGCATGAAAAAGAACTACATGCTAATGATTGGAGTTATCCATCTAAACAGCGTTGATGGTAGTTATAGCCGTCTTATCGCGACAGACAATCGATATATGATTACAAAATGCTGCAAGTAATCAAAAAACAACTTATCAAAAGATTTGATTTCATTTGGCATTACTAAAATCATTACCTACATTTAGGTTAAGATTTGGTTGGATTGTCAAGAACTAAGATATAAAAATTGTTTTTTAAATTTATCGCAGGTAAAGAAATGAAAACCAAGTACTTAGTTTCTACCCCTACGCACTGTGCCACACATTTCATTTTGATGCGACTTTTCTGGTTTCAAGTTGCCACATCTAAAATGAAAACCTCACACCCCGCAAAAGTGTTAATAAAAAGCACACGTTGACGCACCTCATGCGGTGACAACGACAGAAAACAGGACAAACTACAACGCGAGGAAGGAGCTCTCTCCAATACCCGCGCAAAAAATATGACCAAGGAGCAAGCAAAAGTCCTTTAAGCACTCGCCACACGACAGGACAGCGCCAAGCATACAACCAAAAAGAAAAAAAACAAAAAGGCCTAAACAAAATTTCGCACTAATGCCGGGCGACAAGTCAAACAAGGCTGAAGGCTCTGAAATCTTCGCCAGCGGGCGCTGAATTTATGTGCTCCGGGGCGGTAACTTCATTATGCAGTGACCTACAATGAAATGGGCTGCCGTTGCACAAAATTTATGTGCAAAGTTGAGAGACAGCCTAAGTACCAAGGGGTTTGCCCAGACAACTTGAAGTTGCCGTTGCTCCACGCGGACAACCAGCACAGCAAAACAACCAGTTGGAAAAAGTGCCCAACTGTGATAAAAAACGAAACAAAATCAAATTGCTTTCGATACTCAATGAGCCATATAGATGATATAGACGATTAGTCTGATAACGTCTGGTAATCAGCAAACACCAAGACAATGGCTGACCCCAAAACAGTTTTTAATCGAGTGGTATGCAACTGCAGTTGTGCAAAATTGTGTTGCTTTTGGCCTGTCGTGGACATGCTAAGGAATTGGAGCAAATGCACTTCGATGATAAGCAGCATTATGAGCTGCTCAATGTAAATGAGAAAAACTTAAGGAAAAGCTATGTTCTGTCAAAGTAACCTCTCGAAAACCGCCTACTTTTTCAGTTCCACAGCTGGCAGGAGGCACGACATTCTGGCATCTGAAAGTCAGAAGGCTTTCGAAGATCAGCTAAACAGCCACAACTGCACACATTGCCACATCTTTTTTTATTGGTAAAAATATTGCACAGTTCAGGCACAAAAGCCGTCATCAGTGAGTCTAAAATTCACGGAAACAAATGGATCACATCAGCTTCGATCACAGACCAGATTATGGACTTTTGCTGAACGTTGACGGTTTTGTCGACTCGCATGAAATGGTAAATGCTGATTAATTATTTGCTTGCGACATACCATAAACTGCTTGGACTTATGCTTATAATAGTAACCAAATCGATATACTATATAGATAAGATTATATCAAGCCAATGATTTTAAATAACTCTATTTAGCGTTCTCAACAAAAGCAATGCTTAATTTGACTTTTCGTTATGTAATTGAATTTTCAACATTATTTAGATTTGTATTGATTCTCTCAGATATAAGGTCAGCCGTGCTGATAATATGCTCAATCCGATCCGACGATAAAACAGTTAGCAGAAAGTAGCATTAAAATCTATATCGTGTATATTTTCTCTATATATTTTTTATGTATCCAGTGCCACAGCACTCTGAAAGTTTAAACTGGCTTATCTCTAAAAGCCCAAATATTTTTATAGATGCCGTATCGAGGTGCGTGACAGCGGCGAAAATGGTTTTGTTTTGCTTCCAGACTATAATTTACCTGTGGGACGTGGGGTCAGCGAGGGATTTGTGGACATGATAGCAGCTGTCCGGGGAATTTGCGTCTTGTGAGCAGCTTAGCACTCAATAAAAAAGCGAAAAAATGCCCCCGTTTAAAAGTTATACACAAAGCAGCCCCCATTGACGGTTGCCCAGTTGCCAGACGGCGCCACTGTGTTCGCTGAGCTTTTGCTCCGCCCCAAACACGAGCAGCGCGCCGAGGCTTCCAATCAGCGACGAGGAAAACGAATTGTGCCGAGCTCTGCCCGTTGATAAGGAAGAGCTGCTAACGGCTAACGGTTGCATTTCTTTTGGCTGGTTTTTTTTGCCCCCGTTTTGCTCACTGACAGCTTTTGTTCTGCTTTTGGTTTGTGTGTGTGTTTTTTTTTCATGCTTTGGCTTGAAGTGTGAAAGGCGCCGTTGGTTGGCAAGTCTCCGCCTATTTTCAACGCGCGCGCAGCATCCTTGTTGGATGGCAGCACTCATCATGCATGCGAGGCGAGGGCACACACACACACACACACACACACAACTGTGTATAACTAAAGTGTGTAACTCAGTGTGTGTGTGTGTGTGTGTGTGTGTGTGTGTGTGTGTGGCGTTTGGGGCTCCTACTCGTATGCGCGTCAGCAAACAAAAATAAACGCAACGAATGGGAAACGACCAACGAAAGTCTTCAGTTGGCGACAATATGGCGTCTATCTCGCCTTATATACCAATATGTATATATATATATATATATATATATATATATATATGCATATAGACTGGTCACATAACGGGCATCGTCATGTCTTTTATTATTTTTGTTGCTTGCACTTATTTTTTTTCAATTTGTCTAATGAAATTGCTTTTCCACTTGCACTGCAAAAGAGCCATGCCAAAAAAAAAAAGGTATAAAAATAAAATCTTGGAAAAATTCGAGAAAATATCACGTTGACACTTTGCGGTGCTCCTTGGATGCATATACGTATTTATAAGATGTACATAGGTGTGCGGATGTGTGTGTGAGTGCGTGTGAGTGTGTGTGTGTGTGAGTGTGTTGGTGTGTGCCTTTTTTACTCACTGCTCATTCTGCATATAAATTGAAATTTACGAGAGTCGCTTTTCTCGTTGCTGCTGCTGTCAGTTGCACCTTTATGACAATTTTCCTTGCTGCCACTTTTCTATTTTACTTTATTTTCCCAGCTTTTTTCAACATTTCTCTTTTATAGGTGTTGCGCATATTGCAGTGATGAATTTTTCTCTTTGAGTTATTCAAGGATATAGCTGCAGGGAGAGCGGAAGAGGTGTCGCCTGCTGGGGCAGCGACAATAAAAACTTACTTAGCCAAATTGCAGCAAAGCAAATGAAGATTATATGAAATTTGCCTAATAAAATTGTCCAAGGCAAATCAGTTATGGCTAAAAGCGAAATGGATCCTAAGTTAGAAGTGTCGAAAGCATTTCAATTTGTAGCCAACTTACTTAACTAACGTGTGGAAGGAATGAGTCAAGATTGAGTCGGACTATAGATATATGCCAGGAGAGATATATGTTTATGTATCGTTGAAATCGATCAACGGGATCGTTTAAATCGGCTTAGGGATTGCTTACCTTTCCAAAAGTTATTCTTATTGATATTCTATGTTTTTAAGATATGTTTACACACACAACCCTGAAAGGTTGATCCCATCTGATCCTTCTGCTGCTTAGCAATCTTTATACCTTTTTGTCATACATTTAATGGATGCAGGATATTGTCAGGCAATATGACATTGTTTGACAGGCTGATTCTCATTCATTAGAAGTTCGTTTCGGCTGCGTACCAATTATGAAACGCAGTCACAAAGTCGACCACTTTAATTTGATAATTCAATTCTGCAATCAATGTGGCTGCTGAATGCTGACAGCCAATCAAAAATCAAATCAAATGTTCAAATCGTTGGCTTTACACATGGCCAAGCCCAAAGCCCCCAAAGAGACAGAGCCAAGCCCGAAAACGCTTTAATTGCTGCCAAGGCAATAAACTTCAACGGCAATTGACGCTTGACACTTGAGCGCTGAGAACTGCGAATTGAGTATTGCGTATTGCGTATTGCGTATGGAGCTGGAGACTGCTGGTTAACGCTGGATAAGGCTCAGACTCGGTTGTCTCCAGCGAAAGTATGACGATGACAACAAAGAAACTTTGCTTAATAAATTCCCAGCGCGCGTCATGAAGCTGCGGCGTCTGTGCCTTTTTTGGCAATGAGAATGGCCAAGAGAATGAAGAGTCTTAGGCGGGCGCATAGTGCACCATGGAGTAACCGAGACTGAGACTGAGACTGAGGCTCAGACTAAGACTCAGACTAAGACTAAGACTGAGACTCCGACTCAGACTCAGACTAAGACTCAGACTGAGACTGAGCTGAGATTGTGGTACGCCTACCAAAGAGTTATGACAGGCCACAGAGCCGGTGTCCTTAAATGGCAAAAAGGTGCGTCCGTTTATGGACTGACGGCGACGATGGCGTGTTGACAATGATGTGCATGATTGGTGTTTTCTGCCTGCTTTCGTAAGAAGCAAGGCTAACAGTTGTCCACCACCCCTCCCCACACCCCGCACCCAATCCCATTCCCCACAACAACCCGTTTCCTGTGAATCGCAGATCGCAGTCGCATATAGAAGTGCGTCGTCGCCTCGTTGCCATATATGCGAGCCGAGGAGACGTTCGTCTAGACAGGCTGCAAAAAATCACAGCAGAATCATTCAGCAATGCCAAGTTTGGAGGCAGCTACTCAATGATTGCCATGAATGAAAACCCAAGACGAGCCAAAGCTAGCCAGCGAGCAATTAGTATGCGCAGATTGTGATCAGTCGGAAGTGATGCTAATTTCTGTTACGAGCCCTAAACTTGCCCTTAGCCTTTCACTTGGTCAGCAGCTGAGCCACTTTATTTATTTATTTTTTGTTTGCTTCTAAGGTTTTGCCCTAAAATGGTCGGATGCTGCGACGGGGCCCCAGAGAGATGTCATTAACATTAGCGAACAGGTGAATGAATGCAGCTGACAGCTGAGAGCTGAGAGCTGTGAGCTCAGTCAGAGAATGGCAACTCCATTATGCAGTCTTGTCTAAGCATTAGTATCCTGGTCGCAACACCTGACGTACTACAACAACAACAACAACAGGAGGTCAACTTTCATACAAAGGCATGCAAATGCGATTTGAGTGGAAGTTGGAGGTTGTAGGATGGAGGAGTTCTTGCCTTGTAAGAAAACAACTTTTACGCTAAGCAGATGAACAACATTTGCATAGAAAGCCCCGGCTGTGTCCGTGTCCTGTGCCGAGGACTTGCTACACTTTTTGACGGAAGCGAAATCAAAAGCTTTTTAAAGGATATTTCATATAATTTCACGCTAAAGAGACAGCGTACGTCCGGACAAGTTGCAAGTTGTTTGCTTAGTGGCCAAGGAAATTGGAAAAAACGCCGGAAAAGCTGGTGAAAAGAAGAAGAGGGAGCAACTCAAGAGCAGCCGTTACTTTACCCACGTGCCACGGGCGCCAAGCTGCTTAAGTAAAAAATACGACAGGACTTTTGCTCGTCCTTCATCCTTACTTAACTTGTGGTTGTTGTTGTTGCTGTTGCTGTTGCTGTTGCTGCGTGGAAAATTTGCATGCGCCTTTTAAATCAATTATTGTTAAATATTTATTTCTTGACAGAGTCCGTTTTAGAGGGGGTTCGCCTGTTTGACTGTTTGGCCGGGCATATTATCCTAACATAAATTACATGATTGATTTCATTCGAGCGCAACAATAGCGCTGAGCTACCACATAGGAGAGCACAAGGAGCACAAGGAGCATAAGGAGCACAAGGAGCATAAGGAGCAGGAGGAACAGAGCACACAGCGCGTAAGCAGAAGAGAAAACAATGGGAAAAAGTAAACAAAATGCAAATGCGTTTCTTTCTTTTGGCTTTGGCTTAGGGCCTTGATTAAAAAGCTCCAAATTAGCATATCATTTAGTGCAATGCGTGTATTCATATTGCTAGTCATGGCCGTATCTATAAATACAAAGGACTATATGTGATTGGTAGGGCAGTGGCATGGGCATTGAGAATGTGGCATGCACAGGAGGGATCAGTTCTGATGGGTTTGTTAAATGTTAGACTAGTCCCTTATCACATTTATATACTCTTTTTTTTTAAATTTCATCATCTTAAGCTGCTTAAATATTTCCTTAAATATTTAACTAACTTAATTATTGTTTATTCATTTCTTTTTTCATATAGACAACTATATTTTTTTATATATTGCATATCTTTTCATAAGTAAGCATGCAAAGGAAGGGTCAGTTTTAATAGATTTGTCAAATTGTAATATAACATTTATATATATTTTAGTCTGGAAACCTACACAAATATTTGCCATATATATAAACTTGCCATGTTTATTTTTAAGCGTTCAATTTTCCCCATTTAGAACAATATTTTCTTAAATTGATATGTCTTCTTTCTTAGGCATTATTTTATTATGTGTGGCTTGTTTGCTGGCTCTCAATAGAAAGAGAGACAGAGAGAGAAAGAGAGAGAGAGGAAGAGGGAGAGAAAGATAGATAGAGAAAGAGAGAGAGAGAGAGAGAGAGAGAGAGAGAGAGAGCAATTTGGTAGAGTCATGTGTTTTGTGCAGTGGCGCGTTGACATCGCCATCAAAATGCTTTGACGTGGTTTTTGATTGACAGGAAACTCATAAATAATTCATGTCATTAAATCATGTTACATTTTTTTTATGCCAGCTTTCTGCTTCATCTTCTTCTGCAGCAGCAGCAGCAGCCGCAGCAGCTTCAACATCTTTGGCTCCCTACTGGAGGCTGGATGCGTGCTACGGATTTGAGTTGAGGGGACTGAGGAGGAGCAGTTCAGCTGTGTCCGGGAAACGAGTTTCTTCAAGTGGAGCGTAGAATGACTGCAAGTGCTGGACATTTAGTCAGCAACTCTTGCAGCTCTATGAACGAAAAACCTAGCAATTAAATGCCAAAATCATTTTTCTTCCCTTCGCCCCCAGCTCCGCCCGCTCCTGGCCTATGCATGTGTAACTGTAACTCAATTCACTGGACGAGAGTTGGATCTTTTTTTTATTAATATTTCTTCGCTGCAAACTTGAAGGAAATAAGTTTTCAATGAATATAATTATGCAAAGCAGGCCGGGTAGGAAGGAAGAAAGGACGCACAAAGTCCTTCGACTCACGCAGTGGGTGGGCCCTCTGCCCAGCTCGGACCCTTTGTGGAGGCGCTAAAAAACGCATTTAAATTACCAGAGAAATGACAAAAAAACAAAAAAGAATATGCCAAAAAATAAATAGAAAGAAAATGATGATATGAAAGCAGCTTGGGCATATTTAAATAATTCAGCACAGCCCCCGTCATAATATTTTCATATTATTGCTTGTTTTAATTCCTTGTTTCACGATTTCATATTTTTTTTTTAGCCTGCCATTTTCTTGGCATTTGCTGTCAATTGTCCTTCAGCGTGTCTGACGTCAAAAGTTTTTAATTTTTATCAAAGATTTTCGGCACAATTTTTAATGAAATTTCTGTCGGTGCTGGTCTGCCAAAGGATTCTCCTGCTTGCCGCGCATAATTTGCATAAATTCCAATTTTTTCTTCTTTCATATTCTCTGCTCAGCGGCAGCAACAGCGGCAGCCATTTTTAATTTGTGATTTTGTAGTGAGTGTCCTTAAGGAAGTTTTTCCGAATTTTTTCTCCCATTTTTTTTTGCCAACTTTTGCGTGCGGTTTTAATTAAAGTAATTTATGAGCTTGTACAGAACGCTGATGCTGCCGAATTTGCTGCATGTTTGCTTTAAGGCTGGCCAAATCATTTTAATTGCTTTGCAATTTTTGTGCAGCATCAGTGCCACGCCCCCACAACGAAACCATTTGGGCGCCTTGTTTCGATGGTGTGCGGCGATAATAATTACACGTCACGCTGCCACGCAATCAAAACATTATTTGTGCAAAATCACGGAACTGAACTGAAGCGGAAGTGATGAAGGACCTCAGGACTTCAGGACTTCAGGACTTATTGGCCGCACGCGTCCTCGTTGACGACAACGCCATAAACAAAATACAAAAAAAAAAGTTTAAACAATTTTTGTTCGCCTCAATCGCACCCCATTTGCATTGCACTCCATCCCCTCCCCCTTCACTCGCTCTCAGAGCACCGAAACCAGGGCCAGATCCTGCCGTCGCTTGAGTCCCTGGGGCCGCCACTTCGCGCGTGTAAAATTCAACGCAACGCGTGCGGTCACGTGGCGGGCGGGTGGGCATTCGTACACCGGACCACGCCCACATTCATGATAGTCGCAATCGTTTTTGGCTGAGATTTTTAACAAAACAGCACATCGAAAATCAGAGATTTGGCTGGCCAGCGCCAATCAACAGCAGCGCAAAGGGAAAGCGGATGGGGAAGGGGTAGTGAAAAGAGGAAGAGGACATCGACTAACAACGGAAAATCGTTGGAAATTATGTAAATTGTTTTCAGCCAGCAAAAGGAGTGCGAAAATTTGCCTAAATGCTTTATTGCCAAACTGGGAGACATGACATGGCAGGCAGCAGTCGTGTCTTTTGCTCGGGGGCATCGCCAAACTCCAAACTGTTGCACGCCACAAACAATGTGACAGAAACATATGTTGCCGCAATCAACATCAACATCAGCAACATCCCGTTCTCCTCGTAGCATGTAAATGGATGCAACCCTTTCAGCAGGCCTACAACATTCACATTGGATTGATAATGCCAAATCAGAGATTTTTTGACTTGATATGCTGAGTATTGACAGATTCCCCCACTCGGATAATTGATTGAACTAATAAAAGCGATTGAAAGTGAAAAGAATTATCCTGTTAGAAATTGTGATCAAAAGTTCCAAGTATTTTTGGTCAAAACTCAACCGATTTTCAAAGCAAGAACTTTTTGAACATAGTTTTGGGCTTTAGATCAATTTTACATTTAAACTTGAAAACGTGATTTCAACTCGAAATCAAATACAGTTTGAACTCTAAATAAATGGACTTAAGACAATATCAATTTCTTGCTGCTATCACAACTTGGTCAAAACTCAGCCGATTTTAACAAATGTCATCTACGAACCGTCCCAAAACTTAAGCGATTTTATACAAGGTATCTGTGCCTTAAGCACATACATAGAATTTATGCTCATTTTTTTTGTTATCGATTGAATAAGAGGGGAAATGCTTTTCTAATGCTAGTTCCAGATCAATATTATGATATTGTTTCGCATTTGTTGTTTATTGCTTCCTGGTCACAGCTATCCATATCATATTTTTTCCCACCAGCCAGGACACATCCAGGACACAAAATGTCCACCCCCCTGGCAGGATGGGCGACACACGTCCGCGGCAATAAAAGAGCAAACGTTTCAATTCCGTTGCGCCTGACAAATGCACATGAATTGCCAACGATTCAGCCCCAAAAATATTATAATGATAAAAAAAAGAAGGAAAACTCCGCAGATAAACTTTATCTCGATGCGGAGTCGAGTGTTTTGATTTGTAACGTTTCTCACTTCATTATTATGCAATAAATTCACATGGCAAAACTCGCATAATGCCATCCACTAACATCGTATCTCATCTATGGGTGGCAAGGGCGAATAGTTTTAGGGGTTGCTCTTGTTGTTGGTGTTGTTGGTGTTGTTGGCATTGAGCGGAAACAGAGCGTCGCGCTGGACGCTGCAATTGTGGAAACTAATGAGGCTGAACATGACAGAGCAGAAATATCTTAAGCAGACAGAAAACTACAAAGATTTATTTGCCTGGACTCTGCTAAAAGCTTGTTGATGTTGGGTTGGAAAATAAACTTTGAACTTTGGCGTGTTGCCAACCACATTAATAAAGTTGCAGCAGCAAGCTTTCAAAACTAAGCTCATGCGAGCTTTAAGCTTGCAAACAACAGAATTCATACCCCCATTTAAATTCAATATATGTATCTGTCTGCAGCTTTCCACCCAAAAGCATGCCCTGCAGCGTTAAAAAGCTGGCGCAAAAACCAACACCCCCAGCCAAAACACTCCACTCCAGATAAAAAAAAAACCCACCCTTTGAGCACGGCGAAAGAGAGAGTGAGTGAGAGAGAGAGAGAGAGAGAGAGAGAGAGAGAGAGAGTGCAAACAGTCTTGAGCATAAAAGCTCTGGCGAACGCTTTCGCATGTGTTGGCATGTAAGCTGCGCTCCGCTCCGCTCTGCTCTCAGTTGTCGGTGCTCGACGCTCTTGCGTTCGCGTCGCGAGAAAAGCACAAAAGTGTGCTGTGTGTGACACAAAGAGGAGTGTCAAGCAGCATAAATTTCAGCATACAAAATTCCACACACAAGCGACGCGTCGCAGCCAAAAAAAAAAAAAATAAGAAATCGAAAACTTTTTCGGCGAGTTTTCCGCAGAAAATCCATAAAAAATACAATACAACAAAATGAAAATGAAAATGAAACAAGTGTAAATAATGTTAAGTGAAAAACTGAATGCGCAAATAGTTCCTTTAGTCTTAAAATCAAAAGTGGTGTAAATAAAAGTAAGCGGTAAATATTGCTGCACGGGGTGGCCAAATGTGCCGCACAACAAATGCTGCCCCCATCGCAAAAATATTCGATTCGGATTCTGTGTGTCTGTGTGTGTGTCGGGTGGGGGAGGGAACGCCGCGCGGAGTCGCCGAGACCCCCAATTGTGTGTGTGCCCAAAGTGGCGCTGCGTAAAAATCAAACAAGTTTCTTTCTATGAAAATATGTGCACAGGATGAAAACGTTCAGATTAAATAAAAAATGCCAATTGGGAAACGCGAATCGTAAATAAAACATAAATTATGCTTTTGGCAGAAGCAGCAACATAAATAATATTCAATATAAAAAAATCAACAAAAAAAAACGCCGCGCAACTAACGAAAATACAGATATATTTTGATTTTTTTTTTATAAATAGAAAAATCAATTTCGCACGCAGCGCGCACTCAAATACACAAACACTCACACACACACAGAAACATACAGGAGCAAGCAGCAGCAGCAAAAGAGAGCGGCGGCGCTGGAGCTTACTCTCAGACATACTTACTCTCTCTCTCTCTCTCTCTATCTCTCGCTCTCTGTCTCCCCCTCTCCCTCTCTCTCAGTGCCTTTCTCTGTTTGGCGCCTCGCTGCCTGCCCCATTCGCCTGCTTGCACATGTATGTTAGTGTGCGTGTGTGTGTGTATGTGTGTGTTTGTGTGTGTGTCTATTATAAGCTATGCTGTGAGCGAGAGCAAGAGGCTGGCGCTCTGCTTTGGTCAGCGCTGCTCTGCTCCGCTGTGTTCTGCTCTGCTTTGCTATATGTGAGAATAATTGAATATAATTCAAATGTTTTTGTTGCATTATTTGTTGTGCTTATTATTGTTATTTGTTTAAATTAGCAACAACAACAACAACGCACGCGACGACGTGTTGAAAGCTGTAAAACGGCGCGCTTCTCAATATCCGAAAACAAAAGAAACTTAAACAGCAGCAGCAGCAGCAGCAGCAACAACAACATTTTTATACTGCAGCCCTGGGCCAAACCCTTTTATCTGCTTTGTGTTTTCTGTCCTGTGCATGTTTACAAATTGACGGTTACAAATTGAATTTATGCGTAGCTGTGCAAAACAAGTGGTTGTGGGTCAGACTTCTAACTGGGTGGCTCAGAGTCGGACCATTCGTGTTGTTCCCGTTGTGCCTGCCTTCGTCCAAAGGCAAAAAGTTAATTTCCGCCGCATTTCAAAAGTTGCTTTATATTTGTTTTTTGTTTGGTTTAAACTGGAAGTGGGGAGGGTTGTTGGGTGGGCGTTTTACGCACAGGCGTCGGCAACGACGACGACGACAACGACAACGACGACGACGACGTTGTCCACAAATGAAATTCTTGAACAAGTGTCTAACGTGGAATGTTCCATTCTCTCTGCTATGTTTTATTGTTGTTTTTGTTGATGTTGTCGCATTAAAAACAACAAAAAACTAATTTCGAAACGTTAAACAACAAGAAATTAAATAAATTAAATTCACACACATAGTTAAATTAGTGAAAATTGAATAAAAACACAGGCACACAAACAAAAAGAGACGTGTGACACAAACGTAAATAAAATAGAGGCAAAAAGAAAGAGAGAGAGCGAAAAGGTGCGATAGAGAGAGAAAGTGTATCTTAGATACACAGGTCGTCAGCAGCAGACGTACGCAGAACGCGTCGAGCAACAAATTAATAAATAACAACAACAACAAAAAAAGAAGCAAAAAGAAAGAAAATCAAAAACAACTCAACGCAACGTCAACGTTAAAGTAAACGCCAACGTCAGCCGCAGCAGCAGCAGCAGCAACGCAAGCAGCAGAAGCAGCACAGTCAGAAAATGGGCTGTGGACAGAGCAAAATACATTTATATCCCAGGAAATCGAAGAGTAAAGCAAATGGCAAGAAAGGAGGACATGGTAAGCAACAACAACAGCAACAACAACAGCAACAACAGTAGCAGCAGCAGCAAAGTTCAAAGGAGTCGCGAGAGTGTCAGTGCGTGTGTGTATGTGTGTTTGTATGTGTGCCTTGCACTATGGTTGACTAAAGTTAATTTTTAAAGTTGTTAGCGTTGGCAAACTTTAATCACTCACTTTGTATTCGCTCGTAGATAACAAAGGCCACGCCTACATCTCGAAATCTTTATTGTTGACCTACAATTGCAAAATGTGCATAATTAGAACGCGTAAGCCGTGAGTTATTCATTTATTTCAGAAAGGGGGTCATGATGCCCACAGTGCCTTTGGCTACAAATATACATATATATGTGTATATATATATATACGTGTATGTACACATTTAACAAAAGCTTACACGCATGACGACATCAATTTGCTTGCAGCGTTGTATGCGTAAATATAGTAACTGTGTATGGCTGTGTGTGTCTGTGTGTGCCTGTGTGTTGTGTGTGTGTGTGTGTAAGCCACCTGTTTTCACAATGAGGACATCATTGATTAATATGTCAGCAGCATGAGTTCAGGCTGTGCATTCACACACCAAGCGAATAGGCTTCAAATCTGCAGCACACAGGCAAGGGCATAAATATATAAACACACACAAACCCACTCACACACACACACACACAGACGTTGTGTATAATAGAGCACTAAAAAATATGCATATGTATATATGTACACATGTGTATATATACACAATGTTGCCCTAGCCCACATTCTATAAAAGTTTCGGCGCTGCTTCTTCTTCTTCTTCAAGCTGCCTTTCTCTCATATGAGAGTGTGTGTGTGTGTGTGTGTGCGCGTGTGTGTGTCTAATTAACTACTAAAAGGCAACTTGTTGTTGCAGTGGGCGCACCAGTTCAGTGGGCGTGGCCCCTTTGGGTGCTCTTGTCTTAATATATTCGGTATGTGCATGTGTGTGTGTGTGTGTGTGCGCGCTGATAACGGGTTAACAAAAGTGTAGCATACACAAAGGCGTCATTGTGCCATAAAATACCCAAATCCTGATGGCCTTAGCTGTTTCTGCTTCTTCTTCATCTTCTTTAGTGAGCCTCTCCGTCTTTCGTCTTGTTTGAACTGGTTAGATTAATTATAAAGTTTTCCATTCATATCGAATTATTTTTTTCCTTTTCTTGCTGCTACCGAACATTTGCATTAAAATGCATAACTCGTCTCGTAATTAAGTTTCCAAGGGACGAAACGATTTAGAGAACTTCAAAAGAAGGAGAAAATTTGGTAAAAAGCTTACAAAAGAAACCCGTCAATTGAACGAAGTCGTTCGAGCGATGAGCCAAACGAGTTTTTAGTGTGTGTGCGAAAAACAGCTTAAAAATTTATAGATTATCTCTTCGACGAAGGGCAACTAATGTTATTGCATAATATGTCTTTGGGTTTCCCAATTGAGAACAGTTGAGGTTTCTAACATTGAAATAAACTTCAAGATTTAATAGTCCCAACTTGTCTTGAATTCATAAATTTGCTTGTCCCACTTTTCGACCAACTTTGTAAAAGGCGCTGCGCTTACTTTCAATGGCATTCGCTTGCAACGCTTGCAAACATTTTATTACATTAGTTTTCCACTTGCCACAGCCAAGTTTCTGTACACTCAATTTATGTTACAGCCGATTCGGATGCGGAGACGGACGAGGATGAAGGCCACATTGAGGATGCGGAGAAGACACAGCAACGTGAGCGCGAGAAGCATGACGAGACCGAGGAGCTAAGCAATAAGGACATACAGGACACCGAGGAGGATGTGGCTGTGTCGCTGCTACGTGCCAAAAATCTATCGCTGCTGCAAAGCCAGTAAGTACCAAAATAACTATGAATATGCCCATCCCCACACCCCCTCTAAACTCTAACCAACTAAAACTGCCTGCACCTTGCAGAGAAATATCATCAAGCCAACAGAACTTCTTTCGCATGCTGGACAAGAAGATCGATGAGGTAAGTAGAAGAAACTATAGTCCAAATGGGAAACTTGCTAAGAAATTCAAAATTCTCCTTAGGGTCCCGACTACGACTCAGCGAGCGAGACGGAAATTGCCTTGGAGGAGGCGCGACTGAATGCACTGGTGCAGCATTGGGAATCCGCTAGCCTGACCGCATCCATTTGCTCCTCGGCAAGTCGATCGCTGCAGACGACGCCCATACGTCAGCTGGTGCAGCAGCAACAGCAACAACAACAGCAGCAGCAGCAGCAGCAGGTGCAGATGCCACTCAAGACGAGAACATCCACGAGTCACCTGATGCAGACCACAACGGCTTGCAGCAGCCCGCTCTCCACGACCGAGTATCTACCTCAACACGTCCTGGCGGGCAGACAGCAACAACAACAGCAGCAGCAGCAGCAACAACAACAGCAACAACAGCAGCAGCATCAAGTGGCAAGCCTCTATCAGCAGCAGCAGCTAATGCTGCATCAACAGTTGCTGCCACAGCTCGATGCCAATCTTGTCAATACGTCCAATGCCAATGCAGCTGCCGCTGCGCAACTAAATCAGTTGCAACAGCAGCAGCAACAACAGCTGATACTCTACCAGCAACACCAGCAACATCAGCAACAGCAGCAGCAGCAGCAGCAACAACAACAATTGGCTGCCTATGGCGGTCATATGCTGTCGCTGCCGGCAGGCACCAAACCTCAAAGTGTCAGCCCCCGGCATCTGTTGTACACTGGCCCTGGAGCAGGAGCAGGAGCAGGAGGAGCAGCAGGCAGCTCACCACCAGTTGGCTCTGTTCCTGTTTCTGTTCCTTTGCCTGTCAATGTTCCAGTTCAGTATATTGCGGCCAATTCGCCGCTGATGCAGGCCGGCGTGACGGGCTTCCTAAATGGCGCTGGCGCAACAGCCGGACGCGCTCCGTTGCAGCTCTCCTACTACGGCGTACTGCCGAGCACTGCCCCACAGAGTGCCGCTCAAACGGCCGCCACCTCAGTTCCCATCGCCTCCGAATCGTATGAACCACAAACCGCTCCACACAGCCAAAGTCAGCAGCAGCAGCAGCAGCAACAGCAACAGCAGCCGCAGCAGCAACCGTTGCAGCCACAAACGTCACAGTTGCAACATGCCGCACCTGCAGCCGGCGCCTACTACGGCGAGGTCATGCACAACGTGCAGGTGAGAAGAACATTTTTAAAACTAGTCCATACGTAAAGCTATATTGATGAAACTCAGCCGGATCGAATCCCTATACAAGTAACATATTTGGGGGACCACATTCAGACGATGAGTCAATCTATTTATATGCCCGTTGGTCTGCTGTTTTATAAATAAAATTATTTCGACAGACCACTGACTACTTCAAATTGCATTATCCTTGCAACCAAAATCGGGCTATAAACTTAGGTTTTCTGGCTTATATTGGCTAGCTTAATCCGTTGAGGTTTCTCTGATCTATTGTTCCCATCATTTGTATAAGCTATGATTTCTGATCCTACTTTTACTGAAAATTGCAAAATGCTTTACAATTGTGTTTAAACTGCTCCACAGCCCGCGCCACCCACGGAATATAAATTTCCGCCGGCCATAAGCGTGCAGAGATTGGCGCCGCAGGTGCAGCGGCAGTTGCGCGAGACGCAGGAACTTATAAAAGACTCGTGCCCGCAGCTGTATGCGGCGGGCTATGGCAGCCCCGGACCACCGATACGCAATCCCAACCGGAATCCAACTAGAACTAGACCCACCCTGGAGACGCAGTTCTCGCAGGAACTCTCGTGATATCTATATATGTAAAGCAGCAAGCAGCAAACCGTAGCAAACCAAACAAAACAAATATAACAAAAAATGAATAAAAAGAAATAATAAAAACAACACTCTGAATTAGTCAACTGCGCCAAAGAAGAAAATTAAGCAAAATTAACAAACAAATTATATTAAATTAAATTAAACATTATAAAAAAAGACAAAAAAAAAACGAAAAAAAAATCGACAAAAATTGTAAAACTGCACTCAATGTTTCAGTCCTCCCCCCTAGGGGCAGATACGCCCCAACCACATATGACAACAACAACAACAAACTAATGAAAGCTATGCGGATCAAGAATGAAAATTGCATTATAACTACAAAATATATATATAAAGTCAAGTCAAGTCAAGTCAAGTAATCAACAGGTAGCCAAAGAGCGAAGATTGAATGATTAGTTTGCGCCAGACAAATAGTTTAAGGATCGAGTGGAGCATAATTATGCTATGTATGTAAAAAAAACAAACTAATCAACAACAACAACAACAAAAGCAAGAAGCCCGTTAGCAATGTTACAAACACAAAACACAAAATAAACAAAAATGACTTCTACATTCTCACAATTTTGTTAGTCATAATCATATTCATCGTGTAATTTTTAAAATAAATTCTGTAAAATGTGTGAGCTAAACAAATTTTGAAAACAAAACCAAAATACAAAAGAAATGGTCATACGAGGTAACATTGAAGCTAGAAAGTTCTATGTATCGATTGATGGATAGACGGATGGATGATAGCCACTAATGATCATTTAAATTGATGATGATGATGATGGTCTGTCTAGTAATATTTGTATACTTTAGTTCTATTTATTATTATGAATAATTTTGGATGTATAATAGTTTTTTCTTATATAAAATATATATATATTTAAAAATGAAAATAAAAGCAAATCAATTAAGTTTAGCAAATCGATAATTAATATTACAAACAGTTTGGGGGGGAATATTTACTTGTCGGTTTTCTAAAATCCCTTTGAACATTTTGAGTACATTAACACAGCAAGTATTTTATTAGATGTTTTTGTGAACGTGAAATGAATCGAAAATCAGAATACAGAAATAGGCACTCATCGGCAGAACCAAGAACATAATATTCATCTTAATAGACGGTCTAAAACAATAGACAAATTTCTTTCAGTTCACTCCAGAATTCTCTTAACAAAGCGGCAAACACAAACATTCCCATTCGCTATTTTGATTTTATTTATTTGTCTTTATCTACTTTACACAACACAACAATAAAAAGAAAACAAACAATTTAAAATAATTTATTTTATATACACACATTGCGCTTTCATGTGCGCAGAAAACTCTTTTAGAGCAATTACTCGACGATTTTATGATATTGCACCCGAATGCGCGTATTTTCCGTGAATCACATTAACACAAATTAAGTTTTATTATTGCCCAGCGGATTATAAGCTTTTATCGAGTTGAGGACGCGCAATGTTTTACTGATTTTAACTATTTGACAATCGTCTCGCCAACGCTTTCTTCAATGATCTCTTATCGGCAATGAAATTTATAACTGCGAGTCTGCAATTAAAGCTGATCAAGAGTATATATAGTTTTTTTTAATAGTAAATACAAAAAACAAGAGCTGTTGTCTAATTAACTCCTTTATTCATAATTTGTAAATCAATTCATTAGTTTACATTAAATGGAATTATACATTTATTTAATTCAATGTTTTTAGTGGTTTTCTTTTCTTATATTGTTTTTTTTAGTGAAAATTGTCGTGTGGGTTCCAGCTAAACCATTTAGACTAGTCACATAATATGGTTTAAGTTTATAATACGCATTTGATTCTAAGAAATTAAAATAATTAGGTTTTGTTTCAGTGTCGATTGTTGCTTGGAGCATTGCAAATGATTGCAAAATATTTTGCATTGATATTTAAGATAGAATACTCTATATTCGAGAATAGTTATAGAAATCAAATACGCTAGATTAGGCGCTGGAAAGACAAATCCAATGCCCAATGTAGTACATTTAGAATTTGAATTATGATTATTATTATTATTGAAGAAGCGAAAGAAATAATATTAATTAAATTAGCTAGCGTATTTGATTCCGGTTTAAACCATATTATATTGCTAACATGTGGGCGGAGGAGATCTACACAAGTCTCTGACGTTAGAGATTGTCTCTCTAATAATGTTAACATACTCAATTTTCTGATATCTGAGTGAATATGTGTGTTATGTCGTATTGTTTTGTGTTTTTGTTTGTTATGATTAGGAAAGGAAATTACATTAGAGCTAAAAATAGCTAGACCAACTAACTCATAAGGGTCCAGTTCTAGATTAAGCTCGTACAATTTGGCTGTATACTGTTTAGTTTTGTACGGGTAATGGTGGTGGCGGCATCACATATGGCATCGCATACGGCGACCGGTAGGCGTTGGCCGGTAAACTGGGTGCGCCTCCATTTAGGGACACCGTCGCCATGCTGCTGGACATGCTGTTATACTGTCCGTATGCCTGCTGTGGCAGAGAAGCGGCTCCACCAGCCGCCAACTGCTGGGATTGCGATGGCTGTGGCTGTGGATGCTGTTGTTGCGGCTGCTGTTGCTGCTGGTGCTGCTGCTGCTGTTGCAGTGGAATCGGTGGCGGCGGCATATTAAAGTTCAAAGCAAAGCGAGAGCGTTTCTGATCAATGCCATAACCATACCCAGCGGCAGCTGCTGCGGCTGCTGCTGCCTGAGCCGCAGCCAAATGCTGGGGCTGATGTTGCTGCTGCGATGGCATTCCCGGTGCTGGGGCCTTTGGCTCAAAGCAAGCGGCATTAGGATTGAAGCGCGAGAATTGCACGCCATTCGGCTGCTGATGTTGCGATTGCTGCTGCTGTTGCTGCTGCTGTTGCTGTTGCTGTTGATATGGCTGACGATAGCCTGTGCCAGAAACTGGTGGCGATGAGCGCTGCTGCGGCTTCTGATCGTAACGTTGCGGACCGCCGCCTGGATTGTAGCCGCCAGTGTTGGGGTTACTATTTCGATGCATATTGTTGTTCTGATTTTGGTTGCGATAGTTGTTGTTGCCACCCATTTGCTGATTGCGTCCCTGGTAGCCACCATTATTGCCACGATAGCCACCCATGCCGCCGCGCTTCTGATAGCCACCGCTAGCGGCCATGTTCAGCAACTTGGGATTAATGGTCTGCAAGTTGAGAGAATCATAAGAATAATTATAATCATCATTTTCATTCTATATCGCAATTTGCCATTTGAATGTCTCTCACCTGATTAGCCTCGCGCAGCACCTGGATCAAATCATTTGCCTTGTTGGCATTGGAGTGCGTAAACAAGGTGTAGGCCGTGCCCGTATTATTGGAGCGTCCGGTACGTCCGATTCGGTGTACGTAATCCTCCGAGTTGGAAGGATAATCATAATTGATAACAAACTTGACATCGTCAACGTCTGTTTCGTATTATCGTGATTTGAAAATTGAAGAAGTGAAGAATATGTTAAATGCATTTTACAAATTATGTATTTTCTCAAAATATACATACTCAAAGAACTATAAACAAAAACAGAAACTTATGTGTGTGGTTTTCTTTGTGGATACTTTTGCTTTTTTTTTTTTTTTGCTAAACTTAAATAAGCAATTGAACAATTTTGATTATTTTGTAATTTTTTATCTATATTATTAATATATATTTCTTCTTTTTTTTTTATTTGGTTTGTACTTTGAACAAAAATTTCGCCATCAATACTATTTAGCGTATATTAATAACTATACATCTTTGGCAAACAGATATATGTTTTTTCTATACTGCAGAAATGTGGACCTCGACCTTTGTGTTCTCATTCTTTTTTTTTTTTTTTTTTTGAAATACACAAATTTTTCTTTAATATAATTATATATATATATATAAGTATACTTCGTTTTTTTTTTTTAAGCTTAATGCATACAAGAGACGGCTTGATTAAACTTAAGATGTAGGTTATATAATAATAATAATAATGAAATGAGAGGGTGCTTAGATTCAGTTAGTATCTGGCTGGGGATAAAGCTGGGATCGGTGTAGACTTGGTCGGGGTGTCGACGTATAACAGTAAGTTTTGATTGATAGATACGAAGAAAGAGTGGTAGGTAAGTGAGAGAGACAGAGAGAGAGAGAGAGAGAGAGAGAGAGAGCGAGGTTCATAATTAGCCTAGTACTTACCCCGTGTGCGTTCTATGATTATATTAGATAGGGCTTACGTAAAAAATGTTGTTACGGCTCTGTTGTTGTTTCGGTAGTTGTTGTTGTAGATGTAGCCTGGGCACGGAGCTTAAGTGATGAGAGTTCCGCGTTGCTAAAAACTTAAGAATTCAACCCTCAACTTGTATTTAAAGCTTAACTTTTTTCTTTTTTTTTTTTTTTGATCTGTTTTGTGTATACAACTTTTAAACATTTAACTTTATCTATTGTTTGGTTTTTTTTTTTCTTTTTCTTTTTGTTTACTTTTGCCATTAAAAAATCGAAGTCCATTTCAAAAAGTGCTGATGATATTTTTGTTCACACACAAATTTAGGTTTTATACATATAGGAGCGACGTAATATACTATATACATAATACTTTTATGGTAAAATACAAATAATCTACGAAAATAAGCATCAGTCAAAAAGTTCTTGGCCGCAAAATGGATTTAAGTATTGTTATTTTTTTTTTTTTTTTTTTTTTGTTAATCTTAAACCGAATTATAATTATGTACAACAAAAAAAAATAAAAAAAAAAAATTATATTAAGTTAAGAACCCTTCAAAGGCGCAAGCCCTTCCAGAAAGTTCCAGCAGCTGGCAAAATCCTTTTAAAGAGCGCTTTTTGAACACAACTCTTAAACGGTCGTCAAATATTAGTTTTTACTTTTTTCTCTTATTGTTTGTGTTTTTTTTTTTGTTACTCGTATTTTGCTAGGCCATTGAGTCCTTGACTGACAACAAATTGCATTTATGGTACGTTAGGTTACTCAAATGTAACTTGACGAAGCACAACTAAAAGACTATATCGAAACGAGGGCAACAAAAACTAAAAATACAATAGTAGATACGATACATAGTGTGTATGCATATATACAACCAAAAACGAAAGAACTTCATATAACCAGCAAAATGCATGGAGAACACATTCCCCTCATTATTTTCGACCACACCATTTCTCGATTGTTTTGTTTTATTTTTCTTTTCAAATAGCGAACGAAATAAATGAAAACAATACTGAAATCCGGAAAACCAAAAAGAAATAGGATACTCCAAATGCTTCCACGAACGGACGCTGCAGGAGAATGGGGATGTGGTTGGGGATGTGGATGTGGATGTGGTGGTTTTGTGGGAGAGTAATAGATAAGTTCGACATGCAATGCACAATTGAACCTGTAGTGAAAAATTAATGCACAAATCGGTCAACTTTTTGATCTCCCGCGAACGTTGCGAGAGAAGCGATCAAGTCAACGATAATTACAAACATAGAGAAAGTGAGAGAGATTTAGAGAGTGAAAGCGAAGGAAATAGTTGGAGTAAGAGGCTGGTCGGTGTTGGCCATCGGATTCATCGCAGACGCGATCGCTGCCAGGCGACGACGACGACGACGAATCTCAAATAATGAAACAAAAACCAATTTGTATTTTTGCATATTGGTTTTTTTCGTATTTTCTTTTGATTTTTTTTTTTTTTTTGATTTTTTTTTTTTGGGCATGTTGTTAATCCACAGCAACAGTTGCTCGGTTATTGGTTATGGAGCGCATCGAAAAAAGGACAACAGAGGCGCGACAAAACAGCTGGCTAAACACAACACAGCAGCTGTTCTTAGCCAGCTGGCAGCGCAAAAGCTACGAAAAACTCACCCAATCCGCGTGCGGCCACATCGGTGGCCACCAATATCGAATGGCGTCCATTGCGGAAACTGGCCAGCACAAAGTCGCGCTCCTGCTGCGACTTGTCGCCATGGATGGCGCATGCGCGCCAACCCTGACGTGATATATTGCGCGTTATTTCATCCACACGCTTCTTGGTCTCCACAAAGATGATGGTCTTGGTCTCGTTCTCGCCAGAGATCTGTGTCAGTAGCTGTATCAGTTTAGCAATCTTCTCCGACTCATCGCACACATCGACAATCTGGAGTATATTGTGATTGGCACTCAGCGACAGAGAACCAATATTGACCTGTATGTAATTGTTCAGGAACTCCTCGGCTAGTTGACGCACCTCCTTGGGCCAGGTGGCGGACCACATCAGTACCTGGCGATCCGGGCGTATCTGTTGCATAATCTTGCGGATCTGAGGCTCGAAGCCCATGTCCAGCATGCGATCGGCCTCATCGAGCACCAGGTAGGTGCAGCGTTTCAGTGAGGTGGTGCCGCGTTCTAGGAAATCAATAAGTCGTCCCGGTGTCGCTATCACAATCTCCACACCACGCTCCAAATCACGCGCCTGCTGTCCCTTGGGGGCGCCACCGAAAATGCAAGTGTTTCGCACCTGCGTATTCGAGCCAAACTCACTGGCCACCGCCTGAATTTGTTGGGCCAATTCGCGTGTGGGCGCCAACACGAGAGCGATGGGTCCGTCACCGCGCTCCAAGCGCGGCTGATTATTAATGTGCACAACGGCTGGCAGCACATAGGCCAGTGTTTTGCCGGAACCGGTCTGGGCCACAGCCACCAGATCGCGTCCACTTAACGCGATGGGCATGCCCTGTGCCTGAATGGCTGTCGGCTTCGTGAAGCCCTGTTTGCGTATCTCATTCATTACGTAGTCGGGAAAGCCGCCCTCCTCAAACTCAATGCTGGGCGTCGGCACCTCTTGGCCCTTGATCGTAATCTCATTGGTGCTCAAGAAACTGTCCGTTTCGCCCTTGGTGCGTGCCAGAACGGAATCGCACGGTTTGTAAAAGTTCTTGCGGAACGGAGTCAGCGAGACCTCGGCCCAAACGATGGCCGGCAAGTGGGCGCCATGAGTGGATGTGCGATTGCTGTTCTGGCCACCGTAATCATTGCGTATATTGCCCTGACCGCCCATATTCATGCGACCACCATTGAATCCACCAACGCCGCCGCCTGCGCCAGCGCCGGCCCCGGGTCCGCCACGAATGTATGGTGCGGAACGATTGCGCTGGAACATTCCAGCACCGCCGCCGCCAGCGCCCATGCGATTGTTCGGCATGCCACCGGCTGATGCACCACCCATATAACCACTATTTACCTGTCCGTTATACCTGGAACGAGCGTAATGTGCCATTAGTTATAATTTTGAATCAATCAATCAATCAAAAGCAGTTCCAAACTTCACATTAACTTTTCGATGTAATTTTCATAAGCTACTCTCTACCAGCCATTTTGAATTATCGATTTTTAACCAAAATGTTTTAAGACAATTTTCTCTAGGTCGTTCGTACCCTCCACCACCACCAGCAATCCCTCTCCCTAAACATCAGCACATGTTGCTAAAACTCATTGTTGTGCCCCAATTTAACTCGATTATTTACTTACATGTTCATATTTATCAGCACTTAAATTGTCAAATTAATTGCCAAAAGGTTTATCTTTTTTTTTGTTTTTTTTTTTTGCAGTTTTCACTTCACCTTAAAATTTTCCAGGTTTTGCACCTACGTCAGTATTTAGTGATGAAAGAAACCGTAGATTGACTCAACAGCAACACTGCCATTTATCGACAATTTTTCGATACATTTAGAACAAAGCAACTCTGTTGAGGTAGCTCTTTAAATGGTAGAATGACACTATATTTGTTTTAAATTGAATCAAATATTAATTATGTACTTTGTAATGTATTAAAAATGTACCACTTATAAAAAACAGATAACAATTGACAACAAATTTAATAAAAACAATAGTTTCACTTTGACAAATTAATTGTTATTGAAAATGCTTAGTGTCATGCCGGCATAGCTGCGAAATGATTTCTTGCGAGTATTGTGTTAAATATGCGCACCAGTTATAAAAAGAATCGTCCGTTTGATTTTAAGCTAATTGACCATGTCGAACCAAATACCGTGCTGTATAAACGCCAGACGGGACTTTCGAATTACGATGTTATGAAGGTGAAAACGGAAATCTGGTCCAAAATAGCAGAAATTATGGAGTGTGATGGTAATTAAAAAGTTTTCCCTCCTGACAAATGTTAAAACTAACAATTCACAACTTTACAGTGAAATTCTGCCTGATGCGTTGGAACAATCTGCACTACCAGTTTCGCAAGGAATCTCGTCGACCAGGTGGTTCCACATGGCCATATTTTGAGCGACTCCGTTTTCTGAAGGAAGTGCAAACTCGACAAAAAACCAGGCTGAATGCACAAAAACAGACAGTTGAAGATGTGCCAAAGGAATCGGTTGTGGATCAGGATGAGTTGCAGTCTTTCAATGATTGTGTCGTGATGCATGTCACCGATGAAATGGAACAGCATGCGGACAGCACACTCATAATTGAGGAAATCATTGAACAGACAAACGATGAAATCTTACACGAAGAAATCATTTACGAGGAAGATGCTGAAGTGGATGATGTGGAGCATGATGAGGAAGAACATCTGCCAGCTACCATAGAACCCACTGCGAAAGAACTGGTGGCGCCTCCTCACTCTGAATTGAGTAAACTGCTCGCATCGCCTGCCAGCGATTATCAGAAAATGGGCAGAATCCTCGGGCTACTGAAGGGCCAACAAAAAGAACTAGCGGAGCGTCGCATCCTCGCCTTTGTGCTCAAGTGTCAGCTGCGAGCATTGGTCGATGAACCCATCGATGATCTAGTTATTTAAACCTGATCAGACATAGGAATTGTATATAGATTGACTTTAATAACACCAACAAAAAAGAAACATTCTCTATGCATCCACTTTGCACTTGGCCAGATCGAGCCAGTTCACTTTTGGTTTCGTTATAAACTGATCACGTGTTAAATTATCCAGCATGATGGCCTGCTGGCGCACATATTTGACAAGTCTTTCGATGTGAACATAATCCTCGCAGTCCATCTCAAAGAAGCGACGCCACAGAGCACATGCCAGCACACGATCATCGGACATGATGCCCTCGTCGTACGCAATCAACGCCGCCTGAAACTGTTCCGAGAGCGTCTCGATTTGTTGTCTGGTTCGCGATGGATTGTTAGCCTGCAAAATGGGATGGGCTTAGGCAATACACTCAGATGGGAGACGTTTACTTACACCCAGTTTTTTGGCTCGTGTGTTAACATCTCCCCACATGGCCTCCACAATGCAGTTGCGCAGAAAGCGACCATCCTCGCCGGTCTCGGCGCCTTCGGCCATGGAGCGCATCAGCAATAGCCACACATGCAGCTCGGTGACCAGAAACCAGGAGTTGAACGTATTGGGCAGATTAAAATCGCGAAAGAAGGCCACATAGTTGATCTTGTCCGCCACACTCTCGTATAGCAGATGACTGGTTACCTTCAGGCGCTGTAATCGAGGTTCAAATGAATTTTTGAATTATCAGTAAAAGTATGCATTTCTTACGGCTTTTGTGTTGGGCACAAAGCCCACTTTGGTCAAAACACGTTTTATTATGCTGCCATCCTCTGTGGTTTGTTTTGTTGCCTTGTTGGGACTGTCCACGACACCAGTTGAGCAGAAGCTGCATTGCTCTGTGAATCTAGCGGTCAGAGCCGCCACTCCATGTTGTTTATATATTTGTTGCGTTCGCTGTGGCATGAAAACAAGAGTCGATGTGGTTTACATAAGAGTGATGCAGGTGCAGTACTAAATGTAACAGAAAAGCCGTTTCATTTATTGCCACAATGTGTTTCCTTACCAGCGTTGTTGTCGTTAAGCCACTGACCAGCCTTGCAGCTGAGCGTGTGCACCACATGCTTCTTTTTAAACCGTATTCTAATTGTTTAAATCAAAAACCTAAAGTTACAATAGAAGACGGCGCTGCCAACTTGTGCGAAAACAAAACCGGTGCTGCAAGCGAACAGCTGATTTAACAGAGCTGCTCAGTGTTAACAGATTTAACGAACGGTAAACATAATTGTATATTTGTTTTTCTTATTACCGGGAAAATAAATAAAACCGTTAATTATGCTCCGCTTAAGTGCCCAAATGTGCAGACAATCCTTTGCACTGCAACGCCTGCCCCACAGCGCCAGCAAGATGCCCCGGCAGCAACTCGTGACTAGAAAGATGACACAACAGCATCAAAAAGTAGACTGGACAACGAGCATTCCAACTGGGGCTAAGGACAAGGAGAAGATCACAGCGCTGGGTTGGTTTCTGCTTGTGAGTTGCATAACATATAAAATCCCATCCAACAATTACTAAATGTCTCATAACTTGTAGCTCATACCCGCCACAACATTTGGCCTGGGAGTTTGGCAGGTGAAGCGTAAAATCTGGAAGGAGCAGCTAATTAAGGACCTAGATGAGCAACTGCACATGGCGCCAACAGAGCTGCCCGATGAGTAAGCCAACTTCAAGTTGTTATGCTCTATGCTTTTGTCAATAATTTGGTCTCAAGCAGCTTAAGCCATTTGTCGCACATGGAATACCGTTTGGTCAAGTTGCGAGGACGTTTTCTGCACGACAAGGAAATGTTGATGGGACCACGCTCCCTCATCCGACCAGATGGCGTCGAGACGCAAGGTGGTCTCTTCTCCCAGCGCGATACGGGCAATGGCTTTCTCGTCGTCACACCATTCCAGCTGTCGGACAGGGAGTGAGTTGTGATACATTCCAGAATCGGTATCTTAATTGCCAACTCTTGTTCCAACTTTTAACTAGTGACATTGTGCTCGTAAATCGAGGCTGGATATCGCGCAAGCACATAGACAAGGAGACACGTGCAATGGGTCAATCTCCAAAGGAAGTGGAACTGACTGCAGTTGTGCGGAAAGGCGAGAGTCGTCCTCAGTTTACGCCCGATCACAAAGAGGGCAAAGTTTATCTTTATCGGGATTTGCCCAAGATGTGTGCGAGCAGTGGAGCAGCTGCCGTCTTCCTAGATGCCGTCTACGATCCCAATGCAGTAGCCGGCAATAGTCCTGTGGGCGGACAGACGCGTGTCACACTGCGCAACGATCACATGTCGTATTTGGTTACCTGGTTTAGCTTGTCGGCAGCCACCTCATTTCTTTGGTATCGCCAGATTGTTAAAAGAATACCGTTTTGATAGAAACACATTGTTCATATTATGAGTTATTAATGTTTATTTATAAAATTTACATGATTGAGTAAATGCAGTTTTTGTTTTGTTTTCGTTTTCGTTAATGATCAAATGGTACAGAATTGAATATCCCGTAAAAAGTTGTAGTACCACTTGGGTTTTGTCCGTTTGCAACGGTAATGTTAATATTTATATTGCATCTGGAATCGACATTTGGTTGTAGGAATTGTAGAAATAGGAATACTTAGCAGTATCTAGGAGAATACTTGAACTATTTATATAAAAAAATAATCAAACATAAAAGCATTATTTACACAGTTAGTCTTTGTAAATACTGCAAAATGTTTCGACAGCTTTAAGTCTTAAATGCCACGCCCCGCTACGCCCTACAGCTGCGGCACAATGCCCCACGAGCGCAACAATCCAGCCCTCTGATACTTTTTACCAATCGTCTGCACATGGAAGCCAATCTGCAGCAATCGTTCGTGATCGAGAATCTTACGTCCATCAAAGATGTATGCCGGCTTCATCATCGACTGATAGATGCGCTGATAGTCCAGGTCCACAAACTCATCCCATTCCGTGCAGAGGACCAGAGCGTGCGTGGCACGCACAGCGCTGTACGGATCGCTGTGTATTTGCACGGCCTTCTTCACATTTTCGGGAGATTCCGTCACGCTGGGATGCGTTAGGTCATCGATTATCTGCTCCGGCTCCACCTTCGGATCATAAATGTCCAACTTGGCGCCCTCCTCCAACAGCGTCTGGCAGACGGTGATCGCCGCCGTTTCGCGTGTATCGCCCGTATTCTTCTTGAAGGCGAATCCTAGGATGGCAATGCGCTTGTCCGACACCGTATTGAAGAGACTCTCGATGATCTTCTGGGAGAAGCGACGCTTCTGGTAGTCGTTCATGTCGATGACCTGCTGCCAATACGCAGCCACTTCGGGCAAATTGAGGTTTTCGCATATGTAGATTAAATTCAGTATGTCCTTCTGGAAGCAGCTACCGCCAAAGCCCACCGACGCCTGCAGAAACTTGGAGCCAATGCGCGAGTCCAGGCCGACAGCACGTGCCACCTCGGAGACATCGGCACCCGTTGCTTCGCACACCGCCGACAAGGAATTGATGCTTGAGATGCGCTGCGCTAAGAATGCATTGGCGGCCAGTTTGGAGAGTTCGCTGCTCCACGTGTTGGTTGTGAGTATGTGCTTCTTTGGTATCCAGTGCTCGTAGATCCACGATAGCTTCTCCACGGCCTGATGGCCCTCGGGCGTCTCCTCGCCTCCAATAAGAACGCGATCTGCGTTCAGCAAATCGTTGATGGCGGTGCCCTCCGCCAAGAATTCGGGATTCGACAGGATATCGTAGTGGATGCCAGGCTTCTGATTTGCACGCAGTATGTGCATTATGCTCTCTGCAGCCCGAACCGGCACCGTGCTCTTCTCGACCACAATTTTATTGGACTGCGCGATCTCGGCAATCATCCGCGCCGCACTCTCCACATACTTCAGATCCGCAGCTCGACCTTGAAAATAAATGTTGTTTAATGTGTTGATCATGTTGGTGGCATATTCGGGACTTACCCTTGCCACTGCCACAGGTTTTCGTTGGCGTATTCACCGATATGAAGATCAGATCAGCCTCCTTAATGGCAGTTGTTATATCAGTGGAGAAGAACAGGTTCACATTGCGACACTTCTTCACCACCTCATCCAAACCGGGCTACAAGGTATAAAGAGATATGTTTTTTAAACAAATGATGTAGATAACATACTTATATATTAAGCTTGAATCACGTCGTTGAAAGATAAGATTGCTGGCGCTCTACTTCATTGAGGAAGCTTGTAGAAACCTTATCTAACCGCCAGCTGTCACCTATCTTTATCTTGCTTTCGCTAAACTTTTTATGGTAAAAACAAACTGTAGATTGTTAAAATAAAAGGAAAAGAAAAACATATTTGTTGTGATCTTATTTTAAAATGCCACAAATTGTTGAATTTTCATAAAAATTTGTGGCCCATTGGCCTGATTACGTGTTAATGTATTCAATTCTTAATATAAACACCAGATAACAATGAAATAAATGCATGAAAGCAATAATAGGCTTTATTTGAAGAATACTGCACCACATAATTTTGATTTATATTGCTAGAAAATTCCAATCGATGCGATTTCATTGTTTTTTTTTTTGTTTTAGTTCTTTCGATGATTTTAATGAATAATATAAAATACAAATATTTTCCTTGAATAGAGCCGAGTTACAATTATTATATCCGGACAACTGTCTTCTATTCGAGCGATTACTGTACTAACATAAACGCTGGCATCACAGAGGAAGTCAACTCATTTATGCAGACATTATTTTGCAGTCTGTTAGACTGAGTAGGAATGCAATTGGAAAATACAATTATATTCAAGGGAAGTCTCGTCTCTGCTGATAAACAAAACACGAAAAGCAATTACAAAATTTACAACTTAGATGAACACAACAAAAAAACAAAACACCAACAAAACTGGCACCTGGGTAAAGAAACTGCAGTCGACGTCAATGTCGGCACTATATCTATTCTCCTTGTTGTCGTTGTTGTTGTTGTTCAGTTTTAAAAATTTTGCATTATGATGAAGTCTCAACGAAGTGGCGATAAATAAATATAAGATAATCATGAATTGTTCCTTGAACTAATGACCAGATAACAATTCTCAGAATGATGTATATATATTTGTATAAGTGATTACTTGGGATATTTGACGTGTACGCAACCCGTTCTAATAGTTAAAAAAAAATTCCATTATATATGTATAAATATATAAATTTGACATTATCCAGCGTTGGACTGATAGCAAGCCTAGCATATTGCTGCTGCTGGCTGCTTATCTGCCTCACAAGGCATAATGTGGCCAGCGCTGATAAGGATTTTATTAGCTATGTGAAACGCGAGCGGAAACCAAAGTGGAGAAAATCATAAAAAGAAAGGAAATGCGACAACTAATAAAGAATGGAGAATGGAGAAATAATGAGTAAGGTGTAAGATTTAGCGGCCAATTAGGTCAAAAGCGAATTGCCAAGTCAATCTTGTTGGCTTGTGTAAATGCAAACAATTGTGTTTTTTTCATGAATGAGTAATGAGTTTATTTGCATGTGTTTTATTGGGTTTCACCTCTGCGCTGACACACAACTGACCAATCACCTTGTTAAATCCCAAAAATTGCGATGAGCACCTACAATTTGTTACTGCATTTGCAATTTGTGAAGATCATGTGCTCTCTGTCTCTCCCATTCTCTTCTCTTTCTCCATTCATACCTCCTCCTCTGTTAGCTAAGAATACGCTTAACACGCACTCTGCTGTTTGTTTGGGCGCAACAACACCAAAAAAAAAAGGGTGCGCTTTGTATACAAATCAGTTTGAATCAGTCAGCATACGACGGGGAACTGGTTTCAAAATATTCGTGTATTTAGCGATTGAGAGACGGGCTACTTGAAACATGGGCAATAAGAGGAGTTCATCGACGTATTTTTTTTGGTATTCGTATCTGTACTTCTGATTGTTTAGGATTTTTCGCGTCTTTTCTATTTCTATTTAGCACACAGCGCGTGAAATCTCAAGCCCAATATACGCAGGCAGAGTCACACACGCATAGGCATTATTTAAATGCATACACACACACACGTACACACACACACTCAGGCACGCATCGTGCAATATATTTTGCTCAACACAGGCGGGGGAAACACGATCCGCCATCCGCCCAGCAACTACAACATGACTACAACTAACCTCATAAATGGGCAATTTCTCCGAATTCCATTGGGCAATTCTTTCGGCACTTTTATCGACCAGTGTTATGGTAATATCTGGACACTTGAGCGCCATTACGGCACACGTTGGGCCGCCAACATAACCAGCGCCAATGCAACAGACCTTCATTGTTGTTTTCGATCGATCGATTTTCACACACACACACACAATTTATTGTTATTAAATAACGTCCGAGTTTGCACACAGCTACCACCGTTGAATAGCGCTCAACTACTTTTTCAAACAACAAACATTTGCACTTAAATGTTTAATGCTTCCACCGCGGCGTCCGAATAACATCTGTTAACAAACTGTCCAATCAGACTGTTAAACACAATTTGTGGGCGGACCTGATGACACTTTCAATATACCCTTTACTCATTAAATTTGTAACTGACTGTGACATTTGTTACATATCTGTTTATGTTTTTTTTTATATTTATATTAAGTATGTTCAGTTCAACTAGAAAGATATCACTTATTCAAGAGCTGTTAAGCTGTAGAATTTGCTTGAATGAGCTTATGTAAATACCGAGTTAAATTAAAGAACTAAGCGTTGCCTTGCCTACCAAAAGTTTCAGTACAAGTTGATATACCCTATTTTGCTATCGGGTCTAGGGTATTGAATTAATATTTTTAAAGTAACATGTGCTGTTAAAATTTGTATATAATATGTTAACAATCTACTTACTGAAATATGTAAACAGACAGTAGCTATATTATTAACAGCCGTCGCTTACAGTTTATCAAGAATAAAAATAATGTTAGCAGCCTAAGGCACAGTACGCAGATCGATTATGTTAGCTGTGCTCTGTTCAGAAAAGATTTAGCGGGAAATTTGAAAAATAAATGGAAAAAACTAAAATGCAACATAAAGAATGAATTTAAATGAATTGAATGCAACCTCTACATGGGCATACAAATTAAAATTATAATAAATGTAAAAATACAAGATACCTATATTTATTTTTCAAAACAACCTTTGTGAAACCCGTCTGGGTTTCTTTAGTTTTTATTTAAATTCTGTAAGTTTTAGGCACCGGGACTAATTTTCAAAATTTATCGTCGCTAAAGCTATGCTTCAACTATTAAATTACTCAAAATGCATACGACTGCCGCATCAATTATTTCTATCAAAGTTCAATGGGAGCTTTCGATTTATGTGTGATAAGACCAAGAATCCGTGCAGTCCAAGTACAATTTAGTTACAATCATTTAAAAGAAAAACTAAATCAATTTTCGCCTACAGCTGAAAACACCAAACCCGCGTGCCAAAACCAGCCCAAAGCTGATGCAAAAAACGAAAATGAATGCAAAAAGCGGGAAACACCTGAAGTCAAAAAGGCTGCACCTGAATGCAAGAAAACCCTCGAAGTGAAGGCTGCACCTCAATGCCAAAAGAAGGAGGCACCTGAAGAAACGAAGGCGACACCTGACTGCAAAAAGAAGGATGCACCTGAAGAAAAGAAGGCGACACCTGATTGCAAGATGTCACTCGAAGTGAAGGCTGCACCTCAATGCAAGAAGGAGGCACCTAAAGAAAAGAAGGCGACACCTGACTGTAAAAAAGAGGAGGCACCTGAAAGCAAGCAGAACGATGAAATGGTGATCAGAGGTGGCTCCCAATGTAAGAAACCGGCCCCACCCAAGCCTTCGCAGCAAGACGCGCAAAAGGCGCTCTGCGAAAAACTGATTCTCAAGCGTGAAGGATTGGACAAATCAAAGGGTTGCCAAACAGGAAACAACAAATCCGGTGGCGGTTCAAAAGATCCGTGCACTCCTTGTCCCCGACCAGGTGATGCAATAATTTAAACTGTATAAAAGTGATACCAATAATAAAACATTATTTACCACACAGCACCCTCGTTCAAGGATTCAGAGAAGTGGAAGAATATCACGCTGATGGGTGTGCTGCCAATTGTGGCCATACTAACGGTTCTAGTCTTTACCACACATGGCGAGGGAGAGAGGCCCGAGTTTAAGGCCTACCCGCACATGTACCAGCGTACGAAACCATTTTACTGGGGCGATGGCAACCATAGCAGATTCCATAATAGTCATTGGAATGCCCTTCCTCCAGATGGCTATGAGGATGAAATCGATGTGGAAGCCGTTGGCAAAACGCCCGAAACGGCCAAGGAAGAGGAGCAGCGTCTAAAGGAGTTCAGCACTGTGCACAAGGAGTGGACAAAAATGAATAATAACCGGGTGGCTGAAGCCAAGAAAGCGGCGGCTGCAGCTGAGAAAGAGGCCAAGAAGCAGCAAGCACAGGCCGAGAAGGAGCAGAAAAGGCAGCAAGCCGAAGCTGACAAAGAGGCTAAAAAGCAACAGGCCGAGGCTGAAAAGGAGGCTAAGAAGCAACAGGCTGAGGCCGAGAAAGAGGAAAAAAGGATACGCGCCGAATCGGAAAAGGAGCGCAAGCGTCAAGAGGAAGAGGCTAAAAAGGCTGCGAAAGCAAAAGGTTAAAAATGTAGAAAAAATGTTGGAAACCCGGCATGGAAGAGTAATTCCCAAACTAACGTCTCGTAATAAAATTGTGCGAAAATAATCTGAAACCAATAAATCTCGAAATTAGCCGCCAATTTTTGTACTTTCTTTGACAAAAACAGCTTTTATTTTAGAACAAATTCTATTATTTTTATTGCTTGAATGAAGTTTCTTAACGTAAATTGAGAAAATGGAAAGCTAACACTTGGTTATATCCGGGACAATCTTACACTCGGCGAAAGGATCACCGGCCTTTGTTTCCTTCTTGCCGCACGGCGGACACTCGACACAGCAGATGTCGTCCTTTGGCGTTGCCTTCAGCAGATTATTGACATTTTCACCCGGTTCGGGCTTGAGGCGTGTGCCGGAGTCGACACGGGACTGAACCACCTTGCCCTTGGGCTGAGCCTTGGGCAAGGTGTAGGTGGGTCTATCGCCAGTATTCTGCGAGCCCCAATAATCCTCGGGCACGTCCCAAATAATCAGTGAGCCATCCGTGCTGCCAGTGACAAACATCTTACCGCATGGACTATACGCAGCACTAATCACGGACGATGCATGCTCGGATCCAATGCCAACCACATCGCCGCTATTGTAATCCCACAGCTTCACGTGAAGATCGCTGCCAACGCTCACAAAATAGTCACCAGTGGCATTCATGGACAAGCAATTCACTGAGGACTTCTTCGAGGCGATCAGTTCGCGTATCAATGCACCATTGTACACCATCCAGTAGATGATTCTGCCATCGGAGCCACAGGTTAATATCTGGACGCCTGTTGGGAAATACAGGACAGACATAAACTGTGTATTGGCAGTGACCACCTGCTTGCGGGTCATCCGATTGATATCCCAAATGACACAGGAGCCATCTGTGCAAGCGGATATCACTTCAGTGTCGAGAGTATTGATGCACAGCGATGTTATGGGCCCCGAATGATCCTTGAGCACACCGACCAGATCCTGGCGATACGGTTCTATTTTCCAAACACGCACTTGACCCTCAATGCCGCCAGTGACGATGAAGCGTCCAGTCGATGCCACTGCCAAGGCACTGCAGCCTGAAATTGCGATTCAAAATGGATTAACAACAACAAAAAATATTCGCTGAGGGTTTAAAATCCTTTGCACTACATATTAAAGGGTACTCTTCAAGGTAGCAAGTCTTACCCTTATTATGAGCATTGGGAATGGCGTAGATGAGACGCCCGGTGATGGGCGTAAAGGCGCGTATGATGCCATCGTTCCACACCGAGACAATGCTGGTGCCATCGTGTGAGAAGCGAACCGCAGCACAGTTGAAATTGTAGACCATGATGCGCAGCAGCTCCTGCTTGCGTGACGAGGACCAGATGCGAATGCTCTCGTGTCCAGCAGTGGCAAAGACAGCCGCATAATTCCTGGAAGGCAATGAGAATGGCGGAGAATGAAAGGATGGGGAACGAGTCAAAATCATAATCTTGACCTACTTGGGGAATGTAATAAAGTAGACTGCTTTGGAGTGGCAAGTGCGTAACAGCTTCAGCACCCAGCTCTGTATATTAAGCGTATAAATCTCATTGGTGTCCGTGCAGATGTAAAACTTCTCCGGCGTGGAGCGCACAAAGGACGAAATGCGACCCGAAACTCGAGTACTTTTTACCTGAAGAAGGCAAGGGAAGGGGCTGTAAGGAGTCTATATGAGAATTACAATTGAGAAATAGAAATTACCGTGCGCAAGTAGGGCCAGGTGGGTCCCGGGTAATCTCGAAAGCTAATCAGTGGCACATCGGTGCGTTCCTCCACAAGCTGCACCTCGCCATCGCCGGCGCCAATCAAGAGACGACCCTCCTCCAGCACATACAAAGCACGCACTCCATTCACATAGCGATTGCAGTCGCGACCCATTGGCTTCCTCGGATTGTGGGTGCCAAATGCGCCCAGGATGCCACTCGATGAGCCTGGATGTGTCACATTATCCCTGTCACAGCAGTTAAGCGTGATCTTAATAATATCGCCGGTGCCGGTGCCAAGGTAGGCGAACTCATCCTTCTTGTCGATGCGGGCGCAGTAGAACAGTCTCGATTTGCTGGCCAGCTGAACGTCCTGGACATACAGCTTCTTCTGCTCGCGCAGAATGCTCCACAGGCGCAGATGACGATCCCCAGCTGTGACAAAGAAGAATGGATTATTGTGCAGTGGACGCACAGTGAGTGCATTTCCCGAGATGGCGCGAGAGGCGGGCTGGCGACAAATGGGCGAGCTGCAAACAGGAGATTAACAATTGATTCGGATTGGATCGCGCTTCATATTTACAATGTCTGCATATCGAGCACAATCACGGAGCCGTCGTCCTTGCCACCAATGCTGATGACAAAGCGATCCTCGGCTGTAAAGCAAATGGCCTGCACCTTCACCTTGTGCAGATCATGACGACCGATCTCCTTGCGTGTTTCATAGTCCCAGACAATGACGTAGCCACGAAATCCCATATGATTGACCTGACCGGAGGCGATATATTTGCCGCTCTTGCTCACGTCCAGGCAGGAGATGCTATTTGTGTGCCCGGCAACAAATTCTTGTGTGTTCTTCTTCAAATCGGCAATGGCAATCTTATTGCCCAGTGGAAAGATTGCTGCTCCGGTAATGGGATGTTGGCGTACTCCGTTCTCCACCTTGCCATTGATGCCGAATATTGCGCGTGGCTGCAACTGTTTGCATTCCTTCACCGGATTCTCCATCATAAAATATATATATATAATAAATGTTATAGTGTGTTTATTGTACGATTTCACCGGCCAAACTGACAATGTGAAAAGCAACTGCCTATTTGATTGTTTGAAAATTAAGCAACCGTTGCCTGGAAGCCGTTTCCAAACAAGTTGGCAGTGCCGCATCGCTTATATTTTGGAAAAAGAGTGCTACTCTCTCAATATTTGTAACTGGGTGGCAACGCTACTGGACCGGCAAGAGCAAAAACCAATAACAAAAGCAGAAAGAATAATATGCGAAGTAAGAACCCGCATACATAGGCATTAGCACATAAATAGAACATATATAAGTTGCATTCTTGTGCCATTTTTACAGTTATTCGAACAAACGGCTCTCGAGCTAATCAAATAACAGCTCACTTGACCCCAGCAATAACAGCAAAACAACCGACACAACAAGAAGAGACTGAGATTCTGATTATAACTGGAAAATGAGGCAAATTCCAATGAACCCAAAGGAAACATTTTATGTGGTTTTGCTGCTCGCAATTATTGCGCAGTGTAGCAGCTTGAACTTTCAACGAGGACGCCATGTGAATGGATTCCTTGGCGAGCCGAGTAAGGTTTTGAGTCTGCAGCGTTCTCAGGATGTGGAGGAATTGTGGTTCGAGCAGCGATTGGATCACTTTAAGGCAGACAATAGGCAAACTTGGCAGCAGCGTTACTTTATCAACGATCAACATTATCGCAACGACAGCCATGCGCCTGTCTTCCTCATGATTGGCGGCGAAGGGGAGGCGACCAAGAAATGGATGAACGAAGGCGCCTGGATCCACTATGCCGAGCACTTTGGTGCACTCTGCATTCAGCTGGAGCATCGTTTCTATGGCAAGAGTCATCCGACTGGCGATCTCTCCACTAGCAACCTGGCCTATCTCAGCTCGGAGCAGGCACTGGCCGATTTGGCCAACTTTGTGATTGCGATGAAGTCCAAATATAAAATGACGGCAACTCAGAAGTGGATCGCTTTTGGTGGCTCCTATCCGGGCTCGTTGGCTGCCTGGGCGCGCGAGAAGTATCCCAATTTAATCGATGGCGCCATCAGCTCAAGTGGCCCACTGCTGGCCGAGGTCGATTTCCGGCAGTACTTTGAGGTGGTCAAGGCATCGCTGGCCAGCTACAAGCCGGATTGCGTGGAGGCTGTGACGCGCAGCTTTGCCCAGGTCGAGATACTGCTCAAGCACATGATTGGTCAGCGTAATCTCGATGAAAAATTCAAGTATGTCGCCAAATAATAATATAACAACACTAAGCAATAATATTATCAGCCTACATTTTACATTAGATTAGCCATTTTATATATTACATAATTTTAATCACAACTTATGGAAAATAGAATAGGATTTTGTAGCTTGGTTTAAACTAATTGCTGACTCTTATCGCTTAGAACCTGCACGCCCCTAAAAGACTCGATTGAGACTCCATTGGATATGGCAAATCTGTTTGAGAATCTTGCCAGCAACTTTGCCGGCGTTGTGCAATACAACAAGGACAATAGCCCGCATGCCAACATCACCATCGATGAGGTATTAAGCACCCCCTGGGAAGCTGAGCTACTTCAGAATAATCCTCATAATCCTTTCCCTTTGCAGATATGTGATGTGATGCTGAACACACAGCTTGGTCCGCCTGTGACACGATTGGCGGCCGTTAATGATATGCTGCTGAAGCAGTCCAAGTCCAAGTGTCTGGATTACAAGTATGACAAGATGATTGCTGATATGAAGAACGTTTCGTGGGACTCAGAAGTGGCCAAAGGCATGCGTCAATGGACCTATCAAACGTGCAACGAATTTGGCTTCTATCAGACGTCCGATAACAAGTCGGACACGTTTGGGGATCGCTTTGGCGTTGACTTTTTTGTACGTCAATGCGCCGATATCTTCTCTGAGCGCATGGACGGCAATTTCGTTGAGCAGGCTGTGCTGAAGACGAACAAGTTCTATGGAGCTCTGAAGCCGGGCACAACACAAGTGCTTTACGTGCATGGCTCCATTGATCCGTGGCATGCGTTGGGTCTCTATGTCTCGCCAAATGCAAAGACGCCCACCATTTACATTGAAGGTTGGAGTTAAAACAAAAACAACAACAATACTTATGGAACTTAATACCCCATTTGTCAACTTTTCCAGGCACCGCACACTGCGCCAACATGTACGAACCGGTGGATAGCGATCCGGAGCAGCTGAAGGCGGCGCGCAACAAGATACTCAAATTTCTTGCCAAATTGTTGGACGGCTATGCCAGCTTTGCAAGCTTCACATGAAACCAAATACAATCGCAATACAAATGCAGTTGTGCAAACTAAGCGAAATAATCAACAACAATATAAATATATAAATGTGTATCTTGAAATTTAAGATTTATTTGCTTTGTTTGTTGTATCTGGAAACGCTACGCATTTGTGCATTAATATTACTTGTGAGTTGTTTGTGCCTAGTCCTTCTTGGCCTTCTCCATTTTGTCGTGGAACACCTTCCAGTAGTGCTTGAAAGTGGCGTTCTGGAGTATATTCTCGTTGACAAAGCGTATTGTCCAATTGCCGGTCAAGTAGACGATGTCATAGATGAAGGCCACGATGCGAAAGACGAACTTCTCCACCTGCTCCTTGCTGGGCAGACTGGCAGCCACTGCCTGCAGCTGCTTCACGGCGTCGTCCAAGTGTTTATCCGACTCAGTTTTGCCATCGGGTCCAGATTTTATGTCCAACTTTCTCTTCATCGAGTTTAATTTTGGCCTATCAGCTGAATCATCTGCTGCATCCAACTTGACGGGATTTTTCGTAGCCGGCTTGTCGACGTCAGAGTCACTGCCTAAAACTGTAGTCTGCGACTGCGCACAAGAAGATGGATCACTGCCAATGCTCTTCGATGAGGCAATGTTGCCAATGATGCCGCTTGATCCATGGATTTTATTATCGTTGCTAGCAAATCGCACCGAACCAGGCCGCGAGGACGAGTACGAATGGAGTAACTTGCTCTGCGCTATAATGGAGTAATCTTTACCTATTCAAATATTTCAATTGCTTCCACTTACCAACGACCTTGGAGGAAAACAGAAATAGCGGCAGCTGGCCACGAGAGCCTATCGAAATTGCGGAGCGCAGCATTGTGTTTTCAGCAGATCCTCTTCACAGTGTTTCTGAAAGAACAGCTTGAAATACCTGAATGTTGTCCGTAAATATTTAATTTATTGAAGGAATGAATGAAGAAAAAAGAATTCACAACCTACTTCCACAAAAGTTAGACAGCAAGAAAAGTCACTTGTCAATTATTTTGAAACTCACCACACTTGTGGTGACCAGTGTTGCATAACGTAACTAAAGTACAGTTAACACAAAAAGTGCACGTGTTTAGGCTGTTGTATTTCGTCTTTATTTAAGCTATTACTAAAAAATTAGTAAAATTTCTAGTTAAATGTAAAGGGCTTACAAAAATGAGGCCCGCGCTCACTCTCTTGGCAAATTCTACGTGGCGGCGTCGTCAGACAGTTTTACAAAAAAAATTTAAACGTGGCCAAAATGCATTGCGTAAAACGATAAAAATCGGTTATGAGTACACTGATTTTGCGCCTTGCAATTTAGTCACATCAATTGTTATTATGATTAAGCTTAACTAAGCGCAAAGCTAGCTGGCCAAATTTCGTTTGCATTTTACGGCATTCAGAAATCTGGACAGCTATCTTTATCAAGCTCCTGGCGTCAACTTTACACTTGTTAAATTAGCATAAATACAAACGTATTTTAATTAGTTCACTTATAGCAGAGCAGTTTTAACTGTTAACTTAATTAATTGCAGTTAGTTATTTGTTCCTCGACTATTGGCAACAAAATCGGTTTATAATAAGTAGGTTTATCTCAAGAGCTTGTAAAGCATTTTAAATTTCTTAATTTTTTTCCAGCATATACACGTGTATATACATAAAATACAGATTACAAATTTATAAATACATATATATATTTATATATATATATATATATGTTGATATATGTATATATGTGTTTATAGTTAATTAATTATAATGTAATGGAAATGTTTGCGGGTGTTTTTCCTTTTAATACTAAGACGCACTCTTAATCGTATTTAGAAGAGGCCAATTTGTTTCAGATTGTTCTTGATGATGACATCGGTAACCGCATCGAATACAAATTTCACATTGTTTGTATCTGTGGCGCAGGTTAGATGCGTATAGATTTCTTTTTGGTCTTTTCGTTTGTTGAGATTTTCGAATTTCATGCGTATATAATTGGCGGCCTCCTCGAATGTATTCGAACCTAGAAAGTGAAAAATTAATAAACAATGTTAGTATTTATTATTTTACATTATGACTTATTTTACAGTTACCTGTGTATTCCGGAAAACATATCGTTAGGGGAGATCGCTTGATTTTCTCCTCGAACAAATCCTTTTTGTTCAAGAAGAGTATTATGGACGTTTCCACAAACCATTTCGAATTGCATATGGAATCGAAGAGTTTGAGTGATTCAATCATGCGATTCATTTCCTCATCTTCAGCCAAAACCAAGTCGTAGCCTGTGTATAAATGGTAAACAGATTATCAAAATTTAACTTTTAATTGATGTTAATTGAGTCTTACCAGAGAGCGCCACACAGAAAATAATGGCTGTGACGCCTTCAAAGCAGTGGATCCACTTCTTACGCTCCGAGCGCTGACCGCCCACATCAAAAAGTCTGTGGATTAGAAACTTCGATTATGCACTTTAAAAATATTGCAATTTATAAGCACAACTCACTTGAAATGCAACTGTTTGCAGCTGAAATGCGTCTCGATGATGCCTGTGGTCTTGACACGTGTGCGAAGCACATCCTGCTGTGTGGGTATGTAATTGGGTTGCGCAATGCGATCCAGTGAGTTCAGATAGTAACCGGCCGAGTCGTTTAGCTGATATTCGCGAGAGCGTGAAAATGATTGCTGCACACCGGCATCCGACCAGAGTTTCTTCATCAGCAGCACAATCTCCGGCAGCAGGATGTCCTCGTCTGCCGCCGAGGCGTGTGTGAAAAACTGGCGTGCGATTTCTGTTTTGCCCGGATCCGCAAACTCGATCTTTAGCCGGCCCATGGCACGAATGATGACCATCAGGCTCTGTACGGTGTTGCTATAGACGACGCGACGATATTCCTCGCACTCCTCCTGCGAGTAACCCGTCTCGTGTATGATCTTCATCTGTTTGACTATTGTCGATTTGCCGGATTCGCCGGCACCTAGAAGCAGAAAATCAACAATTAGAAATGCTGGAAATTAGCAGCAGCAGCTGCTGCTGTTGTTGGGGGAACAAAAGCGGAAATGAGCTCATCTTGTTGAGGTGACCCCTTCCTCCTCAATCAGCAAACAATTGAATTTGCTATCGGGAAAAGAGAATGTGACTTTTGCTGTTCCGTTTGCGTAAAATGCGCCAATGAATGAATCAATGAATGGAGCAGGGAAGTGATGAAGTGAGGGGCAAGGCAAGCAAGTTGTGCTCTTTTTTTCATTTGCTATTTTTTTCATGAATGAATGAATGGATGCCACAAATTGTTCAATTGTCTTTGGGTTCAAGAGGCCAAAAAGCTCGCGCTCAATTGCGTTGGTCATGTTGGTCATCATATAATGTCGTGAGTAATTGAACTTCTACTATAAAGCTATATATATATATATACAACCATGCCAAGATGACTGCTTTCTATCTATTTAATAACTATAAAATTCCCATTTCTGCATTTGTAAATTATCTCAAATTTTAAAGCATGTTAAGATATGTGATTTTATGACACAAGAAGTGAATTTGTTTTTGAGGAACCCTTCGATGGAAATATACATGTCAATAAGCTTTACCCATAAAATAAAAATAAAATTTTACAAAGATATGTGACTGGAATTGGAATGCATATTCAAGCATTAAATGTCGACATTTATTATAATGGTTTTCTTTATCTCTCTATCGTTCACCGCTGCTGTACTTATTATTTGCCCTTATGCCAAACCCCTGAGGATCATTGAACTCTCTCGAACATTGAACATGCAAAGGCAATAATCTGAAACCGCATAATATTTTTAACATAACTTGTGAGTAAATAAAATGCCGAGCGTTTTATTCAACTGCATGTGTATATATAAATTTACATACATAAAACTTTTAAAATGCCGAAGTAAACAAAAGAATCAGCTGACAACACAACACACAACACACAACACACAACACACAAACGCTCGTCACAATCAGTTCAATAGATAAAAACTGATGTTACGTGCTCTTTTTTGCTAAGCTGCTTCCCCAAACGACTGAAATTAATGTTTTTTTAATTTTTTTTTTATCGTAGACTGAGTTTTTCAGCTGCGGTTTAAGTTTACTTAAGTTATAAAACTTCGAAGTCGGCGAGATTGCAACAGTGGCGCATTAAGCAAACTTTATTTTTTCTTTTCTTTTTGAAAATCTTGGCAACATTCGATGCTGGTTGTTGTTGTTATTGTTGCTACATGTGTTTTTGTGTGTGGTTGCTTGGGTCGATTCCCAGACAGACAGAGAAAGATGCAAGTTGGAGACCGAGACGCAGTTTTTTTTTTCTTTTTCTTTTTTGATTAGGTAATTTCAAGAGCTGAGAGTACTTTCACTTTTGCAGCACTGTAGTGCTTAGTACTACCTCCGATTTTAAACTGCAATATTTCTTACCTTTCTTTGCATATTTTGCTCTTTTTGCAGAGCCAACAATGCGTACTAATTTTGGCATTAAAAAAATAAATCGCTATAAGAAACAACCGTTTACGTATAATGATGGACATTTGGCCAATCTGAATATGAATTGATAGGTAAATATTCGAAGCTTGCCACCGAATAATAAGCCAAAAAGAAACGTGAAAGAAAACCAACAGAGGCGCAAAAAAGGTCAATTTAATAATAATAATAACAACAGCAACAACAACAACGGCAAGAGCAAGAAATAAGCATACAAATCAATGCACCGTTAACTGTGCCATAATATGTGTGAATAAAGAAGAAGACACGGCGAGAAAGAGAGAGCGCCGAGAACGTTTGCGCAGCGGCGAGTACAAAGCGCGAGTTTCATTCCAACAACAACAAGAACAACAGCAAAAGGTTATCATCATCATCGTGATAATCAGCGGTATTCAAATTAACTTCATTAGCACACACATGCACACATTCTGACGCACACACATACACACAGCCTTCATCAATACTTTGGGGCGTGTCAAACATTTCATCAGATGTGCTTTTTTCTAGGATTGCAGTTATACACAGATTCATTGACGATGACTAAAGGCAAAAAGAGAGACAGGAAAAATCAGTTGCTAATCATTCATTGCTTGGCATTTTGTTCATTTTGCACTCCAATGCATGACTAATCAACTTATCGAGCTTTTTGGCGCCGCCTTTCTTTGCGATAAGTAAAGTGAGAACAGAAACGAAACGAATCGAAAAGAAAAGAAATGTGGCAATCACAAGTTTGTTTGTATTTGCCTCGGAATTTCCCATCTGCAGAGTGTGCTCGCATTATTCGATGGGTTTGGAAAATAAATAAATAAACGGAAATATTATCGCTGCATGGCTTCTGTTCGTAGAAATCAAGTTAGCTGCGTTCGCTCAACAGTTTAGTTGAAAATAGCTGTTTAAAAGTGACGCAAAGGTCATTTATTGATAATTTTGATAAGGCGCGACGAATGAATTATAGCCGACAGCCACATAAAGTACATTATAGATGTACATTTATATAAACATACAAATATAAATTCTTAAAATTATTGATTAAGTTTTATTTGTGTTGACAGTTATTGCTTTGGGTTTCTCTCTCACTCACAGTGAGTGTCAAATTTGGTTTACGAGTGTATTGTTTACATACATGTGTATGTGCTTATGTATTTATATATTTGTTTCTTTCTTATACACACATATTTAAATATATATATTGGTGGCTTACTAATGCGCCCAAATAAGTCTAAATTGTGAGCAACCATTTAAATTCACAATTCGTTTGCAAAGTTGTTAGCAGTTAATACACAAATTAAATGACATTTATCTGTTTTTTGAAATATTTCGAATTGGAAATGAGAAAGAAAGCTGAAGAGAAACTGCGATCCCAATGAAAACTGCACTTTCAATTGAATGGCGTGTCAAAGGGTGCCAGAGGGAGAGGGAGAGTGAGTAAAATTGATGTTGAATTAAGTGCCGTAATTTAACTGAAGAGGCTGCTGCAAAAGGGGGCAATGGTCAGAGTCAGACACACAGCAAGTTGCAACAATAGCAAATTTTTATTAAATCTACACAACAAAACGAGGAGCATAATCCAAACACTCAGCTCAGCTCGCCCAGCTGCATTTGATGTGGGGGCCATTTATTTATTGCGCTAATATCATTCACCCCACTTTAAATGTCAGTGTACAAAGCAACAACAGCAACAAAAGACACTCTCAATTAGGCCTGCAAGAGGGAGCGAGAGGGAGATAGCAAGCAATGCGGTTTGAATAATGAGCGTGCGCAGCCGCAGCCACCAACAACTTCCATCACCCAACAACAACAACAACAGGCATAGGCAATACAACAACAATAACAACTACTACGTGCCTGTATGTGTAACTAAATAAATACGAGCGCAAATGTTAGCAACTGGTGCAAGGTGTTTTTTTTTTTTTTTTGTATCCCCCATTACACTGCCCTGCATGGTTGTTGTTCTACTTCTGTTTGATTTAATAAACTGCAGCTGCAATGAAAATTCTATTCCAGGTAAACGCTGGAATTTGGGAAGCTGGAATGAGGAGCTGCTCAAGTGACAGCATAAGCTTTGCAGTGAGAGTAACGTAATTAATTGGAAAAACAAGATTAAATTTATTTTAAATTTAAAATGCAAGTTTGAAAAGATAAGATCGTCAAGCGAGCAGAAGTGAACAACATGCTTCAATACATACAATTGTATGCATGTGTTGCTAAAGATCGAACTGAATTGCGAGAGTTTTCTTGCAGTGCTGATGAGTGTTTCCAGCTGCGAGTGAGTTCATCTCTAGCAGATATCACTTCAACTGTTCACGCCGATGAATGTCGCACCCCGCAGCTCTCCTCTCATTCAACACTCGACAGCCCTCGCTTTGAGTCATACAGCAGTGAGCTTAACGGGGCGCCGCTTCATTAGCAAAATGTAACTACATCTGTATTTATGTGTGTGTGAATTGCTGTTGTTGTTTGCTGGAAAATCCATTGCATTGTTTGCAACATTGAATGGCATGAAAAGTGCACTCAAATATACAGTTTCTTGGCGTGCTCTTCGTTTGTATAGAAATTTAATTGCAGCAGGCCAAAAAAAACAAAAAAAAAAAAACCAAACCAGACGCGTCCAATTTCACTGCAGAGGTCAAAGTTGAAAATGATGGCGTCGCAATGCCTCAATGCACATTTCTCACCCGCTGACAACAACAAGTGCCACTCTCACACACTATATATATATATTTCTAGATCTGTACTTAAAAAAAAAGAACCGCAAGCAGCACAAAACATGTATTCATTTTCAGGCCGATTGATGGCGCTCCACTTTTTGTTGTTTGACTCGCCACCGCCGCCATTTGGTTTCAATTTACTTTCGATTTCTTATCGCAATCGAATTATTATGGACATGTGCATTGCATAATGGCCAAGATGAATCGAAAACCGAGTTTGATTCAATTGGAAAAGAAAAAAAATTCCGGCATGGTTGCAGTTAGTATTTATTGCACTGGAATTGCTAGCTAAATCCATTGGAAAGTCGTGCACAAATTATAATTTAAAAAGGAGCAAGAGAGAGGAAGAGGAAAAGAGAGAGAATTTTGGAACGCACCCAGCAGCAGTAATTTAACCTCGGATGCGGCTCGTTCTCCTTCAGCTCTGAGCGCCCGGTCGATGTTTTTCGAACGTTCGATGGCTTCTTTATCTCGTGCTGTACTCACGGCACAACCCATTTTAACTTCGCTTGCTGTTCTGCTTGTTGTTGACCAACTTGTGATTTTTTGTTGTTTTTGGCGATATTTGCGCCTGTGGTTAATTAATTTTCACTCGCTTTTTCGTTGCTTTTAATTATGGCGGTGCAGATTTTTTTGTATTGCGTCTGCGCGTCGTCTGTACACTTTTTTCACTTTTTTCTTTCGTGTGTTGCTTCTCCTCCTCCTTTCTCACACACACATACACACGCACACACACACGCGCACTCTGAGTTTTGAGCCGACGCAAACGTAGCGGCTCGTTTTTTTTTTGCAAGTTCCAAAAGCACTCGCGGCGATCCTATTGAAATATATATTTTGTTAATTTTCTAACGCGCTAATGTCTGGCGGCAAATGCGAAAATAATTTCTATTCGTTAAATTACAGTTGCCGTTGGGGGAGAGCGTGAATCACTTTTTGGCTGCTGCTGCCGTTCTCACTCTGATACTAAAAAAAACACACACTAATAACTCGCATAGCATGGTCACACTGCATCAGCGATCAGCGCTTGTCGGTGTTGGTAAACGGCTAAATCTGCACGTTTTACAGCACTGCTTAGCTGGGCAACTCTGACGTCATCGAGATCTTTCGGACCGAAGCCATACTGTTGTGTGAGCCTTACATTTTGCTGACTGATATGAAATCCGCATTTGAAATATTTTCAAAAGCAGCAGAAAATAAATATGAATTTAGTTATTACTGACATAATTCAATAAAGTTTCTATATTTTTTTTGAAAAGGCTGATATATTTTGTACAAAAATTGCAGATCAAAACAGGCTGTGTCGTTTTCAAAGAATGTATCAACATTTCAATATCAAAAATTTGCCCTTTGCCATGGATATGTTTATTGAAATAACGGTTTAAGTATAAACAAACAAAAGACAAACACACAAAATTCTCTGCGGTTCGGAAGTGCACGGCATTTGCTCAATATGTGCACAAGCCGACAAAATAAAGTTCTCAGAGGCAGACACACATACAAACATACATTTATATAAAATTTACACACACACGCATAAATAACATTTGCTTTCGCCCTTTGGGACAATGCTGTTATGCGTATGAGCATTCCAGTCGACTTCGGCAGGCTTCCAAGTCTGTGAGGTGCAGCAGCTTTCCTCAACTGGAAAAAGCACTGCAACTGAGTTTGGGGTCGCAGTGCAAAAGTTGCCATGCGTCGACGTCACCGTCGTCGTTGCTGAGGACGTCACATGTTAAACTGGTGGCGTGGAAGGCCATCAACGGGTCATGATTTACACATGTTTACACGAAGAAGGAGAAGGGCGACAACTGGGAAAGGGGGGGTGGAATGACTTTGGATGAATGAATGATTGCAGCATTTGCTGCAATGTTGGTGTTGTAATTTATCGTAAAAATTTAAAACAGCAGCAGCTAGAGATATATGGATTTATGCGGTTGCGGGGAAGCGAGTGCGGAGAGGCAAGGCGAAGAGAGCGCTTTGGGTGGTCCAATTGCCTGGTGCAATGTCGGCGCATGCAAAGCAGCGCATGCCGTCTTCCTCTTTCTCCTGTCGGCTGCTGCTGCTGCTGCTTCCATCATTCTCATTGCTGTCCGTTCGCTCGCTCGTTCGTTCGTTGTTGTTGTTCTTCGTTGAATTTTAAACCGTTTGCTGATGCCAACAAATTTGACGAACGTCGACGTTGGCGTCGGCCAAACTTCAATCGGCGTTGCGCACAAAAACAAAAACCAAAGCAAACAAAACCAGCAAGCAACAACAACAACAACAACAATAAAAGGACGCCAAGGCCTTGAAATAGATATGTGTGTATTTGTACTAGTTCAATCCCACACACCTACACACACACACACCCACACACGCACACACTCGGCTGCAGTTTAGCACATGTGTTGCCAGATTGCCTTGGGCAAACTCAAGATTAAGATTAATTTCGTCGATAATTCGAAACAAAAAATGGGAAGAAAAAACAAAAATACAGCATCAGTTTTGAAAAGTTTGCGCGTTGGCTTTTTAAATGCGTTGAAAGGTTGAGCAGAACACGGGTCGGCTGTTAATCGGGCATATATATATATGCATATGCATATATATCTATGTATCTATATATATATATATATATAGAGCAGCAGCAGCAGCTCCACACTCAACTCAAGTCGGGAGACTTTAGACACTCCATTGATGGATGCTCGATCGGCTGTCGATCGTCGACTGCGTCAATTGCTCGATTTTCGATTCGATTTTCGGCACTCTTCAAAGCTGTCAATGAGCAAGTCAATGGGCTGACAACCAGCCAAAATAGCCATGTAACCAAAATCTGTGCAGCTTTTAAGGGTTAAAGATCCAATCCATCTGTAGCAAGACTTAAGAAATGCTTATCCGAAAATAAGTAAGAATTTGATGTGTTTCTCTAATTTTCAATTCATTTAATAGTATTTCTGATAGGAAAATACCTATAATTATTATATATAAAATAATTAAAAATTAATTCCAAACAAACTTCATTTTGCAAATCTGTTTAAGCATTGATAAAACTATGCAATTAAAGATGCTTAATCAAGATCCAAAAGTTGTTGCAGTGGCACGTTTGGAATGATCACCTTTATTTATAAACATTGTCAAGCGATTATTGTAAACATCGATTTTGTTAATTTGCCCGTTGCAATTGAAATACTTGCATCTACATAAATTCAAGCCGAAGGCAAAATGAGGGCGCAAAATCGTAAAAACTAGAAATATGTACAAGTATTTAACTAAAATTAGCAGCATTCAATTTGTTTACATGGAAAAAGTAATAATTACCCAAAATGCGGAGAGCAAAAGACAAAAATGTGCTGTGCACACAAATACACATAAACATATATAAAAGACCGATCGATGAGGAGGAGGAAAAGACTGGAAAATGAGGGGGGGAGGGAAAGAAAAGAGTATTCCGACTATTGAGTCGAATATTGAAGCAGAAGCAGTCGGCACAAGTGCGACCCGTGTCTAGAGATCTTTGTTTTTTGTTTACATGTAGGAATGGGGAAAACCAATTCGTATCTATGACCGACCATACGGCTGCAACCTGCCCGGGAACGGGTGCGGATCGAATCCGAACGGATCAGCAGGAAACAAATTTCAGTGCCAGTGCAATTGAATTGCCATAAAAACTGATTCTGTCGGGGGGGGGGGCAGGGCCGGGTGTGAAATTTATGAATTCCCGTTTGCTGCTGCTGCTTTTGGTAGAATATTATTTTTGTCATGGTTTCGTGAGATCAGAGATTCGAGATTATCTCGAGGTTATATCGTTAAGCACCTGCCGGCTGATGCAATGCAGTTTTTTTGTTCCAACGAAAAATGCATTCATAACTCAAAAATGGTTCTCTTTTCGTTTGCCGATAGTTTTCTAAATCAAATTCGATATACGAATATATATTTGAGCATCAACAACAGCGCCGCCATCATAAAATGTCCATGGAAATTTACAGTTAGTCCGTACGTTGTCGGTTTAAACTTTTATCACTCTTTATGGAATTTTTTTTTTCTTTTTTTTTTTTTTTTTGTTACCTCCCTGCTGCTGCTGGCCAGCTATTTTTGCGCCGATTTTACTTGTTGCTTTATGGCTTTATAATGTCTGCTGAGCGTTTCGCTTTTATGATCTCAGTGTGTGCTCAGCCGAGCAGTAAACCCAAAACTGATTCATCTTGCTTCCACTATTGGATTTTTTGTGATCCGTTATATGAACTAGTTTTAGTAAAAGATGGCGCCAGTCGTCAACCAGTTCATTAAATAGCAATGCAAACACTAATTTTCGTCTTTCCAATCAGCATTTCAATGGTGATTTCACTATTTAACTTTGCCGCCTTTCCCATCTTTGCCATCTTTGCCACCCTGGCCGTCCTTGCAACGTGGACCCGTTTTTTCATGTTCTAAAAAAGATGTCGTTACTACAGTTGAAGTTAATAAAGTGATGTGGAAATTATACTGTCAGAGCACTGGGGCTTCTTAGAGTCCTGTGCGCCTTTGTTTCCGCCCTGATTGTGCTTTCCGCATTGATTGTTCTGTGCACATTGACCTTGTTTGGCACATTGGTTTTGCTTTCCACAGGGATCTCTCTTTGGGCATTTGTTTTGCTTTCCACATGAATCTTTCTTTGGACACTTGTTTTGCTGTCCGCATGGATCTTTGATATCACAAGGATCCATAACAGGACAAGGATCTTGATTAGCGCAAGGATCTTGATTAGCGCAAGGATCTTGATTAGCACAATTATCTTGATTAGCGCAAGGATCTTTATTAGGACATTGATTTTTGTTATCGCCGCATCCACTGCCTGGTCGACGAGAGTGTAACAAATGCTCTGTAAATTTAAAAACCGAAATATTCATCAAACGATGCATTTTTAATTAAAAATGTTAAAGAAAAACAAAAAATTTGATGTGTTTTTTATTGGAACTGAATGTTTTTTGACTGACTGCTGACTTCCGAGTCTGAGTGACAGCTCTGAAATCATTGCTTACTGAGTTCCAAAACAGAAAATGAATTTAATTAATGATAACCAACCCGTGTCTTTAAGGAGCTCAATTTATAGCTTAAGTCAAGCGACTAATTTCCCAACTGACACATTTCAAGCTAATTGTTTTGTGGCTGGGATTTGGTTGTATGAAATGTTGGTGTTGAGTTTCACTTGCATGCAAGTTGCCCCGACTCGGAGCCGGCTACCGGATCTCAAGTGCCCCGACCACACATCGGCCTCGATTCTCGTTCTGTTGTGGCAAACGGATACCCAAGATCGAGTCCGAGCATCAAGTGGACTGGAGAACCACAGAACTCGACAATGTCTCTCGGCGACGCCATGTCAAAATATTTGTCAGCGCCTCGATTTACGGCGGGGTAATTAGACAAATGCTGCTGCGTCAGGATGTCGCCTGCGATTAACCCAAATTTACAAATTCTGCCCGGACTGGGACTCCCTGCAAGCCACTTGAACAGATTGCCACAGTTTGTAAGCGAAAACGATGCATTGGCATTTGTGATTTGGAGCTGGGCAACGATTGATGATCGCCTGACGATCGATTTTCAGTTTGCTCTTGACACATTTTTCAAAATAAATTCAACTCTTTTCTTGTTTTTGTTTTTTCTTTTCCAGCATTGAACTGTCAAAAAATTGCTCGTGATTTCAATTTGTTCAGTTATTTGCGATTCGCAGGTGCGCAATGCGCCACAAGGCCAAAAAGCACAGTTTGAGTCAAATCTACAAAAGACAAGAACAAAGCGACAAGAACAACAACAACAACAGCAACATTTTACCAAGAAGCAATGACGACAATACGCGTTGATTGAAACGAAACAGATGCCACAAGTCCGAAGAATATTGAAGAAGATCGAAGAAGATTGGCTGCACGCAGGAGAAGGAATCGCAGCAATGGATGGCCGTGCCACATGGCACATTGGTGGAGCGTACACAGTGTACCCAGTGTCAGTGTACAGTGTGCAACGCAATGGAATTTCGGCATTTATCACATAATCAGCACAATGGGTTTCTGTGTGTGCTTTTCTGCTCTTCCCATTTTCCAAAAGATTAATTACTGCCTGCGTTGCAAAATTCGTAACTTGAATCGATGAAAAGCAAATTGTTGTTTCTTTTCTTCTTTTTTCTGTTTCCTGTTCCTCTTTCCTGCTGCCTCGCTGCGACTGCCCCGCCTACCATTCACCTGAGTGAGTCAACGGTTTCTTAAGTACCGGCAATTAAACGAAAAGCTAAACAATCGCCCAGCCAAGTGGCAAGTAAAAATGGCTTTCGACCCATCGACAAACCGTTTGTCGGTTCGTCGTTCGTTCACTCTGCTGCTGGCTGGCCAACGTTAAAAGTATTTTTTCTTCAATTCTTTCTTTTTTTTCTCTTAATTTCTGTTAAATTTTTGGCGCAATTATTGCGCACCAAATGGATCGCAAGTCTATAAATTGTTCAATTTTATTGCGCCAGCTTCGACAGCTGAATGGCGCACAGCAAACCGGTCCGTTCGGTGTGGGCTTCCCGTTGTGCCTCTGTAAGTGTGTGTGTGTGTGTGTGTGTGTGTGGGTGTAGGTGTGTGTGTGTTTGCTGGAGCTTTTATTATATGCCACAGTTTGCATAGTAGTTTGGCAATGGCATCCAGATCGCAACTGGCAACTGGCAACTGGCAGCTGGCAGCCCAGGCAAACACGTCGTTCTTGGCCATCTTGCGCAAAACTCAGTCAGCGGCCATTTTGGGAAAACTTGTAATCGTGAGGCAAAAGGTGTTTATGGCCAAGTGTGGCAACATTCACAGCAGCAAATACCAGTTTGTTGCCGCCACACTGACGACTGCCAACTTCACTCTTTGACTTTTACGACGATTTGGTAATTCTGTAATTGGACACATTCTTTGCAACTATTAATTTTGAATACGTTTCAGATTAAGGAAACATTCTTGATTGCAGCTCCGTTAACAATTTCATAATTTCTCGAACGTATTCTTTATTGAAAAATATTTTTATGTATAAGATTAAGTAAAGATAATAGAGAAATTACTTTGAAGTCTTTGGATTAAGGCAACTAACAAATCTTTATTGATTTTCATGTATATCTGCACAGGCATTGTTATTGAACAACATCTTTTATATATTATTCATTATTTTACTAATTTAATGGCCATTAAATCGTGACAAATACTTTTTGTTTATACTAAATAGACTTGTCACTTTAACTTGGCTGCCAACCAAATGTATCCAAACAGAATCAAATAAACGTTTATTGCACTTAACAGCTAAATATTTTATAAACACAATTGAAGACGTGGGAAAAAGCATAAGCAAAGCTGCAGAGAATTCTTTGATTTAAAAAAGTATATGCAGATTGTTTGTGTTATTAATAACGCTTTTTGTTTGCATTTACTCAAAATGTGCTCCATAAGACTTTTACCACAACACGTGATTCAAGCGGGGCCATAAACAAAACCGATGAGTTTGCTGATTAAGATATAGAAGCCATAACAATAGAAAAACTAATGGTTAGATCAGATCATCAAGAAATTGCACAGCAAAAATCTAAATATTTAAACAAATATCTAAATCAGGAGAGAGCGAGAGAGAGCGAGAGAGAGCGAGAGAGAGCGAGAGAGAGAGAGAGGGAGGGAGAGAGTGCGAAAATGTTAACTGAAGACGGCCTCATTTTCCCCTCAAAAGCTCGTTTGTAAATATTTTGAATTTTTGAACTATTTGATTATTTATTGTCCGGCAGATCAACAGTGTATTAAACGCCTGTGTTGCATGGCAAAGAGGTTTTTTTGGCCTGGGGCATGGTGCGGGGGCAGGTGTTAGGGCATTTCCCAAAGAAGCTGCAATTGTTTGCTTGCTGCCTGTTGCTGTAGGTCAGTGTGCAAAAACAAATGCGGCACAACAGCTCCAACTTGTATACAACTCGGCAAGCAGGGAAATCTTGTGTTTAGAAGAGTCTGTTTAATTGTTAAATGTTTATTAAACTACTACGGCACGAGGCAACTTTAAACAATGCTGGCCATGGCCGGCATTTGGTATTGTTTGGTATTCTTTTGCATTTACTTGGACAGAGAAAGAGCATCAGAGCGAGACAGAGCGTGAGACAAAGGGAGAGAGAGAGAGAGTAGGAAGGAATCAATGGAATCGCCTGCTTTGTGTACTACAACTCAACTTGTTTGCTGCGGCGGACGCGTCGTATACATAATTTTGTTTACAAACGTCCATAATAGTAAACAATTTGGCCATTTAATAACATTAACATTAAATTAAAAGCAAAACAAACGCCGTACAAGAAGTCCATACCAACAACAACACCCAGATAGAGAGAGAGAGAGACAGAGAGAGAGAGAGAGAGAGAGAGAGAGAGATAGAGAGAGAGATGTATTGTATATGCTTATCTTTATTATGATTATTTGAACTTGAAAAACTGAATGATGATGACGAGTTTTGTTTGGGAATTCCCTCGACGTGTTTTGTTTTACATTTTTTTGTTTTTATTTTGTATGTTATAGACGTGTATTAAGGAATAGCGAGAGAAAGAGAGAGAGAGATAGAGAGAGAGAGGAAATGCAGTTGCAATCGAATTGCGACCACACAAAGTCTTGTTGGAAATGCTGGCGGAACTGTTGACCCAGTTTATGTGACGCACATGGATGTGGCAGGAGGCACTGTTTGGACTTTAGAGGCTATAAATACAAGGTGCGATGTCATGTCAAAGAAATTTTGGCTCAGATGTGAGCAGCCAATTGGGGTGGGGGCCAAAGATTTCGCTTCCATAATTGATTCTGCGAAATAAACGTTTCGCGAAGCAAAAAAAAAAAACCAAAATGTTTTTCCATGAAAGGCGACAGAAAAGTATTCAAATAGTTGCGTAGCCAATAATTTATTTATACAAACAAATGCTTCTTCAGCACAAATAACATTGATCAATAATACGATTATGGACTGAGAATGAGTAATTTTCAACTATTTCTCTTCGAGTTTTACACTGCAGCTCTTGGCCCAATGTCATTTATTACCCATAAGATTTCTTCTTAGAACTCACCCACACCTGGTCAATTAATTAGGCGCCTGTCTTAAACTGTGGCCAGCCAAGGGTGAATCGCATTGTGTTTTCGCTTTTATGTCTGTATGGGAAGCCTGTTTAATTTATTCCTCACCCGCAATAATAAATTCTGGATATGCACAAAAACGAAAACACAGCACGCAACAAGAAGTAATAATAATCAAAAGTAAAAATAATTTATTGCCAGTCCGCAGGAAAATAGCTAAAGACTTTAACATATATAAATTGATATATATATACATATATATATATGTATATATATAAGTATGTACATAGGAATATATATGCATATGTATTCCTTTTGGTACAGCCACAGATTACCCCAAAAATTTAAATGCTGTGCTGAAAAATGTTCCACAATTGCCCAATTTGTTGTCGCTGTTGTTGTTGCTGTTGTTGTCGCTGTTGTTGTTGTTGTTGTTGCTGTTGTTGTTGCTGTTGTGTGGTTATTGTCTGTGGATTCCACGAAATTCTCAGAAAATGGCGAGTGTTTCGTTAAAATTGTCTGCTTGTGATATATTTGCAAAACGAAATTAAAATATCTTTCAGGCCGCACAAAAGTCAAATAAAAAAAAAAGCTATCTAAGAAAAAGTTGTTGCTTTTGCTGTTTGGTGTTGCTGATGTTGGTGCTGCCACTGGCAGCAGCAGCGCCAATCGTGCCTGACGCGTTCGACAAATAGAATTCGTTTAATGTAAACAAAACTCCGCCTCCGTGTGTCTCTCATGCGTGTGTGTTATGTGTTAGTGTGTGTGTGTCGGTTTGGGGATTGAAACGTTGTCCGATCTCTTGCCACCAAAAAAGATCCAAAAAAGATGCGTTTTGGAGAGAGAAGAGACGGGCGAGCAAGCGAGAGAGAGAGAGAGAGAAAGAGAGTGAGCGGCCTCGTCGCGCCATCGTCGTCACGGTCGCGAGTCGGCGTAGTGCTGACAGCAATGGCGGCACTCAGGGAGCCGTAGCAGCCGTACAGCGACCGCGACAGAGACAGAGACCCAGGTTCGGACCCGGGGCCCGATCCATAGAACGACTAAATCAATTAACAGCTCGTTTCGAATGCCGCCGCCAACAAGCAGCAGCAACAATAGCAGCAGCAGCGGCAGCACCAGCAGCAGCAACAAGAGCAGCGCAATTGCCTTTCCATGAATGCTAAATCTTAATTCATTCGCAGTAAAATGGGTTTTGGGTTCTGGGTGCTTCGACTATTTATTAACTGTTGATGTTGACTGCGCAAGGAGACAGCAGACCAACTTGCTCAGCGGGGGTTGACTGCTAATGATGCATCTCATTGCGTTGACTGCTCCTTCACTTTGTCGTTGTTATTCCTCTCAATGTTATTTGTGGGCATATTTGAGAATTTTTTTTAATAAATAAATAATAAAATAAAGCGAACCCTTTTCTAGTTTTCAAGTTTCTTATTAAGTGCGCTTCCAGGTAAATTCAGCTAGTTATGTATTTAAATAAAAAAAAGAAACTTTTCAATTGGATCGTTAGTAATTTTAAACTGCTGCATTTCTCGGATTTCTGCAGTTCTGAAAACTCCTCCCTCTGCTTGTCTCCACATATTTTGCATGCCATTGCCTAGTTTAGTTTAGATTCCAATTGCACATCCCATGTAAAAATTCCGTTAATTCGCATGAAAGAACCAAAGAGGAAGCGAGATCAAGAGAGAGGAGAGAGCGAGTAGCGAGATGAGCGAGCCAAGCAAAGCCAAGCCAATTAGCTGCGAGTCAAATTGGAAATGGGAGAACGGGAGAGAGCGCAAATGAGCATAAGAATGAGAGCGAGACTGAGAGCAAGACTGAGAGCGAGAGTGAAGCGCATTTGCGTAAGGCGTAGGCGAGTCGAAACTAAAAAAAAGAACGCGCACAGCTCAAGAGAATCGGAGCATTGCATCGGATGAGACCGTTGCTGAAATCGCAGACAGTTTACAGTTCAACTAGAATAGCCAAGCCGCACGGTTCTAACAAATATCGCAACGGATAAAAAGAAAAAAAAACAAACAAAAAACAGATCATTGAAAAGGCGTCAAATAGGAAAATACAACAAAACCTCAGCGAATAATAATGATTAAAAGTGAAGAAATTGTAACTGATTTGAATAGCCGCACAATGGGCGTCGATCAGTTGGGTGGCTTTGCTTTGAGTGCCTCCGGACAGTATCATCCAACGCACCACCATCCCCATCATCATCTGACGACGCAGCACACGCATCCACATCCACATCCACACACGCACACCCACACCACACACCCACATCCACACACGTTTACTCACCACAGCACCTCGCATTTGTATCGCACTGGAAATTCACTGCCCGCTGGCAATTTTCAATTGATGGGCGGTGATTCCCCCACTGAGTTGGCGGATGAGAAGCCCAACATTGGCTACATCGAACGCAAATATTATGCGTCGGGCAATGTGACGCCCACCAGCACCTCAGCTACGACGAGCAGCACCACACATCATTATGGATTGAGTGCTCTGCCCAGCATGGGAACACCGCCGGCATCCTCGAGTCCCATACCACCATATGGGGTACTCTTGTCCACCCATTCCGTCGGATCGGTGTCGCCCAATTCCAGCTCCAAGACGCCAACCGATCAGGAGATGTATGTCAGCTCGCCGGTGGTGAAGCCACTGCAACTACAGCCCATGAATCATCAGTATGCGTCCACAATCAAATACTGCTCAAACAATACCATTCTCAGTGCCAATGATTACCATCAGCTGGCCATCCACGATGCTGAGCTGCAACAACAACAACAACAGCATCAGCAGCAACAACAACAATCACAGCAGCAGCAGCAGCAGCAAAATTCTCCCAGCTATCTTCCTCGGATGTCCGCCTCTCCCACGCAGGTTATATCAAATGCCCATGGCCATCTGAACTACTCGAGTGCCAGCTCCTCGCCAGCCAAATCAGAGCCGATGCCAACAAATGAGAGTCCCAAGGCGGTGAGTGTTGCCAGTGCACAGGATAATAGCACGCAGGATACGACCAAAAAATCGGGCACTCGTCGTCCCGAGAAGCCAGCGTTGAGCTACATCAACATGATCGGACATGCCATCAAGGAGTCACCCAGTGGCAAACTGACGCTCAGCGAGATCTATGCATATCTCCAAAAGAGGTGGGTACTTAATGAAAACGAGCTCAACTGATTCTGATTGAATTTCTGTGTTGTAAAATACAATCGGAACAATTGCATAAGGCACTTGAGCTGCGGGCTTTGAATGTTGGATATCAAGTTTCAGTTTTAGTGACCATATGTTGAGCCCAAGAGCTTGAAATGCTCTTCAAATTGGTTAAATCAGTAGACGGCTATATAGAAAGTACTCACTTTGAGGAAACTCAATTTTTAAAATCTATCAGGATTGGTTGATACCCAAAGAAATAATTAGTTCTGTAAATTCTTCATATTTCTAGAAAATGAATAATTTGCCAATTTTATGGCATAGTTTTAAGAAAAATTTCAAGATTTCTCAATGCTGCAGTACTTGGAAATGTCTCAGATTTCTGCTCCCAAATTATTTGAGATTCTTAATTTACCTAATTTTTAAGGCATAGTTTTTGAAGCAATAGTTGTACAAAAATTCGCTTAACTTCAATCTTTTTTATGAGTAAATGTAGACTCAGTTTGTCTAGGTTGTTAGCCCCTAAAGGTGGACTTGTCGTTGCACCAATCGGCAATTGCATTCCCAAGCGCCGAAACAAGCGTCTCCAGCTCAAGTCAAGCTCAAGTGTCGGGCTGGGAACGATTACCGACATCGACACCACCCCCAGCCAACAAACACCGGACAAAAGCAACAACAGATACTGAAGAGGCAGGCGGCAACTCATGTGTCGCCCAAAGGTTTCATTTACTTGCCTCCGATTTTATTTAGTCAACAAAATATGAATCGAATCGAGGCAGGCGCATCCTTTTGATTGCTCATATTTCTCTGCGCTTGGCACTTTATGTGTTTGGATATTGGCGACATTCGCGTCGGCCAATCAGACAATGATAGGGACGGGAAGGGGTAGCAGACGGGACAGGGGAAATTAGGGGGGGGGGGGGGGTTGCAAATGCGTGAGAGAATTTCGAGCTGATGTCGATTTATTTGTTTGTTTGTTGCCAAGTCTGCGGTGTCCAAAAATTTTTAATTGATTTTCTGTGTCCGACACTCAAAGCTCATTAGAATGAATGAGTGAATGAATGTGTGAATGTGAATGTGAGTGTGGATTTTGGTTATTGGGCACTCAGCTGAAAATCAAATAAATAAACTTGCATTATTTCTGCCGGCTTGCAGCTATGAATTCTTTCGCGGACCCTATGTGGGCTGGAAGAACTCGGTGCGACACAATCTCAGCCTGAACGAGTGCTTCAAGAAGCTGCCCAAGGGCATGGGCGTCGGCAAGCCGGGCAAGGGCAATTTCTGGACCATCGATGAGAGCTCGGCCCATCTCTTCGAGGACGAGGGCAGTCTGCGACGTCGTCCACGCGGCTATCGCTCCAAGATCAAAGTCAAAACATATGCCGTCAGCGCGAATGGTTTCTACAGCGGCAGCTATGGCGATGCGGGCATGGTAAGCACGCATCCTTTCCACTATCCAGATGTCTTTTCTGATGTTTAAATCCTTGCAGGACAATGCCAATTTCTATGCGGCGCCTGCATATGCCAGCTATGATTATGGCGCCGCTGCTGGTGCAGGTTCTTCGGCGGCTCAGGGTTTCAGTGATGCGTGGAATGTGCATGCGGCGCACAGTGGCTCACCGGCAGTGGGGGTTGCCACACTGCCGCAGTACTCCAACATAACCTGCCTGACGACGGTGGGCAACAATCATCTGAACGGCTCTGCCACGCCCCCGTTGGCCCACTCCGCCCTGGGCTCCTCCAGTTCGCCGGTGGCGGCGCTTCAAAGTGATTATGCACCAGCCGCCAGTCTCGTGGCCGCCGGCTATTCCTATGCAACAAGTGGCAACGGCTTGGATAATGGTAAGTGCCCCAGTCCCAGTCCGCCTGGGTGTCCATGTCAATCACACACATATAATTGCCTCAAACAGTGTTGCCAATTTAGCTTCTTTTCCTTACTCATTTCTGGCTTGTTTTAAAGTGCAATTGTGGGAAACGTTTTAGAGCCAGAATTTCTACACTGAAAAGAAAAAGGATATATTGAAATTGAGCAAATGCATAAACCAGCATCCCTAATCCCAAAATGTATATTTATTCCTGTTTAGTTTCTATCTTTTCGCTTTATATTTGCTTAAATGGTAAAGGAATGCATATTTTTCAATTTATAAAAAATAATATAACCAAAGAAAAATATTGCAGCTTGAAATGAATACTCAAATTAGCTGTTTTTCAATAGGCCAAAAATTAGCTTGTTTTATTGTCAACACTGAGGCTGACTGAGTTCATTCCGTGTGTGTGTGTGTGTGTGTGTGTGTGTGTGTGTGGGTTGTGCGAGAATCATGTTGATCTTGGATTACCACCGCATAGCAACACATGCTGTTGCTGGCTGTCCGTTTGTCTGTCTGTCGTCTATTTTATTACTGCCGCTGTGAGTTTTAACGCCGTATCATAAAAAAACAGAATACGCATTTTAATCGAGTGCTGTTTGTGCTCCTGTTTTCCTTTCCCGTTTCAGGTCTGCGCTCCATGTCGCTGCAGCAACTGCCCGCTTTGTCCTCCATACAGACGGGGCAGTCGCAGTCGCAGCATCTTCACCATCATCATCACCATCATCTGCAGCAGCAGCATCCGCAGCATCAGCACCAACAGCAGCATCAGCAGCATCATGGAAGCATGACGCCGCCGCCATCGCAGACGGGCAACCTGGCCGTGGATCGTTCGCCCATCGATTTGAAACCGGTTTACCTGCGGCCGATGACTCCGCCCCCGACGTCGGTGAACGGCGAATACTATGAGACAATCAAATACTAAATAATTAGTTAGTAGCAGTAATTAGCTAGAGTTACTCCTTCATTTTACATTATTACCTCAAAGGATAATCAATTTTAATGCTAGCTCCTAAGTAGTTGCAGACAAAAATTAGTTGCTTAGTACGTAAAAAGAATGGAATTATTATCGAATAAATACCAAATATAAATATATTTAATTAGCAAGTATTTGTAAAGCAAATAGTCAAGAATTATTTGTGATCAACTGTTTAAATTTAAATAAACATTGCTCAAATTGCATAGGCATAAAAAACAGCTTACACCCAATAATTATGATCTTTTTTAATTATACAGGATATATACGAAATAATTAAAAAAATGAACGGCATCTTTATTAAAATCTTGATTTCGTATTCATTTCACATACGAGGTGTATATTATTGTGACTTGACACATTTGAAAAATGCGCGCAGCTCATTTGAGTATGAGTCGCAAATTTGCGCGCAGCCAACTTCATGTGACCACAAAACATGCGTTGTGTGAAGTTGGCTGCGCTGCGCGAAATTGTGACTGGCAAGAAGTAAACAGCGCGTACAAAGCAGTGTACTGCCCACAACAACACTGCTTTAGGACAAGACGTTATTTTCATTTGAATTTAAAATTTATTTTCAGCAGTCTGGCAACACTGGATGTTGTAGCTGAAAGTAAATAAAATGGTAAACATGATGTAAAAACTTTTATGGCAGATGTATTTAAAATACTGGTATTTTTTCCTATAAATATATGCATATATACATATGTATAGGCGTATTCTGTGAAGAAATTTGTGCTTTGTAAATTTCTTGTAAGCAACTTACAAAAAATCTTTTATTAGGCGATTCAATTGAGAATTTTAATTCAGAATTTTGAAATTAAGATGTAAATTTATAAGTCCAACTAACCGTATCGTTCAAATGAATATAAATGATGCATTTACCGTACACTACAAAAAGCAAACTCAAAAAGATCAAGGGATAACAATTTTGGGCACTGCTGTTAATACAAATCTAATTTAGAGGCAACAGCCCCGCACACATTGTTGAAGGGATTAGCAATCCAATTATTCAGTTAATTGTCTCACCTTTATGGGCAAATTAAAATCTCGTCCAGAGTCAAATAGAACACTCCGTCCAAAGCTGCTGACCATTGTGTGAGAGCTGAGCGAGCAGCGGGCAGAAATCGCATCAAGAAGTCGTCGCCAGTGATAATTATCAGTCAGTCAGCCAAGAAGGGAAGATGGCAACCGGGGATGAGAAGAGGTCACACAAGCCATGATTCTCGGACAACGAAGACAACTCAATCCTTGGACAAAAACCGTAAAATAAACACAGAACGAGAGAAAGAGAGAGAAAGAGAGAGAGAGAGAGAGAGAGAGAGAAAGAGGGAGGGAGACGAGGTAACTTTCGAGTGAAGAAAAATTGTACAGTCAAAGGATAATCGGGATTAAATCTTCTTGAAAAGTTAATGTTTACATACGCACCTACCGTTGACGATGCGCCGATGACAACAGCAAAAGGCAAAAGCAGCAGCAGCAACAAAAAAAAAAGATGCAAAAATTATGAAAATATTGTCACAAGTGCACAGGCTGCAGCAGCAGCAGCAACAGGACGGTAGAGGCAGAGGCAGTGGCAGTGGCAGTGGCAGGACAATTGCAGTCGGCAATCAAAACATGCAATTGTCCTTTTCATTCCGTTGCGAATCGAACCGAGAGCTGACGGGCCGAGTCCGTCGTAAGAGGATTTGTGCGTCAAATAAACAGACGAACACAGGACCACAAACGAATCCTGGCCAGCACAAAATCCATCAAAATCGAAGATGCAGCAGCAGCAGCAGCCACAGCAACCAGCCTGCATAAATAAATAAATAAAATGATTTGAACATTTTTATTTTTGGCAAAAAAAAAAAAACAATCCATTTAAAGGAGAAAACGTTCATTTTTCTTTGCGTTAAAATAAACATTTTTTTAAAAATGTACGCTCGACCAGAGAGTTTTTATTTATTTTAAATTTATGCAAAATTAAAAATGCTTTTTCGCAAGGATTTTCAACTGATGAATGATGAATGTTTTCACAGGCTGCGCACAGCAAATCGCCAGGAAACGCAGAGACCTGTTTACGATCAAAAATAGTCCTTTACAGCAAATGATTTTGACATTTTATGGGGAATATTCAAAAACAATATTCTTTTGGCAATTTTAAATAGCATTTCGAAGCATTCAGTGACAAAGTCTCGAGTATGTCGCGAGTATATCCACCATATAAATAAACAAAAGTCTCGTTGGAACAACATGGCAGGGAATATTTATAAAATAAACATTAGACCAGCAGCAGCAGCAGCAGCAACTACAACAATAATAAGGCCAGCAAGACAAGTTACAGTTTTGAATGGAATACTTGGAGACGTCTCGAGACGGCATTGAATACGTTGTTTTTCATGAATGAATTAAGCGTTGTAATGCAAAGTGTTTTTTGAGTTGTTCTCTAGCCAGTTGTGAATGAATTATTGGAGCGCTGAGATTAGATGAATGAATATGAATCGATGGTCGACCCAACTCTCCCAAGTGGAGCTCCTATTCTGGTTATGCAAATGTGGATACCTTTAATTTAAAAGCAAATTCACATGCAGCATATTTAATGTAATTAAAAAATTTAATTACAACAGTTAGTCTTAATTTCAACTTGAATAGATTGAGGGCACTTCTGGCAACGAAAAATTCGTGGAAAAGCAATTGCAATTGTGAAAACTGAAGCATCTCAGCTCACCACTTAAGCAAAAAGTCCACACCTCAATGCCGCTCCCCGAGCAGGACGAGCAGCGGCCCGAAGAAGTCTGGAACACCCACTTCCATTGCCTGGGCAATAAAAATTGTAAAACCGCAAATAAGCCACAAAAACCGCAGGACACGCGCAGCATAAGTAAAACCAGCAGCAGCCGAGACTTTTCATCATCATCATTATCAGCAGGGGGGGAAAAACCGAACACATGAAGTAGCACGAGTCCCTAAAAACAGGAGTCAGAGTCCAGGTAACTTGGCCGGGCTAAGTCCGGGGAAATTCCTCATCGAACGCTGTTCGTTTTTCATTAAGAATTCCCGCGGCGCGCATTAAAGTCTAAACATGCCAACCCAGAAAGCAGCCAACATAAAGTTTTCCCCTTTGCGCGCATTTGAGCATTATGATGATTAGCATCCGGTGCTGGACGGGCATTAGGTGGTAGTCCTCAGGTAATGCGGCGATTTAGCGCCGCCGTCTTGCCACTGAATTTCCGAATGATTATGGCCGTAAGACCGGAAGATTTTCGGCATGATTATGATGTCGATTATGATTACGATTATGATTAAACTAATGGCGAAAATTTCCCAGCCAGCAAAACCCCTTTTTTGTTAAACCAAATTTCCTGGAACAACCAAAACCAAAAATGTTGTATCGACAACTAATCTGCTAAATGTTCACAAAAAAAAGAGAAAAAAAAAGAAACGAACAAACTACGTATGCATTATGGTGCTCGATCCATATATACAAATCATAAATTTTAATGAGTGGCCAATGTTGTGTGAAGCCCAATCCCAACCCCTGCCATAAACCCAGCCACAACCCCAACGCCACCCACTCAACCCTGGGAAAACTGTCCAACGGCAAAAAGCCACCACAAAAGCAGCCAGTGCAGTGTGCAAGCAGTGCAATGCATGCGCCATTGCTACGCTCTTGCCCTCTCTCTCTCTCTCTCTTTCTAACCCTCTGCGTTACTGTGTTTGCAGTTTGCAGGCCACGCCTACCATTGGCTGCGCATTCGTTTGCGTGTGTGTGTGTTTGTCAGAGTCTACGCTTTATTGGCCCGAGCAGAGCGGGCAGCGACGCTGCGTCGACGTCGCATGCATATTCATGAGAGAGCAGCGAAGCAGCGTTGTATTTGTGTTGGTAGGCGAATGTGTGTGTATGTTTGCGTGAGTGTGTGTGTGCGTGCGCATATTTCGCCTTATCAGCATTTTTAGGAGTGCGCGTTTTTCAAGCGAAAGATATTTTTCAATTTCTTCTTTTTTTTTTTTTTGCTAGAAAATTTATTATTGTTGCAGCTTAAATCCTGTTTCTCTGTCTATGAGCGTGTGTGTGTGTGTGTGTGTGTGTATGCCTTGCTCAAGTGCCGTTAACTGTCTGATTAGGGCACTTCGTGCACTCAGCGCTTTAAAATAAATATTGTTTTTAGATTACTCCAAGTAAAAATACTAAAATCTGCCCAAAAAAGAAGACAGGACTGAAATTGCTGAATTTAATAGGCAATGAATTGCCATATGTTCTCCTCCCTTTGTCTGTCCCATTGTCCGCTTGCACGCCCCTCACTTCGACATGTCGACATGTGTTGCAAATTGTCCTCTACACTTTTAACTATCTATCTATCTATCTATCTATCTATCTATCTATATATGTATCCATTTAGCCGCACTCCCCGCGCCTTGCTTTTTGTAGTAAGTGGATACTTCAATGGCGGTGTCAACGTTCTGTTGGCTGCCTCAAATTGAGCGTGCAAAATAGCTAGAAAAGCCAGCTATTTTTTTTTGAGGCTTGCGCCCATGTCACATACATGTCATACATACTTTATTGTCTCGTTCCAGAACGAATGTGTTTGTCAAATTAATGTGTTTCATATGCAAATAGCGTGACCGGAACGCCAATCCACATTTTGCAAATTGTTAAGTTCATTAAACTTTGATATTAAAAAAGTATAAGCCATAAATATATGTTTTCTACGTACATCGTATACATTATAGTTGAACCGATCTAGCTTGCTTCGATAATCGATTCAGTTTTGAGTTTTGGGATCGACTAAAAATCGAGTTTCTCAATTTAAATGTTGAATTATTCTTGAGGCCAAAACTCAATTGCTTTTCAAAATTGCTCCAGCATACAATCATTTTTGCATATATTATAAAATGGGAACAATTCAAGTATTATTATTACGCCATTTAAACTTTAATTGCACAGATCCTGTGATCGATCAAGCATTTTGTAAACCAGGCCAGAGAAGAGCTTTCATATTTATCGTTATCGGTTTCTAACGAATTCGATTTGTTTCTTCAATTAATTTTAGGAACTCCAATTTGTTGAACAACTTCTGGGCACTCACGGCTCGAGTGTCCATTTTTATGTATTTTCTTTGATTTATTTTCTTCTTTCAATTGTCGCCAATTCAATTTGAATTTATTTCTTTGCGTCTCCTTAAAGCACTTTTTAATCTGGCTGCATATCAACATAATAAAACAAATATCAGAAGAAATTAAATACAAATAAAACGATCATGTTTTGGACGTAAAAGACCCCAGTCCTTGGGTCAATTAGAAATTAAACTAACAATTTGCAAATTTGTTCGATTAAATATTGAAAAATCTTACTTGAATTGTATTAAGTGTATATATTACGAATTGTATTACAAAATCTATATGGAATTGTCTTACAGGTTTTTTTTTTCTGTGAAAGTGAAATGTGAGAAGTGAAAAATACACTCGCAACTTGATGTTGTTTTTGGTTTAGCGACGCGGATGAGAAAATGCAATCGTTTTTTGTTGCTGCATCGAATGGAAAGATGAAAGAAGAGAAATTAAAGATGCAAGAAGAAAAACTAAAGTGAGCAGAATATGCCAATTTTGTGGTCAATATTTTACTGATCCTTATCGAAAAACATCTGAAAACAAATTTAGTAGTTGTTAGTAGCATGGAAAATTCACCTTTGCCACGACTTAAAGTGTGATTAAACTTTCACTGCAATTGGAGGAAATGTTGCGAGGACTGCGAGAGATTAAAACAATATTTTCATAGGTAAAATGACAGACAAAATGGAGCGGGACAGCTTCAGATTCAACTGCCACATGAGACTGTGGCTGTGACTGTGGCTGTGACTGCGACTGTGACTGCGACACCGATTGGGACAGCCGGGCGAGGCAACTATGCAAAAAATAACATGAACCGTGCAAAGTGCTGAGAGGCAGACAAAGTTACACACACACAAATACACAAACACATTCTGGGCTCCAATGCCAAGAGAAAAAAATGTATAAAAAAAATCAGCAGCGACTTCGATGACGCCAAAAAAAAAAAGAGAAGAAAATGAAATGCGCAAATGGTGAAATGCGAAATGAGAAATTTGCGGAGCGAAGCTGGGAGAAAAGAAAAGCAGGCAAGGCATTTGTTGCAGCCTCATTCGAATTTCAAATGCAGCCAAGGACTCTTGAGCAGGACATGACCGGGCTCGGACTCACTTGAATCACATGTGGTGCAAAAGGCTCAAACCGGCATCGGTCCACTTCACGTCCCTTATTTCATCGTTCTTCATCCTGGCTTCGTTCGGCTCGCATTCGAAAAATTATGTTAAAACAATAAAAATATTTGTCAAAATAATGCGATTGCGCTAATAGAGCCAAATATTATTCTTGCATCAATTATCCAGGTTATCGAAATGCGCACAGAAAGAGACGGGAGAGACGGGGAGACGGCGGAGAGAACAATAACAGACAGAGATGGCCAAAAGAGAATGAGAATATCGCTTTCGACTGGCTTTGTTTTTTAAGAGCTGCCAATTTATTGAATGCATATGAAATTAATTATACTTTTAAATTATCAAAATACATATATATATATATATATCTGCACATGAAGACACACACACACACACACACACACACACACAAGTATTCACACACACACACTCACATTGCCCAAATAAACATTTAAAATTTACTTTAAAGCTGACAAAGTCAATAAATATTGTTTTACGAAAAAATATTGTTTCAATAAGCAAAAAACAAAAAAAAAACACACACAAAAAAATGTTAAATGTAGTCTGCAAAAAAATGCTTGGGCTCATAACAAAAACAAACAACAAAAGAACAATCGACGTGACGAGAAAAAACATGACAACATATGGGAAAATGAGGGGAAAGTGGGAGCTGTTTACAAAAATTTATTTATCCTTTAGCGAGAGGATGCAAATACAAGCAACAACAGCGATTAACTTACAGTTTTCAATTAAGAGTTGTATCAAATTTGATTAACCTGGTTTAACCCAAGAGAAATGCAACAAACTCAAGTGAAAATTGGAACTGATGTCATAAAACTATATTTGCCGATAAGCTGATGCCAAAGCAAAGCAGCCAATTCACATTTATAAAACCCATAAAAAGATCTAAAATTGAAAAACCAAAAAAAAAAAAACCAGCTAAGAGCAGCAGCAGTCAGCACAGTTAGCAAAAAAGCCACCCAAATTTCTTGTTTTTTTTTTTTTTTTGCTTTCTTTCTTAGGCCTGCAACTTGTCTGCCCTGTCCAGGTGGCAGTGGGCAAGAGTATTGCTCTGCCTTTCACTCCTGCCTGGCCGGGCGGGTTGTGTGAGCGAGAATGCTGCTGCTGTTCTGGCTAGGCCGCATTTTAAGCATTAGTTTGAACAACATCAACAAGAGCAACCGAGAGCAGCAGGACCAGGAGCAGGAGCAGAAGCAGGAGCAGCAGCACCAACTGATGGAACAACTATTTCTACCTCCACCCACCAAAAGAAAAAAACCTCGTAGAGAAAGAATGCCACTTTACACAGGGCGAAAGGCGGTCGGATGTTTAAAATCATGAATGGCGGCCACCTCGTGTGGAGTGTATCTGTGTGGGTGAGTATCTCTCTGTGTGTGTGTGTGTGTGTGTGTTGTTGCGCACACATAGCTGTAGGTCTTCACTTACTGACTGGAACGTGCTGCTGCCGTCGGTGGTTGGTCACAAATACAACCATACAAACACGACGCTTTGCCACACACACAAATACAGATGCAGATACAGATACAGAAAGAGCGCTGCTGCTGACGCTGGCCGCGCTGCTGCTGTCGCAGTCGCTGCCGAGATTCGTTTGCTGCCGAGCTGTATGTTATTTCAGTTACACAGATTCAGTATCAGACGTGTTACTATCCCGAACGGTTCTTCGCCGCAGCACGTCCGTTGCGCTTGTTGCCTCTTGTTGTTGCACACAGCCACAGCCACAGAGACAGAACCAGATACAGATACAGATACAGATACACAGCTACAGCTTGTTTAAGAAAATATTATTTGAACAAATAACAAACGCGCAGCAGCAAAAAAGCAGCAAAAAACCCCCCAAAAAAACAAACAAAAAAAAACCAATAAAAAGTCAAAAGTAAAACGTAGAAGAAAATCCCTTGTGAAGTGTGCGCAAAAAGGAAAAAAAGAAAGTTGAAAAGTTCTTGTGCCTGACTTTTTGTGTGGCGGCTTCGTCCGCAATTAAATATATATATTTATATATATACATATATATATATATATCTGCACGGATCGATAATGCATACGCTGTTCAGTGATCAGAACTCATTCTCGCGCCACTATGCGCAAACGGCCGCCGGCTACACATCTGCCTCGGCTGTGGCAGCTGCGAGCAGCGCTTCGGCGGCGGCAGCAGCCCATTATGCCTACGATCAGTATTCGCGTTACCCGTACTCGGCCAGTGCATATGGCCTGGGTGCACCGCATCAGAACAAGGAGATTGTGAAGCCGCCGTATTCGTATATTGCGCTCATTGCGATGGCCATACAGAATGCATCCGACAAGAAGGTCACCTTGAATGGGATCTATCAGTATATTATGGAGAGATTCCCATACTACAGGGACAACAAGCAGGGCTGGCAGAATTCCATACGACACAATCTCAGCCTGAACGAATGCTTCGTCAAGGTGGCGCGAGATGATAAGAAACCGGGCAAGGGATCCTATTGGACACTGGATCCGGACTCGTACAACATGTTCGACAATGGCTCGTTTCTGCGGCGACGTCGTCGCTTCAAGAAGAAGGACGTGATGCGGGAGAAGGAGGAGGCGATCAAACGGCAGGCGATGATGAACGAGAAGCTCGCCGAGATGAAGCCACTCAAGCTGATGACCAATGGCATACTGGAGGCCAAGCATATGGCGGCACATGCGGCACACTTCAAGAAGGAGCCACTCATGGATCTGGGCTGCTTAAGCGGCAAGGATGTCTCCCATGCGGCCATGCTCAATTCCTGCCACGACAGTCTGGCGCAAATGAATCATTTAACTGGCGGCGTGGAGCATGCTGGCTTCACTGTCGACTCCCTGATGAATGTCTACAATCCGCGCATCCATCACAGCGCCTATCCGTATCATCTGAACGATGACAATCTGACTGTGGCCAGCAGTCAGATGCATCATGTCCATCATGCGGCGGCGGCCCATCATGCCCAGCAGCTGCGACATGTCGCACACGTCTCACATCCGCTAACGCCCGGCAATGGCAGCGGGGGCGGTGGTCCTGGTGTGCAATCCTCGGGCGCCTCACCCACAACGATCTCAACGCCACATGGACCGGCGCACGGGGGCTGGTATACGCCAGAGACGCCGCCGTCGGAGCCCATTACAAATGGTCCGGGGGGAGTTGGTGGTGCTACCAACCAGAGCAACACGCCCACACATCCCAGCAACAACAACAACAACAACAACAATAGCAGCATGCACAACAACAACAACCACAACAACAATAATGCGGTGCTCACCAGCAGTCCCAGCTCAGCGTTGGGCTTCCGCGACATGATCTTCGAGCAGAATCAATCCTGCCAACTGGACACGGGCAGTCCGACGGGCTCAATACAATCGGCGAGTCCACCGGCCTCGGCTAGCGTTGCGGCTGCCTCCGCTGCTGCGGCAGCTGCGGTCATCAATAGTCATCATCATCATCATCATCATGTGTCGCACCTGAGCGGGAATCTGGGCAATCTGGGGCAGCTGAGCAATCTCAGCCATTATCGGCCCCACCATGTGGGTCACTATCAGGAGTATGGCATCAAATATGGCGTCTAAATCTGCGCCGCCCCCTCCCATCCACCTCAACAGTTCGTAGGCGTGGCCGCTGTGCTCTCTTGTATATTCCTGTAAATATATTTCCAAGCATGACTCACAGCAGCAGCAGCAGCAGCAGCAGCAGTAGAAAGTATCTCAATGTCGAGTTTTAAGAAATTTTAATTCTATTTTTATTATTATTGTTTTTTAACAACATTTTTGTTTCTGTTTCTCATTCTGGCAAATTGCGTATACGAAATGTTGGCCAAGCGAGCGTATTTAGTTGTTAATTTTATGTACATCTAATCGTAGTATTAACAACAACAACAACAACAACAAAAACAACCATAATTATTAACTACAATTAACTAACTATTAATAATTGTTATCACTTTAGGGCGTAGTTATGTCTGGTATGCAATTTTGTGATGAGTTTTTGCTACACTTTTCCGACTAAAAAGTAATAAAACCGAAAATATGAAAGATGAAAACTAATTAACATCATAATATGATAGTGAATCGCTTAGTAATATTATTATAATTAACTAGCCTAGCCTACGTAAGCAATAATAAATTATAAATAATTATAAAAACTATTATCAAATTAGCATATAATATTAATATATGAGCAAAAATGTGTATTTAAAGAAAAACTATGTTAAAATATCAAAAAAAAAAACAAAAAAAAAACAAAATTGACAACGAGTTTTATTTCCATTCTAAGCCAGAATCAAAGTTGCACTTACACATGGCATTAATTCATAAAAACAGACTTTTCAGATGAAATCGATAGCAAACGCAAATTCCTTCGCCTCGCTGCTGATAAAAAAAATATGAAACGATATCAAATAACAATCAGCAGAAGCGATTCATGAGCTCAATGAATGAGTCACGAGCTGAACTGAGACAATTGAATATCAGGTGAACTGCACTTGAGCAATTCGCACGTGATCTCACCTGTTGTAAAACGATGGTGTACAAAAGTCCAATTGGATCGGATGGTCTTGCAACACACAACAACAAAGGCGGAGATATCCGAATCAGCAAACCCAATTCATTCAGCTAAACTAAAATAAAGCACTCATTTTATTTAATTAATACTTGATAAAGACTGATTTTGTCGTTCTTAGAGATTTATAGTTTTTTAACTAAGAAACTATTTGCTACATTTTTTGTATCTTATTGCTGCAATTGTAGTATTTTCAACTATTTCTATCATGCTTGGAATTGAACTTGGCTGGAAAAAGCGTTTGGAAATCGGTTTACAACTATTTTTAGCACCGTTTAAAAAAATCAATTAGCCTTATTCTTTTTCCAATCAAAAATAGATTGTCTTGCAAACTATTTCCATTTTTTCCGGGCTTGATCGAATAGAACCTGTAAAATTGTAAAACTCAAATCTGAAACTCAAACAAAGCTTAAAAAAGCTAAAAGCCATTTACTAAAAAATACTTCGCTTTCACTGGGGTCTTTTGGTAGCCAAACAATACACAGTAAATTATAAATCTTTAGTTAAAACAACTTCCACCACGAAAATGCCACCAAACTAAGGCCACGCCTCTAATTGCCAAACAATTGGAGTTAATTGGTAGAAAGTAAAACACAAAAGTGCCATTCGAAATGCGTAACGCTAATGATGGGTGCAAAATATAAAAAATGATCAGCTTATTAGCCGAATCGACGAACCAGTTACCCAACCAAGTCGACTGATTAACTGCCAAATAGTATTTTGTGGCTGCTGCCTGCCTGTCAATAAAATTGCTGCTGCTGCTGATGATGATGTTGTTGTCGTTGAGCAAAATGCGTAAATTGTTGTCACGGTCTTTTTCTATCTCTGTGCCTCTGTGGCATAGTGTCTGCGTCTCCATTATGCGGCTGTCATGTTTGGATCCATTGTCACTTGAGAAACCCGCGTGGCGCCATGGCGGCATTGAGATGCCCGCTGGACAGACTGCGACGCTGCCTATTAAGCCAGGCATTGATATCGATGTGGGCTAAACTACGCTCAGGTGTCGCTTCAGTTTCAGCTTCAGCTTCAGCTGAAGCACGAGCTCTCGGCTAAGGGCCATTGGGCCATTGGGCCATTGTTTTCAATGGTCTCGAGCCAAGCCATATGCTCAATGCCTTTCTGGGTGGGCACAGTCATCATCGTATCACAAAAATGAGCGCTGAAGTGCGAACGGAAAGTGTGCCAAAGCTAGTCGGGCTGGATTTAGGCCTGAAAGTGAGTTCAATGCGAACTGCACTGTGCAACACAACAATTCATTTTTGAAGTGCGAGTTACACTTATTAACACAGAAATTGTACATTGTCATCGATGTTCGATTTGATGCTTTTTAAATGTAAAATTGATCTTGGGATCAAACCAGGATTAAACAAATTTCGGCTGAGTTTTGACGATGAAAGTGGGAAGTTTGCATCAGTCTCAAGTGAGATTTTTAAAGCCCACTTTTCACTTGATTTTTGAGCCGTAATCGCATTTCTAAATTTTAATATAATATTGATTGAGAGAGGTTGAAAATAGGATGAGTTTTGGTAAATTAAGTTAAGGGAGTCTATCGATTTTTGGATTGATTACTGCGAGGATCTTTTGAAAAAACACTGATATTGATTGGCAAGATGTTGCTCAATGGCAACGAAATTCTAGGAAAGGCTTATGTTCTCCGATTGCTATACGTATATATAAATAGTGATTATAAATCTATGTTGATACTTTGTCAAAGTAGTTGGGGTAGTAGACTATCCCCCAGGGCTCTATGGCCTCTATCAAGCCTCCGACGATGTACTCGATTTCTCTATTGCTATCTCTGCTTGCCTCCCCTTCTCTGTCCCTCTTTTTCCATCTCTGTTCCAACGGGCCACATTGAACTTGGGCTTGGTTTGCTAATTCAGCGGATTCATTACAATTCCCAACATTTTTCGGCTGCTGCGTTGACAAAGTCGCGCCCGGCCTGGGTCCATTCGGTGTCAAAAGCAACAAAATTAAATGCGAAAACAGGAAAAACAACAAAACCGAAAAGAGATGGAAAAAGAAATCGCTTGAAAATGAAAAATATGCCCAACAGCAGCCGTCGCGTCGCGAGCAGTGGACGCAGATTTTGCGGGTGGTCCCCGCGTTGGACGGCGGACAAGGAAAACAAAATGAGACGGCGACAACAGCACCGAATGCGGCACTGTTTGCTTAGCGATAAGGACGCAAACACACACAGAAACAGACACATATAAGCAGATGCAGATGCAGGACACTGCGAGCCAGGACAACAGCTCTACACACACACACACACACACAGATGTATACAACGTATGTGGTTGTAATCAAATCATTTACAGAGCTGCCCAAAAACGCCAAGCAAAAATATTGACAGCTGCTGTTGCTATGCACGTCATCCTGGAGCCAGGCCCGATTTACATAAATATTATTGCAAGCCTAATTAAATGCGAGTATTAGCTGGCCACACCCCCCCTCCCACAACACACCTGCCAGGATATCTATGAATTTGTTTGCTTCGCTCGCTCGCCGAGCAACTCCTTTCGTAATTAACGCTGCTTATTTTTCGCGGCTGCCCCTCATCGTGCCCGTGCTCCTCCTCGTTCCGGGCTGTGTACACTCGCACAAACAATATATTTATTTACCTGCCCAGTTGTGTTGACGACCTGTTATCATTGCACCGTTACAACAATAAATTCGACTGCCATTGGCTGACGACGACGCTGACACTGACAACAGAAGCGAATAATTTTGTCCTTGTTGCTTGTGTTGTTGCTTGTGTTGTTGTTGTTGCTGCTGTTGCTGCTGCTGCTGTTGTTGTCTTTGTTGTAGTTGTTGTTCTTGCGCGGTTTTGCTGTTGTTTTGGCAGCTGTCGTTGCAATTAACCTGGCCATAATAGAGACACGCCGGGCCCTAAAGTAAATTTGTATTGCATTAAATCGAAATATGGTTGAGTTCTATTTAGTTGAACTATTTGATACCGTTAGATGAAAATATTATACTTGCTGATAGAGTCGTATTCGAGCTATTCGCGCATTCAGCTTTCAAGATCAAAGCCCCCAAAAAATGGTGCTTCCACTTTGTAGCCGATCAAGAAAGCAAATAAACTTGATATGCCATACAAATGGGGTACACTAAACTTCCGCTTCCCTTATGGAGTCCCCGTTATGGAGTCCATAAATGGCCAAGTTTTAGTGTCTGCGCGGATCAAGCAACAGCAGCAGCAGCAACAGCAACAATAGCTAGACAGGCAGCAGGAGCAACAGCAGCAACAACAGCAACAACAGCAACAACAACAACAAATGCATTTTTATGGCATTAAACAAACTTTGAGAGCGAATGTTTTCGAACACTTTTGAAGTTTTATTGAGTTATAAATACGCATAATGGCTTTGGAGTTGCTGCCTTTCCCCGGCAAGCTGAAAAACTGAACTCAACGGCAATTTTCAAATTAAATTTATGATCGATTTATGCCAAAAAGAAAGCAAATATGCAAATGAAAAGAAGGAATGTGAACAAAAATCAGCGCCAGGCGTCGACATTTAAGTAAATTAGCCCCCAGGCAGGCAGGCAGGCAGTCAGAAGCGAGGGCGGGTTCAGGCCAGAAGAGATCCGGGAGCAGGCAATTTATTGGCCTAGGCTGACTGACGTCGGACGCGCAACAACAACAATAACAATTTATAGCAAAATGTGCAACAACAAAAAATTTTGATTGACTGTTGCGCTTGAAATGCTTTGATCTGTGACTTGGCATTAATGGATGGGCGAGGCAAAGCGCAGCGCAGACAGAGAGGATGCAGTGCAGCATCAGTTTTACCAACTGACGCCAGCAGATGGCGCTCAATGGGCGATTAAACTACGTCGTCGTCATCGTCATCGTTGTCGTTGTCGTCCCCTTGGAAAGCCAATGAAGCCATCGCCTGCATAGTATTTGATTATTGCAATCTGATGTGCAGTTTATTTTGCTTATCAGCTTTTCGTTGGGCTTTGATGTCACATTCACATTTGGTCTTCGTGTTCGTAGTCGTATTCGTATTCGTATTCGTATAACTAGCTCGTCACCGGGCGCAAATGTTTATGCGTCAGTTTTTGGGCCATTTGATGCTGCCGACTCCGACTCCGACTCCGACTGCGAATCCGCCTGCTACTCCGAAGTCGAAGTTGCCAACCAGTTGGCGCGACATAAGCAAATAAATACTAACCCGAATGGCAATACAAAATCAAATTGTATTCTGAGCCCAGGATCACAAATAGAATTCAGCAAATTCAGCACTATCAAAGTGCCAGGCCGCCAACGACTGGTCCAAGTCAAATAATCAAAATTCACAGCACACACATCTCGCCATCCATCTCCATCCACAAACTGATGATGATGATATGGTAATTCAGAACAGAACACGCACCCTGCAAATACTTACTAAAACCCATTGTTTATTTTGAATTTTGTTGGACGTAAATCACGGAAACGACTTCTTTCCAACTCGTTTGCCGGTTTCTTCTGCACGGCCAGACAAATTGTCGACAATTTCCATGGAAGTGCCATAAATCAAATGAAAGCTTTTTCACTGCTCATTTTTTTTTTTTTTTGTGGAATTTTGCTTAATTATGTTTTCAATATGCAAATTTGCTGGCATTTTAGTAAATAAATTACTTAAATGAGAATTGTGAAATTAGACAACGATCGACAAAGGTTTCTTCATAAAATAATATGAACTTTACATTACAAATATTATTCATCCAATAGTTTCAGCAACTGAAATCTTCATATTATTTGCCCCAATTGCGTATACGTTATTTTCTATGAATTGAATAAGATCACTCGCTCACCCAGCCACAGGGCTTATACCCATCCACTTGTTATTCAATGTATGAATGAAAATAAGCCATTCAGCGAAACGAAAGCATTTGGGCCCCCAACATTTCGAAAGACTGGGGTGAGGTGGGGCGGCGAGTAGCAGGTATCCCATGCAGAGCACCCACGTGCAACAAATCGAACGTAAGTCGATTGTTTAAACAATTAACAATAACATAAATGCATGCATAATTGCGGCAATATCGTGTGTAATTTCAAGCGTTTTCAACGGAAGCCCGCTCCCCACGACGCCCGCCAGCGAGTCGTCAAAGATCATCGACAGCGTCTGGCTGATCGACCAGATCGACGGCATTAACAGGTGCACGCTTGTGGCGTCCAATGAGCTGCGCTCAATTGCCTTTTTGTCCATTGTCAAACTGTGCAACGCATTGCATTCTAATAGGTGCAGCGCCAAATAACTTGCCCCTTGACTTTAAATTCTCCACCCCATCGACCAACTGCAACTGCAACACTGGCGCCAAGGTGTTTATCGTCGCCAGCAAACTAAACAAACCGCAACACTGTGGATCTGGACAGAGGATGCAGGATGGAGGACGGTGGCGGGTGGATGAATGGGTGTGTGGGTGGATGGATGGAGACTGTTTGTAAGTTCATTGCGCCACAGGCGCACTGCAGATTTATCGCCCACGGAGGTGGTAACGCATCTTGCACGTGGCCATAAAACAGACAACCCAAAACTGGACTAGTCTGCCACATAGCGCCAGCTCATGCTGCGCAGTCTCCACTCCACGGCCACAGTTGCTCTTCGCTAATCCCCAACAGCTGTCCAAGTCTGGGTCTGGGTTAGGCTTGAATAAAACGCCGCGCGCCGTTTTTTCAAATAATATTTTTCTATCGATTTTGTATGGCAAAATAAGTGCAAGAAAAATAGGCCCAGTTGGTGGTCGGCTGCAAAGCCACAATTAGCTCGAATCCAAAAGTGTGCAGTGGTGCATGTGGTGCAAGTGGTGCATGTGGTCAGTGTTTAGTGGCCATCAGAGCTGCTCCACTCGCTGCAAGCAGTCATCAATCTTCTTCCCAAGGCCCTGTTTACGGAAGCAATATCGAAAATGGTTTTCATTGTAAATATAATAATTGGAATTGCAGCAAAGAGAAAATAGACTCATTTGTAAATGGATTGGCAAATAAATCTTTCGGCTGCATTCTGCATTTTCTATGTGCACATATGTGTGTGTGTGTGTGTGTGTGTGTGTGTGTGTGTGTGTGTGTGTGTGTGTGTGTGTGTGTGTGTCTAAGCCATATGGCAGCTATATCGAAGGAGGTGCTAATTTATGGTTACGACAGCTTTCAGTGCAAACAAACACACACACGCACACACACACACACACACATATATATATATATACATATATATGTATATGTGTTGGCATTAGAATATGTGGCCGGGAAAGCGCATCGGTCAGCCCTCGAAAGCAACAATAAAAACCACCTAATTGGCATTGGGATTGGAGGCAGTTGAAGCCGTTTAGCGCATTCATTCAGCTCGGTAAATATTTATTGGTTTGTTTATGTAACCCAAATTATAAAAATTATAACGCAGCGAATGTTCTTCGAATGCGTTTTTCTAATACTAAAACTGATCTGATCTGAACATAGATCATAGCTAACTGGCAACGCTGTCTGGCAGTTTTCAGATCGATGGATATTAATTTGTTTGCAAACACATTTCATGCGCTTTGCCCAATTTGTAGTCGAAAGTATCTGGCAGATACAAAACATGCAGCCATTGTATCTGTATCTCTGCCACTGGCCTCCTCAATGTCTGCTGCACTCATGCTGAGCGTCGAAAAGTCTACGATTTCCGTTCGTCGTATAAATCAACTGAAAAACCTAAAGCAACAGCATTTCTACATTTTTATCGGTGTTGAGGCATTTTTTCTCCCTCTCTCTCCCTTTCTCTCTCCCGCTCTCTCTCTCGCTCTCTCTCTCTCTCTCTTTATTTTCCGCCGTGTTATTTATTTGTGCATAATAAGTTTTTGAGTTTGGAAGCATGGAAGCGGCGGGGTGGAAGGTGGAAGGTCGGTGGCATAGACGCCAGCCTGGGGCGTGGGTGGAGCCGATGGGTGAAAATTTGTTGTCGATATCAAAATACCAAACAAATCGTCAGCTCGTCATTTTTCAGTCAGTTTTTTCCATCAATTTCCAATGGGGCGAGAGTGTGAGCAGCCAACACGCACACAGTGAGTTGGAAAAGAAGAATGCCAACACTCAGAACAAGTTGATCAACAAAATATTGAAAGTATAACTAAAGATAAATGGAAATATAAATGTGACTTCTGCTCCATGAAATAAACTAACTGATTCATAGATTAGTCTTTGCTTAACTGTTTGTTATTTTAAATATTTTTAGCTCTCATTCTGAAAGTTAATAGTAAATGTAGAAAACTGGCTTCAAAGTTCCAAATGAATCTAAATATCCTTTTCAGAAGTCTATTTTTCCTTATGATAGCATTCCCTAAGCAGTCAATATATGATTACTAAACTAAACAAGTTAGTCTTCAATCAAGCCTTGGCTTCCCTTCTTTTTTCACTCTAGCTGAGCTGGGGTGCATTAACTTTTGCCAGGCACTGTTATCATGCCAACCTGCTTCTCCATTTAGACTTTGGGGCGCGCATGTAGCTGCTTATTTATGTACATATGTAGTCATGTTGTTGTTGTTGTTGTTGTTGTTGTTGCTGCCTGCCTGTTGGAGAAACAATTCATTAATGAATTTTAAAATGCTTCTAATCGATCGTTTGCGCTATAATTAATGTCAGCCGGCAACGGCAATTGGAATGTGTTGCGGGAATTTGTTGTTGTTGGTCCGCTGCTTGGATATATCACTTGATTCAAATAGCTGGAATTTGAGTGAAACTGCGATTTGAAGATCACCTGCTGTGCCACTTTGACCTCTTGATGAGCGTGCCAAAGACGAGCGTCTGACCGACATTTGAGCAACAAATCCATAGGGCAAACAGAGCAGGCAAAGTAGCCCACATTCAAATAGGAAGTGGACTAACTCTGGCTATTATTTTTGCCCTTGCTTGGAATGGGCCCCCAACCCAGTTGTATTTGTGTTTCCAATCCCATTCTCAATTGTGTTTTCGTTTTTTTCGCTCTTTTTCTTTTTTTTTTTTGCTCATGGGATGTGAAACACTTGGTGCCTCGCTGTCTGCACGAGCCGCACCAATAATAATAAATGCAACAACAGCAACAGCAACAACAATAATAACTACAACATCAGCGGTGGCAATAATTGTAAAAACAACAAACACACGCGTCCACTGCATATTTATGCAAGAGGCAACAACATCCACCAGATGCAAATGGATATAACTCAAAAATCCAGCCTGACCCGCCGGGGAGGCTGTGCGTTGTTTTTCCACGCCTTGCGTGAAAAGTGAAAAGTGTTGAGAAAAATGAATAAAACAAATGCCAAAGTCAAGCCAAAGACGGCCAGACCAAATAACCAAAACAGATATGTTGCCGCAGAGAGAATTGTTGTAATTTTTAACCAGTTTACTGAGCAAATATTTTATCAACATATTTTCAGAGACAACAATCAAATGTTTGTCTTCAAAATATTTAAATATTTACATTGTGAAAACAACTGCAACGAACGATGACGATGATGACGACGACGCCGACGCCGACGCCGACGCCGAGAACGTTGATGACAACAAGACGCTGGTGCCACTTCAAGAAACTGCGAATAGCTGAGTTTTCTACACTATTTCAATAAATGAGAAAATAAAAAAGTTTGTAGCTGCTGTGGGTGCCCAGACAGGGTGCAACTGTGCTGACAGGTAGCTGTTGATAAAGTCAGTTGCCTTGAGATCAAAAGCATCCGTTTGGATGGATTTGCATTTCGCATTACTTTAAAGAGTTCAATGTGAATTTGGCTAATGCAAAATGTGAACATGTAAAAGTTTTCTAACAAAAGTTTATTACTTAATGCAGGTGTCCATTTAGATCCACAGAGAGGCACAACAAACTCCATACTAAACAAATATAATATTCAATTCATCAATATCCATGAGATACGTGACATGCACAAATATCTGACGGACTTGAAACACAATTAGCTAAAAAACACGTATCTGTCAGTTACTTGGCGAAACCAATTAATTATGCCACAAATTGAGCTGATAAGCCGTGAAAACATTCAAAACACCCAACAACAACAACAATGATAACAATCAAGAAAAGATACACACATACAGATATATCCCAATAAGCAACAAAAAATTATTTGAGCGTTGCAAACGCGGTTGCAGCTGGGAAAATGTGTCTCTCTTCAATGGCGCGCGGTTAAGCAAACAACAGCGAAACACACAAAAAGCGGATCAGTAAAAAAAAGATGCAGCCAAGGCTAAACACACTTGTAGATGCGGGCGGGGGAGAAGGGCACACATGTCATCAAAGATTTCGCAGTCAATTTAACTAACGCCCATGAAATTATAGCCAAGGCGCGTGGTGTGCGAGGACACAGACAGCAATAGTGCTCTCTCTCTCACTCTCTGCATATATATCTCTGTCTCTCTCTCTCTCTCTGCACCCCGAAATGGAGCATATTAATTGGTAAACGTATATTTGAACAAGGTAGCTGAGCTGCCATAACTGAACCCTGGCTAAGTACAATGAGTAATTTCCTGCTGCTGCTCGCTGAGGCTGTCTGCACTCGAAAAAATTAAATATAAATTGCATTTGGAAGATGTTATATATTTGCTGCTGAGCATAGTTTTTTTTTGCTGAGTGTACACTTGCAGACACACACACAAACACACACAGACACACACTGACAATTTGTCCTAAATAAACATTTCAACAGCAACAACGACAACGACGACAACGATGAGTTTGACTATGTGGCAGCCTCCACATCTCGGCGTTAAAGCGTTTCGAAAGTGGCGCGCGCGACTTGGCTGTGGTCGCAGTCTGCAAGAGGCTCTGTTAAATTGTCTGCCCAAAACATACCACCGTTTAACCGCAGCGTGTCTCTGCAGTCGCTTCCCCTGCGCTCGCACTTCCGCAGCGACGACTGCTGCTGTTGCTGCTGCCACCCCTGTCACCGTTTCGAGCACTTCCCAGCCAGCCAAGCGTCGCTCATTCGCCGTCGCAATATGCTAAATAAACATTGGGCCACGTCATGGCTTATTGAATTGTCACTTATGCCCGAATTTGAGTTTTTGTTGCCATCACTCCTGCTGCTGTTTCTCCCTCTCCCTCTACCATCTCTCTCTCTCTCTTTCCCTCTCTCTCTGTGTTGTTTGCCACATTCATAATGGCGACTATCTGACAATTTCATTCTGGCTTCGGGCTGCCAGTTGCCAGCCAAAGTGCTTCCATTTAATTAGTTTTACGCCCTGGAAACTCAATTTCAACAGTTTGCAACTTTAAAGGCACACATCAGATGCATATCTGAGATATGCCCTGCCACTTAAATCAATAATCGATTTATGCTGTTTACTCTAAGCAAGAAGACTGAGAAAAAGGGGGATTTCAATTTGGGATATGGATGCATGATTTCAGCAATAATTGCTTATGTGGCAAAATGGGGAGTTTTGCATTAGTAAAATACTTTTAAGTTTAGTAATGAGATAAAATAACTAATTCCAGCATATTTCAAGTATGCTTGAATTGTACTTTAATTTCCGATTTTATGGCTCATATTTTCACATCAAAATAAAAAGCTGCCACAAATCATGCTCCAAAGTAGCCAACAAATCAATCAATTCTCATGTTTAGCTTTCTTTAACATTAATTAACACACACACACACAGGCAAACTGATTTCAATTATGCACTGACAATTTAATTGAAATATTACAAATCTATGCGCCATAAAATGTTAGAACAAATCTTCCTCAGCAACCAAGGCAATAACAATAGAAATAACAAACAATAAATGGCAATCAAAATGGAAATGTTTCAAGCTTCATTTAAAATGTAAAAAAAGCATACTATTTCACTCGCCAGCGACTGCAGATACATTTGTATATATAGACAGAGTGAGAGAGAGACAGAGAGTGAGAGAGTGAGAGAGAGAGGGAGAGATACATATGGGCTACAAATTGATCCGGCGGATACATTTCAAATAAATAACAATAATAAAATGCAAAATAACATTGGTAAATTACAATTACAATTTCAATTTGAATTTTCATTTTCATGACTTCCGTTTAATAACAAATAAATCGCATAATCCAAAGCATAATATTTTCACAATTAAAATTTCAAATAAATTTTAGCAAAGCAGCTGAAATCAAAGCAATTGCAACAACAACAACAACACCAGCAGCAGCAGCAGCAGCAGCAGCAACAGCGAGAACAACGAAAACAACAACAATTCACACACATTCAAATACAATAAAATAAATTAGCACAATCGTCAAAATTAAAAAAAAAATAGATATACACACAGACACACACACACACACACACACACATATATATATATATATATATACACACATAAAAAAGCGTGGAAACAAACGATTATTGACACAAACAGAAAGCCAATAAATGATTGGGTCCACAAAGGGGTGAGCAGGTGGTCGGTGCGAGAGACGAGAGGGGCGGGATCGGGACGCTATATGGATCGATTGTGCGTTGCGTGCAAATAAACAGCAAAATTAGCGAAATTATGCAAAACGATAATAAACAAATAAAATCAATAGGAGGAGCGATCGGTCTTTATTTTAGCGTTTTCTTTTTTTCCTTTTTGACGGCGGCATGTAAAAAATCCAAAAATCGCAAGTAAAATAAATAAATATGCGCAAGCATAAAATAAAATGTAATCAACAACAAAAAAAAATGATATTACATATCCAACCAAAAACCAAATGGGTCTGTGAGCGGCGCGGGGAGACGGGTTGCAAACTCGGGCAGCCATTTTCGATTTGCATTTTTGTGGGTCGTTTAGCAAACTTTTTCATAATCTTCAACAAGCCACAAACGGCAAAACACAAACCACAAAACCGAAAACCCCCCAAAAAAAAAAAACACTTTTGCACCTTTTGCGGCATTACAGCTTGCTGTCTCACTCGCACACAGTGCTAATGGGGGCACGCCCTCTCGCTCTCGCCAGTGGTGCAGGCGCTCTCTCACTCAGGCGCAGTTCACACCTTGGCTAAACCTTAGCAAAAGTATCTATCGTGCATAAATATTTATGTATCTAACTGGGGCGTGCCGCTACAACAGCAGCAACAGCAGCAACAGCAGCAACAGCAACAACAGCAACCACAACAACGACGACGACGAAACAAGTTTTCGCATTTAAATGAGCTCCAAAGTTCGCCAAAAATTGTATTGTTGGCTCCGCCCAGTTGCGGCCACAGTTCGGTCGACGTCAACGTCAGCGCAGACTGCGACTGTGGCCACCACTCACACACACAGACGCACTGCTGCTGCTGCTGCTGCTGCTGTTGCTGCTTAGAGCATTTATGAAAATAACCACCTCGACAGCGCAGTCGTCGTCGCAGTCAACGTCAGCAGCGGCAGGCAGCAACTCGTTTTGGGCCGCGCTGTCTACAGACGCAGCAGAAGCCACAGTCACCATAGCCAGTGGTTACTTCTGTTATTATTGTTGTTGTTGTTGTTGTTGCTGCTGCTATTATTGTTGTTGTCTTTGTTTTGACCAGTCGATCGGCTGTGCTGCCATTGCCATTGCCTAGTTCGCTCCCGCTCATTTATGGCCGCCAGCACAGGCCGCACATAAATTACTTGCTGCTCTTCCATCTCGCTGTCCGTCTCTCTGTCGCTCTGCGTAGCTGTCCATCCATCCATCCATCTGGCTGACTGGCTGCCTTACCTGTCGTCACACAGATACATTGCATCAATGTATTGGTGTCTTGTGGAGCTGTGCGTCCTTCTGTTTTGCCGTCGCTTTTTCATTCCCTGAGGTGAGGTGAGTTTTGGTTTAGGCCAAAATGCAAGCATTTTCAATTTGCTGTACCTTTTAAGTTTAAACTATTTGATAATGTAATAATATTTGTAGTTAAATTAATTAACTAACGGCACTCGATGAACATAGACACTTAAATTAAGTGAGTTGAGTTGAGGATAAATCGATAAATTCAATTTAAATTAAAGGTGCTCTTGATTTATCAGACATCAGATTCAGATTCAGATTAAGAGTCATAATTGCAATTTGATGCGCTGCAAAAGCAATCCGAGCATAGATCACAGCTGGGGCACATTAAACCTCAGACCACTGCAGGCAAATTGCAGTCGACAATTGGAAACGGCATCAGTGGAAATTTTAAACCAATTAAAACAGCTGCTGCAGTTGCCGCTGCTGGTCATCTGCGACTCCTTCTGCATGCAACACACAGCGTATGCGTAATGAAAAGCAAATATTAATAAATCATACGTGACCAATCAATTTCATACAGTCGCAAAAATGCCCCAACCATGCAGCCATGCAACCATGCAACCATGCAATATGCAACCAAGCCGCATACAGACAAATTGGCCAGGAGGGCGTGGAAAATTTGATGAGAGCCACCAACTGGCAGCAAATGCTGAGAGTCGCACTGAGAACATAGCCCGAGCACACGCCACAGAATCAATATTTAATTTATAATTAACTTTACAACATGAAAAACAACTCAACAAATCTATGTTGAACAGGCGCCGTCGCCACTTTATCTTTTTAGCACACAAACCAAAGCGATTTGTGGCATGCACCTAGGTAAAAAGCAGCAGCAGCAGCAGCAGACAAGGCTGCTCTTCACATTTCAGTTGGGGCGGGGATTTGTGGCGGCTTTAAACGTTTGCCACTATGGGCAATTAACGCGTCCATACGCAAACAGAGCCCTGATCCTTTAGACAAACAGATGACGGGCGGACGGAACACCGAAAAAAAAAAAGAAATTACCAAAAAAAATGAAACGCTACGCAGCCGACACAAAAGTCTGAGCAAAATGCAGTCGAGGGTAAGTTTTGCCCTATGGGAGAACAAAAGAGAGACAGAGAGAGAAAGAGAGAGAGAGAGAGAGAGAGCAGATGGGAGAGCGAGAAGGTGAAACTTTTTTGGGGGTGCTAATTGAAAAACTCAATATTTATCTATGCGGGCAACTTACAGTAGCGACAAATGGCTCGCTCTCAGAGGGTGTTTTCGTGGTAGTTATAATTGTCAGCCATTTTGTACAGCTCTGAGAAACTTCAACGATAATGATAATGATGATGACGATGATGATGATGGTAATGAAGTTAGCTTACCATGATCGTTGACAAAATAGTGGCACTAACTTTGTGATGGAGGAAGTGTTGTGACCTCTTGTTGTTAGTGGAAGTGGTACACAGAAATCAGTTAAATAAACAGGAAGCGCTCTGGTTGTAATTGAACCTAGGTGCATGCAGCAGGCATAGGCACAGTCACAGGTAGAAGCCAGCTGTCAAGTGTCAAGGGCGCTTTTGTAGCTTCAAGAGTGGATTCCAAATCAGCGAAAGAAAGAAATGAAAAGTGTTGTTAAATAAACAATGTCATTAGAGTTTTGAACTGCCAAGGAAAAGACTAGTTGTGAAAAGCACAATCTAACTAAAAACTAACTTCGCTTACAAGTTAAGTCTTTACAAAATTAAGCAAGAAATTAAACAAGTTTGTAATGAGTAACAAGTAAAGAATATTTGATTACAAGCGCTTTTAAAACTTGAATAATTTTTAAGAATAATTAAATGTACTTGAAGTTAAACTAAATACAATAATTAAATATTTTTATAACCAATACCAAAGCACTTTTTGCATAGCTTTGGTATATATCCAATAACTAACTTTAAACACCTCTTTTATATTTAATTTAAATGTTAATATTTTTCCAACAGTTTTAATTAGCAACTCCTCCAGATGACGCCACCAAATGTCAATTGCTCTGGTTACCATTTAGGCCCATAACATATCCACATAGTATATAGATGTGTATATACATTTTGTGGCCATAAACTGCATCGTTCTGCAGCCTTTTTAATGACTGCAGTTATGCGCTCGCCTGAGTTTTATGGACCTTGCTGCACAGACGTTGTAGACGTTGCGTCGACAGTTTTTTCCCAGAAAAAAAAACATATGCAATCAGCCCCCTGGTCAAATGCAGATACAAATACAGATACAGATACAGATACAAATGCACAGGCAAAAGGCCACAATTCAAATTTACTCAGCACTTATTAGACTGATGATCTATGTATGTATGCCAGTATGTGGAAAACGGGAGACAAAGGCGCTGAAGTTGTTGTGGGCATGGTTAGGGCATCTGATGTTTGTATTATTGTTGGAAATAAACTCTGATTTTATATTGTTGGAATTAATGATTTTGTTCCCCTAAATTTGTTAATTACCAGCAAACAAATTTGTGTATACAAACCACGCTTGAGTTTTTATGCATTTTCTATAGAATTCGAAAGTGATTACGGCGCTGCTAAATGTGCATAGAAACTGTAGCATCGCATTATAAGAATCCTGCACACTCATATACAAAACATAATACCATATAAATTCAAGTGGGCTCTGTAATGCTTATGGGTCAAAATTCACGTTTCTATGTCAGCTTTCAACTGATCTGAAGCTCAATAAAATATGCATTTATTTTTAATAGTTTTAGAAATGCCTGAACTAATCTAATTAAACACTTGATCTGCTAATTGCACTCCAAATGGGGGAACTGCTGCGATCAGCATTAGTTTTAAAACAATACAAAGTAAACAAACAAGAACAACAACACAACATCTGCTTAGGCTGGAGGGGGGAGTCAATATATCAATTACATGTCGATGTCGAACATAATGCAAGACATGATGCAATGCAGCATCCCAATGACTACCGGAAAACCCCAAACAACAACAACAAATATGAAAAGTGCTTGCACTTAAAACAAAAATGTCCGCAAAAGAAAAGCAAAATTGAATATCTTGGCTTATGCAGAATATTTCTTGAAAGCAGAAAATTATTGCCTTTCATCGACAATCTTACAAATTCATTATTTTTAAGAATTTTTCAGCTATTCTTTATACTAAAAAAAGACGTTTCAAAAGTCTACATAAAACCCTTTTGAAATATCTTTTGATTAATAAAAAAAAAATTACGTTTTAATTGAAAAATCAAGTCAAGAATTTTTTTTTTTTTTTTGTCAATTTTCTATAATTGTAAGCCATATATTTTTTCAAGTGCAGGCATCAGCAGGAACTAAAACAGATTGCGGTGCGAGGGCTGTCAGCTTCAAGTCAATCAAATCGTCAGCTATCTGCGCTGAAAAGCTACAAATGCCTTATTGTCAAAACAAACGGCAACAATTAGTTTACCAAATTACATGAAAATATTTTTTAAATGCTCCACAAACACTGCGCACCACAACAATTTGACACATGTCTTTAGACTGGTTTAGCTGCTTCTTGAGAGCGATCTGTGGGGAGGCGCTGTCACAAATGCTCTGGATGCGGTGTGGCAGTCAGTCCATTTGTGGCATGTCGCTGTTCCATCTGTGTGTGTGTGTGTGCTGGGGATTTACATGATTTCGGAAAATATATCGCCCAGCACTTTGCATTTGCAGCCCTATCCCCAAATGCAGTGTGTTTTATTTCAAATTCACACGAATGAAGCACGCGATTTGGATTTTGGTTTTCTTCTTCTTTCTCGATTGTTTTTTTTTTCTCCTTTTTTTTTTTGTTTTTGTATACAATAACGAGTATGGCAACAGAGCAAAACCATGGGGAGTATATCTCGTAAATTAACGGCGTTCCCTGCGCCATTGTTTGCCACAGCCATAAAATAAAGTTTCGAGAAGCGTATAAAATTTATAGCGCCCGGCTATCTAAAGAATAGAAAATCTGACAGCGAACACCTTACGTCTTGTGATTGACAGGACCGCAGGGGCGTCTCTCCCTCCCCCCTCTCTCCCTCTCTCTCTCTCCGTCTCTCCGTCTCTCCTCGTTCCCATTGCTACGGCTGCTACTGTTTGTGTGGTTCTTGTTGTTGGGCTAATGCAATTCGCATTTCAATGCAATTTCACAGGCAATTGGCAACGAACGGCACAATGGTCCTAAGCAGCTCACAGCTTACAGCTCAACTGGATTCCCCGGCGGAGCAGCCTCCCCTCATGCGCACGATTAGGCCCATGTGAGAATAAAACTGAACAGTTACAGTTACAGGCTGTTCAGTTATTTAAGGTGCTTACATGGGTTGCTCTTTTTTTCTATTTCTCTATTCTCCAATTCCTCTTTGTTCTTTGTGTGTGTGTTTTGTTTTTGTGCAACAATTTGTCTTGGCGGTGAGCTTAGCCTGGCCGCTGGCTAACAGCTAAAATTGCTGTTGTGAGCGTAATTCTCATTCCGCTCTCGAGCACTTCACTCCCAACCTGGTGGTCCTTCAGCAACCCCTTTTTCTCTCTCAAAATGTATGTATATATGTGTGTGTGTGTGTGTGTGTGTGTCTGCACACCCATCACTCACTCCCCTCACTTAGCATAACAATGGCGTTGCGACTTCTTCCATTCGGGGGTTTATGGAAATTAGCCCTATACACAGCCTCCAGCTGACTGCTGCCGATATCTTTTGGGTGTGACTCTATGTGTGTGTGTGTGTGTGTGTGTGTGTTTGTGTGTGGAGAGAACGTAGTCTGCAAATTAATTCATTTATATGCAGAAAATTCAACCGTTTTGTTGTTGCGGACAATGTTACAATGTTATCAATTCGGGCCCAGCGGCCAATTGTGGCTCAAGCCGGAGCTTAAAGGTGTGTGGCCCGAAGATATTCGAACAAAACGCTGCTTTTAAGTAGTGGGTGGCTTGGGTGCCATGTAGCGATAGAGTTAATTGATTGTGGGCGCCTGTGAAGCCAAGGCTTGACGACCACTTTGATTGTTAGCATTCGACAAAGGCAAGAGCTGATTATAGCCCTCCCAAAAAGGCGTAGAACAACTCGTGTTCTTTTGCTGGATTATGTGTAAGCAAACTCTACAAAATATACGCTTAAGCCTTTGGTTGGATGATGGGAAATATGTAGCGAAACGGTCTTTACAGACGGCCAGCATTCAAGGAATGAACTTAATAATTATGGTTTGTTTTTAAGAAGCAAGAACCATTTTCCGCAAAGCCAATCAAAAAAAAATCGCATGTGAAAATATCTACATATTTAACAGGCAGAAGAAGATTCCACACCTCTCACAAAAAAAAAAAAACCATCACGAAAGTAACCCAAAACAAATACTCATCCAACTTGAGCTGGAGTTTTGGTCACCGTCTTAAGTATTTCCGCATTTGCGTTGAGCCGTGGAGCGAAGACCGGAATAAGTGAAAGAAAGGCGCGACAAATAATTTCCATGCAATTTGAAGTGCATATTCAAATTACACGCACACAAATGCATAAGCACATGATACACTTAACTGCCCAAAATATTTGAATGGGCAGCAGCGGACCCCGTTCATGAAATGTGACGCGTATTTCCCCTGCGCCGCTCTGACCCAAAGCCGAAAGCCCAATTCCAAGTCCAAGTCGATGCCGATGCCTATCCCAATTGCCAGAGCGTGCCCGTCGTCCGTCCAATGTCAGTGGTAATAAATATGAGACTCATTAAGACAACCCATAAATAAATGCAGAGTCAGTGGCATGACCAGCAATTAAGTGCAAGGAGCGAGGAGCTGTCCCAAGATCGATCCAAGGCAAACAATGTAAAAGACGGGGGCAGGCAGATCGTGCTAGATATCGATGCAGCTCAAGATCATGTAACATAAGCAAATATACACAGCAAAAAAAATATGACCTACATTTCAAAATCATTGTTCATTTCTTGACTGCTTACAGAAAGAGTATTTTAAATTAATTTAAAAATCGGTTTTGGCTCTCAAAAATAAACTGTGTTAAAAAAAGTACAGCTCGATTTTAATTTAATGGCTATTTTCCAAATTCAAGGGAATATACATAGATTTTTCTGAGTGCATTAGGGCATAGCTCAATGATGTCTGGAAAAACTGTCGCCCGGCAGTCTGGCATGAATTCGGAGGCTATTGAATCCACTTGAGGCCAACAGGCGACAAATTTTTTGGTGCAGCCCAAAAATAGCATGACACTTGGATTTGGATTGGTTTCACAGTCTGGGACAGGTTTTATGGTTACGCATTCATTGTATAATTTACTGTATGCAGATGGTGCTCATATTACGGAGGAAGCCGGGGAATGCCGCTTGCCCCCGAAATTCTATTGAATTTCAACAGAATTTAAAGAGTCCAAGTCCAAGTCGCTGACTGCACCATCTCCTATCAGTCTATGTGAACTTTTGCACCTGTGCAACAGTTACAAATACACACACACCCACACTCACTGAGTCTATTATAAATGTGACCCGGGGCTTGTTATGGATAAAAAACAATCAGGCACAAAAAAACACACACATTTGTTCAAGCTCTCTCCACATTGAATATATGTATTTATGTACTTATAAATATGTGCTCCGAATGGATCCGATGCGAACCTTTCTGATTTGCTATCGTCCACTCTTTGATTTAACTTTAACCCAGTCTGGAATATTCCCATACACGGATTCCTGGCACTTTTGCTCCTCCGCCAATCGATTGAACAATTTTTCGCATTGTCGCGCACTCTTCCAAAGCAACCGGAGGCTACTTGGCCGCGCCCTCTTTGTGTCCGAGTGGTGCCCCCAGCGTGCATATGAAATGATGTGCCACACACACACGCACACAATCATAGATTGTACAAGTGTGCACACGTCCCCTGGCCAGTTGGGCAATATTTACAATCATAATATTATTCGCGCATATGGACTTGAGGTCGTAATCCGTAATTGGTTCGCCTCTTATGCAATAAGCGACAATCGTTCTGGGATTTCTTTTGCGCTTCCTGTTATAGTTGCCATTTATACAACTAGAAATCATTCAGTTATTGGAATCTAGTTGTCTTTAGGAGCTGGAATATCATACATTTCACACCAGTCTAGATTTTCCAGCAGCCAATTTGTAGTGCTACGTTTACTTATATCAATCAAATATTAATCAGACCACATAAATCAAGATTTGATTGCTTTACGCATAAGTAACTCAAATCATAACAAACTCGTACATCATTTGATTGATCAACAGCCAAAACCACATCGCTAAATCATTTGCCCTAATGCTCTTCAAATGAGCCCAGCATTTATGAGATCAGTGGCAGACCAATCCAATGGAGCGTGGAGAGAGTCCCACTGCATCCGGAGGGTGGCATATGAATCATTCCGCCTAATGAATGTGTCTGTCACTCGCTGTCAACACGTTGCTTAGCATGGAGCCCCCTTGGATGTGATCGTGGGGCACATGGTATGTATGACGCCCGCCGACTCCCAAATATGAAATGGAGCTGCCGAAGGGGGGAATTCGTGTCTGTGGCGGGATCACGAAATGTGCGCTATATTTAATACAGAGTGACATTAATGTCAGCCACAATTAGCCGCTAGTAGCGCCAATGGATAAGCGGAAAACGTTACCAGGAGAAAAAAAAGAAAAGAAAATAAAAACAATTAAAAAACGATAAACGAGGCGCGCAGAATGCGCCACCAGAAATAATTTGACGTGCCCCGAGAAGAAGATACATTGCCAGAAGATGATTTTGTTATTGCAGCTTTGGATTTTGATTCACTATTTCTATGCTCTCTTCTGCTGTTTTCTTTCTTTTTTTTCTTTTTTTTTCTTTTTTTGGTACGTGTGTGAACCGCTGAACTGTGAAATCTTTTGGCCATGGCCTTTTGTCTGGCTTTGTTGCAAACTGGTAAACAAACAATTACACAACAAAGCGGCAGCAAATGGGCCGCAGATACAACTAGAGACACCTACCAAAATAATCCACCAGAGAGCGCACAATAGAGACACCCAAAATACTCAAGCACGGTGGCATCCCCCTTATGCGATTCCAGTGCATCAATTGTTAACCCCTAATCCCGGCCAGCGGCAGACAACTCAATATACACTTTCATTTTACTTCTGTTACAGTTTCCATTGCGTTTGCGAATTTGCCGCCGCTGCGCTTGGATTGATCTTCCTTTAAACTATACATCGTGTTTTTTTTTTTTTTTTTGCCTAGGGGACTCTGTTCTCGTCGGGTTGTGGATATATGCATTGGCTGGTGGTGTTAATTTATAAAAAACAGTGCCCCAAGTTCGCAAAGGGGCCGTTTGGCATTTTTTTTTTTGCACTGTTGACGCTTTTTTTCCAGCCGGCGCGTGGTATAATAACCAAATCAGATAAAAGATATACTACGTGTTTATATTGAGAGAAGCACAAGTGATAGCCACAACATGCCACAATGGGTAATAATTGAGATTTAATTGATTGAAACTATAAAAAAATTGTTATGCCTTTCTAGATGGAAGAGTTAATATAAAAATAATTTAATATGTGAGAGATTTTTGATTTGAATTTAATTGTAAAATGAAAACACTTCTTTAAAAGCTTTTCTCCGTTTCTGCTGTTGCAGGTCTGAGCCCACTGTGCACAGATTTGCCTAGCTCCAAGCAGCAGCAGTAGCAGCAGCCACACAAACTGCTCGGCGGCGTCTGCGTCGGCGGCAGAGATCAAAGCGTGCTGCAAAACGGTTAAATCTTTTGAAATGTGCGCACTTTTTGACACCCAATTTGTTTAGAAGTGTACCAGCCCCCAATATATATATAGTATAAATATATATATATATATATATGTATCTATCGCCGTCGGCGAGGAGGAAATGAAGCCGAAGTGATCACACTCATGCTCAGTAGTAGTTCATAAATGAGAGGTGGCAAGGTGAGAGTAGTTTGTTTGGTTCGTCAGTGGGCCACTGTTTCTGCGAATTTCATTAATAAAAATGTTGAAAGTGTTGTTTGTGTAAAGTGCTGAAGCAGTTGCAGCAGCAGTTCCGACACGCCACCACCCGTGTACAGCCCAATCGCTAAGGTAGCACAATCAAACGAATCAAACGAACGAATCCCATTTGGCATTTTTGTTTTTCATAAAAATTCAAAAGATCTACAGGCCACAAGTAATTCCACTTAAATTGCTGTAATATTAAAGACGGGGCGGAACTAAGAATGTTGGCTAAATGGCAAGGGGAGGGGCAGTGGTCGGTGTGTGTAACTCATCAGTTCATTCATAAAAACGTAGCAAATGCTTAATTAAGATTTTTCCGTATAAGAACGCAAGGTGGAACTGAAGGGATATATGTACATAGGTATGTATATATATATATATATATATAGGTATATGGTGTGTAAGTACTCGTAATAATAAGTTTATTGATTTGGGAAATGCCACAGCCGGATGTTTACGTCTTGGCTGCTTGGATGTTACAGGCAAGCCACGGTAAGCAACGTGTGAAATGTGTGCAGAGGATTATGCGATTGGGTTGCGGACTCGTTACCAATCCCCAATCCTGGCCAGCAAGTTGCTAAGTTGGTAAGTCAATCCGTGCTGCGGAAATTCCATTGCTCCTTTCCGGCCAAAAACCAAAGTCAAAACATACGGTTTACGGTTGGGAAAAAGACTCGGCTCGGAACAGAGGCTGGATTTATTTGTACAAAATGACTTTGCAAATGAGATTCCGAGCTGACCACCGAATGTGTCAATATTATCATGGGCCCAGCCTATGCAAACACTACCCCGCACCCACAGTTAGGTACATATACATGCACATCACACACAGCGTGCTACTCGGTATTGCTGCTACCTGCTGCGTGCGAGGTGTGCATGGTTCTGTTAATGTCCAACACCTTCGCACTTGAATCAACGCCCCGCAACGTGACCTGTGGCCCCTAGACTGGATTTTGTCTTAGCAACCAAGAGTTATGAATGGAAGCGTCCAACCTGCCAAGTGCCAAGTGCCATCCGATGTACATGCACCGATAATCGATGTGATTAGGCCGTGTCGTTAACTGTAACCCCCAGTCGACCAGCAATCAATAATTTAATTCCAAAAAATACTCGGTGACGTATTTAGACAGCCACTGACAGTCCAAGCAGGCTCAACACAAATAAGAAGTGAAAACTGTGTGCAAGACATCGACTCATAGATACTCTTTCTTTTATTTTTTTAATTTTATCGATCGAAGATTCATCAGTTATTTCGGTTCGAAAAAGATTTAAAGAATTTCATAGAATAAATATTAAGCCCACAAACAAAAGATTTTACATCTGATACATATTTTTTTCCATATTTTTTGCAAAAAAATGTTTATGCACATTTCTATGAGTCCATATTAAAATACGATAAATTTATATATTTAAATGTCCCATGAATACGTTCTGCGTTATCCACATTTCATTAAAGTTAATGTCCTCCCTCTTCAGTAAAGGGTAAAAATCGACTTAGTATTAAAAATAGCTACATGACACAGCACAAAAATTGTTGGCTCTGGGCCCCTTCCAGGGCGATAGAGAAGAAGGAAATGAGCTGCACTTAAATGCATGCGAGAAAACCACTCGATGCCAACAAGTGGATAAGAAGCCACCACCACGACACAAACGATGCCCAAACGAACTATCAATGTCAGTGAATTGGCAAAAATAAAATTTAAACTCAATTTGTATGCAGGCCAGAGTCCGAGGCCCCCAGGAAACCCTTTACTTGACACACCTCAACAACGGCTGCGGCTCAAGTGGCAGCATCCACACATCCACACACACATCGCATCAATATACCGTCTGCCGTTGCATTAATGTCTGATGAACACCCAGTTGGCCAAGCGGTGCTCCAGCCAGGGGATAAGCCGCTGAAGCATGCGTATCATCAGTGTGCACAACAAATCTTAATGATCGTTAAGGCTGTGCGAGGCGTTGATGACGCGACCATGGCGATGATCTGGCACATTTTGTATACCCAAACGAAATGGTGCTGAACTCCAATCCATTCATTGATTCCATTCATTTCATGCAGTGCCCCGAAATGAAGTACTCGAAATGCTTTGTGTAATGATTTTCGACTGCATTGATCTTACAGATTTTTCGTTAATTTTATTTTTAATGTGTATTATCATATACCATCGCATATATATATGTATACTATACTTTTTTGATGCCTTCCTCTTAAAATTAAATACATTACAAAGCGCTGGCAAACCAGTTTGGAAACGGAATTAGGATTTGCAGCTAACAAATTTTGAGAATGCGCGAATACAAAGTGCATTATTTAAAAACAAAATACGTATATTCATATATATAATAAAAATATGAGAATAAGTATTTATAACATATGGATGCTTTATGTGTGTGTGTGTGTGTGTGTGTATATATGCGTGTATAAGCGCCACTTTACTGTGATTTTTGTAAATACTTTTCGATACATGCAACATAAGTAGACAATTTTTGCCATGTACATTTTACGACTTTGCCGTTCTTCGCCAATTATTTTGTGAAAGTTAAATTGTATTATTAAAGCCGCAAATGCATCTAAATTATGATTAGGGGGCCTGCATGCGGCAACTCTTGTCTTTTTCACAACAATTAACTAGTTTTCCTTTTTATATTAGATTTGCAGATGCTTGCTAGTTGCTGGGTCCGAATGTTTAGTTCTTGAATTGAAACACGAGTATCAATATGACGGCCAAGAGCACAGCGCTTAGGATGGCAACCAGTATAAGTTTCTTCTTTCGCACTTTGTTCTGCAATAGAATACATATTTAATATAATTATAACAGATTGAACTATATTATCAACTATTTACCCTATAAGAACTGGCCTTGCGCAAATTCTCTGTGCCCTGTGAGACGAAAATGCTTGTTTGCTCTACCTGCGACTCAATGGAGTCGACAGTTACACCTTGCTCGTAGACCATAGCACCTAGATTCTTGTATATCTCGTTGACACCCACAATATTGTTTTCCAGCTCGCGGATGGCGCGCTCCTGTTCCTCAAGTGCTTGTAAATCCACTTCCTCTTGCATTTGCGTTTGTAATTGCTGCTGTTGCTGCTGCTGATTTGGTTTGCGATTAAAAAAGTTATCCTCAAAAAAGGAACCATTTTCAGCGCTGCTGCCATTGGTGGTGCTGCTGCTCCGCGTCGAGCCGGGCGGATGTGCAATGCTGAAATTATTGGCGCGCGCTTGATGCAAAGCACTACGCTCAATATCAGCCGTTTTGCGTTGTATGGCCTGGCAACAAAAAAAAAAAACATAGATAATGAATGACAAATTGTTTTGTTATGCATAACGATAAACTAAGATTAAGATACCTGAAAAGCGGTCAGAGCAGCAGTGAACTCATCCACCAAACGATCGCGTTGTATTTTCAAATGTCGCTCCTTGCACTTGTCCACCTCCTTCAGCTGATAGTTTGTATCGGTCACCAGTTGCTTGGTGTAGGTCATTAACTGATGACTTTGTAAAGAGTACATGTTTTTTTTAGAAGATTTTCACAAAATATACATATGATATATAAATATATATATAGATAATTTTTTTTTTCCATAACAAAGGCATACTTACAGTTTCTTTTTCAATTCGGGCGAATCCTGAGGCGTGTTCAACTGATTAACCATACGTTGCATAGTGGACACTGTGGAATGATGGTTGAAGGGGCATAGCGATTAGTCATAGTTAAAAAAAAAAAAAAAACCCCCCAAAACAAATGCTTACCATTTTGCTGGACTTTTTGTATGCTTGACGCGATTATTTGAGCCAATCGCTGAAAGTGAATCTCACTGAGGCCCCCTCCGCTACCACTACCGCTACCACCTCCTCCTCCTCCACCACTGCCGCTGAGGCCATTCTCCATATGTTGTAAATCCATGCTTTCGTATGCAGACACCTTGACGATCTACTTTTCAAAGTCTCAAGAACCAGTTGTTGTTTCTACGCTGCAAATTTCCAATAGATTTTTTTGCACGCAATTAAAATAAACACTACACTTATATCATTATATGCGTTTCAGCCAAATACACCTGTAATGTGGGCTTTTATTTGTGTTTGTGTGTGTGTTGTTTCTGTTTTTACCCTTCGCAGGGGACTTGAGTAGTCTTTGTTTTACTTTTCGCCAATGTGTCGTTGCACCACTCACCTTGCTTGCCCTTGTCTCCCTGAACAGCGACGTTTTGCGATCAAAGCTTCATCTAGCGCATGTCAAATAAAGATATAATTAGTTGCACACATAAACGATTTTCTTAAAAAAAAGCGAATAAATTTTGCAAGAAATTCGTGAATGTATAGTGATGGTAAATGCGAATCGATAACTCAAACAATCGTATTGTTAGCGGTAAGTGTGACCGTGGTTACAAAAGCATTGCTGCTAAGAATTGTATCGATATATCTCAATGGAAATAACAACAAGTTTTCAGTGTTGGATAACGTAAGTAAGAAGTAACTAAATTTAAATAATATATATGAATATGTTCTAAAAACTGCGTTTTGAATAAGCTTGAATACAAATTTTAGAAGTGCTAATATGCTGATTAAGTAACGTTTTTTGCCAATGCCTTGTAAAACAAAGAGCGTTTGTAGCGGCTCTTCAAAGTAATTGTGCTCAAGAAAGCAGTAAAAATAAAAAAACAACAAAAACCGTAAGAATTCTCATATACATATACATATACATATTACTCTTTTATTCTCATTATTTGAAGTGTGTTGGATATATAAAAAATTGAAGGCAAGCAGGAAAGGAGTAAGCAAAAGCGGATTCTGACATTACTGCCTATGCATATCATACTTTGAGAAAATTCACATTTTACAATTATGTCCGTAATAAAAAATTTGTGTTTTAGTTTCGAACATGATTCCGTGCCATTTAAACAACAAATAAAATAAAAACAATTGAAAACTGGATTTTAAATTCCCTAAACCATTGTATTAATAACAACAAAAATGTCTTTGTTCTCATGATTAATTGAGAAATAATATAATATATCACGCAAATAAATTGTATTAACAATGAATATATATTATTAATTAAAATTAATATATTTAATCAGCTTACATTGTTTATAGCCAATTTGATTTGAATTTATTCATACAATTCTACACTGAAAATCAAGAGAAAGATAGAAAAACAGGGAATACTCATTATCACACCTTTCTTTAAAGCGTAGTTTATAGTATTTGCTTGAAACCGGTGCAGCTGCAGTTAACGATGTACAAAAGCGGTTTATATAATCTTAAGTTTACACACATCTGTATTAGATCTATAAATATTTGATTAGATATATAGTATGTGAATGTACGTAACACATTTTATATTTCAATAAAACCTGTATCTCAAACCAGAAAATGTTTTCATCTTCCGTTCGTCGCTTTCAATAATATAATAAAGCTTTCAATCTTCTAAACTTTTAAATAAATAAGCACGTATTCCCTACGACGAGGCTTAATCAGTTCTCGAGCGCCGCAGACGTCAAAACTCTTTCGGATATTTTTACTGTCGGCCGCAGTCGAAAGTTGTGTTACTATAAAAATCATCAAAATTCGACTATCGCTGTGACGATGCGTGTCTTTTGTTTAGCGTTCTCAATTCAATTTACGTTGTGTTATTGCCAGTTCTTTTATGGGTCAGGTGCGTGACATTTAACCGTGTGCCACATATACGTGCATATATATCAAAAGAGACTGTAACAAATCGACTAAAGAATTCTGAGAGCAAAACAAAACACATTCAGATATGCTTAGTTAATTGATAACAAGAACAGATGTGCAAATACAAATATTGTTATTTTTTTATCCAGCGTAATTTAATCATTCGCCCTAATTTGTTTAGCTTTCTTTTGTGCTTTTCTAATGCAGATTCCACATGGAATATTCGTTCCAAAAATGAGATGAAGAGCAAGGACTTTTGGTTTTCTGATGGGCAGAGTACGCTTTACGAAAAGATATCCATGCAGGCCAATCAATATCTGGCCAAGAATATAATCTTCTTCCTGGGCGATGGCATGTCCGTGCCGACAGTGACAGCAAGTCGAATATACGAAGGTCAGCAAAGGGGGATCATAGGAGAACGCAATCGTCTGGAGTTTGAAAAGTTTCCCTACGTGGGGTTGTCAAAGGTAAGAATTAATGTGTTTCTTCATTTAAATGTAATATTAGCTAATAGACAAGCCATATCCATCTTTACTTACAGACCTACTGCGTCGACAAACAAGTGTCAGACTCTGCCTGCACAGCCTCCGCCTACTTAACCGGTATTAAGGCCAACTACCAGACAATCGGTGTATCCGCTGACGTCAAACAAAATGATTGTGCCGGAGCTAAGCTACCCCAAAATCAACTATCCTCTATTGCAGCCTGGGCAATGAGAGGACACAAGTCGGCCGGTCTGGTGACTACAACCCGAGTAACCCATGCAAGTCCAGCTGGAGTCTATGCACACACTTCGAATCGTGACTTTGAGAGCGATTTTGATGTTCATACTCTGGGCCATGATCCGAACAATTGTCCGGACATCGCCCAGCAACTATTGGACGAAGTAGGTCAAGGCTTGAGGGTAGTGCTTGGTGGAGGTACCAAAAAATTCTTGCCCAACACAATGAGAGATGTGTATGGCAACCTTGGCCAACGTTTGGATGGACGTAATCTAATTGAGGAGTGGCAACGTAGCAAATATGGCAATGCACGTGTTGTCTTCAACCGCACGGATCTGCTGAGAAATGACGCCCGCTATACGGACTACTTGTTGGGTTTGTTCAATGCTTCGCATCTGGCATATAATTTGGATGATAGCATGGATACACCATCGCTTGAGGAGATGACTGAAGCGGCAATTGAAGTGTTGTCGCAAGATCCAGCTGGCTACTTTCTGTTTGTCGAAGGCGGTCGCATCGATCATGCCCATCACGAGACCAAAGCCAAGAAGGCTTTAGACGAAACGGTGCAGTTCTCAAATGCTATTCGAAAAGCGCGACAGTTAACCAATCGTTGGGACACTTTGATTGTTGTCAGTGCCGATCACGGACATACTATGACTATTAACGGATACCCAGATGTAAACAACAATATAACTGGTTTTAACTCAGAACTAAGCGATGTTGATGACTTACCCTATGCAACATTATCATACGCCAACGGACCGAACTATAAAAAATTCTTTAAGATATCGGGGAATGAGGTTGATCGCGTTGATCTCCGCACTTTGAATATCGGTGATAAGAATGCAAGGTATCCACATGGTGTGCCCATGTCTGACGAAACTCACGGCGGGGGAGACGTTGCCGTATATGCTAATGGTAAGCTGCAGTATAGTCCTGTAAAAAAAAAAAAATATTTACATTTTAATTTATAAATCCAGGTCCTTGGGCACATTTGTTCAGCGGTGTTTATGAGCAAAGCACAATACCGCATCTAATGGGATTTGCAGCATGCATAGGCCCTGGAATTACTTATTGCAATCTCAGACCCAATAAATCTACCAATCCTATCGTAGATTAATACCAAATATTAAAATATATAAAAATAAATTATGATTATCACATGAAAAAGTCGAATACCATAAGCAAAATAATTTATTTCGCAGTGGTATATTCGCCAAATATATATGTAGGCCACCATTTCACATTTCGGGTTTTAAATAGCCGTTAGATTTTGTGCAACATTTTGTGATAGTACTAGAAAACAGTGCTGTAAATTGTTGTACAGAAACTTGTACTAAATATGGCGTTCTATGCATAGTGTCAAAGGTAACAGTACGGTCACTCTGAACATCTCCGCCATTTTAGCTGTAGCTGCAGAAAATTTTTCGCAACATAGTCGAAAAGAAGCTGTGTTGTTTATAATGTATATATGATATATATGAATAACGCATATTCATAGCAGCAAAATACAAAGTGTTACTTGACAACTACGGCCGTTACTTACATTTATACGTACGCCGCACGCCGGTGGCAGCTTGTTCGACTGTACGAGCGGCTTGTGATTGTGTGCGTGTGTTTTTGAAAAGGGGAAAAAAGTGTGCACGGCACCGCTAAATAAGTTGGTCGCGTGCGTTTAAAATCAATTTTTTTTCTTCGTTCACGCAACCATGGCCGACGGCGTGGTGCTGGACTTGTATGCCGAAGATCTGGACAAAGATTTTGCCGGGCAAGTAAAGGTAAGAAACAACCACGCATTGTATATACATATTTATGTATGTATGAAGAAGATGGATTAAATAACATTGTTGATATTTGCAATAATATCGATAAGCACATATAAAATGTATATATTTATATAAATATACATATCAACCTTTTAAAGGATGAATTTTGCATAAAGGATGAATTTGGTGGCGACGGTGTCGATTTATATGATGATATCGGCGGCCCCACCGAGCCAGCTGCTGCGGGCGGCGGCTGCGGTGGTGGCACCCCAACGGGCGAAAACTCTTCTGGACCCGGATCCGTTGACGGTTCCTCGAGCATCGGACCGAATGGAGTTTACCATCAGGGCAGTGGTAGCCAAACTCCAACGATGAACCGACGCTATCAACTATATGTGGGCAATCTAACCTGGTGGACAACCGATCAGGACATCTCGAATGCATTGCGCGAAATTGGTGTTAACGATCTGCAGGAGGTCAAATTCTTTGAGAATCGGGCTAATGGCCAATCTAAGGGCTTCAGCGTCATATCGCTCGGCTCGGAGCCGAGCCTCCGCACCGTACTCGATCAGTTGCCCAAAAAGGAGATGCACGGCCAGACCGTGGTAGTCACGTATCCAAGCAAGCAAGCTCTCACGCAATTTGAGAGCCTGCAAAAGACACGTCCAGTGCCGCCGCCGCAGCAGAACGGACCACCACGTGGTCCCGCACCACCCAATATGGGTGGACCGATGCCGCCGCATCCGGGCGTGCCTCAAGGTGGACCGCCCGGACATGCACCACGCATGAATCCAAGCATGCAGCCAGGCCAATACCGGCCACATATGTCCCAGGTGCCGCAGGTTGGACCCAATTCTGGACCTCCACGCATGCAGGTGAGCTTTTTGCTATATGTGTTGGTTATTCCCCACCCATTTTGCATTTTGCCCTTAAGTCGTAGCTTTGTTATTTGATTATTACCAACAAAAAAGGTCTTGGGTTTGTTTGGGTCGTCAGCCCGTATTAACAAAACGCCATTTACATTTGTTTTTATTTAACTTTTAATCATTGAAATTGTTCTGAATGCAAAATTTGGTTTTATCACACAAGTCGAATAATTGGTCTCGTCTTTATTTCATTAAATAATGTATGTGGATTATTCAAAATATATAATTTATTTAAGTGAACTGATAGGTATGTATATCTTCTTTTTATTGCCTACAAGTTCCTGACAGGATCTACACATATGTTTTTATAATTATAAGACGGAAGTCATTAAAATTCAACAGAAAAATTAACATTTACTAAATGTATTTACTATATTTTTGTTTAATGATTTCAATAGAAAGAATTTACAAATTTGATTTTGAAATTCCAAAAAAGTTAAAAAGCAAATACAATATTTTTTGATCACTAATTTGACTTTGTATTTTTGACAAATTAAGAGATATCAGAAAAAAATCGACTGTAAGGTTATTTTTGTTGTTTATGTTTTAAGTACACTACATTGTTTGGTTAAAAAAAGAAAACAAGTAATTTCAGAGCAATTTTTTATATATTTGTATCATTCCCTTATACATAAGTTATATACAATACAATTAGTTTTATTTGTAATATATTGCAAGCCATAGTTGAAACAGTTAGATTTAAATATTTTTGGAGTAAATCTGTAATTTAATGGAAATATTTATGATTTTGTAAATGTGTTGCATTTGTTTGCGATCTATAAATGTATGTACCTCTGATAGTCTGTATTGTACTCTCTATATAAAAAAAATATAATATAAAAATGTTTATGTATTACGCTTTATATTTATATTCCATTCCATGTGTTTTTTGACAACGCTTACGCACACTTCTACCCACCACAACAACAACAACTACATAAAATACGTTATAATATTAGCCGCCAATGCATCAACAAGGCGGCCCAATGGGCAACCAACAGCCGCCTCCCAGGTATCCGCCAGCGCAAGGTCAATGGCCAGGTCAACGTCCCGGTGGACCCCGACCGGGTCCACCAAATGGACCACTGCAACGACCACCAATGGTAACAAATTCCTAACAAATAAACAAATACACATATATATTTATATACATATATATATATAAATGCAAAAAATGCCAAAGAAATATCCTATCTATATATTTAAAACATATCTTATTATAATATAGTAGACAAAAAACGAAACCGAAACTAACCCAATTTAAGTTAACTTAGAAAACGACATTAGACGGTCTCATTAATTGTATTCAGAACATTTAAATAACTGCACATGTTTGTAACTTGAACACCCACCAAACACACACACACACACACACATATATATATATATATCCATAGATACAAAACTGTTGTGCATATATCCACGACGAGGCTGCCATTACTACCTACACACCACCACCAATCTGCCACACCAAGTTGCATATTTAACCCTTCGGTACTATTTGAGCCCAGTTTCTAAACTCTGCGTTCTGTGCTTTGCTTTTTGCAGTTCCAAGGTCCAATGGGAATGCCAGTGCGTGGTCCCGGGCCGGGTCCGGACTGGCGTCGTCCGCCAATGCACGGGGGCTTTCCACCCCAAGGGCCCCCGCAGGGTCCACCCCACATGCAGGGTCCTCCGCGTCCGCAAATGGGCCCTGGTCCACCGCCCGGTTCAGGTGGACCACATGGCGCTCCAGCACCGCACGTGAATCCAGCATTCTTTAATCAGCCCGGCGGTCCGCCACCGCATCCAGGCATGGGTGGGCCACCACATGGTCAGCCGGGACCACAGCCGGGCATGAATATGCCGCCACAGCACGGACCTCCGCCTCATTTTGCGCAGCAGGGTGGTCCACGCAATCCATGGCCAGGACCACCACAAGGCAAACCGCCAGGATCGTTCCCCGATCCGCAAATGGGACCGCAGCTCACGGAGGTTGAGTTCGAGGAGGTCATGAGCAGAAATCGCACCGTCAGCAGCTCGGCAATTGCCAGGTGAGCCAAAACACTCAAAATATATTGAAGTAGTTTCATTTCTATAATTATGTGAATGTGTTGTTTTCCGACGATCACAGAGCTGTTTCGGATGCTGCGGCTGGCGAGTATTCGAGCGCCATTGAGACGCTAGTTACGGCCATTTCCCTGATCAAGCAATCCAAAGTGGCGCACGATGAGCGCTGCAAGATATTGATCAGCTCACTGCAGGACACACTGCACGGCATCGAGGCCAAGAGCTACAATCGCCGCGAGCGTTCGCGTTCACGCGATCGCTCCCATCGCAGTCGGCAGCGGCGCGAGCGATCGACTTCACGCTATCGAGAGCGCTCCCGCGAAAGAGAGCGTGATCGCGATCGTGAACGTGAACGGGAGCGTGATGGAGGGTAAGTTTTACCCCATTTTACTTATTAAACATGAACACTTACCTTATGTATAACAGCAGCTATCGGGAGCGTTCGCGCAGTCGTGAACGCGAGCGTCAGGCGCCGGATCACTACAGAGATGACAGGTAGTTGGATTTGCTAAATTTGCTCAATTGTTTGTAGCTAATAAAAAAATATCCAATCTATGATGTAGCAGCAGCCGCTCCGCACGTCCACGTAAATCGCCGGAGCCAGTGGTTGCCGAAGCCGCCGAAGCGCCGTCATCTAAGCGTTATTATGAGGAGCGCGAACGTTATCGCTCATCGGATCGGGAGCGGCGTGACCGGGATCGGGATCGTGAGCGTGAGCGCGAACGTGATCGGGATCGGCGTGAAGAGCATCGTTCCAGGCATTGACTGCTACACAAGCGAAAGCAAAACTATTAACAACAACATCGTACACACCCATATACACACACACACACACACCTCGTAGACACTCTTATTAACACATAACAATGCAGAAAGCTGAAGGCCAGCCACAAGATTAAAAAAAATTTTGATTTGTTTCTAACATTACCAATACGTAGGATATAAATATGGCATAACATAGTTCTCCTAGACGTACTAAAGTAAGCCGAAATGTTGACAAGTCACGACAACAATACAACCGACACACACACACACAATCAATCAACAGATGGACTGCCACGCCCACACGCAAATCAACACCTTCGTCAAGATCCTGCATCTCCTGCACACATCCCACATAAGAGTTGTCAGCGCGGGACAGGACGCTGGTGGATGGACAGCAGCAGCAGACAGAATTAACTTCAATCTACATTGTCGTCTTCACCGCAGAATTTCAATATTATTGTACTTTAATATTTCGGTTTATTTAATAAAAACATATATATATGAAAACCAACAAAAAAAAAACCAAAAAAAAATTGTTCGAAAAAAAAAATAATACTCAAACTGTCTTGCGTTGCGTGTCTTCTTGTACCTTATAATAACAAAAAGAATATAGTTTACGAATTGATATATATTTAAATTGTACAACTACAACGCATTTATTCTTAATAATATTGTTATATTAACACTTGCATCTTTTGCAATTTTGCAAAGCTTTTGCCAAATGAGGCCAAGAATCGTAATAAGCGCAATTGTATTGAAAGACATTATTTTTTTGTAAACCATTTGTTTCAACCATTTATTTAAAGTTGACTTTATTTATATATATTTAAGCGAGCTTTTTGTGCGCGTGTGTTGTGAGTGAATCATAGTGTTAAATGTCGACTGATCTTATCAAATGGATAAGTAGTATAGAGCTAGAGTGACAATATTTATTAAAATTATGTAAATAAGTTGTATGAATGAGTTTTTTGTATGCCTGTGGCGTTAATTAGACTTAATATCTCTAATTATTATAAACTAAAAGAAGGTCTTAACAAACTTTTATCGTAGATTTTTTAAAAACGCGATCAAGCTTTTATGTAGTTGCTATGTAACATCTTTTTATTTTTATTCTTTTAACTATATTTTTATTTGTACATTGTACACAAAACATTTGTAAATGATATTCAAATTAATGATTGCTACACTAATCCAAATGACATTTATGTAAATTATAGTTTTCGACATCTAGTACCTGTAACTTTCTTAGGTCTGATCTAACAAGAAGTATTACGAGCTTAACGGCCGGCTACTACTACTACTACTTATAATCAATCCAATCAATCAAAAATCTGTCCTGTACAATTGAAACTGTGATTTCGAGAGTAACTGAACATACATACCTTTTACTGTAAATCATGCACAATACAGGTAATGTTTTACATATGTATATGACAATCTAGTCGATAAGTGTGCGTCTTGTTTATTTTAAAAATAATAAGATGAGGTAATCGTATTTATGTCATTCATATTTAAGACAAAGCGTCATTTTTTAAATTTATATTTTCGATTATTGTTTACAAATATACGCACGTTCGTATTCGATTGATCCTTATATACTATTTAGAACCAAAACTTTTGACCCAAATGACCCAAAATAAAAAATACATATCAATTATTTAGTAAGAGGGTTTCGTTATTAGCTTACATTTTTCATAATGGCTTTATGCTCTAACGCTTATTTGGTTTCAAACATTTATGATCCTTCACAAAACGGGCACAATTTGCTCGCTCCCTTTCTAGACATTTAAAAAAATATTGCGCGCCGATAATTTAGCTTGCATTTCAATTACAAAGGCGACCAAATATTTTTCTGTACACCAAAAAACGGTCACCCTATCATCTGGAAGCTTCGCCTAATTCAGCCGTAAGCCAACACTACCTTGCAATATACATAAAGATAAATGAAATACAGAAGCGAAAATATCAACGTAGTAGTAAACGTCGTAAAAGCAATCAATCTAATAAAGCAGCTCAGACAATTTCAGAACACATCCAAAACTCCTCCGTTTGATAAAAAATAAATTTAATAAAAAAGTGGAAAACGAGGATACAGTATGGCAGATACAGCACAATATCTAAACGACCGTTTCCAACGTTTCAGGAATGGAATCAGCCAGCGCTAGTAAGTATAAATAAATATATATAAACATACATATGTATGTACATAAATATATATGTTTATTATTCATATCTATAATTTATATTTAAGAGGTCAATAACGGTGCAGACTCATAGTCCAAAAGTTCGCAGTATGCTATAGAAATGAGTGCTGCTTGTGAACACCTTGCAAGAACCTTGCCCCTCGATACGGTGCGGCTGACGTGTTGTTTTGGTGTTAGACCACATCAACAGTTGGTCGCACTAAATCAATAGTCCTTGAAATCAATTTGTACACGTACACAAACAGTTCTAACTGATGCCCGTTCTTGTATTATTTTTTTCAGTGAGCCGTATGTGCGTGAGCACCTGGCAAAGGTGTACATGGTTCTGGCTAGCACCACCGCTGCTACGGCAGTTGGAGCACTTGTCCAGATGCGAGGAATTCTTGATTTGGGTATGCTAGCAGCGATTGCATCACTGGTGCTGGTGCTCGGTCTACATTTCTATAAGGATGATGGAAAGAACTATTACACACGCTTGGGAATGCTCTATGGTTTTGGCTTTTGCTCGGGACAAACTCTGGGTCCACTATTGGGCTACATTTGCAGCATCAACCCGGCCATTATACTAACTGCTTTAACTGGCACCTTTGTGACTTTTGGTTCGTTATCATTGGCCGCTTTGCTTGCTGAACAGGGAAAATACCTGTACTTGGGTGGTATTTTGGTTAGCGTCATTAACTGCATGGCCCTCCTCAGTCTCTTCAACATGATCTTTAGATCGTACTTCGTTCAAATGGTATATAATCAATCAATAGGTAATAATGATGGTCAATCTAACTCCATCCAAATCTCTTGCAGACTCAATTGTATGTTGGCGTCTTTGTCATGGCCGCCTTCATTGTCTATGACACACAAAACATTGTGGAGAAATGTCGAATGGGCAATCGCGATGTGATCCAGCATGCATTGGATCTATTCTTTGACGTTTTGAGCATGTTCCGTCGGCTGTTGATTATTTTAACACAAAAGGTATGATTCTGAAGCTTAATTTAATTACTTCTGGCGACTCAAGTTGTTTGCTGATTTGTGATCAAATGTGTGCCCTATCTTACAGCTCAAAAGTTTTATGGCTTGATAACTCGCGAATTAGTTTAATAATCAAGCAAACATTGAATAACCTTGATCTATCCACATAAAGCAAACAATTTCATAGATAAGAAATTAATCTATTCAACGGTATGACGTTTTATGCGTATACCCATTTTTCGTACATCCAAGGCAATAAGTATACTCTTACAATATAAATCTCTTGGGTAATATCCGTAGATAAACTAGCTCTTCCCAATTCTTTGGTGGAAGTATATTTATTTCCAGGCTTACGAAAAAATTTTATAAAATCTACGATATGCCAAAATTCAGTTCGCTCTTTGTGAAATTATATTTATAACCTTGGAAGTAGTTGTTTTCAATGATCCTAATACTCTTTCTCACTTTCAGGAGGAACAAAAACAGGCCGATCGTCGCAAGAGGAAGTAATGAGTAACTTGCTGTTGGTCTCACTACAAATTAATTAATAATGTTGGAACCTATTTCAAATTTCAAAAACAAAGAGCCGTGTTAATTTTTTTGGCTCTATATTATATATCTCAAAAAATATTTGGTACACATAAAAATGCAAGTTCAAAAAAACTTTAAAAAGACGTTTAATAAAATTCTCATCACATCCAACAATGTATATGAATAACCTTTCGTATTCTATTGTATATTATACACAAAATCTAGTAATGTTCCGCAAACGGTATATTCATATGAATATATTTTTGTGCGTAAGGATTCATGTTGTAATATTTATTTTGGGTCTATATTAAATTATTTATTGTGTAGAGTATGTAAACATAATAGAAGATGATTCAATAAACGAAATTCTCCCATCACACAAACTTTCAAGTACTACAAACACCTTCCGATTTCATGTGTTGATTATATCGATTAGCGGAACGATTATATCAACTAACAAACCAATTTAATTAGGCAAAGTGGTAACGAGAAACTCATAATGCTCTATTCATTTTTAACCATTTGAGTTTGTCTAGACCGAAGCGAAACATGTCCCAGTCGATGCCGTCGGTGAAGCCGCTGCTGCTCCAATTCCAGCAGCTGTTTTACTTATCAAAATTTGTGGGCGTCCTGCCCCAGGATTTGACACAGTTTCGAAATAAGAATGTTCTCGAAAAGTCACGCAATGGAATGTTTTATATGATTGGTCTTTTAATAATTTATGTGATGCTTTACATATGGTTAATAATAACGTTTGGTGAAGATGATCCCGCCGTAAAGGCATCTCAGAGTGAGTGAAATGGAGTGTAAAAATTTTAATTTATATTTCTAAAAATTCTCTTTTTCGAGTCGATTCGTTAAATATGCATTTTCAACATTTTAAGGCACTTTGACGTTTGTTATTGGCTTGTTTTTGACCCATATTGGTCTTATTATGATGGCCACCGATCAGATAACTGCGCTTTTCAATCAAGGACAACTGGGTGACCTCTACGAACGCCTACGCATAGTGGATGAACGCCTTTATCGGGAGCAGTGCCTGGTTGATAATAGCTGCCTAGCAAAACGTATTCGTGTAATGATTATTATGACCGTTATTTTTGAGCTTTTCATACTGCTGTCCACATACATAAAGCTGGTGGATTATACGCAATGGCTATCGCTGCTCTGGATAGTCTCGGTAGTGCCGACTTTTGTCAATACTCTGGACAAGATTTGGTTCGCAGTATCGCTATACGCACTGAAGGAACGTTTCGAAGCGATAAATTCCTCGCTGGAGGATCTGGTAACCGAACACGAAAAACACAAAGCTTTTTTGGCTAGAGATGACGATGGTAATGATACAGCTGGGAATCAAACTGCAGATAGTTCCGAATCGCAGCCGCCGCAGTATGACGCAAATCTGGAGTACTTGTACAAGGAACTGGGCGGCATTGATATTGGATCGCTGAGAGGTTCGGGCAGCAAAAGCAGGAATAGGGTGGCACCAAGTAAGTAATGCGTAGAATATTTCCAAGTTCTCTTGCTGATATAAATTTAATATTAGTTGCCCATTCGCTGAACTCCTTTGGCGAGCGCATTCCTCTCAAGCCGCAGCAGATTAACCCAAATCAAATGATGAACATGGCACACGAGAGTGAATTGAGCAATGCGACCAAGGTGGAGGAGAAACTGAACAATCTGTGCCAAGTGCACGACGAGATCTGCGAAATAGGCAAGGCAATGAACGGCCTCTGGAGTTATCCGATTCTATCGCTTATGGCCTATGGCTTCTTAATATTTACGGCACAACTGTATTTTCTATATTGCGCTACTCGTTCCCAATCGATACCTGCATTGTTCCGGTCCGCTAAGAATCCGCTTATTACGGTTGTCATTCTTGTGTACACATCGGGCAAGTGCATTTATTTGATTTACTTGAGCTGGAAAACCTCGCTGGCCTCGAAACGCACTGGGATTAGTTTGCACAAGTGCGGCGTGGTTGCTGATGATAATTTGATATACGAGATTGTAAACCACTTGTCGCTAAAGCTGCTAAATCATTCGGTGGACTTCTCGGCCTGCGGCTTCTTCACACTGGACATGGAAACTTTGTATGGCGTTAGTGGTGGCATCACAAGCTACCTTATTATCCTCATACAATTTAATTTGGCGGCCCAGCAGGCTAAGGAAGCCTTACAGTCGTTTAATAGCTTTAATGAGACGGCTGGTTTGGTGGGTTCTGCCACTGAATTTTTTAACACCAGCTCCACACTTTATAATCTGGAGACCACCACAATGATGACGCCATCGAATTACTAAAACTTATATCTTTATATTGTTCTTAGATCTAACTTACATTTGGAGAACAATTACGAGCACTTTTGCGCACCTTTGATGCTTAAATATTTTAATCGAGCACACGTTCAATAAAGATCACGCTGCAGTCAAAGACTTGTATTGAATGCGCGCCTCGTCCAGCTCCTTCAGGAGTTGCTTGAAAGTGTCATTGGTGCCATCGTAGTCCAAAATGGCAACACAGGAAATCTGTGCGCGCTTATGTAGTGCGTAGGACAATTCACGACGCATCAGCGAGAAGCAGTAGGGTACATTTTGTTCCTGGCAAACGGTTTTTAATTCATCTATCGTGTCATCAAGGCCACCTTCAAGTTTGAATGGTTAAAAACTCGCCAGATTTGTCACTTTTATATTTCTTACCTGGACCTGGACACTGCTCACAGTCTGGAGCTAGCAGCAGCAATTTTACTTTGTGTATTCGCAGCCTGGACAATGATTCTCGAAATCCCACCACCAGTCGAAGATGTGCACGCGCTTTGATTTCGTTATTGGCATAGGCACGCTTCTGGAAACGTTCCAGGTCATTGAGCAATAGAGCCGACAGTTCTTTGAGTCTTGCCGTCGTGCAGTTGTCACAATAGCTATATGAATAAACTTATAAATACTTATTAAATGCATTTAAAGAAAAACAACAGCTGTAGAAGCTCACCTTCGAAACCGTCGGGAATGTATTTTATGGTCTGGCGGCTTTGGCTTCGTCTTCAACATTGTTTCATTTATCGACAGGTTCTTCAAGTCGGTGATTAGTTCCAATGTGTTTGGCTCCACATTAAGCAATGGCGAGCTCTGAACAGGAACTGAAACATTATTTTCCACACTTGTTTCACTAATCAAGTCAAGGCCAACGGACATTGAACTGAACGTCTTCTGGAGTGGCTCCACACATTGTGGAACCTCATCATCACACTGCTTCCAATTGCGATAATTTTTTATGATGCGTTTAAGGCGAGCCACACGATTTTTGGGTTGGAGACGCGTTTTCCCCTTGCGCTTAGTTTGCAGAGTGATGCTGTTTCTCGCAATGATCATGTGTGGGCGTTTCAGTTTGTTTACCTTTTTGTGTTGTTCGCGGGGCACAACTAGAAAGTCGAGGAGCGAACATTGTTGTTTGTTTTTATGCTTGTTCTTGTATTTGGCACTGTGTAGAATCTTTGGTGTTGTGTTCTCATTGCCGTTTTTTAAATTTTTAAATGTATTCTGATCTATTATATTAAGTTTATCCGAACTTCGTGCCATTTTAAGTGTTTGATTTGCTGCACTTACATTTTTTTGGAATAAGCACGAATTCGATAGCGATAAGTATTCATAGATTTAATTTATTTTTACAACTGAATCTGGTCACACTAGTTACTGATTGATACTTATAAAAAAAAAACCAATTCGATTGTTCAATAAATTTATCATTATAAATAATTATATATTGCTTCCAATTAACAGAGTTTCAGAATTCCTCTCTAATATTTACTAATTGACTTATTGGCTAATAACATTCAGTAAAACTAGTTTTGGCTTAAAAATATCAGATAAAAGAACTTCGTCTTGCTTACATCTTACCCAATACTTAAATGCTAAATAGTTTTACGGTCATGTTTTTAGTAAGATTCTAGCACAGTGAGCACAGGTCTTTAAAAATCATAACTTTATACTACTCTCGATGGCTATGTGCATTTCATTGAACTGCCTGAGATGGGACAAGATTAGATCGCGTTCCTTCACGAATATCTCCCAGTACTTTAAGTACTGACTAACGTGTTGCAACACCAGTTTTCCAGCAAAGTCCAGACAACTGCGCGCATGCCGCATACGCCGCCGACAGCTGGCCAGCACTAAGCGTAACTGCTGCTCCGGTTCCAACTGTGCAAGTATAAAGGACATTATGTTTGCCGTATCCACACGTACATCAATCGGAAACAGCGCAGATTCGATGGGTCGAGATTGGGGAAACACAAGCAGTGCTGGCGTCTCCGGCATGGTAAGCTCCCACGGCAAATCATTTGCTTGGCTATCGAACCGTATGAAATTCAGTTCGGGACTGCGCAACAGAGCTGCCACCTGCATTAGCTCCAGTGACATCACGGCGGACAGAGCGCAATCAGGCCGATGGATGAGCACCACATTAGTCGCATTAGGTCGCTGCAGTGCCTCCAACAGCAACTGGCGATTGTATGTATGTACGTACGATGTTTGCCGGCTGGGGACGAGAGGGACCAAAACAGAGTTCCTTTGTATTCGGGGGAGCTGCCTGGCATAGAACTGCTTAATGAACTCCTTGAGTGCTAGATAGGAAAACGGCTGATGCTGCGGCATGACATGCAACGCCTCTGCGGCGGCATCCACAATGAAAACCTGCACAGCAGCCGTATCTCTTTTGCGTTGCTGTTGGTGTTGTTGATCAATGCCCAGCTGCTGCAGAAAGTCACGATATTTCGTCGCATCGAAGAGAACCACGGCGAGGGAACGATTCTGCGACAAATGCTCTGGTGAATGCTGCCATAACAATTGACCGTATTTGCTGACCAGTTTGGCGATGCCAATCTTTAAGGCAGGTGTTCCTTGCTGGGCGTGCGTGTGCGCCAAACAGCGGTTGCGTGTGTGCAGCGCCAGCAGCTGTCGTGCTTCCGTCTCCAAGTGGCTGTCGTGGGTGTGCTGGGACCATTGAAAATTCAGATAGGCATTTATGTTGTAGTAGTTGGCCAGCGTGGTTGCATTAAGTTGTAATCCTCGATAGCTATGCTTGCCTAGCTGTTCACCTCCATTAAGTTCTCTAGGCAATAGCGACCATTTACGCAACTTACTCGACTCCTGCAGCTCCTGTACCCAGTATTGCTCACAGTCTATGTTCTCCTTGCGTGCCAGCTCATCGCCCACAACTAGCGACTGCTGATGCAGCCGTATGCCCAGCACCAACACGGGCATGTGACGCGCTTTGATCGCAATCTTCACAGGCGTGCCGTAACCAGCTGCCTGTAGAGGATTAACTTTGGGTCGCACCCAATGCAGTATCTCCATGGGCTGCCACCCATTTGCATTCGTTATGTTGTAACTATGCAGGCCGTGGCGATTATCGATGACCACCAGTTGTGGCAGCGTTAACTGCTCTACTTTAAGCATTTGCTTGGCGCTTTTTCCAAATGTAACCGCATAGCGCACATTACGCTCCGGATCATGTTCCAGCCAATGCAAAGCGGTCGCCATAAAACGCCTGTAGGCCAGGCTATCAGCCGAGTCCAGCAGCGCCAGGACAACGGCATCAGAGATCTTCCAAAGAGCGCCCAGCTCAACTGTGCTGTGTACACGATCGATGGGTTGTATCAGGTTGTTCATAAATCTCGTCAGATCCTCGAAATGCCAGGCGCCCTGATACTGCAGCCTCACATGTCGTCCATAATTTACCATCAACGTGGGCCATTTATCCGGATATCCGCCATTAACTGCCATGCCGGGGAGCTGTCGATGTGTACGACTGCAGTTGCACTGCATGTGCCAGCAATCGATGGCACCGAAGGAGGCGTAATCCTTGTAATAATGCGCCACTCCATCGTACACCAAGCGGGCCTGTCTGGCATCGCTCGACCACGACACGTAGTAAAACATGAGTGACATCTCCCCTGATGACTCCACTTCGGCTCGCACCTGTGGCACGCTGAGCGTAGGGCACTCGCTTATTGCTGCTTGGGTGAACGGCAGTAGGCCTATACCCATCCAAATATAATAGAGTAAAATCATTTTTAATATAGCAGGTGGGTGCCTAATTTAATATTGAATTCAACAACGGCAACAGACACAGAAAACAGCTGATATGACAAAGTGACCGTTTTCGCTTGGAACCTCGAAACCGTGTGCTTGAACGCTTTGCAGCACTGTCTACATCCTTTCGCATTGATGCCGCTATTTTCGTCTGCGCAGGCCGTTTATTGTTTAACTCAATAATTGCAAAATGCAAAGCTCGGGCGCTAACTGGCAGGATCTCGGGTGAGCGATTTCTATGTAAATAATGTGAATTATCCAGGCTTATTGTGAAAATAGCTTGCTTCTGCTCATGGTATAATTTGCTATAGCATTAGCAGCGGAATCACCATCGCTCAGATCTGAACAGTTTAAATCTCAAATACTCTTATATATATATACGTTTTAGACGCCAACAGCGCATGGAACATTTACTTAAAACAGGCCACTTGTCGGATTGTAGCTTCGTAGTCTATGACGCCGATGGCGAGAAGACCCTGCTAAAGTGTCACAAATTTGTGCTAATGAGGTGCGTATCTTTATATTTTAAATATTCACATTAAACAACCAATAAAAATAAATCTGTAGTGTTTCGCCTGTTTTTGAGCGTATGTTTGCGGGCGACTTCGAGGAAGCAATCATTCCGGAAAATATTGTTCTTGATGATGTCTTGGGACATGATTTTAAAAAATTTTTGGATTATCTATACTTTAATGACAACAAACGACTGGAGTCCTATGATTTGCAGACGCTCCAAACGTTAATATATCTAAGCAAAAAGTTCATGGTTTCATCTCTCACTACCAATTGTTTTTATGTGATCAAACAACGCTTGGCCACTGGCTTGGATGGGGATGTGACAATTGATTTGTTCGAGTATTGTCACCAATTCGAAAACAAAGATTTACTTGATAGCATTAAAATGGTAAATACCGCTATAGATGATAAGAAGTCCAGGCGAAATTTATAAATTACTCTTTTAGAAATTTCGATCGAATCCGTTATCGTACATCGGTACGACTGCCGTTTATGATCTTAGCGCGGATGTCTTTTTAAAGTTTATGGAGAACTTGAGTACTTGTGTGGCGGAAAAGATGCGCTTCAATGTAATCGATCGTTATTGCAAAATACACGGATTACTCGTGGATCAAGCGCGTTCGTCACTCGATAGTACAATTACCAAATATCAGAGTAAAGATTATGTGAAACTGTTCAAGCGAGTGAAGCCAAACGAAAGAGCGCTAGAAACAAATGCGAATAAAAAAGAGGAGGGCATGGAGGAAAATGAAGGCGATGTGGATGAGGAGAAAGATACGTCTGCTAAGCAAATGGATAATAATCAATACATATATAGACTATTAAAAACTATAAAGTTTACTTCAATGTCTCCATATGATTTTTGCGCTGGACCGGGTGAATCCAACTTACTAACAGTTGAAAAGAAGTACGAATTGCTGTCTTCCATTTGCATTGCTGAATACAAAATGCAATTGTTGTCAAAATATTAATCAGATTATATCCAAATGTTCCATTTTTGTATTTTTTTTTTTAATTAAATGTTTTGAGCTCCTGTATCTATAGACTTTAGATGCACATTATTTATTGAAAAGTACACTTTATTTATTTGTCAAAATGGTATAAAGGTATAAATACAAATGTATAGAGTTTGCATAGTTTTAAAATATGTTTGTTTAAATTGTGCATTCAAAATTGACATGTTTTAAATCTGAATCGATTCAGTTTGGAATATAATTGATGATATACTGATTACATCGGTTACCAAAAGGGTACATACATATTAAGGAGCAATCTTAAAATACTAAAAGACACTTGGACGGCAAACATTTCTTGATGAGATTTCTCAATGTTGAAGGCACGAATTGCTTTCTTTTTTTTGTAATGGACTGATGTAAAGGCTGCTTGAAATTAATTTTAATTAAATGTAGTAGGCACTTTGTACTGCGTATTTAAATAAATTGTGTACTTTAGCAAACACAATTACATTTTTGTTTGGTGTCAGTAAAAGTTAGTAGTAGTAAAAAACGAATCTTATGATAAGTATGGTTAGTTGTTGTGGACATGTTTAAAAAGCTTTTCGAGAATAATGTACTTGAAATGGCGATATGTATCAGGCATAACTAATCTCATGCTCATAGGTCTTCTCCCGCATGTCATAATTATCCGGCAGAGCATGATGACGCAGCCCGCAGAGGCGCGGGCCCCAACGTAGCATGACAATAATGACGCCTATAACGAAGAGGGCCACGGCAGCAACGGCGGGATATAGAAAGTATAGGGCCATATCTGCTTAGATGTCGCTCTCACGCTTCTGTAGCTCAACGTACTCTTCGCGCTGGCGCTGTTGATGCAATGTACGACCCTGTGGACGTGGTGGACGCTGATGATGCGGCTGATGTACAGGCTCTAAATCGTCAACGGATACGACGACGTCGTCGGAAAACACTTGCTGGTGTGTCGTGGGCTGCAAATGGGGAAAATGTAATATTCTCTTGAGGCACAGCAATGTATTTGACATCTTACATGTAAACGATCGAAATAGGATGCGTCTTTGAGCTCAGTAAAGTCTAGCGGCGGTTGCTTGTGTGGCGTCGAAGACCAAATGGAAACTAGCCAACGGTTGCCTGTATGCCTGTCTTGCCAGTACTTGCGATGCTTGGAGCAGCAGCCCAAAATGATATTTAATATGATTATCGAGCCGAGGACAACAGTGCAAATGGCAATGGTCACATAAAACGGCTTATAGCTGCCGTAGATGGGACCAGTAAAATATGGATTATTTATGTACGCTGTACGCTCCTCTTCGATTGTGGACATAGTCTGGACAGGCTCTGCTTTATTTACTTTTGAGTGTGTTTTCAAAACTGCCAATGACTAATGCAGTCGCTGGCCTTTTTTCTCTATTAGCCACAATATATTCCTTCCACAATACCGAATTGTCTGCAAATAAATAAAAACAATATGACAATAAGAAAAGTTGACCACACCACGTTATATTCAACCCCAATAAATTTGCTTCAATTCCGTTTACTTTTAATCAATCACATTGGGCGTGGCATCGAGTGCCGCGTTGCCTTTCCTCTTGTTTTCTTTAATTTCTTCCACTTACCATTTGCGCTTAATAAGAGTCAACTGCAAAAGGAATTGGACACACTTTAATTCACCTTTCAAGCGATGTATATGTGTTTATAATTAAAAGTTCAATTGTTTTCTGATAGCTGTAGTAAAAACAACGCCCAAGCCTGGCTCACAATTTAGCTAAATTATCGATTCTCAAGTTACACTGCTGACACCTATCGTTAAACTATCGATAAGTATTTATCGTGGTATTTATACTTTGTGTGTGCATTTGAATTTTTATTATAGCAGTTATAAATGGCATTCAGAGACTTTGAAATTCTATAACTTTGTCAGAATCAAATCCATAATTAAGCTCAAAACCAATTTGATTAGTGCTTCTACGCTATGTTGAACATTTTTTTTCATATTCATCGAAAATGTAAATATACTTTTGTAATTTAAAATCATGTTTTATTTGATTTGAAACAGTATTCTATAAATAAAGAAATCTTGTTACACCTTGCCTATCGTAAGTTCCAACATATTACCCTGCCGGCTAGCTATCGGCTCAGGTGGGGATCGAGCTGACGAACCCCTCCCGCTGGGACGCAAATGCGAGAATTTCGTCAGTGTAAAGGAAAAGCAACCGCAGTAAAAGGAGCAGCTGAAATCCCCACCTGAGCCGACAGATAAACGGCAAGACGATATATTGGTGCTTTCGACGGGTCTGGAAGCAAACAATAACCAACGAGACCCATGTGCAAACTATTCAATAGCAAAATGCAGCAATTTTTACTGGTCGTAAGTCAGAAAATTGTCATTCTGCGTAAAATGACGCGCCAAAGCACGTCCATCATCTGTCGGCGTACTAAATGCAATGCGATCACGGGATATTTCAATGCCCAACACCGTGTGAGATTGCACAGCGCGGAGCAATTTACTGGCGATCCCTTTGCGACGTTGAAATGGTGAGACCCAAATGCGCGACAATCCACAACTAAAAGAACGAACAACATTAAAGTTTTTAACCGATATGGAAGACATCTATGTGGCACTCACCTGGCCTCAAAAGTCTCCTCACTAAAGTAGTCGGTGCCATCGACTTGAATAAAGCGATGAGCCCGCTCCAGTGGCTGGACAAGGCACAGACCAACAATTTGCTGCTTGCGCACGGCAAAGTAGGCAACAAACGTCTTTGGCACAATATACGAGGAGTAGCCCAGTTCCTTATCAACCACACCAATCAGCTCTTTGAGACGCTGCAAGCGAGCAGCTGGAGCTAGTTCATTTAGCCTCACAATGCGTCCATCGGCCGCCCAGTCCGGATAGACGGCCACAATGTCCTCATCTATCCAGCCTTTGAACCGTAGCACATTCACAGAATCGTGATATTCACGATGCAATTGCTCCTCCTCGGGCTCGTGTACGGTATACACTAATCCACACTGCTGACACTGGCGGGCACCAAAGGCTTTTTGCCCGGCATCGATTTGGAACTGATTGGCACCACTGGCACCAGCCATTAAACGTGCTCTGGCATCCACTTTGCGACGAGAAGCCTTTTGTTGCAGTGGTTGCAGACGCTGTGTGAATATGGGAAACAATGCGACCGGCGTTCGGTCAGTGGCTGGAGTTTGCTCAGTGGCCGACGTTGCTGGAGCTGGCTCAGTGGTCGATACTGACTCAGTGACCGGTGGAGGCTCAGTAGCCGGAGGCGGCTTTTCGGACGGCGTCTCCGTTTTGACTATTACGCTGTCGCACTCAGATACTTGCAGCTCTTGCTGCTCCGCATTGACCACCTTATAGAGATGATCGACAATGAGCGCGGCTTCCTCCTGATGATTTTCTGGATCGGCTATGAATATTTCAAAGTTGTCATCCGTGCAAATGTTGTTAGTGATTAAAAACTCGAGCAGCAACGTTTGCTGTTCGATAATTTCGGGATCGTTCGTCTGGTAGGGCAATTGCTGACGATACTTTGCATAAGAATCTGGCGGCAACGTCACTTGCTCCATTTCCACACTGGGCACTGGCGTCGATATTGGCGCTGATTCAACTGTTGGTGCTGATTCAACAATTTCATCTACAACGGTATCATCCATATTACGTATTATCGCATCCACGGTGGCCTGCTCCGCTGAGAATATCGTTGCCGATTTGACGCGCACTTGTCGCTGCTTCTTCACCGGGGCCTCCACCAATGAAATCTTGCCCTGGCTGACAGTAGCACGTATATTTCCCGTTATTCGTACCTCCATGCAGGTGCTACTGCGTCGTCCAGACTTAAAAAATTTACGTTTGCTCAAGTCCTCGGCGTCCGCCTTTGGAGATGTATCTGCTTCATGACGAATTAATGGTATAACCGGTTCCAGCTCCATGGCCGTAGAAACCGCATTCGTTGCACACAACTCATCATCGCTGAGATCGGAAAAGTCGTCTGTTGTCGACGAGGCTGAAAGTGATAAGGCTTCCTTGCTGTTATTATTATTATTGTTGTTACTGTTGTTGTTGTCGTCGTCTACAGCCATAGTGCTTAGGGGCTTGGCCATTTTAATAGGATCCTTGGCGCGGCGCATTGTTTCGTGCACCTCCTCCACCTTGGCGCGTTCCTCCCGCTTGGTAGTAATCAACTGGCGCAGCTTCTCATTGCGCAATGAGCTCAAAATATCATCAAAATTCGTAACTCCACCAAAGGGACGTTGTGGCTTGCGAATCTTGTGAGTCACGCCCCTATTAATGCCTAGCCTTGGACGAGATGTGGGCGAAATAACCCTTGACCTAGCGGCACGTTGCTGATGGCTTTTGCGTGCTGATTGGGATGGCGATGCGGCTGATAGGCGCTGAACAGCGCGAGAGGTTGCAGCGTGCGAATAAAACGCCACTGTTGGGATGCATTCACTTTGCATCTTGCGCTGCTTGCACTGAGGTGATTCCGTTGAAGACTCATCTGTTCTGACATCCGCTAACTTGTGGGAACGCTTAGCTGCTTGACAAGGAGTGGGTGATTTTTCAGTATCCGAGTCTACGTTGGATTTTCGTGTTTTAGGCGTGCGTGGACTAGAATTATGGCTTGTAGCTGTGCTGCTGGTGCTGTTGATGCGCATTGTGCTGTTAAACAAATGCGGCAATTGCTCATCCGAGCCCACGGATACACCAGAGCCACGTGTCGTCGTTGCTCTCTTGTTTTCCTTATTTGTCTCGGGTGAACTGCTGGTGCTGCTGCGCAGCATACGCATTTCGTGTCCCTCTCTTTTGGCACCTTTATCAAACAGATTTCGCACATTAGTTGGCATCTCAGCGTCTCTGGTATATTTATGTTGGTGTCTAGGCTTCAGAGGAGTTAAGCCCAACAGTGGATCCTCAACATCAGCGTCATCATCTATCTGATCCAGCATGCAGCTGCGACTTCGAAACAATTGTTTCTTGCGCTCCGAAAGGCGAGGCGTGGCGACGCGAATGGATCGTGCTTCATGTCCCGTTGGGGTTTCCATAACTCGTCCAGTTTAATAACAATTAACAATTATATTTCCCGCTTTTTTAATAAGAGCGCTAATGCAGAATGTCAGTGTTGTCTAAGACACGAATGCTGAGTCCCTGAAATTAAACACATCGATCAATTATAAAATGTATATCGTAAATTATTTCCATCACTTATTAGGGGAGTTCCACTAAAACATCTTAGTAATATACTACAAATGTGTTAGTAAAAAGCGTAGCTGTTTTTATTCGAAATATATTTAATGATAGTTTGGAAAGTAACTTCAATTCAAGTTTTATTCCGCTCTTAGCAACTAGTTATGGTTCTTGTTTTAATCGACAACTACAATGATATCGATAACAGCCCTGGCACATACACACAAAAAATCGTTTTTCTGCTGAGCAGTTGAGAACGTAGCAGTTTGCTTGAGTTAATGGGGAAAAGAACAAAAACTACGATTTAAGCCTTATTTTTGTGTCAAACAAGCAGTTCACAGGTAAGAAGTCTTTAAATATTTGAAGATATTTACAACAATTGAAGTCGCCGTCCTGCCGCAACTAAACTACGGTTTCGCCTAGTCGCCGTCGCTGTCGCCGCCATCTTTTCTTTGTATATATTGTGTGGAAATGGAAATAATTTTTCACGCGCTTGTGCATGTGTATAGATACTACTAGAGTTAAAATGGGTCGCGTTCACACATTTGTTCTTGGTTTTTTTCGTTTGTTTTAATTTGCTTCGATTTAATTGCTCTGCTGAACTACTCAAAATCAAAATGAAAAATTGCCATGCTTCTTCTTCTTCCACTTTGAGGTCGCGGTCGCCGTCGTCGTCGCTGTCTCCGTCGCTCTCCTCGAAGCTGCCGCTGAGTCAAATAACGCGTTAAAATACAAAAAGCAAAACAAACCAAAACACGGACACGAGAATCGCTCGCGTACGTACGTAACGCAGACAAGCTTCCCGAAGATATTCATATAACGCAAGAACCGTGGACGACGCCGTAGCCGAACCCGCCGCCGTGATGCCCGGAGCCGGCACGTTCAAGTTGTTCATCGGTAATCTCGATGAGAAGACGCAGGCAACCGAATTGCGTGCGCTATTCGAAAAATACGGTACTGTCGTCGAATGCGATGTGGTGAAGAACTATGGCTTCGTTCATATGGAAACCGAACAACAGGGTCGCGATGCCATACAGAACTTGAACGGGTACGTTTTGAACGATAATGCCATCAAGGTGGAGGCCGCCAAAAGCCGACGCGCCCCAAATACGCCGACAACAAAAATCTTCGTTGGGAATTTAACCGACAAAACGCGAGCGCCGGAGGTGCGCGAACTGTTTCAGAAATACGGCACCGTCGTCGAGTGCGACATTGTGCGAAACTATGGTTTCGTCCATTTGGATTGTGTCGGTGATGTGCAGGATGCTATCAAGGAATTGAACGGTCGCGTCGTCGATGGCCAGCCGCTCAAGGTGCAGGTCTCCACCAGTCGTGTGCGCCCCAAGCCGGGCATGGGCGATCCGGAGCAGTGTTATCGTTGCGGCCGTTCCGGTCATTGGTCGAAAGAATGTCCGCGCTGGACAGGCACCGGTGGACGCGAGCCACCACCACCTCTAAGCGCCGGTGGCTACAGAGATCGCATGTACAGTCGTGATCCGTATCCGCCACCACCGCCGCCATTCCTGCGTGATCGCATTATGGACGGCTTTAGGGTAAATGCGAACAACAAACACACAATTTTGCTAATCTCGACAGGTCGCTTAAGAGAGTTAACTGCTTGAAGATTACAAACCAAAGATCAATTTTACAAACATTAGATGTATATTACATTTTTGGAAAATTTTAAAAATTCAAATTAGAATTAAATACTTATCGAGTTCTTTTGCCGATTCCAAAGCGCAGTTCTTTATTTTAATCGCTTAAGCGCAATTCATGTAATCCGAAAACTTATCCTTATTCCTCAGATCTTTAAACAGTTAAGCTTCAAAACGACTCGCCGCAAATACCCTAAAACTTATCTAAACATAAACCATTTAATGTGCAATAATCTGATACCTTTTCATATGCTAACTGCCTTTCTTTGTACAACTATAGGATTACGATTACTATGATCGACGTTTCGAGGACTCACGCGATCTGTACGAGCGTCGCTATCAATCATCACGTATGCGTGATTTCCCACCGCCGCCAATTTCGCGTCGTGAACCAATGCCGCTGCCGCCACAGCTGAGCGGCAGTCTGCGCTCCTGCAGCGTTTCTCGTGGCTATGATACCCTGTTCAGTCGGCGATCACCACCGCCACCGCGCAGCAGCAATGGCATGAGTCGTTACGGGTAATTGTTTTTTGCTCATCTTGGACAATGAACTTATAATTCTGATACTTATCATTATGACTTAGGTCACCGACACCGCATGGCTATGAGGACTTCAGTCGTGACTCTTTCGATGAGCGCATGATTTCGTCGCGCGGCATGCGCGGCCCATCGCCTCCAGGGCGCCGTTATGCGCCCTACTGAGATGAGTTTTATTATAACGGCAGCAGCTGAGTGACAGCGGCTGCTTTGGGTGGTGCATTTGCGGCAACTGCACCACAGTTTCTACCCATTTGCAATTATAACGCTTCCCGCGGTCAACCATGTTGGCTTCTTTATTGGCCGCCAGCGCACCATCCTCAACATCAGCAACTGCAGCAGATGCCGTTTTTACGTATGTGGCTGCCGCGGCTTTGGTAGACAGAAAAAGGAGATAAAAAAAAACATAATCATAGAGTCCATTCTAGGCATCCCTATCATACTATTCATAAATAATCTAGTATTTCTGACTGATAGTGATTGTGACAACGAAAAGTGTGTATAGCATTGTGACAAAGATTGCGTTGCATATTATCTTTCGTTGCAAATCACTATTTCATCAAAGAAGTTAATTTTTAAACGAATACTATTACATTTTAATTGGATTTGAGCGTTTATATTCCAATAAAATTTAATAAGCATCAATATTTGTTTGTGCTTTTGTGGAAAATCAATAAACTGTTTGACTGATAAATGTCATTAGCAAAAATATACACATATTTGTAAGTAACTGTAATTGTTAAATTACTATCTAAAAATTCATATAGAATGTGTAGCTTAGGGTGGCAGTCATTCAGCTATTACTGCAACAGACGAAGTCACTATGCCTGGGATTGTGTGGGTTGTATTTGTATCGCTTTCGACGCCGTTAGAAGTTTATCCACTTCTTCGATCTTGGACGCAAATGGCTCATTGCCATTGCTCCTATTCAGCTCCTTCATCTCCACCGATGGCTTCTCGAAGTTTGGTGGAATAAGTACGCGGCTGAAAGGATTACAACGGAGATGATTTAACGATTAGCGTTGAGAGTTAAAGAATGACTGGGGGCTACTTACTTGCTGCACAGCAGCCAAATCATAGAAATTAACATCATAATCGATGTAAAACCGAATGTCCAATAGGTGCCCAGCCGTGTGTAGATCAAGCCAACGAAAACGGGACCCATGACACGGGACAAGCAGCCCGCGCCGGTCAGCAAACCCATCCAGACGCCTTGCGGTCTCGGGCCAAGCACCTTGGAGAATATCGTCTGTATTAGCGTAACGCCGATGGGATAACCCACCGATGTTAGTGCAAATCCAATAATGAACTGAGTTAACGTCAGGGCTGGCAAATCGGGACACCAGTCCTGCGATGGGGGACAACCCAAATAGATGGGATCCTGGCTGGTTAAATTGGCGCTGGCATTAAAAGCAACGGCTAGCTTTGGCGGATCTGGTCCCCAGGGTATGTATAGTAGACGACCCGCGACCATCAGCGAGAAGCCACCCCAGATGAGCACATAACGCTCCGCGAACATTTTGCACAGTGGTCCAATAAGCACAAAGGTGACCAACGAAATGATGGCTGCAATTGCCATAAACATTCCCATGTAGTAGAGGGCCTCATTATTTGTCCAGGCAAACATGTCCATGGTGAGTGACGTGCCCAAGCTACAATTAGATAATAAATGACGCTTGTGGACAAGTTTGAGATTCGGGTGTTTTGAGAACTTACGTCTCCAACAGCACAAAGTTAAAGACGAGCACAAAGAATGCCACAATCAGTGTCCAGGCGGAATAGTAATTCGGTTTTATGGCCTTCCACGTGTCGCGCTCCGAGGTGCCGCCCTGCATCACCATTATCTCTCGAGCCGCAATTTTATGTTCCTTTAATGAGATTCGTTAAAATGTGAACAAAGATGATGGATTGTGAATCTTAAGTTACCTCGAATATGCCCGGCAAAAACATCACAAAGTTGGACATGCTCATTAACACATTGATCCATCCGGAGGCGGTATACATGTTAATGTGCATGTTGTCTCCAAACAGCGCTAAACCATCGCGGCCCAGCGGCGTCACCAGTGCTTGCAGACCAGGACCAATGATGAAGCCCAGCACCTGGGCTAGTGAGACCATGGAGACGGCGTGGGTGCGTTCGCTGAGACGCGTCGCTGCCGACAAATAGGAACGGCACAGGGCAATGTTTGCCGAGCTGACACCGATAAGGAAACGCGAGGCCAGCATCCAGTACTTAACATTATCCACGAGCTCCAAGGACGAATATACCGCGCTGGCCAGGGTGAATAGAGCCAGCGAGAGGAGCAGTGGTAAGCGAATGTTGCCCAATTTGTTGCCCCACCAACCGAAGATGGGGCTGAAGATCATTTGGCCAAATGGATTGGCTGCTACAATCAGACCCATAAACTCTTTGCCCGCACTGGGATCTAGCTACAAAATGTCTTGCGTTAAATAAATAAATATATGTGACACATATGAACCTATAAAATCGCGCACCTCGTTCAGGAATGGCCAAATTCCAGTTAATATGATGCTAAAGCCCAGCGCCATTAGGAACATAGTAAAGTAAATGATCCGCACGGAGCGCCAGCGCTGTCTGTATTCCTCCACCGTTTCCAGATCATCATCAAGCTCGGCGGGCAGCCTTCCGGTTGCCATGCGTGCGCGAATCTTGCGCCACGCCTCCATGATGTTGCTGTGGACGCACTTGAAGTTTGTGTATTTCCTTAACGCTTTTGATTCTGGCACATGCTGTGAACAATGAAGAGAATTTCTTGTGTCCATGATAACAAGTTGTTGTTGTTGTTGCTGATGAGATATGAGTAAATATGTATGTATCTGGCTTGCTATGCACGGGCTTATCAGCTGAAACAGTAGTTGGTCTACTTAGTTATAAACTAAACACTTTACCTATCCCTAACCATAATTCACCTATTGTCATTTTTAAGAGGATGCCATTCTGCCAGTTAAAGGAATATTTGAAAACATGCTTTAATTTAAGGTGCTGTGACAACTACACTATTCATATGATTTATTTATTCTAGTTTGAAAATTCAGTGATTTCGGATAGCAAGTCTTGCGAATAATCAGCTGCTTTTATAATTCCCATTTCACATATTAAAAAAATGGTTTACACAAAATTGAGTCACTTTTTAATAATTTTTAGATCGTAGCCAATTTCCATGAATAGCACAAAAAATGAACAAAATATACTTTTTTTTTAGCTCATTCTGTTATTTAAAAACTGCGTACAGGGTATTAATCGGGCTGTACTGTTTTCATGTTTGGACAAAGCACATTCACATTAAGCACTTAACCCTCCTTCTGTCCATTTAGTCACAATTGTGGCAGACTCACCACTTGCTTATAAACAAATGCCGATCTCTCAGCTGTTTTGTTTTGTACTATTTTTTATCGTCAAATTAATACGACTGCTTATCGTTTCCAACTCGTTAGCACAAGCAGCTGAACGTGTGCGTGTGTGTGTGTGTGTGTGTGGGTTAACGTGCTTCACTTGTCGCTGTGTATTGGTTATCTTTTATCGCTTAGCCAGGCGAGATACTTTAGTAGAACGCTCAAAACAACGAAAGTTGAGGGCTTTAACATTTTATTACATGACTCTTTACAATACCCATATTTGCGCACTGCAATTGTGACTTTTTAATTATGGTTAGATTAGATGCGATATTCTATATACTTCATAAATTAATGCATGGAACAAACGTATATACATATTTGTGCATTAAACAAATTGGCAGATGCATTGATTTACACTTTAATTGACGAACAAATTTCAATTAACTCTTTTATGGAAGCAGCCATAGCTATGAATATGAATACAGAGTATTTCGAAGCGTAGCCTAGTTTCGGATTGTATTCTTAGTGCTTGTACGTACGAGTATATTTACATACATGAATTTATTTATATACATTGTATCTTTGTCGTATTTACTTCATTGTTTTTATTTTTGTTTTGTTACTGCATATATAACAACACAGACAGGCACACTTGAAGATACACACACATTTGTATGTGTGGTTGTGTGTGTGTATTGTCATCATCTTTTGGTGGCGAACACCATCAAAGCAAGTGGGGCTAACACACAAGCAGCCTAGCGATACGGCGATGTGCCTCTTTTTCTCTTGTTGTTGTTGTTGTAATTTGTTGCACTTTGTAACGTTACATGTACACACATACAAACACATGCATGCACACTCATAGAAGACGAGCAAAAATTTCTCTCTCTTTGTGGTTCGAGCTTAATGCTGATTTTTATTTTCTTTACTTCATATTACCAAATTGTTAGCTACCTGCTGAGACACTGTTGAAACGCCGCTAAACAGGTCTACTTCGATCAACGGCTGAAGGTACACTGCTCAGCGCGAGAGATCAGCTCAACTGGAAACCGTTTGCATCTATGGCCAACGTTTGAGCGAGAAATCGCTTTTCCTGTTTCTCACTCTCTTTGTCTTGCTTTGGCTTCGGTTAATAGCGATCCCTAAAAGTATGCACTAAGGTTGTTTTGTGCTCTTTTGCAGTTGCAGCTGGAGTGCATGCAGCACAAAACACTAAAAATTCTTTTAGATTTCAAGCAACTAAAATGTTGAATTTTGGGCATATTATTTTAAGGTACGAAACTAAACAGCATTAACAAAAAACAAAGATTCGTTTATTAAAAACGCCAAATTAGATTGAATAGTTTAAATTCTTAATACATTTAAGGGAAATTACAAAATTGCCAAAAGAAGACACTTATTTTCTAAAGCCCAAAATACACAGACTTCCATAGTCATCCCATGCATATTTAAAAATATAAAACAGAGTTAAATGAGATACCCCAAGTTGTGAGGCAATCGCATCTATCAGTGTCCACGCAAACGCCTCAAGCGTTGCTGCCGCAGCCAGGGCAGGAGCAGGCCGCCAGGTACGAGTGGAGCTGCCGGCAGGGTAAGAGGAGCAATTGTAACGGCACTAGCAGCTGGAGTGGTGATTTCAACCCGATCTTTAGCATTGATGCGACGTCGTCTCAACTGCTTCTTATCCTTGCGCTTGATTTTCTTTGGGAGGACATCGTTCATAATATTTAGACTGAAGACATCGCCGTTGTTTTCGTCGGCGGCCAAATGACTGACCGTATCCTGAAGCACGCGAGGAATACGCTCCACTACCTGAAGCGCATCACGGATCGGACGTATATCTGGCCCTGGCTTACGTTCTTTCGTCACAGACTCCTCCTCTTCAATGGAAACGGGTCGTATTATGTGGCTTTTCTTTGCTTTTCTTGAGCTTTGAGAGCCGTAATTGAGCTGATGACTCTTGAACAACGGAGCCGGTCGATTGAGACGTGGAGCTGCCTCCTCCAGGAACCACGGCTCCCGAAGTGGCGTTGGTATTGGATCTTCTGCCTGACGCTTGAATGCGGCAGCCTTTGCCTCGCGCGGCTTCTGACGCTGGCCCAAGGGTGACGGACGCACCAGCGAACTAGCGAAATCATTGAACCATTCCAGATGCTCCACGGAACGCTTATGACGTCCAAGCTCCGATGTCTTTGCCTTTGTCCCTGGTGTCTCCAGAGCGTTCAAGGGCAAACCAGCTCGCTTTCCAACCGAAGAAGAGGACGACGATGGCTTGTAGATGATAATTGTGGAGCGACGATTACGTGTGGTCTTGGTGTCAACAGCACTTCTGGTGACCATCTCCCGTTTCTGCTCGAACTGCTGGGCGTTGCGCACGAAGCGATTGTTGCTGGGTCCCTGGATAAGGATCTTGAAGGGTGAGTTCAGGGTGCGCGCATTAACCTGCATGGTGTGAATGCATTCCGTATCGGAGTTCTCGTTGTTGCACTCGCAGATGCATTCCTCTCCGCAGTAGAATCCCAGGCAGCCGCAATGCTCGCAGAGCGCCTTACAATTCCGTTCATGCTTGTGCTCCACCAGGGGATTATCGTAGCGAGACGTCGTAGCTGGTGCTGCTGTCGAGGTTGTTGTTGTCGCATCAGAGGCGAAAGTGATGCTTAGTTGGGTCACCAGCACCAATACCATCGATAGAATGGCACTAGTGGAGTAAATTATATTCTGTCTATCCCGTTGCATTGTGTGGTGTATGTACTCCGCTCGTACCTGTCCAAATGGGTTTTGGCTGTGCATTGGCGACACTCTGTGGATTTTATACGCTGACGGGGTGAAATCGTAGACGCTATTTTAGTTTTTCACAGCTACCGCTTCGTGACTGTCAGTCGAATTTTGATTGTGATTTGTTTTGCTTTGCTGTTCGCCGGAATTTTGTGCTGACACCGTCTGATCTTGAGACATTTTCAATTGAGCACATATGCACAATTGTTTTTTAATACAAGTATTTAAGCTGCTTCCATTTTTAGGGTCAGCTTAGACATGCGTACTTATTTCTTAAATTTAATCGACCAAGGTCGAATTCTTGCACTTGAACTTTCTACACACATGAAATACTTTGTTATAGAATTTATTACAAAAACCAACTAAACATCTGTCATAAAGAAATTTTGTTTTCGATTCAGCGCCGCTTTCCCTTGCCCTTTTTGCCACCGCCACCGCCGCCTGCACCACCAGAAGCGGCAGCTCCACTCGTTTGTGGTTGTGGCTGCAGCTCATTCGGTTTGTTCTGTCGCGTTTTCAGCTGCGGTATTTTGCTGGCCACATGCAGCATGATTGACTCGCGCGTGGGGAACTCGCTGCTGCACAGTGTTCCATCCGCGTTGCGTAGCTGGACACGTACACGTCCTCGGAACTGGAGTTCCCTACTCTTCTCGCGACAGTACTGTTTGTTTTCCACAGCAAAATGCATATTGGACACGGAGAGCACATCGCGAATCTCCACATACGTTGGATTGTCGACGCAGTTCTCTTGGGGCAGGCGGCGACCCTCCTGGCGGGTTTTTTTGCTGTTAATATAGGCAGGATATATGCAAATCCATCTGAAAAACAAGAATACAGGTGTTTTTGTTGTGACTGACTGAGTTCATGCTTACCGCTCCACTTCGTTATGTTTCATATTGGGATGCCAGTTCATGTGAACGGGCTGGAATGCAGCCATTGTTGGGTTAAGTTTCCTCACAAACAAAGCGTTAATTTATTAAAAAGCTTATTTACTTTCCACGCAGGCACCTCGCCTTATGAATAAATTAATCGTTATCGATACTTTTTCAGAATTGCGACAAGGGAAGTGTTGCAAAACTATTTTAAAAAATGCTACCACTTGATTAATCTTAAGGGTATTCCACGCCTGTATATCACCAGTTACTCATTAAAATACGAAGTTATAATGTACATAACTCTGTTATAAAAATAACTAAATTTATATCCACAAGTTTTGATATTTTCTACTTTTAGTTTTTTCACAACAAAACATAAAATAATTTGATTTAAATTGCCGCTCAGCTTTTAATCGACTTACTTAAATACCTGAAAAAATGATAACGATATCATGATATCGGAACAAAATAGGATGCAATCGATATCGATGCATCGATAAGATATCAACAATATTCGTCAGTCTGTTTATAGTAGGTTCAACTGTTGTGCTGTGCGCTGCGTCTGTCTGTCACTAGCTGCCCAAAAGTAAACCACGTCGAGCGGCGAAACAAACAATTCTAGTCACGCGTTTTAGGAGATTCGTCAACACTTCGCCACCGCCCGCAACGCCTCGCCACCCACTGTCGTGAACAATCAACAAATACAAAGTAAACGCAAACGCAAACACAACACGCGCCCACACAATGGACGAACTGAATGGCATACTGCAAAAAACCAAAGATAAATCAACGCAAAAGGAGCAGGACGAGGTATGCAACCCACTTGAAAAGAACCCACAACCAGTTAACTGTTAACCAGCAACAGCGACGATGTCACTTGAACTTTGACATTTTTGAACTGTCGTCTGTCTGTTGGTTGGTTGGCTGACCAAAAGCCTAAACGAGCACTAACCCTTTGCGTTTAATTCTTTTTTTATTTTTGTTTTCTGTTTTATTTTGTGGATTATTTACATGATGGTGATATCGCCCACACACACACACACCAACACACACAGATTTTGCTGCAGCCCTTTACGTACATACAGCAAATACCTGGCAAACAGTTTCGCTCTGAGCTGGCCTTGGCCTTCAATCACTGGTTGCTCATACCGGCCGAAAAGTTAACGCAGATTGGCGAGATTGTCCAAATGCTACATAATTCCAGTTTGCTGTGAGTGGACATTTATTTATTATTAATATTATTCCCATTCTTGTATTATATATTACACATTATATTGTTAAGTCTATCGATTTGCATTTTGAATGTGGCCAATGTTGATATATTAATGTCTCAAATGTCTCGTATTCGTATATTTTGGCTAATCAGTTAACCTCAGCCTGGTTCCCTGGTTCGATTTTGCATTGTGGCCTTTGTTTACTTTTAACCGCTCATCTGTCATGCTCGACCTTTTTGCTTCACCTCATCATGTTTTATCTCATTTCACACTTACACATTTGTATTTATATTTACATATGTTTGTTTGTTGTTGTTGTTACTCGCCCTTTATTGCTTTGCTTGCATACGATTTTAGTTTGAAATTTATTAGCGCGTAAAATTCAAAATAAAAAAATTAGAATGAACTGAAATTGTTTTCCGGTGAAGGCGAGAAAAGTATATATAATACTCATGTACTTGGGGTATTCGGAAGAAAAGTAAGCGAAATTCTTTGGAATTGAAATATGTATACAACAAGCTAGAAATAGCCAAAAAAAAAATCAGCTCCTACAAACTTTAAGATATTAAAATGTTGGGCTGTAGATTCGGTTCATTTTTCTTTTCTATCTTAAAGCACCTTAGTAGATAAACTATTTGGAATTAAAAATTGCCATATTAGAAATGTGTTTATTTTTCTCTCTGCAAATTAGATTTATCGCTGGAAGAAATGCGTGTGAGTTTCCAGTACAGTGCTTCTTGACTAACGCAGCTGAGCATTTTGTTATCTCGCAGCTGCTATTGTTCAGTTCAAGCAGCGAATTGATAAAAATCATTTTTAATACATATGCATATATATTTCTCATTTTATTCTCTTTATATGTGTATATGTATATTTTGCATTATCATCATTATGTGGGCACTTAGCTGAGAACTTAGGTAGATGACTCATCCTTGCAAACATTGAAACACACACACACACATGTATAAATATACATTTAGATATATATACACTTGCCACAGGCGCTGTATGTGCGCACAATTTCGGTGTTTGCCTCGAAATCAATTCCAAAATGTTAACAAAAGCCCGCAGCATTCTGTTTATGATAAAATTTCAATTGAATTTATTTGCAATTTGTACCTATACATTCGCTCAAATGGAATCGCATTAAATATTTAGATTTTTCATTGTTGTCGGAACGGAAAGGGTGGCAGGGGGAGCAGTATGTACATGTGTGGTTTAAATGGAGCCTGAAAGATGCGCAACAGTTACACTTTGAACTCCGGCAATTAAAGTGCTTGGCAAACCATCGGCCGCCTTAATTGATCCAATGAATGATGCCTTATAGAGAACTCTTTAACGGCGTATTTCTTTGTATGTATGGATGTGTGTCTAGTTATCAGTTGTTATGTCGCTTTGCCTGTGCTTCAGTGTTGTTATACCCTTGTAATGGGCATTAAAACTTTGTCACGAAATGTGTAACGCATTGGCGAGGACCTTGACGGCACCATTTAAATATGTATAGTATTGGCAATCGTTAACAGCCACTTCGGAACGGTCAAGCCAACAACCAACTTGGCAAAGTCATGTCCGGAAGTTGAGTTGATATGTAAAAAATGCTTTAGCTTATTATTCTATTGGTGAAGTATATGCACTGCGATCTACTGATCTTTTGTGCCCCCTGTAGATAGATAGATAAATAGAATATTGGTTTCTTATATGTTGGCAACGGCATTAAATATTCGTTAAAGTCAAAGACAATTCGTAGCTTTTTCTTTCTTGTTTTTCACTTCAATCATGCAGGCTAATCCCGTCTCTTTGCCACCTGTCGCTACGCCCGTTATTCAAATGCAAATGTGCTGAAATGTCCTTAATGCTGCTTAATATCCTGCATTGTTCGCTGGCACCAGTTGTGGTGGGCGGTGATGGGCTGACAGTTGAGTGCTGTTATCGCTGCTCGCCTCCTGTGCCTCCTGTGCTCACTTACCGCCTTATAAATGGCCTCCTACACAAGTCTCTCTTGCTTTTGCTCTTGCTCTTGCTAGTGTAATTTTTTTCTTTCTTCTTGTTGAAATGCATTTTCACATCGACAAAAACTTGGGTTTTCACAACTATGCCCATCGTTCACTGGATAAGAAGAGCTTCAAAGGCGACGGCGGCGTCATAGTCATCGTCATCACCATCGCCAGCGCCATCATAGTCAGCACCATTGTCATTTAGTCAGCTTGTCGACAGCCATTGTCACAATGTTAAAACTCTTGCAAATGCAACACGCCCGCTCCACCCCGATCCGCTCCGTTTGACTGACTTACTGACTGACTGACTGACTGACTGCCTGCAACCCAAGTAAGCCCACTTTCGCAACCCCATCTCCTCTCCTTTCCCTCCTCCACCCATTTAGCTGTCGCTGTTGCTGTCGGCTCGCTTGAACGCCCACGCCTCTCAATTCCCTTCAAATGTTTGCAGCCTTTCGCGCGCTCGCAAACATTTTTTAATTACGCAAAATACTGGCTGCCCAGTTTCCCTGTCCCTGTTCTTGTGCCTGTCCCTGTCCCTGTCCCTGTCCCTGTCCCTGTGCCTGTCGTTGCCTTCCTTTGCATTGCCATCGGGCGTGTTATTCAAGTGATATGGGCCTCAAAGTGAGTTTAAATTTATGTACATTTGTTGATATGTTTGTTTTGTGCGAGTGCTTAGCATATTGCGAGGGTTGCTCCAACATCCCAGTCATAGGCAAATGTTATAAATTGATAAGAAATTTATAGGGCAGTTGGATAACATATTAATATGTGGGGTGCCCTTTGTAACTCTTTGATAAAACTATTGATTCAACCCCAATATTGTTGAATGCTATTTTGTTATTGTGTTGTTGATGTCAAGCGTAATATTTAAATATTTATGTAACTAGAAACTGCTCTTTCCGACCTTGGACGGATTTTGGGATCATTTTACTTTAAAAAATAGCTCTTTAGATTGTGTGGAATTAGCCCATCCAAATTGTAACCGACATTCAGAATAATTGCATTTTGTCATTATGAATCATACTAATGAATGCCCAAAAAATCTGCCTTTTCAAAACTATTTCTAAATATAACAATAAAAAGCTACCAGATTTTAAACTGAAAATAAAAATAATAAAAGAATTAGTAATTTTCATTGCGCAGACGTTAAACAGCCCCACATATGTAGTAGTTCTAGATTATAATAGATAGAACGAATTAACTGAGTGCTACATGTGTGTTCTTAACACTAACTTACAGCATTGATGATATTGAAGACAATTCGATACTTCGCAGAGGTGTGCCCGTTGCCCATTCCATTTATGGCGTGGCCAGCACTATCAATGCGGCCAACTATACACTGTTTCTGGCGCTAGAGAAGGTGCAGCAATTGGGACATCCAGAGGCAAGCTGCAACTTTAATCAGTAAACCAATAACTTCTGGATTAATTAAGTTTTCCGTGTGCGCAGGCGACAAAGGTGTATACGGAACAGTTGCTGGAACTGCATCGCGGTCAGGGCATGGAAATCTACTGGCGCGATAGTTTTGTATGTCCCTCCGAATCTGATTACAAACTGATGACTGTACGGAAGACTGGAGGCCTGTTTATGCTGGCCATACGCCTTATGCAGCTGTTTAGTGCCAACAAGGAGGACTACACAAAGTTAACAGCCATTTTGGGCCTATATTTTCAAATACGTGACGACTACTGCAACCTGAGTTTGAAGGAAGTGAGTCTGCTCTATATATAAAACTATGGCACATCTAAAGACTATAATATTTTCTTTCTTTTTACCGTTGCAGTACACGGAGAACAAGAGTTTCGCTGAGGATCTTACTGAGGGCAAGTTTGGATTTCCAGTCATACATGCAGTGCGTTCGCAGAAACAGGACAAACAGGTTCTGCGTAAGTCATTGAGCTAACCTCGCCACGTGTGCTTATTGCTACTCATTAACCTGCTGTTCTCCTTGCACAGATATTTTGCGACAGCGCACGCACGACATAGAGGTCAAGAAGTATTGCATTGGCCTGCTCGAAAAACTGGGCAGCTTTCAATACACACGCAAAGTGCTCGAATCGCTCGATTTGGAGGCACGCGCCGAGGTGGTTACCTTAAGTCTTGTAATTTGCTATCCTTTGCAACCAATCTTATGTGTTTTCGTTGCTTTTGTAGTTGACGCGTCTGGGCGGTAATCCCTATTTGGATAGGCTGCTCAATAAGCTGTTGTCCTGGCAGAGCAGCGATAGTGCCAGCATTACACAGTCGAACCAAATCAATCACAACAATGTCACACGCAGTCCCAACCAGAACACGCTCAATTGTAATTAACAGCCAAAGAGGCAAAAGAGGGAGCAGTTGTGAATTGCAAACGGCAGAGCCAATGCCCGAGCCCGAGTCACCTCCTCTTTTGCTGCTATTCCAAAAGCAATGCAACAGCAACACCAGCAACAGCAACATCAGCAACAGCAACATCGACACCATCAGCTGCAGCAGCAACAACAACAGCAGCAAGCAGCATGCGTAAGTGCGCATCTGTTGCGATTTTTGCGAAAACTGAAAATCTTCTAAGGTTTTATTTTATGCACTTGTTTCTAATTTTGCCTCCCAAAGCTGCTACAGAGCAAACTGTTTGATCGTTTATTTATTTATTCCAAGAGGTTTGATTTTGTATCCCTCTTTGAACTCTATATACAAAAAAAAAAAAAAATGATTGAAATGATATACAACTGTAAACGAAAACAAGCAGCAGCCTTACAAAAATTGTTAAGCCAAAAGTTAATTGATAAGCCAAGCTTATGAAGAGCTCTCAAAAAGCCATAGCACCGCTTCCCATGAATTTGTTTATGTTTTTATAGTTAGCTCTTAGTTGGTACTAGTATGTAAATATATAAGAGGTTCCTTTATTTTGACTGTTATATTTCTAAATGTATTTTATATGCACGCCATTTTTTCAAAATTTCTAAATGTCTCATTAATCACTTTCGATTGAAACTTAATGTGCACTTCCTTTATCGACGTTGTTCCATTTTACATTTGTTACAAAAGTTCAAACAAAAAAAAAAAAATCCAAAACCAAAATTCATATGTATTTAATAACAAATTGTTAACGTTTTAAGCAACAACAAAGAAACTTTGAAACTATATTTAAAATGATAAAAAGAAAATGTTGAAATATTTGCACTGCACAGCAGAATTTTTTGCACTATATATACACATATATATAAATATATTTTTATTGTATACATGGCACGTAAGCGAAAAACAACTACAATTGCTGAAGAGATAGCAAGAAATTTATTGTGAAAGAATGGAGAAAAGTCGAGAATTTATTGTGCACGCCAGAAATGCACCACGTAAAACCTATTGTGCGACTAACACACACAAATATATTGTCATACAAGAAAGTATCTTTGAAATATTTAAATAAATATTGTATTTATGAATGTTTTTATCGTTTTTCGTTTAATATATTATACATTTATTTGTATAGATCTCAACTCTACGCATCCTGCTCGATCATGTCCATTAGCTGCAGAAACTCCTGTGATGTGGCATCCACCTCCGCCACGGGTTCAACATACTCATCATATTCCGCATCGGCATCATCCTGAGGAGTTGATATAAAATATATTATCTACATAGGTATTAAGTGATTTTATGAACTTACCTCGAATCCAAAACAGTTACTGGCATTGATTTTGGGCTCACGTTTCACCACAACTTCGTTGTCATCGTTGACTAGCTGCACGATAAACTGATCATCGTCACCCTGCAGCTCCACAGTGAACTCATTGGCTTCCAGCTCCTCCTTGATGCGGAATGTGCCGCCCTGAGTTTTCAGCTCGCGATGCACTCGAGGTACTTTTAATTGCCGATTGATAATGATGGGCTTGCCGGACGAGCTCTGCTCGCGCTGTCTTTTACATATCGGTTTCTTTGCGCTTCTCGTTCTCAAGTTGGGTTTACTGGCAATTGTCTCCATAATAACTTCGCTCGGTCTTTCTTCCGCCTCCGCCTCCACGTTCTCATATTCGATTTCCTGGACCTCAGTTAGTTCATACTGTTCATCGATGTCAATGGAAGTACTATCGTTTTTGTCCAGAGAATCGATATCGTTACCATTGACCAAAGTCACAATTGTGCCGTCCGGCTGCAAGCGTACATTGCGACCCAATTTGAGCTTCAGTTTCTCCTCGCGCGCATTCAACGTATCATCGTGTGTCTCCATGTGACGCATCAGATTACCCTTGTGGGTAAAAACACGCTCGCAACTGGGACAGGAGTGCACCTTCTCCCGCGGCTCCGGCGCCTTATAGTCCTCGTTGTGGATTAGATTCACATGACGACGCAGCAGCTGACGTTGCCGGAACGCCTGCGAGCACAGATCACACTTGTAGGGCTTGGTGTCTGTGTGTATCAGCATATGCGAGTCCAGATGCCGCTGAGAGACCGACGCATAGCTGCAGAGACTGCATCGATAGCATTTCTCGCCTTCGTGCGACTTAATGTGCAGCTTGTACTGATAGCGATCGGGCAACTCCTGGCCGCAACGCTTGCAGACGAGCGGCTTCTCTGAGGTGTGCATGTTGGTCATGTGGGTGCGAAGGTCCGCTTTGCGGCCGCATGTCGTGGGGCAAAGGGTGCACTGAAAGACTGGCTTGTCCACCACGCTGTGGATCAGCTTGTGCGCCTTGAGCGAGTTGGATTGGGTGAAGCGTGACTTGCAGATGTCGCATTGGTATTTCTTTTCGCCCGTATGGATGACCAGGTGACGCTTCAACTTGAACATGTCCTGCGACGCGTATGTGCAGTGCGGACATTGATAAGGACGTTCGCCCGTGTGGCAGGTCATGTGACGACGCAGCTTGGTTAATTCGACGCTGGCGTAGCTGCACTCAGTACACTTGTGCGGCTTCTCCTTGGTGTGCTTGTAGCGTGTGTGGCGTATCAGTTCGCCACTGGTGGTAAAGGCGCTCTCGCAGAGCTTGCATTTGTGCGGCTTGTTGCCCATGTGTGTGTTCAAGTGATTTACTAGACCCATGTTGGACTTGAAGCCGCGCTCACAGATCGAACACTTGAACGAGAGTTCGGCGTCGTGGGAGCGCACATGCCGTGAGATTAGGAATTTCTTGCTGGTCGTATAGCTGCAATGGGAGCAGGCATATTTCTGCGCTGCAGCCGCGTTGGATGCCACCGGCTTCAGCTTGTACTGGTTACCACTTAGCACAAAGTCAACATCCGATCGACCGGACACGTTGGCCGTATTGTCATCAAATTCGTAGACCTCATCATCAGAGTTGTTGTCTTTGCTTGCGCTGAGATCGACACTTGCTTCCGGTATATCAATGGAAACTGTGCTAACATTCGCTTCGCTCGGATCATCCACAAGCTCCTCAATGTCCTCCACTTTTTCTATTACCACGTTGTTTATCGTCTCCGACTTCGGTCGTTTGGCTTTGCTTTTCGCTGAACGTAAATAAGCTCGAGGCGTGTTAACAGGTGCTGCTGAAGTCGGCTTGTTGGGAGTCCTTTTAGTTTGGGCCGGACGAATGCTTATTGCTTTGGGTGTTTTCTGTGGAGACTGCTCCACTTTACACTTGGCTGGACGCAGGTTAATAGCTGGCACAAAAGAAAAACATAATCAGAAACGAGGCAATGAAAGTAATCTTACACCATACCTTTGGGAGCTGAACGGTTAGCGCTGCGTATTGAGACAGATGCTGCTGATGCACTTGTGGTGGTTGTTTCTGGCTTGAGCTTCTTTTTAATCTGTTGCTGTTTCCTGGGCGTCGTTTTGATATAACAATTGCCTTCATCATCAATAAAGTACTTGTCTTCGTCTTCGTCCTCGTCTTCATCATCATCGCCCTCCCCTTCGTCCAGGCGTTCATCTTGTTCTTCTTCGGCGGCGGTATTTGGCTTCACATCATTGGCATCAGCGTTGCCCTCATCGATATCCTCGTGAAAATTGGCTAAAAAGGACTGCAAATCCTCTGAATCGGCGTCGCGCGTGCGTTTTGCCATTTTAGCTGCAAGCATTGATAAACTTTTATGAATTTTAGCGCCAAAAAAAAAAAAAACGTCGCTCTGGTGGCGACCTACAGCGGACATTAAGCGTCCAGCGACCCCAAGCGGCTATTGATTTCTCGCAGCGCCAGGCCTTAGCGAACATAAAAAACAACGCGAAAAATTGGCAAAAATGGTTCTACTTACCTTTCCCGTCTTATTTCAGGAGTTGGTAACGTTTGTGCATAAGTAGCGTCTGTTGATCAGTTGTTTCAATAATAAACTTAACTTTTAGTGCGAAGAATTTCCGTCAGAGGCGGAGCGACAGCAGCTGCGCAAAAGATGGCGGAATGGTTTGGCGTTGCCACCTCTCTGCAATAGTTTTTAACAGTGCCATTTTGAGTATAACATAATCTTAAGTGGCAATAACAATTAATTTGGCGCGCATACCATGGTTTGATTAAACCTTAATTTATGGGCATGCAGTTAACAGTCACTGAAAACTTTCCCCATGATTTGGCAATCGTCGGCAGAATAAATAATTTGTCCTTTGATACAAACAAGGTGGTTTTAGTTTTAAATTTGAATACATATTTTTTTGTTTAATTTTTTTAAAAGAACTAATTTATATGTTAAGTATTCAATTTTTATTGATCAGCTATTGTAAACATCTAAGATAAATATGTATTGTAAGACTGAACTTATTGGGATATAAGAATTATTCAGTTTAAAATCTTAAATTTTTATTGTTAACCGACGACATACACAAAAGACTGATTTACATCTAGGTGCGTCATTTATCTCGGAGCTCACCAGAAAGTAAACTCCTAAATTAATATCAGTTGTTGGTTCCCGTTGTTTATCTGGACCCACCTTAGATCAAGGTATATCCTTCCAGTGAAGCACCGATTATTACTATTTCTCAATATAAAAATGTTTAGCGTAGAACACAAAAACAAATTTTATTTGGCGTTATAAATTACAAATGTGAAATTTTTACAAATCTGCTTACGTCCAATATGGTTATTAAATGTATAATTAGGTTTAAAAATTCTAAATGAAAAGTTTAGAGATTGTTTGCATAAATCTTACCCACATATATGTAAAAGTGTCCCACAAAACTGATGGCCCTTTTGCCCCATGCCGTATCTTTACTCATTAAACTTCAATCACATACTAAAAATCAACGAATCTTTAAATGCTGTCAAAAGAAACAACGATAGAAGAGCCACCCAGTAACTTTTGAGGATTAATTGTTAAATTTACGTTTTTGAAGAATAGATGATGCCCAAATACTCACATACTAAGCCAGTTTGGTTAGCCAGCGTCGTTTCTGTGTACGTTAGGCATAATAACTTTAGTTTGAGAAAGAGATTAAGTCAAATATGGAAATTTCGTTGTTATATGTATGCATGAACCGTTACGAGAGATTTTAATACAAAAATTTTGAATTGTTTTTGTTTTTTTGTTGTTGTGAAATACGTACGTTAAATGTGCTCATCGAACGAACCCCTACAATCCATTTACAGCTGCAGCTTGACGCATACGTACCCAAAATTTGTCGCTATGTATTTAATATTCTAACGATTATAACAATATATGCATACATACCCAAAACAACACATACACAATCAATCCCAATGAATAATCATCGGGGCGGTTTAGGTTCAGATGACGAATACGTACCAAAAACTATATGCATGTGCATATATCGGGCATGTCTATCACATACACTCTGCAATTAGCGAGATCCCTAGACATTTCGAAAAACCATTAAAGGTTGGACGTTTTGATTTTTTTTGTTTTTAATTTGCACTCAATACGTACCCAGCGTTTACGGCTGCAAAGTGACTTCAAGTGGAAAACGCTTAAAGGTTACAATTTACAATTTTTTAAGTGAGAGATAGAGTGAGAGAGCAGTGAAAGAATAGGCTTACCCTAACGGGGCCAACAATACAGTCCAAATACGCACCACAGCTGCAGCAGCGCTGACAGAAATTGAATAGCTCAAATTTGTATTTTTTTAAATTGTTTTTTTTTTTTGTTTTTGGTTTTTCGGATTGTAAATATACTGGTAGTTTAGTTGGGACTCTGGCTCTACGTACCGTACACATTTACAATTCAACTCTTGCCGGGGCGGTTGTCGAAACTAGCATATTAATTGTAGTATTTACTTATTAGGCTCTGAGTTTCAGCTCAAAGTATTGTTTTTGATTTTTCTGTTTACACGGATGAAAATCAAAGATAAGGATTAATATTATTACTTTACAAAAATATTTGAATGTCTGAATCTATTGTGTATTCAAGTCATTTATTAATTAAATAATAATGCAATCAGTTGACTTTGCTTTTGTTTTTCTGTTCTATTTCTTTTAGTTTTAGTTGTAGTTATATTATTTCGTTTCTGTTGTGTTTTCTATTGTATTGTTTGTTTTGTTATTGCTACGTACGTGCGCTGGACACTCAGCCATGTGTGGAACTGGATTCCGCCTCTATCTCGGTTCGTAGGGCGGCAGCCCCTAGCGACGATAGCGTTCCCGGGAGAAGGAGCGCCGACGGTTGCCAAAATTGTTATTATTATTGTAGTTATTGCGTCGATCGTTGCGTGGCGAACGATCTCTGGAACGGGAGCGACGTCTGTCACTGCGACGATCCGACAATCCGCCGCCGCTTCTGCTGCCACCATCGCCACCTCCACCACCGCCAAATCGTCCTCTGTCGTTGCGCATGCTGCGGTCTCTGTCCCGACGTACATCGCGTTCCCTGTCGCGATGATCACGCGAATTGCTTTGGTCAGGCCCGCTGCCACGACTGGGGCCACGTCCATCGTTGTCACGTCCTCGTGACTGGGGTGCACTACCTCGCTCACTTTCAGCCTCCCGAGTGCTGCTTCCCCTGTCGGCACTCCTATCATTCGATCTATCTGATTTCTCTGCGTCTCGCTGCCGCTGGCGCTCCCTGGAGCGGGAGCGATGAACGCGCGAACGTCGATCCAGTTCACGTCCACCTACAAAGTAGCGATTCCGGCCGCGGCCATCTTCTTCACGATCTGGTATCTTACCCGAGCGCTTTAGTTCGGCCTTGCGCGGCGCTGCCGTCTTCTCCAGCTCGATGAGCTTCTCGCGTATGGTGAGAAAGCCAAGATGCAACTTACCACCAAAGTGGTCCGCCAGCCGAATGTCGTTGTCGTGTATCCCCAAATAGGCGGAGCACACCTCGCATACCCGCAGCTTCTGTTGCTGGTAGGTTGAGGCTGGCATTGAGGTTCTGTATTCGTGCTCGGCTTTGATCTTCTTGCCGCGCAGCTCGTCGATCTCCTTCATCAGCTCCATGCTGTCCTCCACTTCGCCAGCTTCGCCTAGTGCCTCGGCCCTGGCCAGTTTTTTGCCAATCTCCTCCGCCAGCGAATGTACTGCGTTTGCCTTCTCCGCCACCTCGGCCGTGAGCTCCTCTTGCGTCTCCTTTAGGCGCTGCTTGGCAGAGTCTGTGCGGCGATCACAGTCCGCGATGAAGGCCTGAAGGTGCTCCATAGCCTCGATGTCGTAGTAGTAGTCACGCGACTTGTTCGCACTCTCGTAATCTGCACGAAAAGCCAGATCATGCACTTTGGGACACTCACCGAGATCCATGCGCGTGGATGCCAGTATGTCGTGCGGGCAGCAGTCCAGCAGAAATGATTTGCAGACGCGTGCATCGGAAAATTTTAGGCCGCGTCCGTCGTCACCGTTTCGTGTGGTGCCCATCAGTTGGTCCAGCATCGCCCGCATCTGATCCGTAGCGGACATTTTATTGCTTGGTGCGCTCATGGTGCAATCCAATTTCGTATATTAATTATTGCTTTTTTAACCTGATTTCTGTTTGGTGAAAATTAATAAGCAGACTTTTGTGAAAAATGTTCGATTGAACGACTCACTGAACTGAACAAATGAACTAATCCCCCGCTCACCGTTCATTTAGTTCGTCACTATTGTTTGCCACCTTGTCACTGTTTGCATCATGTTAAGTGCTTAACATGGAAAATGTTAACTTTCGCAAAGTGGTTATGAGATGCGTTACATTGCCAGCAAGCAAAAACAAATAATTCAACTACGCTTCAGTGTAAAATGTTGTCAATTACAACTGATTTACGGAAATTACGGCGGAATTTTAATTTAACAGCTGTTAACTGAATGCGTCCTTAACAAAGTCGCGGTTACTTAACTATGTCACGAGTACAAAGCAAAAGGTATCGATGTTTCAATATCAACCCTTTAGATATTGTGAATGTATTATCGATACATCGATGCGATAAACGTTTGCGGTGGCTTTTTGTTGTTTATTTCGTTGGCGTAATTTTTGTTTTAAAAATTAATTATTTTGGATTAACATAGAGAATGTCCGATGACGACGATATCCAGTACATCAAGCGACAGCGCACTCTGCACTACGGCTCGCTCGAGGAGACAGAACGCAAGCGTCAAAATGCCGCCACAACGGCGTCCAACGCCGGCACAACGCCGGCAGCAGCAGCAGCCTCAGCAGCAACAGCAACAACATCAGCAGCAGCAACAGCAACTGGCGGCCAATTGGAGGACATTGACTCGGATGAGGATACCTATGAGGAGGCGAACAAAAAGTCGAACAACAACAGCAACACAAAAGGCGCAATGGCGCCGCCTACAGCTGCATCGTTAGCGAATAAAATTGACGATGACTATTTTGATCTGGAGTCGGAAATGGAGCGGGACAAGGTGGCGCTGCTCGAGGAGTTCGAGCGCAAGAAGCGAGCGCGACAGATCAACGTGTCCACCGACGATGCGGAGATCAAGAACAATCTGCGCCAGCTGAATGAGCCAATCTGCTTCTTTGGTGAGGGTCCAGCCGAACGAAGGCGGAGGCTGAAGGAGCTGCTTGCCAGCTTGGGGGAGAATGCCATCAAACAGAAGCAAACCGAGGAGGAGGAGCGTAAGCTGCAGCAGCGCGAACAGGAGGCCACGTGGTATCACGAGGGACCCGAAACGTTGCGTGTGGCACGTCTCTGGTTGGCGGATTACTCCCTGCCACGGGCCCGGGATCGCTTGGAGCGCGCGAGAGAGGCGCAGGAGGTGCCGAGTGCTACGCGTGCCGGTCGCATGGTTGAGATGCAAAAGAAGCTACAATCGCTAGCGCCACTCTGCTCCCAGGTGGGCGATACGCGGCCGGTGAGCAGTGCTGCGTTCAATCACGATTCATCGCTGCTAATGACCTCCTCCTGGTCGGGTCTGTGCAAGCTTTGGAGTGTGCCCGACTGCGAGCTAAAGCAGACGTTGCGTGGACATGCCAGCTATGTGGGTGGCGTTGCTCTTCGGCCGGGTGTTCATCTGGACGAACAGAATGTGGTGGCCATGGCGTCGGGCGGCCATGATGGTGCCGTCAAGTTGTGGGGCTTTGGCAACGAGGAATCGATTGCTGATATTACGGGACACATGCCGCATCGCGTGTCAAAGGTATCGTTTCATCCGTCGGGTCGTTTCCTGGCCACCGCCTGCTACGACTCCTCGTGGCGTCTGTGGGATCTGGAGCAGAAAACGGAGGTGCTGCATCAGGAGGGGCACGCCAAGCCGGTGCACTGCCTCAGCTATCAGTCGGATGGCAGTGTCCTGGTCACCGGTGGCCTGGATGCCTTTGGACGAGTTTGGGATCTGCGCACCGGTCGCTGCGTCATGTTCCTCGAGGGTCACCTGGGCGCCATTTTTGGGGCGGACTTCTCGCCGAACGGATTTCACATAGCGACTGGTTCGCAGGACAATACCTGTAAGATTTGGGATCTGCGTCGTCGTCAGCCCGTCTACACAATTCCAGCGCATACAAATCTCATCTCGGACGTGAAGTATCAGCAGGATGGGGGCAGCTTTCTGGTGACCTGCTCCTACGATTCGACCACCAAGATCTGGTCTAACAAGACGTGGCAGCCACTCAAGACGCTCCAAGGCCATGATAATAAGGTGATTGCTGTGGATGTCTCGCCCAATTCGCAGTATATAGCGACGACCTCCTTCGATCGCACCTTCAAGTTGTGGGCGCCAGATAGTTGATCTGATTCCCTGCATCCTTCACATCGGCTGCTTATAGCCCCCCTCCCCTCCCTCGATTTGTTGTATTTACTATTTACTGTTGCACATTTTCGTTGACACACACACACACTCACACACACTCACACACACTCATACACCCACACACCTACACAACAAAAAATAGCCCAAAACTCTTTTTATACATTTTCATTAACATATTTCAGTTGGTTCTAACACAATTTGTTATTATTTAATTAGGCGATAACAAAGAATGCATTTCGTACATTTAAGAATTTTGTATAGAAATTGTTAATAAAGAAAAAACAACTTTTTGGTACAAACTCAAATTAATAGTGCAGAAATAATTCGTCACATGTTTCCTCACAAAATCAAATACCCTCTTCAGGGACAAAACTTAGATGTAGCCATTGTGGCGCCATCTGGTGTGGTTCACTCATATAATACTGTTAACAATAGCAAGTCAAATATTAAATTTAACAATAGATGGCAGAATATGTTTAAGCACAAAATCATAAACTGCCGCTAATTCAAATGTTTCTGCCGCCATGTGGTACCTACCAATTCGCTTGGTTTATGATACGGCTGTTTTACTGTCCACCGCAAACTGTTCTCAGTATTCTAAGAAAGTCCTCTAGGACATTTAAATTGCCCGCGCGAATTGCCAGACCAGTAAAAAGAGATTTTGATTAATATTCACAGTTTAAGAAATAAACGGTTGTTAAAAATTTAAGAATCCATGGCTTGAATTCTTTGGTTTATTACAAACGCGTTAGGATTAAACCAGAATATTCATTAGCACGTCGATTTGGACAAACCAGCGAAACTGGATCATTAAAAAAATAAGAATAAAAAATAACGATTGATTTGCATTTGATTCCCAATCAGGTTTCGCTTTATTTGAAGAACATGCAAGCGCCACAAATGAAACCAAAGGGAAATATAAATGCTTAACGCATTTTTGTCGTTAGATGTTTTTTTTAAGATTAAGCCGTAATCACAATCACAGTCGGAATTTCTTGTGTTTAGCTGATAATCGAATAAACATAAAAACAAAAAGTTACACAGATCTGCGATATGGAAATAGTTCCATTTGTTATTGCTCGTGCTCAGCGTATATTAAATGCAAATCAGGCAAAAGATATTTGAACAAGTTTAAGCACACATTGCCAACGGCTTTTGTTTTTTCTTGATTATTTTGGTTTTTTGTTTTCTTCTTCTTTATATATCAGACCCGTAGTTCACTTTTTTGTGTGTTTTAATTCTAAAAAATTCCTATGTCAAGCAACAGGTGCACTTGTCGCAGCTGACAAAAGCTAAAAAACTTTAAGCCTGCTAATGTAGACTTTGAGAGCGACAAGAAAAACATATGGATATACTTATATGTATATATGTAAATGTGGCATGCAGCATGCAGGCACAGCACACAGAGCCACGAGAAGTGTGTGCATAATTAAGCAGCACGTGTGAAAAAATGCACAATAACCAATCGAATGGCTGCGACTATTAACCAGATTACATGTCGGCTCTGAAAACTGCGCTAAAAGCCGTTTAAGCCCGACAACAGCCACGATAACAACGCCAACGGAAAGCGCAACGAGACGCCAGCAACGACAGCAGGGTGTAGCGAGGGGCGGGGGGAAGGCGCGTTGTCGACAACAGCAGCAATAACAAGTGAAAATGTTCTGGAACGCGGTGATGGAATAAAATATACCCTGTGCCCAGCTGCGAATTGTCCGCAATTGTATAACATTTTAAGCATTTCTCACGAATACTGAAGAATTAAAACAAGCTTTAATTGATTGATTGATTGTTTTGAATGACAAACGAGAGTTGAAATCAAGTTGAAATCGAGTTCGCATTATTGTGATTTGAATCAATAACAGAAATCAACTCACATTCACAGTCTTTTCTCACATATGAATAGAAGGTGAACAAGTTAATTGGATTAAAATATTTATAATTTAATTTATTATTCATTATTATAAACGTTTGCACTATTAAATAATATGTATTTTAGGCACTCTCAATGGCTACGGGGTATCGCAAGGCAGGCAGACAAACAGAAAAATGCTCAGCAGACAGCCACCAAGAGTGTGCAGAGAGGGGGAGGGAGGGGTGTAACTTGTTCGATGCCTTGCCAATGGGCACCGCATGGGTGCCGATGGTGCTTAAATAAACAATTGGCAGCCGGCAAACAGAGCCAAAAAGGACTCAAGGATGACAACGCGCATTGCAACAAGCACAACACACACAAAACGACAACAACAACAGCAACAACAGCAGGAATAACAACTGTGCCTCACGATAAAAGAGACGCGCTTTTAAAATAAAGTTTTGTCTGCGTGCAACAACATGTATAATGTCATGCTGATAACGCGTGCAGCATGCTCACTCACACACACACACACACGCACACACACACGCAGAGGAATAAAAAGCTGGCAGTGGCCGGCAATGTTACGCATACGCCACGTGTGAAGCCAACGCTGACGCTGACGCTGCTTTTGCTGCTGCTGGCGTCAACAGCGACGACGCCAGCCTCTTTTGCCGGTTACTCTCACTCTCTCTCTCTCTCGTCTTTCCCTCTCTCTATATCTCTCCCCTCTCTCTGTCTCTCTCTCTCTCTGTGTCTCTTTCGTTCTGTTGCCGGCTGGTCTCAACAACTTGTATGAATGTGTTTTGCTATTTTGCAGCATTTTTGTTATGCACCCAGTCCACTCCACACCACTCCACTCCACTCCACTCGACACCACCGCATTGCCCCCTCTCTGGCGGCAGGCCTATGCCACCCTTAGCTGAGTGCTAACACCCTTCACACACCATGTGCGATTCGAATCAACTGCTTTTCAAATTATTTATAGAATTTGAAATGAGGCACAGATGCCTCACTTAATGCCCATATCTACGTGGATAGTTGTAGTTTCGCCTTTGTAAATGATGCTCACTTTTATTGCTCACTTTTATCCTGCTTCAGTTTGCATAAATATTTAAAATCCGAGCGCATGCGAGTCACCTGTGGGATGCGGCAAAAGGGCATTAGTTTGTTAATAGTTCCCCCCTCCCTCAACAGAGAGCGAGAGTCTTTTTATTATCTCTATTCGCATGAATTATTGATGCTGCTTTATCTCAAGCGGAAGTTGCTCAAGTTGTGATCGAAATTCAGCACACATGCTGTGAAGATAGCCATTCTTAATTATCAAAAAGTGCGTATATATTTATTGAGTATGGTTCTTATTTCGTATATATTTTTATATAATTCTATATAATGATTCTCGCCTCATTCGTTTCACAATCAAAAATCGGTCGCATAAAAAACCGCTAACGCCAACGCCAACGTCAACGTCAGCGCCGACGCCAGCGTCGGCGTCAGCGTCGACGTTCACTGCTGCTACAGGCCCAGCGCTTGGTCGAGGCTGGCGCTTCAGTTCAGTCTGTTGTGTGACGTTAAGTTAGTCGCTTCGTAGGCGGACACAGAGCACACAGTTCACGCGAATATTTCGTGTTCAGCAAGCAACTTCACGCGTGCGTTCGTCCGTCTTCTTTGTGTTTGTCTTTTTCTTTGTTGTTGTTGTTGTTCTTGTCCCCCACCCACCTATGGTGTTGTTGAGTGCGCGTTGCAAAAAAAATATAAGCTTCATGTTCAATTTTCGATTGCATTTGAACAGTTACACTGTGTGTGTGTGTGTGAGTGTTATTGTTGTTGCTGCTGCCGGCTGTTGCTGATTATGTGCACTTGTCCGTTCTTCTGCTGCGTTGATCCACATTGTGTTTTGATTTGCTTTCGCTTTTAAGCTTCGTGCGTTTCTTCTTATTGCATCCGTCTTCAATTGTCTCATCTATGTCATAATTTAAATGGACGCCTGACAGCAGCACTTGTCCTGTGTGTCTTTTGTCTTCAGTTTTGCCATAAAACTGCAAAATTTATATGCATTTATTCATCGCTACAATGCCAATGCCACTGAGCAGCACTGACCGCAATGTGTGTATATGTATGTGTGCGTGTGAGTGTGTGTATTTGTATGTGTGTCTGTCCAACTGGAGTGCTGTGTCGCGTTTCTTCCGTGTGAAATATCCCAAGGCCTTTTGTTAACCATTTTGCATGCATTGATAGTATTTGTGTATTTTGCAGCAGCGTCTGCCATGTGAAAAGTGAAAATACCTACACAAATATTTATGCCTAAAATTGATTAAATAAAAACGAGAAAAAAGAAAAGCGTTTATTCAGACATTATCAAAGGCAAAGTCAACGCCATCTGCATCCGTATCCGTGTCTTCTTCGAGGCGCCCGACAGCGGTACGGAATCGGAATCGGACTCGGAAGCTGCTGCCCAAAAAGAATGCACGATTAGAACGAGGCCCGCAGAGAGGGACTGACTGGCTGACTGGCTGACTGTCTGTCAGATATCCACAACTAGCCTCTAGACACACAAATAATTCAGGGCTGAGGTAAGCAAACAGATCGGACAACTATTTTTCTTGTTTTTTAATTCATTTGAAAACGATTTTCGGTCACGTAACTCATTTAGCCTCGAAAATGGACAGAAGCACTTACAGTCAGTTACGATAACGCGTTATGGGGTCTATAAAAGACATTTGTGTTCCTACTGATAATTGATATTTGCCTACTAAATGCTTCTCGCTGAGTTTATTTTCTTTAACTATGCAGATTTTGCGAAAGTGAAATCTCATTTTTTTTGTTTAGTTTCATCTACGTATATTTATCTGCAGATAAACAAAGTAGAAGAAGCTGAAACATCTTTGGCTAATTTCGCACGCTGCCACCAATTCGTTCACTCATTCAGAAAACAGTAGAGAGGCAAAGACAAACGAAATATAATATTTACTAAGAGCGCCATGGGCCAACGGCGACAAAGAGCTGAACATAAATTATGCATATTTGCGCGGCTTATTTAAAAGTACAAAATTTGCATTTGTCAAGAATTCCCGATACAACGTGTACTCTACGTGTATACCCTGTAGAAAGCCGTACAACACTACTTAGTTCACCTTGTGTGGTTTATATAGCTGAGTATAATAGTATAAATAAGTGCATATAATAGATACATTTAAAGTGGTCTGCTGAAATTTAGCATTTCGTACACTCATTAAAAATCTATTTTTGCCAAACATTATTTTTTTATTTTTCTGCGTTTTTAAACGCTTTTTTATGTAAATGTATATATACAAAATATATTTATCTAGAAAAGTCATAAAAATATGTGTGTATAAATAATTAAATTTAATATACGATGGCCAACCTTACTTTCAAAATATTAATTGTGTCGTAAAATGTTTTTGTTTGCTAATTTACTTTAATATACATATAATGGGAACACCCTTTGGCATTATTATTAACTAGCTCGGGACCCCCATATACAATATATAACTCATGATGCATTAATATAATAATAGAAAACGATCACCGTCTCTCACTGACTGACAAGTATGTCAATAACAAGTGTGTAGTCACTTTCAATGCACGAATTAACATATATACATGAATATATATACCCCCTGTTTCACTTTCCTTCATATATAGGGTATGAGGGAGTGAGCGTATCGGATGCAAGCCCGACGATTGTTCGCAACTGTGATTTTACGAAATCTGAAACTGTTTTTCATTCTCATATTTGTTCACACAACAGATGTAAATATATACATACATGTACATTTACATGTACACTTTACATCTGATGTCTGTGTGCCAACTGAATAACGATGTCGAATTTTGAAGTTGCTGCCGTGGTTGCATTAATTGTACAACTTGCAGTGTTTTGGCTTGAGGCATCAGTCTGATTGATTTATTTGTGTTACCAAATGCATTTAATAGGCAGTCTGCAACCTGTTATTAGCTGACACGGCTTAAGTACCATGCACTGCATTATTATTGATCCAATCTAATTGCTTAAATCTGTTTTGGTTTCACGCCTGCCTGGTTTACGGCTTATTTGATCAACAACAAATGCATGTTAATTGGCGGATACCAACCAAAACATCTGCGACTGTTGATTGCCTGATAAGGGGATAATCTACTCTTAGAGGTGTCCTTTCGAGTATGTTCATAGACATGATGTTATCGTTCGTAACTTGTCTTTTAAATTAAATCTTTCACTTAAGCTGCGTTTAAGTGTGTAAATTGATTTATGTTTGTGTTTGTTAATTATATTTTTCTCGTTTCAAAGCGTTTCCTTCTTACAGCTTTCAGTTTTAGAAATTACTTTCCTTTTCTAAAGGCTGGTAAGCAAGACCTTTTTTCCGGGGTCCTTTAATTAAGGGTCAATACTTCCAGGCTCTCTGCAGATGAGGGTAGCAGGGGCTTACCAAACCAGGTCAACTTTTAAAAAATATGAGTACAACATTTGTGACTCCTGCATATTGTTGTGTATCTTGTGTATCTTTGACATGGATAACATATTTGGGGCATTGTTGTAGCTGTGGCTGTAGCTGTTGCGGCTGCCGTTGTTGTTGTGTCTAATTTGCTGACAGCCAGCAGCATTTGTAAAACAAATGTACTTTGATGTAACACACATGAAACATCTGTACATTTGCGATACACACAAAAGACTAGCAGCGACGACTGAGTTAGTTGGATGTGTCAGGAGTCGCCATGGCATATTGAAGCGGAACTGCTACACAAACAAGCTGTGTGCCAATTCGGAAAGGGTGTTGCCGAGTGACCCGAGTTCCCTGACTGAGTGTGGCCTACGTGCTTAAAAGTCGCTGAGGCCTATGATGAATGAAAATATGAATCAAGCAGATAAGCGGCGGAGAATTGAGTTGCAGCCGTAATAACCACATTTAGAACTTGACTGCACTCTGAGTCAGAAAGTCTGAATTTCATTGAAAGCGAAAATATACAATTAAAATTTACATTCAAATTAGCGCGCTCTCCATTTGTGCATGCGATTTGCTTCGACGATACTTGGCTGAATGTGTCCACGCCCCGGGGGGAGAAGGCCGGCTGACTCAGCTGAAAAGTGACGACAACATTCAAATGTTGTAACGACAAACAAGCTACCAATTGGGTCACTTCTGAAGCGGGGAACGTGGAACGGCGGACGGGAACTGCGTAATATTCAAATAAGAAACATGCCCACTGGCAGGCAAAAGCAAATTGGACAACTTGTTGCTTGACGCATGCACAATTTGAATTGACTTAACACAAGTCGCACTCCATGGTCCAAAATAAGCTATCCCCTCTCCCCGCTCTGTTAATGGAATCAATATGCACAACCATAACTTCCACACTTCAGTCAGCAGGCCGATTTAGACAGGGAGTGGTCTGTGGCAAAAAAAAAAAGAAAAGAAAAGAAACTGTAGGCTCAGCGTTAAAGTGGCAATGTACCAAAAATAGCAAATATTTTGAGCTCAAGTGCAGTGCTGTCTAGCAGGTTTGGTTTGGTCACTCCTCACTGAACCGTTCAATCGTCCACTGCAGACATTAATTACACACTCAAACACACACACACATACAAATTTAAATAAATTGTCTTATGTGCATAATTGTTGGGAAAGATTTAGTTTATTTGTATCGGAATTATGAAAAGCCAAGCGTGAGTTATTTCCTTGGGGGCGTATGAGGACCTTGATTAGCTTCACCTTTCGGCCTATCATCATTAACAGCTTGGAATTAAAAACATTTTCCATTCCCACGATTAGTTGGACGACGATCAAATGTTACGAAAACGGAAAATCATTTAAATGTTTAAATAAATTGATTAATTTTGAACTCAATTTGAAGTTTAAATTATAGTGAAGAAAAGAGAAAATTTCAGCCCATTCTCTGCACTCTTTAACATGAATTTGGAGCGATTATCGCGATTCTAAAAGCCCTGTGTTTTTTTTTAATCGGATCAGTTTTGACAAAGTTATGGGTATTAGAAATGTTCACCCCATCACCCAATCGAACCAAACAGCGATCAGTTTTGACAAAATTATGGCTTTATAAAGCTTAGACACATCTTCACAAACACTTTTGGAGCGTACAATTTCATGGTGAATTTGGAGCGATTATCGCGTTTCGAACTCTTAATGTGGTGTTAATCTAGAGGTCAAGCTATGATTAAAACACGCTGCCTCTTTAAGTCCCAACAATTTAGGCAAAGTTAAGGCTGTAGGAAAGCACTTCTTAAGGGTTCATCACGTCATTTGTGTATTTTTATGCTCAACATAAGTGCAAATTAACAGAAACAAGCAGAGCCTGCATTATGTTGCTCAATGCGAATATACTTAAATTTCGATATGGCATTCCATCACGGGCTGACCTTCAGAGAGTGAATGGTTATGTATTCATTCTCCATTCGTTCGCTAGTCCCAAGCATCTTAAAGTGATACATATCATAATAAGTGAGTGTTTGTGCGTCCGCATTACATTTTTGTAAGGCGGACTGAACTGTTGCACATGAATCGAACGCATTTGGATGTTGTTTATGTTTTACTTGGCATTGCCCCTTCGGCCCACGCACTTTTGATTCCCCTTTGTTCTTCCTGCCAAACAATGGGCATTGTTTAAGGATGATGATGATGATGATGATGACTGTAAGCAATAAAACAAAAGTAAAATCAAAACAATACGGCGAATAATAATGTGACGCTTTTGCAATCATTAAATTAACTCGCATATTGCGTCAAATATTAGCAATTATACTTTGAGTTTCTTTTAAATTTGTTATTCTATTGTCCCGTTACTGGGAGCTGGCAGCTGTCGCATGAGTTTCATTCAACTGGTCTTTCCTAATAACAGATTATGAATGTACTCATAACGTTTAGCGTCGTCACCTGGGAAGGCGATAAAGTACGGTGACGTTATTTAAGCCAGTTTTTATACATATATATATATACATATATAAATATATTTAAATAAGCTGGCCGAATGACGGCAAACTGCTTTTAGCTCAAAGCGCATAGTCAATCGGACCAACACTGGTCTTGGATACCAGCTAAATTATCGGACGCATATCGGTTCAATCGCAAGACAATTAGCGAAATGAGTTGGCAGCTGTTTGGACCGGCTCTGAACACACACACAATCAAGCACACGGGCCAAAACCAAATTAATTGTCATGCATAAGGTGTATGTGTGTCTGTGTGTGTGTGTGTGTGTGTGTGTGTGTGTTTGCTTATATGTTTTAGTTTTGTTTTGTTTTCTGGCGCCTTTGGATTTGGCGCCATTCCAACTTGGCACACAGATCGACAATTGATATAGCGCGATTTGCTGGCGATTGATAAGCGCGTTGTGTAAAGTCAGTAGCCGCATACGAAAACAAGTGCTCGTTTCTCAGATACGAACGAAATTTATGCACAAATACTTGTGGAGTAGTCACATTTGTGTGTGAATTGTCATAAATCTTTGCATAAGTTTTAAATGTTGCAACCAGTGAGTTTGTCCCATTGAACACATGAGGCATGCAGCAAACAACTTACAGGCTTTGAGCTGCTGGCGATTGTGGTTGTCCTCCAGCTGTTTGGCTTACTAACTATGTATCTCCACCTTACCAGGTAACCAGCCAACCAGCCAACCAACCAACCAGCTATTCAGCAGGCTGTGCAATTTATGCGAGTTATGTAAACTCGGACATCAATTTGACGTAATGGGAATTAGTATGGCATACATATATTTTAGTGTAAACATATAAACTTGTTTATCTGTGGAGGGACTGTATTGACATTGTCAGCACAGTCATTAAACTCCAGTTATCAAAGTCATAAAATGGGTAATGAATTACTTTGTGAGAGACTGACAAAATTATGTTGTTTTCCATTGTTCACTATAAATGTATTTAAATGCATGTTGTGTAATTGGAGAGTTTGGCAGAGGAGTTGCTCGTATAAATGCTTTGACTGATTTTTCTCAGTTTCACTGATTCCATATCTTTTTTTGTTTAAGTTCGTTGGAATGTGAGTCTTAAGTGACCACCTCTAACTCTGAATAAATTATTCATTTGAATTGGCTACTTCTAATTACGACAGATATGCAAGATTGATGGTGTCATGCATGTCAATGTGAATGCTAACATAATTTCATAGTTTAAATATGTTTTTTGAGCTGACTGCAGAAATGTTCATAAAACTAGAGCGTCGGCAAATGTTGGAGAGGGTAAAATGATTCTGTTTAATTTTGTGTTAGTCATAAATTCCCGTTTAATGTGAACTCTTACATAATACTTTACTCTGCTATATCATGTATATATATATATATATATATATATATATATAGACACATTTATACGCTTGGCTGCAGGCGGCAGGCGGCAGGCGGCTTCTGCAAACAATTCGCTTCTCGGGTGCTTTTAAGTGCTCGCCAGCAGTTGTCTGCTTATCACGAAAATAACTAAAGATGCGTAAAAGATGATGAATATAAAAATAATCTTGGAATTGAAAAAAAGCGAAATACAATAATAGGCATTAAATCATTTCTATTGTAATCTAGGCCTTTTCCATGATGTAATTGTTTATAATTGTGTGTGGCATGCAGTATATGTAAATAGACTGTGACTTTGTCTGTGACAATGAACTAAATACAAACACATTGAGTATTCGACATTTTTCACGTACATTATTGTTTGATACGATCATTATCTCTTTTGCCACTTGTTGTCTGTCTGTTAGTCTGTCAGTCTGCCTGGAGGCAGTAATATTCGTGCTTCGATTTCAATTAAGCTTTTCGGACGAAGAACCCTTGACTAAATTAATGCTTGGATGGCATAATGTGTTCACCACTCGAATGGTGTATGTGACTTATCGTCACCCATCGTGAAATAACTTCCGTTTCCTGCTCGCCCAGCCTCAGGCTCCACTCCTCACCACTCTCTCTCTGTTTTTCTAGCGACAAATTGTATCACTCACGAATGGGTCCTGCTGGCAGTCAAGTGCCACTCGTCAACTAGGTGCTTGACCCTTGAAGCAGGACTCGCATACCATCCCCCGCCTTCCACTTCTGGTAATGTGCTTGGGGCTCCATATTATTTTTGCTCATTCTGCGTTGGCAATCAGAATCATCAGCCAAATGAGTATTAACTTCCGTAGTACCGTCGACCAGTGGCTAATAGAATTTTTGTGCTTTCGATGACAGACATTGATTGGCAATCAACTCCAGTCAAATGAGTTTCCCTTCTATTGAATTTGTTTTATTTTGATTCGTTTCATGCAACACGAGGCATCTTCAATTCACCAGTATACAATATGCCCTGCAGATTTGCAAGCAACTGCAACCGCACTGATAACGGCCCAAAACCGCAGCCAGTTCATAAATATACGTAATATTGCTAGGCATTCATACATACATATATATATCTCTTTATACATATATGGCCTGTGGCATCGGGATATCAGCCACCCTTTTGCATTCTCCCACGCAGCAGAAGCCGAGGCATTTAGATACCCACTCCTCGAGTGTGAATCGTGTTATCGTCTCTAAATTCTTTTTACTACAAATTACTTTATTTTAGCTTAACGGGTTCTGATAGTGGCTCTGCCATTCAGCTACTGTATTTATATAACTATATTTTCATAATTTATTTAGTTTAAAATCGTGTCAGAGCTCATTAAAAAAAACTATTTATTGGGCCGAATATTAGTTTGAGGAATTTAAATTGGGCTTAAATTAGAGACAAGCTTAACCCATTTCAAGTGGCTCTCTTTTCAAACCGGTCCAATGACAATCTGAAGTTCGTAGCCAAATTCTTTTTAAGATAAATTTATACATTGCTTATGCAAAAAATGAACATTTAAGCCAGGACAAAATTGATTAAACGAGGCCGCTTCAAAACATGGAAGAAATTACGCTTTAAAAACAAGTTTAATTTAACTTTGTCGTCGATTAAATAAATATATATGTTTATATGAATCTGATTCTGTTTATAATAAAATATGAGGCGCGTTCATTTACTTTCCATAATTTTGTCTGGAATTTGAGGAGGCGAGGAATACATGAATATATTTGGACATTATAAAGCTAGCAAAGTGAAATTGGTCGACAGCATTTAATGAACTTTTGCCCCATTTCAAGTCACAATTCGCTTGGCTGACTGCCAGACTACTGGCTGACTACTCATGTCTGGGTTCAGCTCCAGACCTGTTCTTGCACTGCAGCAGTCGCACCTCGAGCTAACCTTGAATTGAAGTAAGAATTTATGTTGGGCCAAGTCAACGCACTCTCCGAGTTAAGCGAAAAGAGTGAGAGTTCAGTTACCCAAAATTCTGATATATGCCGATTCCACGCACTAAAAAACCAAGAAAAACAGAAATAAAATCCAAAATATAATCCAAAAGGCAGCATGCAATTGGCAACGCAACAAAGACTATAAATAACAGCAGCAGCAACAACAACAACAACAGCAGCAGCAAGGCACATTATAATGACAGCAATAAAGAACATGATGATGACTCGGCGCACACCCCATTCATCAACATCGATGAGAGCCACTGTGCCTGGATACTCATCCATCCAATATGCCCCTCATAACCAATCCTTTCTCTTTCCCTCTCCCTTTCCCTGTTGGACCGCACCGCAACGAACTCAATGAAGATCTTCCGAGCTGTTTTTGGTTGCGACAACGTGTTGCACATGGCTGCTGCCACTGGTGGCCGGGACGGCGACGAGCCACAGCACTAAGTGCAATATGAGAAGTACTCGACGCTTGAAGATTATTTAAATCGCCATCGGGCAACAGGCTGCAGACAGCGATGACGATGACGACAGAGTTTGGACGGGGTTGCCTGTTGCTGGTGGCAGCTGTTGTGTCTACAGCAAGGGAAAACTGAAAACGGGAAAACATGCATTTACATGGCTACTGCTGCTGCTCCTGCTGATGGTGTAGTTTGGGTCTGTGCCATTTTCGGAGTTGTGTTTATTACTCAATTTTGTGCGTCAGCCTTGCGTTGTGATATTCCACTTAATTCCCAGTGGATTTGTTTCAATGTTGCTGCACACCAATATAGGCCATCATTCCCAAAATTAATAAACCCACTTGCAATAAAAATGGCAATATGCGCTTATTAAAAATGCATATGATATATGTATTTGATATATATGATATATATGCAAGCATACAGTGCGCTACATAATTATACACACGAGGTGTGTGTGAAATGAATCATTGAATCAATATACAGAATTAAACTTAGGCGGTGTGGCAAAATAACAGAAAATAATAAATTGCACAAGTGAAGAACCCACAATAAACCTGGCTTGAACTAAAGAAAAACAAATTATGCTATTGGCAATGCGTGGGTTGTGATTTATGCTTAATAAGTTTTTGATACTGCGAATTTATTTATTTCGAAGACAGCTGGGTTTGTACCTTGCGGCTACATATATTTTTGGGAATAATAAAGAATTAAATTATTTTGAACGGATGCAAGTTTAAAATACTCAATGTAAACAATATCACAAAAAAAACGAATCAAATACATTTTTGCAGTTTTTTCATTGTTGAACATCTGTTTTCAGCTTGACTGCCGACTTCGTCAATTTATGTTTACGATTATGAGTGTCTTATAGCATGGCATTAATTATGTATTAACATTTTCGTTGAATAGCTTTTATTTTGAATTTAAAGTGCTCTTAACGGGTACACATTTGTGCAGATATCAAGTTACACATTGTTTTTTGATGTTGTTATTATTATTTTTGCTGTTATCGTTATTCAGATTGACATAGCACAAGTTTATGGTTGCGTGCAACAGTTGGACCTGGATCGGGGCTCTGGGTCTTTGTATGCGGGTTGATGATCTGATTGGGATGTCGCAACTAACTCGTTTCGTTGCACTCGTCGCTCCACTGCCGGCTATTGACCGGCTTAAGCCCGCCTTATTTATGCAAAGCTCTTTGGAAAACATTTCCACCTTGTATGGAGGCACTTAAATTGTAAACATGCAAAACAGTCGGAGAAGCATGTGCCAAGTGTCAAACTTGTTGATGTCTGGCCAGGCGGCCCATGTGTAGGCCCCCTGCAAAATAAAAGCGAAAACAAATAAAGTCAAATTTGGCATGCAAATCCTTTAAATCAAACAAAACGAATTGCGACTGGGGTGGCCAAATAAGAGCAGTAAACGTTAACAAAGCGGCGAATAAAATCACGGCGTGTTTATTTTTTATTTATTTATTTTTATTTTTATTTTTTTTTGCACCCTTGTCGTTGGGCTTAGCCCCCAACGCACCACGAGTCATCCCCAACCATCACCAGCGAACAGCTGTTGCTGAGCGTAGCACAACAAATTGGAAAATATAAAATCAACAGAGCTAATAGTTCACTTAAGGGGCAACAACTCACAGCAGCAGTCGAAAGAAAGGGGGGGGCAATGGGTTGCTGCTGCTGCTTGGTTTGACATACTGGCACACATTTGCCCACCGCCTCCCCCCTCCCCAAACACACACACACAGAGACAAACGCGTCGCCCTTTCAGTTGGCCCGCAGTCATATTGAGCCGATTTACTACTCAAAATAAATTTTTATTCGATTTTCTTTTCTTGCCTCTCGTCTGCTTACCATTCTTAGGTCTTCCTGCAAGCATGCAACGCTCTGACGACTTTCGGATTTGATGTGAAAGTGCGTTGATTTTTACGACTTTCAGTTTCCGATATTGGAAATCATCTATTTTGATTTTAAAATCCAGCAGTTGTATTTTTGATTTTCCTTCAAATTCGGTTGACGAATTGCATATGGCAGACGGCATAAGTCAGACACAATATATCAAAAGAACACACACACGGCGGAAAATCATAATGATTTAAAATTTACGAGTCATATTTTGATTGTGCTTTCCGTTGGCAACAAAACTAGCGAGTATTTTGTTGTTGGCTTGTTGGCTTGTTGGCCACGCCTTCTCAGCTGCTTGGGCTGCTGTCGCTGCTGCCGCCATTTGTAGGTTAGGCCCTACTAATCGGAGTTACGTGCGATCCATCCTAAAACATTTGCCCTGCCTCGCGTCTGAGTTCTCCGACAGCGCTGCTGTTGTTGGCAATTTTGGGTGCCAAAAGACATATGCATGCCTGGGCGGTATGTGACTGTGCATTGCATAAAAGTTGCCTCATTATGAGTGACTAATCCAAGTTTAGAACTCTTTGCGAGTTGATGGAGCCTGCTTACAGATTGGCACAAGCGCCGCTTAACATTCATAGACTGTTTGGCTGGCAAGTGTCGAATTCACGAGCTTCTATCATTTGTTTCGCGCTCCTTCGACTTGATCTATTTTGGATATACATTTATTGTCGTATTATGTTCGCCCAAACTTGAAAACATGGCAATTAAGTCGAAAGTTTAGAATTCTGCTATTTAATTACATTCTATGTTTTAAATGAACGAACTTGGTATGCCTTACATATTTACATAATTTGAGATATTAACAAGAACCTTAATAAATACGTATACGCAATTCAATAGCCGAATGTAAGTCGGTACAAATAATTAACCTATTTACTTTAACGGCTTCAAATTACGAATTTGCTTGTCATTTTATTTTATTTTGACTTTTTGTTTGAGTTGTCAATTAAACACATTTCGCAATTTTGGAATACAAGTCAATTTGATCATTATTCACTGTCAACACATCTGAATTTGGGCGAACACTCACGAAATTGGCATCAGCCAAATGTTATCAGATAAATGTGTGCTTAATTAATAGAATAAAGCACTTTTACTACATGCTGCTCACAATTGAAAGTCATTTGCATAGACAAACGCAATATGTGTGAAAGTGAACTCCCCCCTCCACCCACCGCCCCTCCCCTATCTATTTCGACTAAACACAACCCGTTGTCAGCTATTCATGCGTGTTCAGCATAGTATTCATGTGGGGAGTGGGTATTCGTGCGTATAAGTGAATTGTGCTTATGTATTGCTCTTGTTCTCCTCATGTAAACTTGATAAATATTAATTGTTTGCCTGAATCCAGAGACAATTTGAGGTCAGCAACCAGCTTATGTATGCTTAAATAGTTTCATTGTGTGTGTGTGTGTGTGAGTGAGTGTGTGTGTGTGTAAAATGACGTCCATTAATTCGATTCGATAACGGGCCCGAATTAAGCAGCAAACGTATGCTTGGAGTGTGTTGACAATTCAAATTTGAATATCAGAAGCTTGAATGTCTAATTACCAAAATGTGCCCAGCATAATAAAATGATTTGTTAAGTTTGGTACGCAAGTACGCTTTTATTGCGACACAATGTTGACAAATTTTGTTTATGGGCAATTTGTTGCATGATCTTCTGACATTTTGATTATTTTTCATTTTTATTTTCATGAACTCTTCATTCTGGGTGGGTCTCAACAACTTGTTTCCTCATCTTAGCACAAGGTATAAGTGAAATCTGACGAAGGCGGCCATCAGCAGTACATCGAATAGTGATTACTCTCGGCATAGGCTTGATTGCCACTCATATATACGTCTACGTATATGTATACATAATGTGTGGAAGTTGATGTTTTGTTCTTATTTTATTGTTTGCCTCACACAATTTTGTAAACGACCACAAAATTGTGCGGCTTCCAGCTTGAGTCCTCCTTTTGTCAACGGGGGGTGATTGCGGTGCATGTTGATGGGCTGTGCCACAGGTGTGGTTGACAATGAGGCACCACCCTGCAACGCCCACCCACAATTTGTAATTGCAAGTGCATTCTGCAGATTTGCAGACCTGCCGCTCAGCACGTGACTTGCTTGGGCCGCTTCCCCGCGGTTTAACGTGGTCTCGTATTACCAATGATTGTCGTTGGTAGATAAAGTGTCTGCGGTTGCTTAAACTTACCTCAGTGGTGGGCACGGTATGGTTTTTGGATGCCTGCAATAGAATTAAACTGTACCTTGTCATAATCATATTAATTTTGTAATAATTATTATTTAATATAATTGCTCACATAAGTGAAAAATAAATGTTGTAATCGATATAATTGTTCTTTTCCCTTTTGCAGTATTCTTGTCCAAAATGCGTTGCATTGTGCTCATCGTTTCGCTGGTTTTGCCGTATTTAGCTCCGGCTGTGGGTTCCCTTGAATTTGTGGGCCAGGGCATCAAAGGTGAGTAACACGCACAAGAAAGTTGCGCAAAATCGTTGCATGCTTTTAGGCTGATATTATAATACACAGGCAGAGTTTGTAGTACTGCATACTTTTAGGGGTGCACTTAATAAAATAGGACATGTAAATGTAAATGTAAATATTGTTCAATATATCAATATTTCACATTCCTGGATTCCAGATGCACTGGGTGAATATATGCTGACGGACATAATGACCGATGCGAATACAGGCATTGAGTTTGTGGACGGCGAGGATGGTTTTCCGGCCTTCAAGTTTCTGTCCACAGCCGATGTGAAATCGCCGTATCAAATGTTGCTGCCCGAGAAACTGTACGAGTTCGCCATATTGATCACATACCGCCAGGACTCCCTCAAGGGTGGCTATCTGTTCAGCGTGGTGAATCTACAGGACACTGTGGTGCAGCTGGGCGTCCATCTCTCGCCGGTGGTGAAGAACAGTTACAATGTGACACTGGTCTACACACTGCCCGATCACAGTCCGGGCCGTAAACTGGCCAGCTTTCCGGTTGACTATGTGTCGGACAAATGGAATTCGATTGCATTCCAGGTGTACAACGACAAGGTGGTCTTCTACTACGACTGCAAGGTGCGCAACACGACGGCTGTGGTGCGAGATCCCTTTGCACTCACCTTTGAGTCCCCATCCACTTTGTACATTGGACAGGCTGGCTCCTTAATCGGTGGCCATTTTGAGGTGAGTTCAAACGGCGCCCAATTTGACGCACTTTTCTTTCATTTATTTCATAATAATTATTGTAACAGATGCAAAAGGGCAGCACACATGTCTACTTATTACTGTTAGACAATTTATTTTGGGGTATTTTTAAAAAGGCGGCACATCAAAAGCAAAGAAAAATAAACCATCTGCTGCACTTAAATCTGTACTTGAATTCTTGTGCAATGCTGTAAATGTAAAAGAACTCGTAGAAGTACTCAGCAAGTGCCTGCTTGAACCTGTGTTGAAATAGCTTTTAGCTAGAGCTTTTCAACACATCTAGGTAATTTCAACACGGCGCCACTTTAACACGAAGCGGAAATTTTTGGCAGCTCGCATTGCGTTTCACTGAGTGTTCGCTGTTTGGCTCAACAGGAAAGAACTCAAACGCAGATTTCACTCAAGGCTCTCTCTCGCTTTTTTTCTCTCTCTTTTCTCTCTCTCTCTCGCTGTGCTTTATTCAGCGCTCGTTGAGGACGAAGTACTTTTGTATTGTCTGAGGCACACGACTTCTATGTGTGTGCGTGTGTGTGTGTGTGTGTGTGTCGTCCTTTGGTGTGCTCCATGCTGCTGCTGTGATTTGGCTTACGTTTTGGGCCTGGCCGAGACGAGTGCGTTTACCTTTTCAGTCGCGTTCGGTGCCGCAAACAGTTAACATGTGCGTACGGCTGAGTCGAAGCTGTTGCATTTTTTACACACGGCCACTGACAGAACCACAGCCAGAGCCACGCTGAAATCGCGCTCCAAGCTCGGTTCGCTCGGTCCGAGTCCTGTCTCTCGTACCTCGTCCTCATCCTCGGCTGCTATAGTTCGTTGCCGTTCCGTGTGCGTGTGTTGGTGTGTGTGAGCCAAAGTCAGGCGTAAATGAAGCCATTGTGCGAGTTTAGCTGCAGAAAAGAAACGAAAGTGATTTATGCCTAAATGAAATATGTATTTGTTTGCGTAATATGTCTATGTGAAACCCAAACAACCCAAACAACCCAAACCCAAAACAAAGTCGAGTCAATTAAAATTCAATTATGCGCTCAAAGATGAAGGCAAGATGGCGCAAACGTTTGAAATTGCGACCACACACTTAGCTACCAATAATTTCGTATTGGTAGTTGTCCAGCGACCAGCAACCATATCAAAGCTGAACATATCACAGCATATCAATGAGCAATCTTCGTGCCGGTGATTGTTGTTCTTGCTCCATATTGTTGTTCTTGTTGCATATCGCGTGCAGTTAACTAAACAGATTTCAAGCAAAAATTAATAAGCGTAATTGTCGAGCATTACCCACAGCCAAGCGAATTGCAAACAAATCCGCAACCAACACGCCTCACCCAGGCCCGGGTTACGAAAAAAAGGAGAACGTCGCGTAAAAAACCAAACAGTGGACAAAAAACACGGAAATAGGAAAACAAATTTGTGTTTGCACGCTGAGCAAATATTTGCAATTAGTTTGGCAGGCTCGCAGCTGTCGTCCAGTTTGTTGCCATTGTTCGTCGTCGTCGTTGTTGTTGTTATTATTGTTATATATATAGTCGATGTTGTTGTTGTGGTGCTCATTGTCCTACGTGTGTCCAGTTCGCGTCTGTCATATCAAAAGTATCAAATTTGAACTGCCATCGTCGTCGTCGTCGTCGTCGTCGCCGGGTTTTGAGCAAAAACTTTCGTGTCGACTAAAAGTAGGAACCAAAAACAAAAAAGGAAATAGTTCAAGTTGAAGATGAGAAATTTAAATCGCACTGCCAACTGCCAACTAGCCAGCGAAAATCTATAGTGAATTTTGTTCAAATGAAAATCAATCAATTGCACAACGCGCCAACAAAATGCATGTGGTGTGAACGCGAAAATTAATTGCGCTCAGCGGGAGCCAACCCATAACAATTGCTAGTTGCTGCAACTGTTGAACACAGATACGAATTCGGTTTGTTGGATTTTTTGTTGTTTTTTTTTGCTGGCTGCCTCTCTTCGATTAAAAACAAATAAAATACGCTGTCATTTGTAATTACAAATTGGTTCGAACAAGTGCATTACTTCAACGATGCGAGCATTTAAAAAACAAAAATAAAAATATACCAAAAACAAAAAAAAAAAAAATACATAAAATAAAATAACAATTTGTAATTAAATTATCTGTGATTTTGTCAACATATTCAATATTATCAATATTATCAACACACATATTTATTCGACGTTCATATCCTGTCAGACTCAACTTTAAGGTAAATACATATGCATATATACATCTGGAATATATGTATTTGCTATATGCTATGTGCTATATGCTATATGTGGTACATAGTTAGCTCAACTCAGCTGGCTTTACCAGTACAATATGGTCGCAGTACACACAAATGGTTTGAATGTCGCAGGCTGTTGCCTATCAAATTGAGCATTGGCTGCGCATAAATTATGACAAGCCTAGGGGGTGGGAAGAGAGGGCGGTGGGGGGGGGGGGGAGAAGGAGAGGAAGAGGGAGAAGGATATGTGGAGGCAGCGGCTTCCTGGATGGCTTGAGCCTTATTCGCGTTGGCCCAAATCAAAGGCAAACTCATTATGGCAACGCAATGCTGCAGCAACAACAAGCATGAACGAACAACACACACACGCACACACATCTATCACACACATACACACACACACACACACACACATACTCCAATCCACGCATATGCATATTAAAGTAGCTCTGTGCTATTTATGTGTGCGTATGTGTAATATTGTGTATACGTAGCATTTTTTTGTGCTCGCTCGCAACGCTTTTGTCTTAACCGTTTTGGCCGCTGGGCAAACGAATATATATGCGCTTTATTTATTAAATAAAAGGCCTTTTAAATGTCTGCACCGAAACAAAAGATCCTACACATACTCTGACCTCTGGCATCAGATATATGTGCACATTTACGTGTATACGGTTAAAAGACGCACAAAGGAGCGAGTCAAGCTATTGATGACATCACGTCCCTCTGGCGCAGGTTATGCATTAAGGACATTACTGAGTAATTCCTCGAATAAGCACAACTACTTATGCCAGTGAGGCGGCCTACAATTTTCCACTCGTGTCAATTTTTGGAAAATATTCAGCTTTTGGTGCGCAGTCTGTGCGTGCATTTAATTAAATCATATTATGTATACGACAGATAATATTAATAACAATAACAATAACACAAAACGACAACTCCAAACCTTAAATAGTTGAAATATATATATTTTTGATGGTGGTGGGGGGGTGGCAGATTGCGCCAGTTCGTGTTAAAGACGGGCAGCAAGCATGAATAGTCATGAATTTCGTAGTTGAATATTGCGTGGCACCAACTGTGTGTGTTTGCATATGCATATTTATAAATATAGATATATGTATATGTGTGTGTGTATGTGTGTGCGTGTGTGTATGACGTACTTTCAAATATCGTAATTTGATTGTGTATTTTGTTGTTGCTGCTGTTGTTGCTGTTGTTAACAACGTTGGCTTACATGCCTGCCCACAAAATGAGCTTTATTTTGCAGTAATATGTAATTTTGATTCACAAATTTATCAATTTATCATCATAATACAATATTTTGACCCATTATGTTGACACAATTTAAAATTCAATTTAAAATGTTTATTTACATATCCCAGCCAAATTGTTATCAGCCATCATCCCCCTCAAACAAGTTGTTTTCCGTATTTGCCACGATTGTGTAATGGAATTAGAATTTACTAAGCCATTGTCTATTACAAATACTACTTTAATATATGCAATTCCACTGATTTATTATTAATATGCAAATTGAAATCGTTGTCATCTTCAATTCAATTCAAGTATGATTTGTGCTGATTGCAATTTTCCAAATGACTTGAGCAAGTTTTTAATATTTAGTCCGGCCGTTTGCGATTTACATTTTCTCGTTTGATTTATTGCCATGGTTAAATTTGTACCGTCAAATTCTTCAACTTTAATTAGAGAATACAAAGAAAAGTTTTATATTATTTATTATTAATTTTTTAATTAAAATAGCTCGTTCAGCTCTTATATAATACAAACTAATTGCGCCTTACTCCTAATCAAAGTTTATAAAGTGCAATATATATTTTTTTAAATATATTTTTTCTGCGAGCTTGATGAAGATATATATGCGGTCGTTTGATATGCATTAATGTATCTTTTATTGCTGATAAGGATGCAGCTCGTTAAATTTAAATTCGGGTTTTATGAGCAGCTGTGTGTTTTGTGCAAAAAGTACACAGTTGAAAAATGAAAGCAGAAGCAAAAAAAAAATAAAAAAAATGTGCTCAACTCAATCCAAAAGTCATTCAAGAAACTATTTTATGATTTTATAGCTGAGTCGATTGGGGCCTTTAAGCAAGGGAACTGTCAGCCCGAAACCAGCCACCAATAAAGATAAATTATGCAAGCGTTGGACTTTAATTATACCACCAGTGAAGCGGGTAACGCCCCAAAACACCCACTTGTTATATAGCCAGGGTAATGCGCTCCACTAGTTGGCTTCTTATTAATTTAACCAGCTCTTTATGTGCCCGCTGGAACGACCATACACACACGCACACACACACACACACACACGCACACACACACACAGACAAGTGCATAGAGAGATTGTCGCATTCAGTCATATGTAGATTGGGGTTTGAGGCCAATTGTCAGACAGGAGCCAAAGGAGCTGCTATCGATCAAACTTGGGCAACTCTCAGTGAGAGTTGATATGGGAGGATGGGCGGGGGGAGAGGGTCTTTAGACATTCCTTCTGGTGACATTTTATTGTGCTTGCTTCTTATTAGGGATGCATGTGTGACACATGATTTGTCCCCATCCCCTTAACCCTCTGCTGGGTTAGAACACATCAGTTAGTCATTGTTACTTGTGCCGTTTGAATCTGAATCTGACACACAAAGGCATGCCAAATGAAATTATCTAAAACGGCATTTTGCGTGTGCCAGTCTGTGTGTATGTGTGTGCCAGTGTGTGTGCCAGTGTGTGTGCCAGTGTGTGTGTATGTGTGTGTGAGCTGCTTATTAAAAATAACATGTCAAAATGTAGAAAAGAAAAAAACGCACGGCGGATGAGTAGACATAAAATATACACACTCGTGTGTGTGTGTGTGTGTGTGTGTGTGTGTGTGTGAGTGTGTGTGTGTGTGTGTGTGTGAGTGAGTGAGTTAGGTTAGCCTTTTAAACCATGTCGCCCCATTATCTTCATTAGGCGTTAACGTTTTGGGCAACGAACCAAAACAAAAAGGGTCTTCTGTCGCTTAGATCCTACTGTGCAGTATTATTATTATTATTTTTGGTTACATTTAGCATTCAAAGGCTTACATTTTGGTTACCATGACAACTTCAAAAGTCATTACTCATTTTGGCGTACTTAATTTGCAAGAAGATACGAAATTTCTTATCGCCTCCATTGCCCCCGCGGCCAATCGAATTTTTTTCGCTCGATTTTTTTTTTGGTTGTAGCACAAGTTTGCCCCTTTTTTCTCAAGTCAACCAAAAAAAAAAAAATTAAAAACAAAAAAAAAAAGAAAACGCAGTCCAAGTAGGTAATTTCATTAGGAAACTTGAGCTGTGTCAAACTTTAAGCTTAAACTGCTGCGCCAGTTCCTGCTCCCGTTCCTTGCCTGCAACCATAGAATTTTAATGCTGCGTGAAGAGAGCGCCACCAAGGCGGCAAAGGCAAAGGCAAAGGCAAAGGCAGTGCCAACACCAAAGGCAGTTCGAGTCCTGGGCGCATAAAAAAGTTTCCTTTTGGCTTTACTCTTTTTATTTTTTAGGGCACACAAAAAAGTTTGTTTTACACCACTGACTCAATAACTGGCTGCCATTTCAGAATGGTGTTTGTGTTGCTGTGTGTGTTTCTGTGTGCAGGTGTGGGAGGGTGTGTGTAGCAGTCGGGTGTCAGGTGAGCGCGACTGTTTGGTTGGTCTGCTGGTAGACAGACACGATTATCGTAATTATGCGCTGACTGTAGCATACTTTTGTAAGCGCAGAGCCGCCTCTCGCCTAACTGCTCGCAGGATGCGTTTGTGTTTGTGTTTATGTGTGTGTTTGTGTGTGTTAAAGGATACTTTTGTGTACAGCTGTGTGTGTGTTTGTGTGTTGTGCAACAACTTTTACCGCAATTATGTAGGTTGAAAAGTTGGCGTTCGTTTTTTATTTTATTTTTGGGCGTGCTTGCTCAAGGACACGCAGCAAGCAACAGCATTACAGCCACCCATCCAGTCACCCAGTCACCCAGTCACCCGGCCACCCCAAGCAACCACCATCCCCACCACCCACCGCAGGCATGCGGCTTATGCCTTTATACGCTCTAAATAAAAGAGCCCAAGACATCTCTAGCATGTGGCCAAAATCTAGGCAACGCATTTTCCGTTTATACTCTTACGCCATTGCCATGACGTGGCTATAATTCAATATTTTCGCAAATAAACTTGTTGGCAGCTTAACTTTTCATAAAGTTTTTCCTTTTTCATTTTCATTTTCGTCTTCTTTTTTCCTTCTCTTCTGTCGTGTTTGCTTTTATTTTTGAAACGCCCCTTTTTTTGTGGCACAAATCGGTGAGAAAATGCTGACAGCAAAGCAAAGGCTGGGCAAACGAGAGAAGCGAACAAAATTAAATAAAACGTGTTACGTTTGTAGCCTGAGTTGAGGCCGATATGGGCATTTTGAGAGGCGCGTGTGGCACACAAAACGCTTGGCAAGGTTAATACGTGCCACAAAAGCCATTAGGCAGCCTTCAGTGGCGCCACAGGAAGACGCAGCAGCAACATCATACGCAGCAGCCAAAGCAGCAGTTGCCCAGGGGTCAAATACATTCAAGCCACAAGCAAAATCATTCAAACCATTTGTGTGTGCGTTGGTCCTCAAGCCTAACAGCCACATCCAATTAATATGCCAATTCATACATCTTTTTATTCCAGGCAAATTTGTATGTGTGTGTGTGTGTGTGTGTTACCAGAGTTGATTGCTTGTGCTTATAAAGTGTGAAAAGTGTTTTGGCGCTGTGTGTGTGTGAAAAATTAAAAACATGGCAATGGTCATTTCAACGCGCGCGAAACTCGTGATAACCGCGCTAATACTCTTCTTCCTGCTCGGCATCGTGCTGGTGACGGGCTCGACCAAGGGTTGGTTCAACCCCAATCGTTTCAACGGCGAGCGTGTGGCAGCCAGGATACAGGTAACTAAACTACACCCAACACCCATGCAACAAGTTTGGCCCCTGCTGGATCCCCATTTTTTTATATATATTTTTTTTTTTTTAATACTTGTTTATAAATTATAATTACGAGTATCTCGAAACAAAACATGTGCGGCTGCAACTACTTTATGGGTTTTTCAGTTCTAGCTCTAATTCACAGTCATAGTCCAGGGTTAGCTGCTAAACTGTGTAATTTGTAATTTGTAATGTGTAATTTGTAATTTGTAATGTACATGCTTTATTCCCTGCAACCTGCCACTTTAAATGCAAACAAAACATTCAGAGGGGCGAGAGGTGTAGTTCGCGGCATATGCGACACCAACACGCACACTCAAATTCACACACACACACACACAAGAGCTATAGAGAGGGAGAGAGAGAGAGAGCGAGAGGCAGGAGAGACCTGTTAAGACTTGCTTTTTAAATGAATACGCAGCCAAAGCGCTCAGCAAATACAAAATAAAATACAACGAATTCCTACACTACACGAAAGCAAATAAAGTTTATTGTGACAAATGTTTCATGACAGCCAACCATTTTCCTGCTGTCCTCATGTGTCATATGTGTGTGTGTGTGTGTGTGTATGTATGTGTTAGGGTACGTGGTTTGGCTTGCACAGGTGAGTTAATGCCATGTCAGTGTGTGTGTGTGTGTGTGTGTGTGTGTGAGTGAAATGTATAAATTAAAAAGCAACCATTGTAATTATCAGAAAACATTAGAAGCGCTTATCGTTCTCCTCCCTGTGACACAAGATAAATTGACCAAAACTGACAACGGTTCAGCACAAAAAAAACCTTGAAATTCGCAGTGCCAACTGCAAGGTACACTGTCCCAAAAAAAAGCACATAAAACTTGCATAATGGCCTATAAATATTGTTAGCTAATTGTTCTGTACTACGCTGAAAATGATTTTTCTTTTGCGAAGCTTGGAAAATAAAATAATAAAACTTAAATTGTTTCATTTTAAAATGGGCAATTTATCTTGGTAATATATTTTATTTTAATTGAAACTTAATAAATCTAAATGGAATTTTGGAAACTTTGTTATCCGAAAAACACAATTGCTGATTTTAGCTTTTAAATTGCAAGTGAAATGGATTTTCTGAGCATACCACAGCTATAAAACAACATACATAAAAATATAGAAGCTCGTTAGGTTTAATAGTGTTCAAAAGAATCCGAGCTAACCAAAAATACTCATTAGGCCTTTGGGAACAGAGCATGGTCGACTTGTAAATGTGTTCGGGATAAGTTTTGTACACGGGGCGAATGCGTAATATGACCTTTCAACTGTTTTGCGGGATCTGATTAGTATCTGTGTCTCCCTTTATGTGTGGAGTGTGTGTGGATTAACAGGTGGGCCAAAGTTACATACAAAAGCTCTCTCAAGTGGTATTTTAATGGTCTTGCATCGGTGCGGACTGTGAGTGTACGTGTGTGTGTGTGTGTGTGTGTATTTTTTATGTGTATGTGTGTGTGCGTGTGTGTGTAGGCCAAATTTAAACCAACCATATGCGAAATTTGATACTCCAGCAGATTTTGCAGCGCAAGGGTGCAATTAAAATTGAAAATATGTGCATAAAAGTCAGTCAGTAAACTTGATATTTCTGTGGCTTCAATAGCCCCAAATCATATCTCTTTCAATCGGATTTTATCTTAATATGAAAGCACAAGAGTTGAGTAGAACTTTTGTTTGTCATACATAATTCTTGTTTGCAAACAAATACTTAACACTATGCTCCACTTTGGCATGGACGCCTCCCATTGTCGGCACCATTTGTGACAGGTAACAAGGAGTAGAATCAACGCCGTCGCATCGTCTGCTAATACCTGCATAATTGTTGTGCTAATTCTCGGCCATCACGCCCCGTTAATGTTTCTATTGACACCCAAAATGGAAGCGGGTGCGGTTGCCACAGACCGTTCATTTAGGTAGTTACACTAAACTACAACTGGCAGAGCGTGTGTGTGTATGTGTGTGTGTGTGAGCAGTGCTTTGACATTGTTTACGCTTATTTATTTGCTTGGCTCGCCTTCAGCTGCCAGCAACGTCGTCTGCAGAGTGATTAAACTAATTTAATGCAGCTACAAACCACAACAGCGTCAACAACAACACCAGCAACAACAGCCGGGTGGCAATAAAAAACCATTTAAAACATTCAAAGTGTCGCATGAGAAAGGACATCCAAATCGTAGCCGTAAACGGACTGACTTCGATAAACCTACCTTTTTGCCCATGCTGATGACTCGATCCGGTTTTAGCCAAGTTAAGCAAAAAATAAAAAAAAAGGAACGTAGAAAAACGAAACAAAGTTTAGTAATAAAAATCTAAATAAAAGTCGGAGTACTGCCAGCGACACGGCGCGGCTGCTAATAAAGTCATTTCTGCATGCTGTTGCCTGGCCGTGCCCCTTGCGCCCCTTGACCCCTCCCCGCCCTCCCCAACAGCCTGCCCCCAATTGGCACGCTAACAGCAAGTTCATTAGCAGCAGCTAACATTACAAAGCTTCAGCATGTAGTTGCTGTTGTTATTGTTGTTGTTGCCCTTAGTTTTTCGCACACAGCCGCTGTTAATTATGAGTGAAACTCGAGGCGAAAGCGCCGCGAGGCGTCTGCACGGCAAACTGGAAACTGGGGGATGGCAGACAGCGCGCCAGGATGGGGGATGAAAATAGGAGGTGGTTGCTAACGTACTGCGTCTCCTACCGGTAATTTATAAAAGTTACACGTAGATTGACAGGCAATTTGTTATTGTATTATATTGAGGCGGTTATTTGGACGCCTCAACTGACTCTATTCACTGAGTGTAAATGTTGGAACGTGTGTTAATATGTGTGCTGGTGTGTGTGTGTGTGTTACATGGTCTGTGGTTAGCCGTGTGGGTACCCAACTACTGTTACACTGTTACGCTGTGACTGTTACAGTACAACAACAAAAACAAGAACATTACCGTTGCGTATTAATTAGTGCCCAATTAAATAAAATCGAATTTTATCCGAAAGCCAATTATTTTAAGTGTATTTAACGTGGCCCATTGAATTAAAGTTGGGGCGCCTGATGTAAGCACTTCAACTTCTCCTTCTCGTACAACACATATTGACTGTTATTAGCCTGTGAGCGGATGCAGGTGTTGCACATTTTGTAGGACATGCCCCATTCTGTTGATTATTGAATCTAATTGCTCTTGGGAGCATGCCACAATTCTTACGCATGTGAGCAAAACAAAGCTGTACAGTCACATCCCCTGTTTTGTTATGCCCATATCCAATGAGGTGCGTGTTTCACAAAGCGGACACTGGCACGCAACTCCTGAATGTGCCTCAATCACTTTGGGTCAGGAACATGACCATAAACCATGCATAAATGCAAACGGATATGGCTGCAACTATAAAATCATAATCAAATTAAAACAAAAGAGTTGCTTTCAAAGCCGAAAGTGATATAATTAAATTGAATTTTCAAGTTGAAATCTTTTAATAATAAATCTGTTCTTGTTTTTATTTCAATAAATTTTTATAGAGTTTTGAACAATTTTTGTGCTTTGCGGCAGACTACTTCAAAATCGAGAACGCATAAGTAGGTCATACTTATTTTAACTACAGCTTATTTATATTTCGACTGCTATATTTGTTGTTGATTTTACAATGAAATATTTTCTTGCAGCACGTTCTTAAGACTGATATATTTTGATACCTTATCGATTTGCGGTGTTTGTTAGCAGAAAATTGTGTTTTTACAAATTGAACTTTACACCGAAGGGCAGAGGGGGGCAAATAAAAAGTAACGTCATCGTGATAAGTAGCATCATCTGCTGTGGGGATTGTAACAAAGTATGCGAGTGTTACAAATGTAACATTACTATATTAGTACGTTACGCAATCTCCCTGCCACCCGCTACCTTCCAGCTGCTCCCTGATCCCCGCACACTGTCTTATGTAACTGACACACAGACAGTAACACGGAAACTCTCGGCTCTCGGCTCTCGGCTCTCGGCTGAGCAATAAAAAACTCAAGAAAACACATTCCATTTAGATTTGCAAACGGCATTCGCTAGTCATATATTTATGAATGTCGGAACTCGCCGACTACTCCCGCAGCTGGCAATAAATAATCAAAGTATCAAAACAACAAGGCCAGCCAGGGGAATGGCAAAAGTAAAGAGTTGGCCCCAGAAGTAAACAGAAGCCACAAAGTAACTTTGGCATGTTGTAAGTAGCAAGCTGCAAGCAGAAAGTAGCAAGTAGCAAGTAGCAAGTAGCAAGTAGCTGGCACCAATCTTCAACATTCCAACACGTGCGCACACATATTTGTGACTAAGCATATGAAAAACTATCTTCCGCTACGCTTACGATAATATTTTATTAAAGCAATGGCAATGGCAATGGCATTGGCAATGGCAATTGGGAGTGAATAAGTTGCACCCTTCAGCATACACCTACCAACTATCTGAACCAAGTCGACACGCCCTACCAACCATTCATCCATTATATATTTATTGTGATACGAGCGAACCAACTTGACGTGCCTGCCCCTATCTGCACCCTCTACCCCTACTTCAATCACTTCCAACCCTTGGCTGATATGCCTTGCGGTCATAGTGGTTGTTGGCCGCCCCATTGTAGCCCCACTTGATGTCGTAGATAGCACAACTTTCGTACAAGAAGATGCGCTGACTTCTGCGGCCTTTAATAGTGATAGGCACAAACAAAGTTCTTGCCAGTTGTTTGAACGAAACTTGTTGCATTGACTACCCAACTTTGAGCGCAAGTTGCGTTGTCGATTTGCCGCATACAGCGAGCTGCATGTCACAGATAAGACACAGAAGGTTGCAACTGAACTTTTGTGCTGCTGACATCATTGGTTATTTTTCAAATTGGATTGAGCCCGAAGCAGCAGCAAGTAGCAAGCAACTGCCACGCACATTTGCAGCTACCCCAACTCAAGCTGGCCACAACATAAATAGCACTGATTTGCGCTCACAAATGCGAACGGGAGTTGTCACCAACTGCGAGCAATTTTCCTACTATAAGCGACTTGTGTTTATTTCGGAGAATGACTGCAAGTGCGACTTGCTGCCAACCCCAAAAGTTAAGCTCAGCCAACCATAGAACCCATTTGTTTATTATGAAAATACAGACAGATAGGGGGATACACTTAAAAAAAAGACTTAATTTACAAAATCAAAAGAGGGTTTTTTTTTTGGTCAAGAAAGTAAATTTCTAAAACTGACGGCATTTCATTCTGGAGTTAAATACGTTTTAAAAGCACACATATTTTTTGGCTGAGTGTAGGAAGCGGCGGCTGTGCTAGATGTGTGCTTTGGTGCTGTCCACAAAAACCTTAAACTGATGACACACTTCACGTGGAGGTTTCCGCCTGTGGCTCTTTGGCTCCTCTCCCGCTACCGTTTCAGAACTGCATTTCCGCCTGACTGGCGCTGGTGCTCGAAGCAACTGGCTGCCTGGCAAAAACGAAGAGTGTTGAGCAGAATATATGTCAGAAGTGTGTCACAGAGGCGGGCGGCACAGCCCTAGCCATGTTGTACTTAACGTTTTAAAACTGTGCTCTGTACATGGCACACTATATTGAGTTTGAAGTATAAAAAGCTTTTCTGGATATTCCCAATACTCCAACGGATTGGACTTTTTATTACAGCCCAGTGAAATGTGCCAACTTGTGTGTGTTGTTTTGTGTTCGTCGTGTAAAATGGAAAGGACAAAGGAACTATTTTTTAAACATGATGGCTTTTTTCTAAACGGATATTTCGTTAGGTGAACCGGCGACAGCAGCAGCCGAAGCATCCTTCTCATTTAAATCCCATTTGACTTCGAATAAAGCGCAAAAGTCCTCAGTCATACTCTTCAAATTAGTCATGCGCTTGTGTAGTTCTGTGAAGATGTTCTGGTCGATGAACTTTAGGACTGCGCGATTCTCGGCGTCCTTGTGGTATGAAGCAATCTTCCATAAATGTTTGCGGTGGGCGAACTGCTTGTTGCAGTAACAATAGCAGTTCTTGGCATACGTTACAAAATCCTTAATCATGCTCTTCGCCAGAAGGTAGCGGCCTAATTGTTGCTGCCTACCGTTTGATGGTTCCGATTCGGCGTTAAAGTAAACGTTTAGAAAGTCCTGGAACTTGGCCTGTAGTGCTTGCAGCTCCTCGTTCATGCCATTGAGAGCATTCTGTGTGAGGCAAATGAAACCCTGCGAAGTAAAAGCTTTCAATTATTTAACAAAATGAATCAGTAAGCAGATACAACTCACATTCATTTCAGTCATGTTGTGCATTGGTGAATAGAGGCTGTAATCTGGCCACCAATCTCCACCGACCTCAATGTCATTCTGGGTTTCGGAAACCATGCGTGTCGTGACTATTTTCTGCAGCATTTCAATACGTGGCTTCATTAGCTCCCCGATGACGCTGCGCAGCTCGGCATTAACGCGTAACGAGACTGGCTTCGTTACGCTCTCTTCGGTCTGGTTACTTTGGATGTTGGTCGCAGACATGATAAGCCAAACACAAAATGTAATATTGCAATTTATACGAAATTGTAGTTTAGTCAGACGAGTCGATAGATTTGAAGTAAATTGTTGTTCAATTTTGGTAAATCAGAGTTTGACTTTTGGCTAATGGGTAACTTTAACAGAAAACAATCCAAAATATTTCTTCAGCTGTATGATTGTGTATACGCAGCATTGCACGAGTATCTTTGAATTCAACACACGCACAGGCCTCTAATACGTGGATAACGTGTTGGTTTATGCAAAATGCAATGTAAAGTGTGCGCTTTGTGTTTATGTTTGAGTGTGTGTGTGTGCGTGTGTGTGCCTGTGTGTGCTTTGCTTGCTTTAAACTAATTGTTGCTGGCGCTTTTACCAAATGCTCGACGCTATTGTTGCAGTTCCGTTTCGTTACAATTTTTTTTTTTTTTGTTGACTAGCATAATCCTCCTACCGAGTCTTCTATAAAGTGTATGTGTGTGTGTATCTGTGTGTGCATTGTTTGTGTTTCAGCCACACGAAAAAAAAAAAACAACAAAAAGGAATAGGAAAAAAAACCTGCAGTTTGTCGGGATGAGCACAGATGCACAGACAGAGATGTAGAGAGGCAGAGCAGTTGGTGACAGTTCTGTCAGGCTGTCGGGCCAGTCGAGCCACAGTGGGGCAGTGGTGCAGCAGCTGTTTGTGGTGGAAGACGGAGGTGCTGCAAGCAAATATGTTGGCGTAACAACTTTCGAGATTTGTGTCAGCTCGTTTGAGAATTAGTCGTAGGTTTTAGCAAAATTAAAAATATCTGTCACTTTTGTGAGGTTGGCATTTGCCGTTTCATTGTTCTGCCTTTACGTCTGCTGCCACAATTACGTATATAGACACATTCACATACACACGCAGCCCCACACACACACATATATAACGCATTCTCGAATAGACTCACAAACGTGTGACGTGAGTTGAGTTTTTCGTGTTTGGGGGGTAACTTAAATTATTTATGAGCCGCAAAATGTGCAAAGTAATTTATTCAGATTATATGCAAAAAACAGATGGCAAGTCAAAAGACAACTTCAAATAAAACGAAGATGAAGCCCTTTTTAAACGGCCGTCAAGTGTCCAAAGTCGAGTGCACAAAATTAAGCTCTGCACCTGCCGGATGCTGCTTAATGGCGCTTCTTCATCCACAACTTGGCCGTTAAATTTTATGTTGCAATAATTTAGCTTTAAATCGCAATACACACACACACCCACACCCACGCTAAAATGAGGGGTGGCACCTTGGCTCACGCACTTAAACGGAAATAAAATAAAATTACAAAAAGTGGGCAACTTTTGACGCAGCGATTGTTATCCTTGCCACTGCCACTGCCACTGCCACTGCTCCGGCTGCAGCTCCTGACAGTAAGTGATTTAGAAACTATGCCAATGCTGCCACAGTTACCTGCCCTGGTATCGGTGGAGGAGATGGGAGGGGCTGAGGAAGTGGCATTTGTTTGCCAAGTCGTTGGCAGCCATAAAGGTGAATTTAAATTTGGTATTTTTCGCCCCGTCTCACTTTCATTTGTACCATTGAAATTTGCAATTGAAATTGAAATTGAAATTGAAATACTACTACTACTGCTCTTGACTTGTAAATAAACGTTTAAAAAGCAATGCCATTATGAAATATTAAAAGAAACGTAACTACTAAAATTCGGTTGCACGAGCATCCTTTCAGTTTCATAACCCACCCCAGAGCTGAATTATTTGCACACTCACTCATCGGTATTAAGTGTTCCAGAGATCCTTGCGTGAATATGCTAAAAACGTCAGAATTCCGTTTACATATTTAATACGCCCTAACTGGCTTAATCAGCATTACAAAGTAATTAGACTTAATTCCTTTGTACTTGAACGCGTGTCGTGTACCTGTCGCTCTCCCGCTCCCTCCCCACTTCCCACTCCCCATCACTCACACCAGCCAGTTGGCACCCGGCATTTTTGTGCCACAAAAGCGCGACGATGACGCTGAGAATATTTGTAAACTGTTGCGTGGCAATTTGCATGGTTAATTATCTATTAACCTGCGCATAACTTTTGTACAAACGGATGGATTTTTAAGGCAACAGGGGGGCTAGGTGCCTGCTGCCTGCTGTTGCCACTTACTCATTATGCCAGGCTATCAGATATAAATACACCAACGCACACACACACACACACACTCACACACACACACACGACACACACACACACACACACACACACACACACACACATACACACACACAAACACAAAATGAGCGTGGCAAACAAGACAAAAATGTATGTGTATCCGTTTCCGTCTGTTGTGTCATTGTCGCTTTCGCTATCGTTGTCTCTTTCACTGTTCTTATGTAAGTCTAAAGCACACCGCACGGACAATAAACAATAACATGCGAAGTGTGGAGCAGGGGCGGGGGAGGGGTAGAGGTGCAGCAGCAGGACGGTTATAAAAACAAGTTATGCTAATCTTATTGCGACGCCATTTTCAGTTGCCAGTTTACGTTTTAAAGCAGTTCTTTGTTCTTGCTGCTTTCCGCTTTCTGCTTCTGCTGCATGCCGTAAATTATGCTTATTAAATATTTGTGCTTAATTAAAAATTCATTTTAACTACATAACACAGCTGCCTGTCCGTCTACCTGCCTGCCTGCAACTGGCAACATTCAGCTGGCAGCTGACAAAGTGAGGTCGAGTTTGGGCTTTCAGCATTTCACTTATGCCTGTTTCAGAAAAAGAGTACTATTGTTATTGTTGAAACGCTTACAAGCTATCAAAATAAAAATAATTTGAATATAAATAACATTGACTACTAAAACCTTCGGCTAAAACATAACCAGTTTAATATTTATGCTTGCAAGATGAATTTAAATTGTATTACTGAAAAAAAGAGTTATTGTATGAAAATCTATTTGGCTTTTAAAGCAAAGAAGTATTTAAGGACTGAGACAAGTAACTTAAGTCAAGGAAAGCTGCTTTCTCATAAACTCTTAACTTTGAGCATCACAAAAGCAATAAAATAAGCACGTTAGCCACCTTTACTGCTTGTAGTATTTTGGACATATCGCAAGGCGAACCCATTTCTGAGATGCACTATTTAAATTTAGATTTTGCCTATCAGATTTATGGTAAATTTCTCAATATTTTGCTTGACTTTGTGCGACAAACAAATAATACGTGAGATGCCGACCTAAGTGAACCATTTGGGCGTACGAGGGATACTTATAATCAATTTGAACCCTTTTTGCTTAATTTTTAAGGGGTCCGCAATCGTCTTCAATCGATCTACATTATTGACACATTTTTGACAAATTGCCAGCCTGCATGGATTCCGTTTGCGGTCAATGTCCTTTTTTGTTTTTTTTTTTTTTTATTTCAAAAACGTGATTGGCATCCTAGAATAAAGCGGAACGAAACGAACTACTGACAAAAGGTTGAGCATACCTTTCGTCCTGGCGAAGGAGGTCAACGCTATGAGTTTTATTTGTTTGTTTTACTCTCAGTGCGAACCCTTGTCAAGTGCAACCCACTTCACCCCCGTAATGCCGACGTGCATGTCTCACTGCCCTCTTGGTTTGTCCTTGCTCCGCTTTGGCACTTCCACTCACACTTCTGCCCTTAATTATGTGTTCTGCGGCCCAAGACAAAATCAAATGCACACGCCACTCGCATGCCCAGGGCACAGAGGCTTTCACTCTCGGCCTAAGTCCTGGCCCCGGTTAATTGCTCATAGCGCCACTTGACCGAGCTGCTGCTGCAGTTTAGTCGACTGACAGCTTCAAACTGCCTCACCTACGACATAATGGGGTAGACAGACAGAAAAGACTTTATTTCAGGCCGCCTCTCTGGGTCCACTTTTCATTATTTAAAGAGCCTCAGCGACCATTGTCTGTGCTTGACCCCCTCTCTCTTTCTCTGTGTTGCTATCTTTCCAGAATTGCTTGCTTATTTATTTGCCCACGCCTTTTCGTTGGTGACCATGGTCCCACATCTTTGAATGCCTCGCTGCGCTGCTGTCGGACCCAATCTTCTAAAGAGGTTGCTTTGATGTTCCCCAATCAGCAGTTCATCGCTCTTCTGCTTCTTGTACTCGTGTGTTCGTGTTTTACTGTACATTACAGCCCCTCTTCAAAAGGGTTCGAATTGCGAGTACTTGTGAACCCATTGTTAATTTTCCTTGGGTCTTGGCAGTCGCATGGCACTCTTATGCCTTGTTATTGACTTTGAATCGCATTTCGAGGCGACAGCTGAGATACTGAAATCCTGTCAAATTATTCGCTTAACGACTGTGCCTCTTTCAACGAGGTATTTGGTATCGGATCTTGGCATTTTTCTTAGTATTTATGTATAATAGAAGTATATCGAACATATGAGTTTTGTGCTTAGTTGTTTACATAAAATGAATGGCTTAATATTATCTCTTGTCTATCTGAGCGACATAATCCATATAATTTAAAGCTATTTGCTCGGGATGATTGTCTCTGTGTGTTAACAGAATTAATACGCAAATCATAATGAACGTCAGGAATCATCAGATTAGTTCACAGACAGCCGGAACAAGGAGCGACCTTGCACGCCCTAAATATGGCCCTTTAGCCACTTAATTTCCGTTTCTAGTGAATTTCTTTGTGGCTTATTTTGTCACAAAAGCACTCACAGACGGAGTAATGGAATATGCTTAAAAACAAAACACGGCCAACAAACACAGAGTCAGTTTTGTCTGATTGTTGATATACGGATATATATGAATGTCTCGTGTTTTCTTATTTTGTTGACCCGGCAAATGGCAAGTACTTCAAGCCCAAATAATGTAGAGCACAAGAAACAATTCGAATTTAATTGAAAGTGTTCGACTGGCAGATATGCTCTACAAATAGAACACGTTTTCTTTTCTAGAGAAGAACATATAACATATAAATAATCAAAAATGTACATATTGTCTATATATACAATAACATTCCGTGGGATGAATCATATATTGAACTGTGCTTGAGGTCATCATGTTTTCGAAGATGACATATGGCTGGTAATGCCGATCAAAGATATGTGGGATACACTAGAATGCCTCTAAAGCGAAAAGCGAAATCTTTAATGTCCCCATTTAGCAGACTCCACAATGGCTAAAAACAACCGCAAGCCAAAGCAGAAGCACAAAAGGGAATAAAGCGGACTGAAAGAGCAAAGGACGCTCACTTCTATGTTTATTGGCAGCAATTTAATGCACTGTTCGTGTGTGATTCGGTGATGTAGCCTCAGTTGTTCTATTCTTGCTCCTGCTGCTGTTCCTTCGTTCCTTCGTTCCTCGGTTCCAACAGACCCAGCGACTGTTGGGCATATTAAGCCATTCTGAATGCCGCTTGCACGCTTTTAACCCAAAACTCAACGACTCGGCGTCTCAGACAAAACTTTTAACATGGGATGCATAAAGGCACCGTGGCCATTACTATCAGTTACAGTCTATGCCAAGCCAACAACAGCGACAACAACAACAACAACAACAACAATAGCTGGTTGACTGCTGCTGCATTGTGCTTGGCCTGGTACTCTGGTGGTCTGTGAGTGTTTGCTGCGAGTTTTATTTGAAAGAACTCGGAACTGGGTTTATGGCTGATGTGCATTCAGATGCTCCTCTATCTCGCTCTCTCGTTCGATATCGGTCTCTTTCTGAACCGTTGTCGGTGTGTCAATGCAACAGCATTGCATTGTCCCTGGTCCATTGTCTCATAGAGGTAGGTCCTTTAATGTCTGCGGTTAGCATTTCTACAGACTACACTGATAAGTGCACCGCCTTTCCATTTCTCCCTTTGCAGGTAAAGGGTGTGCGTGTGTGCGTGTGTGAGTGTGTGTGTGTGTGTGCGCGTTACATACTTATGTGCAATGGCTGAACCCATTTTTACCTCATTGTCACAGTGACTTTCTTTTTTAATGTGAGTGAGAGATTGGAGAGAAAGGGCGGTGCACATTAGTTTGCCTGGGTGGCAAATAAGCGGCAAGTGCGCAAGTGGCAAGTGGCAAGTGCTGTTTGAAATTAACATCAATAATTAATTTCGATTTGCAGCAATTACAATAGGTATGGAGCTGAGAGACAACCCTGGGCTCCATTCACAAACAGATTTATGGGTGCATTTATTCAAATGATTTACAAATTGATTGATTTATTATACATATTTATTGATGCATTAGTTGCTCTGGGATATGTAGGATTGCAGGCGCCCAACGTGGGCGTGTTTCATGTGTGCTGTTCGCCGCTAAATGCTACAATAATTATTATAAACGCATTATTAATATGAATTTGGATATGTGGTCAAGCTTTTGTACAAAACGTATTTATTTCATGTACACAGGGATATTTAGAAAAAATCTATGTTTATACCAACCCGGAGGCTATAACAATTCAATGCTTGACACTGCCAAAGCCAACTGCAGCAGTGTCAACGGTAAGTTCAACAGTTTCAAGCTCTACATCATCAAAATGGTCGTAATTAAAATCAAACAAATTAATTATGAAGCAGCTATGATGAATAAATTAATTATTATTTTATGCTCAAAAATACATAATATTAAAATATTGAACAAACATCATCATACAATTATTTGTATGTAAGTAAGTTAATTCGCCTATGATAAGTTTTGATTTGAATAGTGAATATTAAATATTGGTTTGCCATTTATTTTGTTTTTGCTTGGAACCAATTATAATTTTATTATTGATTTGTACCGCTAAATTAAAGGAATCGGAGGATGTGACAACAACCGAATTGAACAGTGAAATGGCCGATCCGGCCGATCCGGAAGAGGTATATTTTATATTTATTTCCCAATTTATGTTTGTTTCAATTTAATTTTTTTGTTTTTTATTTATATTTTCTTTTTATTGTGTTCAGAATTCCCCACCCGATGAACCAGCTATTGATCAAAATGATATTACAAATGACAATTGGTGGGCTCAGGTTTGTTTTTTTTTTCTTTCTTTGAGTGAATAAATCAAATAAGCTATTTTTAAGAATTAAAAATCGCAATATCGATTAGGTTAAACCATAACCCAATAATCATTCAATTTTAAACAGAGTTGATTGTGCAATTGCAGCCGCAGGTTGTGCAGAATTAATAAACATGTCAACAACAGCACTTTGCACTTTGCACTTTCCGCTTAATGAGTTTTTAATAAGCCAACGACACTAATGTACGTATATATCTTTACCGTTCGCCCACAGGCAAGTGACAATTTCGACGACAGTGGATTACAGACCCCCGCACAGACGCCGTTTACGCACGAAAGACGTAAGTACATCTGAAGCTCCGAGCAAGATTGCTGTCCGGGTTTCCAATTAGCCAGCCTACCTAATGAAATGACTTTGCTTTACCCAAAATTCACTTTCCTCCGGCAGCATTACGCGGCGTCAAGGGCGAGAAGGGCGATCGGGGACCCAAGGGCGATAGTATACGTGGCCCGCCCGGACCACCAGGTCCGCCGGGCCCCAAAGGTGAAACGCCAGCATATCCGCCTTTCATCGAGACACCAAGTGCGGCGGCTGTAAGTATTAAAATAAACCCAGCACTCATTTCCAGACTTTCCAACTGTGCAAACATTGTTAACCCCAATGCAAATGCAGCTGCAACTTTAGTCAAAATTGTAACTTTATTTCTGATTTATTTGCAAATACAAATACGAATCTAAACACTCAGAAAAAAATATTACCCAGGACTCAAAAAATGCACATATTCAAGAATTTTTGGTTTGCATAGTTTACAAAAATTACTTACGGTTTTTTTTTCTGAATGCTAATTTCGGACAAAATTGGCAATTTTGGGCGTGAGCATTAAAAGCAAAACATGATTGTATTCCAATTGCAGAAATACACTGGCGAATGTACATGTAATGCGTCTGATATCCTGGAGGCCTTCAAGGACAATGAAACGATTCGTGAAACGTTGCGAGGTCCGCCCGGCGCGCAGGGCAGAGATGGCAAAACCGGCGCCCCTGGACATACCGTAAGTACATGCCACTACACCATACACAGCTTCTGGAAAGTGGGGGACAAAGGGAGTTAGGCGAAACTGTTGCGAAAAAGGCAATATTTGACATGGATCTAATGCATTTTCAATTTCATTACACACATCGTCTAATCTAAAAAAGTGAACGAAAGGAGAAGGAGAGATAGGACGAACTGTAATAGAAGTGCGATGGTTATCGCCTGTCGGCTACACATATACACTCACATGCACACTCACACAGATACACACATACATATACACATGTTCTTGAATACTCGCTGCTCTGTTATCCCATGTCAAACATCATAATTTGCAGTGTGTGTGTGTGTGTGTGTGTGCGTTTTATGGTGGTGTGCGTGTAACCGGAAACGAGGAAAAACGTTAACGTGCAAAGAGGAAACGAAAATTTTCTTTATAAGGCAGGCAACTCAGGCTTAAACACTTATCCACTTTGGGGTGCTACTGGCACTCGTTATATTATCTCATCAACCGGCACCGTCTTTCACAAGCCATAAGAGTTGTATCTACGGCACAAAGAGACGACTCCCTCTCTCTCTCTCTCTATCTATCTGTATTAGGTAGCCGTTTCATTCAGTGTGCTTATGTGTGTATCTGTGTGTCTCGGTCAAAGGCTAAATCCACAATGCTACAACGAGATGTTGGCCTCAACATCCACTCGACCCGAAAGTGCCTGTCACGTTGCAGAGGCAAAGACTACTCGGTAACTTTCATGGGGCTAGCCAAAAATATAAAACCTGCAGGCAAATGTGCTTAAGCTGTAGCACTATCTAGCAAATGCATTTCATTTTATGTCAACACATACACACACACACACAAAGATTCTGTTTAGTATCTCGAAAAACTCTTACTCATTGACAATGTGCTTAGCAACCTGTGGAACGCAGCCTCTCCAGAACATTGCAATATATCAAAAGAAAAGCGGTACGATAAAAAAAAGAAAAGAAGAAAAATGAAGTAAAACATTCTGCGGCTAGCAGCAAAACAGCTATGAAAATATGCCAGCCCCAAATTGTAGAAAGGCACCAAAAATATCCCGCTGCGATGTGTAGTAGGCTGTGTACTGACCCCTATATCACAGTCATTGCACACAGCTATTTTCAGACCCAAACCCCCAACCAGCTCCCAATTCAACTTATACAAAATGCTTGAGTAAAATATGGCGAGCTGGTGCGCATACCGGAAATTCCTGCGACAATTTTGCTGCTCTACTGCTAATCCCTTAACTAATCGCAATTAATTTAAAAGACGACGATAAGCAACAGAACATTATAACAACAGCAACAGCAACAACAACAACATAAACATCAACAGCAGCAGCAACAACAACTGCGGGGAAATAGCAATGTACAAAGGACAACAGAAACACGAACAATCCAAAGGCGAACACAACACGCAAATGGCGCACAGCGTGACCATTTTGCATAAGATTAAGGACATTGGAAGACACATTTTTTGTGTGCTACACAACACCACCCAAATGCAAAAAGCAGCCTACCAAACCGGATCTCACTCAAACTCAAACCACAAGCCTCCAGGGCCTGGGCAGCTGGGGCCGTGTAGATTAATGAGCTCGGTCTAAAACGCAGCGATTATGTAAATCGGCCACAGCCAGTTAAAACCGAACACAGCCAACAGACCCCCAAATAGTTTACCACACTCTCTAGACAATATATATATATATATATATATATATATATATCAGCTATAGTAGACACAGAATTAGACGCAGACATAGATGTAGATGTAGTCGTATATTCAATATAAACGCCCACTAATGTGATTTATTTGTTGGTCGCCGGTGGCGTCGTTTTTCTTCGTCTCTTTTGCATTTACAGGGTGCCACTGGCGTTACGGGCGCTCGCGGCCCGGAAGGTATCCAGGGGGAGAAGGGCGAGCCAGGCGTTGACGGCATGCCCGGCGTCATAGGTCCACCAGGACCTGCGGGCCCGCCTGGCTTGCCAGAGAGCTACGATGTAAGTACACCTTTAATTCGATTTACACACAAATTATACGAATATCACCAATACATATAAATTGTCGTAAATTCACATTTAAGTTCGGTTCATTAAGATTTTAAGTTTTATTTGAAAGAAAACCATACGTTCCTTTAACAATTTGTTAATTTTTACATATATATTATGCATCGCACTTTCCTATAATCCTCATCGATTTTCATTTGATGTTCTCATACTAAAGTAATTTATTTTCATATTTATTCGATCATTCATCACTTTTAAAATAAATTAAAGATTCTTTTTGAGATCGAAACTGCTTTGGTTACGATTTTAATACCCTTTACCAAAAGTGATATATATTTAATGAGGACTATTTGAATCTTGCATTTGCATTTCGGCTTGTAAATTTGTCTGCTCATCCAATTATCACAGAAACTATATTCGTAAGATTTGTAATATTTTTTTTTTTCAAATAAAAATTAAATTCATTTTCTATCATGATGGACTAAGTTAAAATTCCGGTAAAGGGTATCTCTGAGTCGGGGACTTCCGACTTGCACAATAACATAACAATTTTTATTAATTTTTACAACTATACTCTGGCATCCTGATTGAGTGAGTGAATAATTATCTTAACGGTTTGTACCTGAACTCAATCAGTATAAGCAGAGTATTAATTCTTCGGTTAACCGAAGATTCACGTTAAAGTTTCTTTTTCTATGAGATGCTTTGAACTTGAGCAAAAAAAAATTGCAACTTTTATGACACACCTTAAAGGGCAAAAGTCGCCGGTCCGCTTATCTATCCGTCGGAAGCTTTCAATCGCGCACCTTTTATCAATATTTTCTTTTTAATGAAGGCTCCCTTTGCGGTAAACATCGGTCATGTTTTGCTAGCCACACAATTTGCCTAAACCAATTTCCTTTTCCCCAAACGAATGACTGCACCTGCACTGTGAAAAATTGCCGGACAGATTTTTGGGCATGTCAGGCAGGTGGGCGCCACCAGCACGTTGCTTGTCGCAAATGGGTTATCTACGCTAATAATCTTAAAACCACAAACAACAACGACAACAACAACGGCAACAAAAATGTCTCGAACAACATGAACATCTCTCAGAAATGCCGAAACGTAAGTGTCCTCAGCACGCAACCCGAAACAAGCCCAGACCCCCACACCAACCGGAAGCACCCCTTGCCTACACCAAAAATGGTGGGCGGGGGAGGATGGTTTGGGGAGGGAAGTTGCAGCTGGCGCTGCCTGCGGGTTTTGTGATTCAGGTCTCTTGGAGTGCTGGCATGCCAGCTTGTGGCAATTACTGTTATCAGCGCATGGCGAGCAGTTCACGCGGTTAAACGCGCTAACACGCATACAGATACGGGAATTCACACATACACACACACACACACACACACACATATACACCATCAGACTCTCGCACACTCACACACACTTGTTCTGCCGGCTTTGAACCCTTTCTGTGCAAGCGAAGCTTTTATTTTTTTGGCCCGGCTTTATCAACGCATTTCAACGCCGTATGTTGCCTGCTTGGGCATATCATTCGCGCATGTGTTTGTGTGTGTGCGTGTGTGTGTGTGCGGTTGTGGTCGTAATCATTATCGCGCTGTTACGGTTATGAGAGTGTCAAGCTACTTATGGCTAACGCGCCAGTTAAATCAGATGCTCGCTCAGTCAGCCTCCCTATTGTTTTATGCGCTCGTCGGGGGTTTATTATCATTATTTCAGCATGACGTCTGTGGAGCGGCTAGGGGTAGTAGGTACAAGGGGTAAGTGTCGGATGGTGAAGGGGGCGATTTCAATTGCTATGTTGCTCTTGTTGTTGTCAAAAATGTTGACCTTGTCGGCGTAGGACAAAAAGCTTTTAAGTTTATTGAAATGACTTTTGATTGTTGACACGGCGCCAACTTTTTCAAAACGCTTAAGGACGAGGAGCATTTGTACAAGGGAAAGGCGATTATGTTTTGTAAAAGTTGCAATTTGAAATGCCAAGCATTATGAACTTTTGTACGCCATATCAAATTGAAATCATATAATAATACGCTTTAATTTCACGCCCATTGTTCTATATTATAATAATAAAATCCAAATCGTACCACAAAATATGTATTCTTGTAACAATCAACACATAAATAACAGATAAATTGGAATCCTACCAGGACTTTCAAGGTATAAACATTTAACAATTTCATTTTATGTTCCTACTACTAAACCAAAAAAAAAAACAAAAAAAAAACACAACAATAAAAAAGAATAGCTAAACAAAAACAACATGAAAGCACAAGTTTACTTTGGGTAAGCAATGGCCGCAAAACCTAATGGACTAGAACCCCGTCGGCATCATTAGTCCCAAAACATTAGGGGAGCCTAACGCACAAGCACATACATACTCTTCCAAAAAAAAAGGGGCGCTTCAGATCATTAATCAAATTTCCGTAGCAGATATGTATGTATATGTAACTACGTGTATCATTGTTGTGGGCCATCGCAAGTGGTGCCATCAAAGGTCGCCTGCTGCTTAAAAAATGCTGCCCCAAAAATACATGTATTGAAAAAAGAAATTGTACAACAAGCAAATATTTAACAAATTACTATGCCTTACCTTTCCACCACACAAACAATCGCACAGGAATCCTTAATGGGCAACTCAATGACCAACCTACGTAGCTCCACATCAACGCAGGCAGGACCAAAGGGAGCGACGGGCGATAAGGGTGAATCCGGACGTCCAGGAGATCGCGGTGAAAAGGTGAGTCAAAGTTCAATACCTCCGCTTATCCGGCAAATATTGGATATGTGCATGCGAGTGTTTAATGTACGGGTGTGTGTGTGTGTGTGTGTATGCCCTGTATGCATTATAAAGTGTGTCCACAACATTGTTGTACCAAATCATAACTTCTGCTCTATTGATTACTCAATTGATTCTGGGGCACTTATTGCTGGAACCATTAACAGGCAATCGATGTCATAACAATCGAAAAATTTAACTTACTACGCATTCCCAAAATTACGTGGCCTACAATTTTCCACAGAAGTAACTTTATTAAAACTGCCCCGCTTTCCAAAAGCAAAATCTGGATTTACACAACATTTTAATTTTGAATGAATGATTTCTTTTCAAAATTCTTACTCAAATTATTATTATTATTATATTTACTTTGTAAAAACTAAACCAATTTTGAAAATGTTCATCGATTTGGAAGCACACTGACTTTTTTGTTGTGGCAACTCTTCTATTTGTGGAACGTCGACTGAATGAAACGATTTGTAACTTGCCCAATCACATAATCGCATATGCTTTCCTTTATTGTCAGATATGTGAGATATATTCGTTGTCTTTTTCTCACTTGTCATATTTGTGCTTCAATCCCATGAAATTGCCATCATTTAGATACAATTTCGAAGATTTATGGCAGTGCATTCATTTGCGTAGTCGGAAGTCCATAATTTGGCGCATAAATTTCTATCAGTCCTCCACTGGAAACCACCCTTACGAGAGTATGTCGCTACATTTGATGTGTGTGGGGCAATTTGTGAACGCTTATAGCTCATTTGGTTGCCAGTTGATATGATTGAGGTGCTCTCCAGTTTATTAGAAATCGTTTACCCACATTCAAGCACAGAATAGGGGGACGTTCCATATATACACATATATATAAGTAACAGCATGACCCCAAATATTCTGTCATTCAGTCAGTGTTTGTCTAGTTGTTCGTCTTCATCCAGTTCTACTTCTACTTGTATTCTGTATTATTTTTATAATAAGTTTTGGCCATTTCTGCAGCTCATCCTGCTTAGAGGGTGCTTACTTCCTAGCCATTACGCTTCATGCTATTTAGCAGCTTAGAATCCCTATCTCCCAATGGGCCACTGAGCCCACTCATGTTTGTGTGTGTGTGTGTGTGGCAGTGTGTGTATGTGTGTATTGCAACTACTGGACCCCTCGTTAGCGATGGTCGGCGAGCTGGAAAAAGTGGCGTACATATTTCTTTTATGTGTAACCTCAAAACTTTAAGCTGCCAACACATCCCCGCACATTTATAATATGTCTCTAGTTTGTGTGCCATTTCTCTGAATCGGAGGAGTGTCGCACTTGGCTGGACATGGAGGCGGATTGGGAGCTTGAAACTAGAAACTTGGCAGGGGGCGTTTCACGGATTGTCAGCCAACTTACGGTGAATGCTGCTTCATTTACTTATGCTGCTCTTACACCTCCCATTTTGGTGTGTGTGTGAAGATTTATTTGACCTTTGATATATTAGCAGGTACACTGAAAAAAATATGCCCTAGAACTTTGAAAATCTACTATAGGCATCAAAGGCCAAAGATATTTGGCAACTTTTCTTTTCTAATTATAAAAATGTTTAGTACAAATAAATAAGATAGTTTTCGTATAATTGATTATTGGCAATCGTTTCTACATTTCAGAAATTTGTTTCCTACATATTTCAAAAGAAAATCAGACATTTCTCTGCCATAGACCGATTTTCTATGCACTTTTTCTCTCAGTGTACTTACATAAACATAAGTAGGCATGTTTGTATGTCTCTTTAGGTGGCCCATGGCAAAGTTTTTTGTTGGGTCAATCTGTGTAGTTGACTGCCTTTCTTGGGGCACACACCTCTCGCTGTCTCCGTCGTTCAAGAACCGATGGTGAACCATATTAAATCGAGCATGAAATAAAAAGAAATTATGCAGAAAGCTGTAAGCTTCTTGCCGCAGCAATACAAAAAAAAATCGATTTAGATTTTCTGACGAATTTACGCCCAATTTACGAATACATACACTCACTCTCATATGCAGAGCATCCCCAAAAAATTTATTATTGCATTGGAAATTTGGAAACTAATATGGAAATTAGCATTTTAAACGTATAAATACACGCACAATTAGGTACATTTCATTAAACTCAAAAGACAACTCCCATTCTCCCTACTCAAACCCACCTTTCCACGTATTAGGCCTCCATTCAAGAGCGCCAGCGAAGCAGTCGCTCGTACTTTGTAATGTAATGTGTTGTGTGCGCGTGTGAGTGTGTATGTGTGTATGTGTGGGTGTGGGTGTATGTGTGGGTGTGGTTGTGTTTCGTGGCGTATGTGTGTAGCTTATTAATTATTCATTAGTTAGCATCAAGCTGCCGATATGGAGCAAGGCCTGCAGCAATGAGCACATACGGGGTCAGCCCAATTTAAACCAGTCCCACACACAAGACTATGGGCGCTCATCCCAAACCCCAAGCCCATATTCAAAGCCCCAGACCCCAAAACCCAGACCCAAGCCACGTACACGGCAGCGTGTAGGCGCGCGCAAATTTATGGCAAACCATTTAAGGCGCTGATGATGTGGAAGACGACACTGGGAATAAGACGGGGTGGAGAACTTGCTTAGATGGAGGCAGGCATTGATGTTGGGTGGCAACTGTGGACCACCAGCCGTTTAGCAAACTTCGACAAAGCAAAGTCCCAAAATGGGAAAACCACATATAAGCAACAAGATACCTGGTTGACTGCCTGGCCAGGACTCGACTAAAAGATACCCGTGCTGAAAGATGAAAGCTGAAATTGAAATAAAATAATAATTCGTAAATATCGCAAAATAAAGACCTAATTCTCTGAATTCATTATTGTCGTTACTTTTTCCGTTTGATAATTCTTCAATTTTGTTTGTCAAAATCACAAATTTAAGTTTCAAGGCATTTGGAACTCTTTAAAATCAATTTTAGGTTCTAATCGAAACAATTTTCGATTTTGTTTGCTTATTGTTGCAATAATTGAAATTTCTATTAAGGTTAAGGCTAGCTTTTAAAATTATTGATACATTGTTTAAGCCTGAAAACGTTCTATATACATTTGTCGACTTATTGTCAGATATTTTCAATTTGTTCAATTGGGTATCAAGTGTTGACACGCTTTCATTTTTCATGTGAAGAAAATAGGCGTAGGTAGCAACAAGCATAATATTGTGTATCGCTTGATATTTGGTTTTGGTTCGGGTACACGAACCAACTCAGGGGTCTCCTTTTTTGCCAATGGTTTTGTGTTTTCGGGCTTGTCACTAGCACTGCATACATTCAGGCGCATAAATTTATATACGGTTCATGTGTGTGGGTGTGTGTGTGTGTGTGTGTGTGTGTGTGTAAATGTATTGTTGTGTGTGCGTGCGTGTGTGTGTGAGTTGGTTTGATTGTGGGGATTGTGGATTTTAGAATTGATTTGATTTCAAAATGAGTTTGAATTGAATTTTTGCCGACGACAAAACGTTTGAAATTGAGTTTTACGGCCAAATTAGGCGTGAGTGCGTCCCCACGGGGCATGTAACGTATATTTAATACCGTAAATCATTTTACACACACTATATATTTTTCTCTCTCTGCTCTCTCTCTCTCTCTCTCTCTCTCTCTCTCTCTCTCTCTCTCTCTCTCTCTCTATCTGATGCCTGTTCCAACAGGGCCACAAAGGTGCACACGGACCCGCCGGACCCAAAGGTGAGCCCGGAGCACCCGGCCTGCCTGGATCGGCTGGCGATGGCAATGGCACCAAAGGCGAACGAGGTGAAAAGGGGGAGAAAGGTATGCGTGGCCGGCGCGGAGGCACTGGCAGTACAGGACCAATTGGACCGCCAGGCAAACCAGGACCCACGGGTGATATCGGACACTCGGTAAGGCACTCGTAACTTTTGCATCCATATTCATGGCGAGTTCGAACAACTTTTACTTTTGTTGTTGTTGAGTGCACGAGCTTCACTTCTAGCCAGACAATTTCTGGCCAAAATCAACCAGCTCGACGAAATCCGATACCAAATCCACATTTAAATCGGCACATAACATGAGGAGGAAGAAGAAATAGAAGAATGCGCAACTTGGTTGGGAAATAAACTCAAACGTAAAAGTATTTTAAGTGCATTTTCATCATGGTTATTTAGGATGCGGAGGCAGCGCACGATTCCAATTGCAGTAGTTACCCTAGAATTTCAGTCTCCAGCTTTTATACTGCAATAAAAGCAGCAGATATAGCAACAACAACAACAACTGAGGCTATTCCAATTGTAGTCTCTGCACAAAAGGAAAAGTTTGCTTTTAGCTGTCTGCGCGCTTTTGCCAAAAACTGCCATCGCTTACCGCCTCTCAAAATCAAAGTCAAGCAACGTATTTACATGAATTGCCGCACTGAAATGAAGCCAAAACGAAAGTTTCACTCAATTTCTGGCACACGAGGAGCCACAACAGAAAAAACATGAAACAGAACTACTATTATCCGTTGATACTAAGAGGGAAAAAATGCTTGCACTCTAAACTGCAAAAGTTTTACGGTTTTTGGCGATTGTTCAACTAGGTTTTATTTCAGAGTTACTCCGCCTGTTAGTAACGATTGCTGGCAGACGTTAGTATTCTGTTGTCATTTGAGAGAAAAGTGTGCTTAGGCAGCAGATTTAACCAAATCGAATCATGCATTTGGGCTCCACTTATACGTTTCTGTCATTTTCTAGGGACGGCCTGGCACGCTCGGACCTAAGGGTGATTCTGGTGCTAAAGGTGCTAAAGGAGATGCGGGTGGACGTGACGGAGTAAGTCTTAAACCAAAATTTGCATGTATACCTCAGAATTATGAGTCTTTACTATTAAAACATATCGATGAATATCATAATTATTATCTTAGATCAAAGGGGAGAAGGGTGATCGAGGCAGTGATGGACGTGATGGGTTGCCAGGACCTCCGGGTCTACCAGCCACTGGTGGCGGTGACAGGGAAAGTGGTAGCATGCATTATATACCAATGCCAGGACCACCAGGGCCCCCCGGCCCACCTGGCATGCCAGGACTAACGCTCAACGGACAAAAAGGAGAGCCTGGAATGGACTCACGCAGCAGCTTCTTTGGTGATGCCTCCTACTACGGCCGACCAGGTGAGAATAAGGACATTCGCACAAGTATGTGTCACAATCCAAGTTGTATATACAAAACGTACTCCTATATGTATAGTTAGGTGCCCGTACCATAAATCATAACTGTACATATATGTATGTATACACACAGAGAAAACCACTAGCATATTAAAAAAAACAAAAAAAATCAACCCGTATCAATTCCAAATCATACTGTATTGTACTCGTAATCCAAGGTGCGCGCTCATCTTTAGACGAACTAAAAGCACTGCGAGAGCTGCAAGATCTGCGTGATAGACCCACAGATGGCACAGCTGGTAAACCATCAAAATCAAATCAAATCAAATCAATCCACACATTTCTTTGCTGTATTCAAACTATTCTCTTTCGATGTTGCATGCCAAAAACTATTCCTTAAACATATTTTCATACATAGTGGATATATGTATGTACACACGTAGTCTTTTCACGTCCAATCACCTCGGCCTGCATGAACAACAAGGATGTTGAAGTGTTGTTGGGAAATTGGGTTCATTATTTGCATATCATCATCATCTCATTTGGCCCGTTAATGAAGTACATGTAAACGTTTTGCTTAACATTTTTACATCGTCATGCTTTCACTTACCAAAAAAACAAAGCACAAAAAACAAGAAAGAATAACAAACACTCCAACTCAAGAATCATAATGATCCAAATTGAGCTGTAGAGCTTGTATTTTTGTAAGTGCCTCTAAGGTATGCTTGACCAACAAATATCCAGTAAGCTTAGATTCCCTTAAGGAATGTTTAGATTACATTTATTTCTTAATTATCTTAAAAGATACCTTAAAGCCACATAAAATTTATAAATTATGCATTAATCTTATTATTATTAGAAAGATTTTTTTGAATTAAAGTAAAGAGAAATTAGTTTCATATTGAGTACAGTTGCAGTTATTATTAGTTTGACTTATCAACTTGCACAGAAACAAATGCGGATGCAAATATTTAGATACATAAATGCTAAATCGATGTTTAACACGCATGTCTCGGAATCATCATTTACAGAGCCACCTCGCCAAACGGCGCACTCGCACAAGCATGAGGAGTCCCCGTTGGGTGTTGAATTGGGCATGGGATTGGGAGATGGCGAGGAGCTGCCATATCTTTCCGCATCATCATCCAACATGAACATGAGAATCGTGCCAGGTGCAGTCACCTTCCAGAACATAGACGAAATGACAAAGGTGCGTTGCCCTCTTTTACACAACACACACACACACACACACACAACCTCGCACACACGTACTTGCGAGCATATAAATTTAGCAGCACATATATTATATATTCTTTTAAACACATTTAAATTTGGTGTCTTTTGGGTGTTCCACAGAAATCGGCGCTTAGCCCACCCGGCACCCTGGCGTACATTACCGAGGAGGAGGCACTGCTCGTGCGCGTCAACAAAGGCTGGCAGTATATAGCGGTAAGTGGAGCTCAGGGTCTAGGATTGCTTTTGGGATCTGCGATCGATTTGACAGTGGGACTGGGCTCGGGGCTCAAAGCAAACAAGTGCCGCGTTCTGTGCGTGCGTTCCCAAATGCCAAATATGGCAAACAAAAAGTCGCTGGCGGACGCCATTATTTTATGGAACCGCCCAACCATTCGACTGTTTTTCTATATATTATAAAAATATGGCTCGAGCAAAACCAAAACAAAAAAAAAAAACAACGAAACAAAACAAAAAAGAAAACACAGCAACGCGAAACAAAATAAAATGCAATATAAATAGAAGCCCGACTGGGGGCAGAAAGACGGCGAACGTTTGAGGCTCAAGTGACGTACATATGTTTGTTTATTTTAGTCTCTTGTTTTTGGCCATAAAATGGGGTTTTGTTTGGCATTGTCCTTGTCTTGGGTGGCTGGCTCCTTTAGGGTTTTTTATTTGCACATTAAATGTTGCAGACGTTCTGACTGATTGCCAAATGGATCGAAGCATGATGTCCCACAAAAGCTGAGCTGTGTGTGTGTCGCGTTATTCAATTATATTGACTCGCGTCTGGTTTTTCAGTCAAGCGAGTTAACGATACAACAAGAATACCAGCCTACCATCCTAAAACCGGAAGAAGAATGTGTGTGTGCCTGAAGTTCGTCATATTGGAGAGGGGATTCTGATGGACAGGCCTCAGCAGATTTCAGCCAGAAGGCAATTCGAGTCAACCTACTTGCTAGAAGACATTTACTCAGCCAGTCAGCCAGTCAGTCAGTCAGTCAGGCAATCTCACAGCTATGCTGCTGAAAGTGAAACTTTTATTGACACAAAATAAAACATGCATATACGATCCCCCCGCATCTCCTATCCCTTCATCACATATAAACGTTTGGCTGGGCAATAAAACGGAACAGGAGATTAAAAATATTACTGAACGGAAATGGAATATTTGATTTTGTCCGTAGCTGACTCTAGCTCTCTTCGGCAATAATTTGAAAAAAAAACGGTGTATTACTCAACACTGCCAATTAATCTTGCCTGTCGACTCCAAACTGGCACTTTGCCCTGGTCAGCACTTATGTAGCAAATGCTGCAAAAAAGTGAAGCTTGAAGCGTCCGCAAATTACACACAAAATTTAAACATTTTGAGCTTCTTACACATTAGATTGGCTACAATATGGGACGATATCTTTGAAGGGGTCTGTTGGCCCTGATTACGCTAAAAGTGTACAATATATATTCCCAAAACTGTTCAAGATTCGATTTCCGCTTCCGTAGTTGCAAGCACAGAGCCAGCACAGAGCCAGCACAGCAGCATATGAGGCGCTGTGGGTGTGACCCACCACCCACCACAGTTCAACTGCTAACTGTGCGTGACATGTCCTGTGCATGTCCACAAAGAGTGCAAGGGAAATGGAAATGTATTCGAATATACAAGCGAGAGCAGATATGAAGCTCAAATCTCATGCCTTTGACGGCAACATTTAAATACTTTTGGCAACAAAACGTGCTAAGAGACTCCCGCCTTTCCTCTGAATGATGGTGGGTAAATCAAGCAAAAGCTCATTGGCAGCAGTGAAGTCAGTGCCAGGAACTGGCATCTGGGCTGTCTAAGCCACTTGCAGCACCAGTGGTGACATTCTCCTCCTAATTAGATTTCAGTACACGAGTCGACTACTTAAAGTTCAAAATAGTAATTAAAACTTTTGTCAGGCGGCGTCGCACAGTGTCACGCATTTAAGAGGAGTTCATTAAAAATTAAATTAGAATTTCTAAAATTGACATTGGGACAGAAACTTATTTGGAATTTGTGTAGTGTTTGTATGAAGATTTAAATAAATTTGGCTTGTTATGTTTTGACATTGTTATGAAATACCATTGAAAGACTGCCATGATTGAGGGCATTCAAGTAATGATTTTTTCCTGTTTAAACTTGTGGAAATAGTAAATTATATAAATAGATAGTTAATTAAAGTGCTTGCTACTTAGTTCCAGTCAACTGCTAAAATATTAAATACTAGTAGTGTTTATAGCTGATCAGATTTGAGCATGGGATGAGGGCAGGTAAGAAGGCTGCCTGCGAGCAGATTTGAGCGAAGGTTATGAATTATTGATTGAGCCCAGTCGGGAAATGGTTAGACATGTTGGCTTGCTGCTATCAGTTTTAATCAGAACTTTTGCTTAATTCTCATAACCCTTTCTGTTTGACAGCTGGGCACTTTGGTACCGATTGCAACCGCAGCACCGCCCACCACAGTTGTGCCATCTTTGCGCTTTAATTTACAATCGAAAAACTTGCTGAACAGTCCACCTCCGTTGCTCAACACTCCGACGGTAAGTGCTCGAAAACTGTTGTCATATTCCATTCACATACTAAAATTTCTCTGCTTTACCTCTCTGTCACATTTTAAGTGCGGTTTTAATGCGACTAGAATTGTGAAGTAAATTTAAAGAAATTCTCTGAATTTAATTCATTACAAATTTTGTAACTCATTTTCGGTATTCAAGTAGCAATTCTAGTTACACAAGTGCCGCTATCATGTTTCACAAAAGCCTCGAAGGCACTTGAATAACTTGAATAACACGACAAATACAGCAAAAACTTTCACTCGAATAGCTTCAAATTAACTATATATGTATAAACACATTTAATATTTAACGAAAATTTAAGCAATTCAGTTAATAAACACTACTAAAACCATTTATTATTAATTGTTATTAAATGCAGTTTACAACCGCGCCCGAATACGAAACGGTAATTAAATTAAATATCACACACTGAATGCAAACACAAAAAGAGTGCGAGACAATTAAAAAATAAAAATAAAATTTTACTAAAACGAATTAACGCATCTCTTGCACACTCACTCTGATACATACTTACTTACATACACACACACACATAAAAATAAATAATCTGATTTTGGTCTGGTTTGGTTTGGTCAATGGAAACGTTTCTAATTAGCGCAAATTACATTTTGAGTTCTTGTCTGTAACCTGTAGCGAACATTTTGTGTAATTTTTGTTATTCCTGCTGAATTTCCATAGCAATTATCAAATATTTATTTAGAATATGTATCTGTATATTCATGTCAGTTATACGCTTTTTTCAGTAAGTTTCTGTTACTATGCATTTGTAGTTAATGTTTTAAGAATTGCATCTCAACTCCAACTGAATAAACATAATAAGACTATATCAAGAGTTGAGAGTTTTTTTCTTTTGTTTTTTTTTTTTGTGTATCATGTAAACTTTTCAATATAGTCTACATTTTTGAATCTACAACTTTTTGTACTATTCACTCACGCTTGCGTCGACAAACAAAATTATTGGGAACGTCAACTGTATGATGCCCAATGTCAAATGGTTTAAAATGCTTGAATCGTACTATATTCTCAGTGGTATCCACGTATGGTGAGTGTCCTTTCAGTACAAATATATACATATTAAAAAGCCCCAGTGAACACACTATATTTGTTTTAGTTTACAACCTCTACGGGCATTTTTTGTTTGTCCAATTTACTGCTTTAATTGAAATATCCATAAAATGTTTACCCATCTATTACACGCTCTTATCATTTTAACATCCCCATAACAAGTTTTGCCAACAATTTTGCTTCATCTTCAAGTTGGCTAAGCAAACAATTCGCAGCCATTAAATTCTATATTAATTAGATTTCAAAATGCTTGACATAAATTTCAAATTAATTTTTGTGCCATATCTCCTACCGCTCCATTTTCACACAATATAGCTTCGCGTGGCGGCTCTCAATGAGCCCTATGTGGGCGACTTGCAGGGCATTCGAGGCGCGGACTTTGCCTGCTATCGCCAGGGCCGACGAGCTGCCCTTCTGGGCACATTTAAGGCCTTCCTCACCTCCAGGTAAGCTCCAGATCCAGCGTTCAGTGTGTGGGGGGTGTGTCTTATCTGTCCTTTGATTTTTACGTGTATTAGGCATGTTTTTTATGTTTAGTTTGTCACAGCGCGGCACTTGACCTATCTCGGCTCGGTTCGATTTCGGGCTGGCATTGCTCATACGCAGTGTTGAGTCCACCACCAACAACACCAGCACCGCCTGGTGTCGCCTTTTCGGGAACTCATTAACAGGAATTTAATCTTGATATTTGAAGCGAAAGCAAAAGAAGCGAAGAAAATATGAAAACAAAAGCCGCTGGAAAACAATCTCGTGCAATTTATTTACAGAGCGCCAAACCCACACAGCGCTGAATGGATGCCACAAATTATTGTTAGGACTGCGAGAAAGAAAAAATAAATAAATAAAGGCATATACATACACATATATGTGGTATATATATACCTGATGTCTGCTCAAAATCCCTCTTAGGTGGTTGTTTGTTTACTCGCTTTTAATTTGTCGGGACACTCAACATTCATGCTTATATTGAATGCTTTTCTCCTTTGTTTTTTCTTTTTTAATTTTTTTTTGTGGTTTTTTTGTCGCTTATAGGGTACAGAATCTAGACTCTATAGTGCGTTCGGCTGACTGGGATCTGCCAGTTGTGAATACCCGAGGCGATGTGCTTTTTAATTCCTGGAAGGGCATATTCGAGGGCCAAGGTGGCTTCTTCTCGCAGGCACCGCGAATTTATAGCTTTAACGGCAAGAATGTCCTCACGGATCCATTATGGTAAGTCCTAAAATCATACAAAGTTAATTCTTGTAATTGTAACAAGTATGCATTGTTCTTGATTAGCAAAGAAACGGAACAAAAATACTTGAATCAAGTACAAAATACTCATAACAAGCATTTTGCTACTTAAAATAAGTGCTACGCGTTTCTTAAGAACTCGCATTCTTTATTTCTTTAAGATTTGATGTATTTTTAAAGCATGAACTGAAAATTAAATATATTCCTCTAACTAATCAACTGACAACTATCTTGGCAGGCCACTCAAGCTGGTCTGGCATGGCTCGCTGCCGAATGGAGAGCGCTCCATGGACACCTACTGCGATGCCTGGCACTCGAGCTCACATGAGAAGTTTGGCTATGCCAGCAATCTGCTGGGCAACAAGCTGCTCGATCAGGAGCGCCAGCCCTGCGATGGCAAGTTGATCGTGCTCTGTGTGGAGGCACTCTCCCAGGATCGGCGGAAAAAACGTGACATCAGCAGCAGGTAAGTGAGCCATGAGGAGACTAGCGACACGGGGGTGATTTGGCAATGAAATTCTTACACGTGTAGTATTGATTTGACATTAACATTTTTATGGCAACCAACCTCGAACTTTGCTCATTACAGTCGCAGTAGTAGTTACAATTACGGACGCAGTGACAGCGAGCTGGAGTTCCAAACGGCCGAGGAATTTGCCGAGCATTTAGAAAATTTACGGCTGTAAGATGCCACCATCTCCCCCCCTTCCCCCACCTACTATGAAGCACGAGCAGCAAAGGGGATTGGGAAGGAAAATGGTAACTGTAACTGTAACGAGAATAATATAAATACCGATAGGAAACAATACAATACAAATGTGAACACCATTCACCATTACCAATGCCATTCTCATAAACACACACCTACACACAGACACACACAAACAAACAAAAACACACACAGACACACAGAGACACAGACATTAAATGTTAACGCAAATCATGGCCATGCATATAATCAGCGAATTCCAAACTGAAACCAAAAAATACTCAAGTAAGCAGACGGATTAACAATTGCATAGTAAATATGAATATACTTAAATTACATTATGTACTACTTACATACATTGATTGGTAGGTATATACATATGCATAAATTTACTACAATAATTTGTAATTTCTTATGTTTGACAAGGCAACAAGCATTTTTTTATACAACCGAGTTATGTATTCGTAATTGTAGACTAAAAAGACTAAGCTAATTTTTGTAATTAAGTCACAGCGAAGGCAAGATGCATGCTTGTATGCACTGCCATCTAGGTTAGTCCGTGTCCCATAAGACACCGACGTGAGCTAATCCACATCAAGAACACTATCAACATTTGAGATTAAGTGCAGCGTTCTCGACGGCAAAAGCAAATACCTACTGGCCAAATTAGTCTCCTATCTCCTGCCTGGATCGTACAGCAAACAGGAAGATACATTTCACATGGCTGTATACGTGTATAAATGTATTTTGTCAAAGACTTCTAAGTGTGTAAACGTTTAAGATACGAAACAAAATCAGAAAAAGAAAAAGAAAACGAAAAAGGAAATGAAATTTTAAGCCACAAACCAACGTTTTTAACTATACCGCATGCATTATGTTTTATGCCAATCCCGTTTTCTATTATACTCTACTCTTAATGTAGTCAGATTTTCTACATTGAAATACTCGTTACTATAAAAATGATGTAAAACCAAAATGTAAGCTCCTTTTTTATATGAGAACACAATAGAATAACGGAATTATAGCATTAATTGCAGTAATACAAATGTAATAAATAAATGCACGTACATAACTGTAATGTTATTTATTGTAATTCTAGAACGAATACCATAACAAGAAACCGTAAAATAACATTTATCAGTATAGTTAGTTATATCATTTAATTTGCATTTAACTAATGCATTTCCAGCTACAAATCTGTATTGTAATTAATTATAATTGTAAGAACATGTAAGCTTATTATTTTTAATGATAACAGAACAAAAGAAATCACACACACGAGTAAACGGAAATGCAAATTGGGTTAAAGTCACTCCCAAGAAGTCACTGAGTATAATATGCATAGAAATGTATTTATGCATGGTGCAAATAACTACATTTAGTGAAATCAAAATAAATACTTAAAAGCCCTCTAGTCGTAAGCCCAACACTTCTATGCATATAAAACGTGCATATAAAATATTTATAATACATTTACCTATGATAAATAAAATAAAAATTAAATTATCGAAGCCAACAACAATCTATTCTTATTTCCTCAATTATAATATCGATTCCTGGGCTTAAAACGAATAGAATAAAAGGTCCCAACAAACAGTAAGTGTTACGTTTTAAAGTAGCGCAGGTTTCAGCAAAAAAAGTACCTGCAAGTTATTTTCTATTCCAAGAAATTGCTTTCATCAAAATTCTTCAACCAAATTGAATCAATATTTATTTCCATTTTAAATTCCGAACTACCAAACAATCACTAAAAACAAAGCAAATTATTTTCTGTCCTCTCCAGCCCTGCACGTTTGATTACCAATTTAAATAATTTTTCACTTGAATTAAAGCAAATGATTTCAAACAGAAGAGCTCCATAAAATACCGCAGCAAGCCCCCCCAACTCAGCCAAAACCAACACCAACCCCCCCACCTCCCAACATCCATACACCCCATCCCTTAGTTCAATTCCGAGGGCATTGATGCTTTATGAATTTCAATGGCAAGCAACATAGTTTCAACTGCGGCGGATGCGATGTGGACGGCAGTGATACTGATATTGAAAGCGATACAGAAACAGACCCAGATGGAGATACAGCTACTGATACAGATATAGATATAAAGATAAAGATACAAAGCGGCTGTAAGGTAGCCAAAAGGAGGCTTACAATCGACAGCAAACAAATAAACAAGCCGACACACACACACACACACACACAACCAAAGGAAAGCCAACAATTGCGATTACGATTGCGATTGGGTCTCGTATTGGGACTGAGATTGGGGGATTCAAGCTGTGGCTTCCAGTCCGCTATAGCCACTTAGGCACAGAGCAATCAAACCAGATGAGCAGAATGAAATTTTAATTTAATGAATGAATACGAATATTTTTGATTAGTTGATTAGCTGCGAAGCAAATCGGAAGAGCAAAGCGGCCATTGCTCCTTTCGACGCTGGCCCCAAAAGGAACCAACCAGAGTTGACTTTGCTCAGGTTGAATCGAAATGAGCACTTCTAAGTTGAGAGCTTATTATAAAATCATGGTATTGTATCTCTTGTAGACAATTGCATTTTCACTTTTCAATTATAAGAGTTGGCACTCGGGCAACTTTTAAATTCCAACTGTGCGCCTGACAATGTCATTCATCATAACACGTTTAGCCGTGAGCTTATTAGATTCCACTTCTGTAGCCAGGCGCGTTTACAAGTTTCACTGCTTGCTTGAGTCGTTTTTACTTTATTCTTTGTTGTTTCTCCTTTTGTTTTATTTTCTTTTCTCTTCTTTTTTTTTCAGGGACTCTGCTTGTGAAACCACACAACTTACGCATTTGGCATCCCTAAAGAAGTTGCTTCAAGTGTGTGTTTCTATGGATGTGGGCACGTTTCGTATGTGCGGGCACACACACAAACACATAACCGCAAACACAAACACACACATACACACACACACATGCATGCATATGTCACGAATAAAAACAATTTATCATTTAGCTTATCAAGCGAGGCCTAACGTCCATTATTTTGCGGACGCTATGCGCAGAATTGTTTTTTGATGATAGCCGCAGGCCCACAGCGATACAGGCAGACATGGGAGGTCTTAGATGGACAGTTGGACGGACAGCCGGAAGGGCTGTTTGGGGACTAGCGAATGCAGAAGCAGCACAAATGTAAACAGCGTAAGAAATGCCCAAGAAATGATTATTGTTCTTTTTAGCAAGGGCTGGAGTGGACTGTGATTTGGATTAAAATACATTGCATTGTTCTAGTTACTCGTTTTGTACTCATATGCGAATATGCTGCACGTACTCGAAGTCAAATATTGAAATGCCTTTGGCTGGCACACACAAAAGTACGCTGACTATGCCTCACTCTAATAACCGAGTTTTGCGACTTGTGCGACCTGTGCTACCTGACCTGAACGTGTAACTAAAACCCAACAATTATGCATGCCAAACCACAGAAACCGATGCACCGGCGGCAGTGGCAGCAACGTTAGTTGCATAGGTAGTGGCAACGGTTCCGTCATCGGCGACGTCAACAACGACAGCCACATCAGAATTTGCATAACTTTGTATGATTTTTCAACAGCACAATGCCACAAAATCATTGAAGCATGCACAAAGCAAACATTGCCAAATGGGTAGCGAATTTTCAATACACTGTAAAATTTAGACGTTTTTTAACGTTTTTAGTATGACTATTAACTTGTAATTGTAGGTGAAGGAATAATTGTTGGATTAATAATAATAATACAAAACTAGTTGCATTACAGATCCAGTATTTCTGAGTGCACACATCTGATACACTCATCAGTAGTAAGTGGTAAAAACGCAGATATCCGCTCCATCACACACACACACACGCATACACACACACACACACACGCACACATACAAGCATTCAAGCTTACGAACAATACATGCACAGTGTCAGTGAGCCGTCAACATTTCAACTTGTCATGCGAGCAAACACATTCACTTACACACAACACACACACACACACACAAATCCTCACACACACACAGCAATATAACCTGGAGTGCATGCCACACATGATGGCAACGGCGAAGACGTTACCGCTGGCCTACCTTCAATTTGTCGGGCTTCAGCGGGCATTCGATATCATGGCTTTTGTTGCATACTTTGCAGCGGCAACAGCAGAGGGGCAACAGTAACGTATTATTTCACTTGAGTTTTGCGGAAATGCAACTGAAAACTTGCAATTTGTTTGACGTTTTGGTATTTTCGTATGAATTTATAATGCTTTGGACTTCAACACCTGCCTTTGGTATTACCATTTTGTTTGTTCGCCACTTTTTATGTTCTTGTCGTCGCTTTCAACTCTTGGCTGACAATGCAAAAGCAAATGCGAATGCAAATGCAAATGCGAACGTTGCCCGCTTCCGTTTTCATGTGTTGAGCTGAGTTAAGTTGAATTGAACTCGGCTATTTACCTTGTGGTTTATTGCTATTTTAACGGAAAGTCCTAGCTGTACACACACACAGACACACACACACACACACCCAAACATGCATCATGGCGCTACTCACATGCGTATTTATGTTATGCCGCCACAGTAACACAAAAAGGTAGCAACTTTTAATTGAAAAACTTGAGCACTTACAACTTGCTGGCGGCGGGAATAAGTCATGACTGGGGGTTGGTGGGAGGGAGGTCGTGAACGCAGTAAAGGTTCACAGCTCGCGAAATATATATTGTATTTCCGCGCTACATAATACACCTACACACCCACACACACACACCGCACTTACACTCATTTCTGCCTCCTCTATTAGCAATTGTAAGAGTCACATTAATGGAGAGCTACTGCTTTTGAGGCAGAGGGGCATGAGGCGCGTTGTCGCCGACATTACTGAAGTTGTTAGCAATGTTTACAAACACAATAAGCAAATACGCTGACGATAGCGACAACAACAAGTAATAGTATCAAAAGCAGCAGCTACAGCAGCACCAGCCGCAGCACAAGGAACGAGCGAACAACTGAGAGCGACTCCTCACCTGCACAGGTGTTACAGACTTAGAGACGCCGTTGTTTCTGTTTACACAGAAAGTTTTGTTTTTTTCTTCATTTTGCTGCGCGTGGGTTGGCGTTGACTTAGGCGAATAGTTATAGTCGACACTGTCAGCTCTCAAACGTGCTGTGGTAAGTAAGAAAAGTCTGCCAGCGAAACGTGCGAATAAGTTTTCTATTTTGTTGCTAAGGCTTCCTATTCAAATATTTACCTGCTGGTTAACTAAGCAGCAATACCGATTTAATTTCAAAACGCACTCCAGGCAGAACTACCACAATTTAATAGTGCAAACCAATAAACCGAAAGAGCCTGTTATGAGTATTATATCAAATGAATTTTTTGGAATCGGTTCAACCTTTTCTATTTAATATTTTATCAAAAGTTGAGAGATACGCTGCAACCAATTAAAAAAAAAAATGTATCAGGTGTCAAAACACCCGCGGGTTCTATTCAAGCAAATTGCAACCATTCTATTAAATATATAGCGTAGATTTTGTGCAAAACTATATTCTATTCATGATTGTAATCCCAATATCAATTATGTAAGATATACAAAAGTTATTTTGTTTTAGAGCAGCGCGTTACGTAGCATTGGGTATCAAATCAAAACTGTAAAGCTCTTAACTATCCGTCATTAGCTTAAATGGGTTGTCCATAAGCCGGACAAACAAAATATTCAGAAGCAGCAGCAGCAGCAGCAGCTGCATAATTTAAATTATGATTTGGCTGTCGTTGACTAAATCTATTTTGAGGGAGGCGTAATTGGCATTCGCTTAATGCGCACAACCATATGCCAAATATGCTCAATGTTCAACCGATAACGCCACACATCCAAATTGCACCTCTCACGACGCGCCAACCGCACTGATTATCGAGTGTCGACAATAACGCAGTCAGCAAAAACAACAATAGCCAACCCAATCAGCAGCGGAGTAGCGACACCAGCTAATGCCAAAAGCCACACGGCTCCAGCTTCAGTATATCATATAAGCCATAAGCCTATTAATAGCCCCCGTCTGCGATCAGACAAACAATTAAAATTGACGGCATTTTCAACTGTTCAGCATGTACCCACTCGCCTCTCCCCTCTGCTGAAAATCCACTCATTGTTCAATTGGGCGTAAATGCAATGTTGTTGGTGTTGTTGCACAGCACGGGCAGACCCTCTTTTGGCCACAGCGATTTGTCATCTCCCTGGGTATCACAATTAGTTTTTGGCCGCGTTGTCGCTTTTGGCCAACCTGGTTTTGCTCTCTAATATCTAGGGGCTTTAAGTAGATATGAGCAGTGACTTAAGCGACTTAACTATAAATTTCTTTATATGGCTACAGAATGTAAAATTTTAACTACTGGTGATATGTGATGATATGAAGTTCATATGTATGTCAATTTTGGATGATACATGCTCTCCTGTTGACAATTAGAAGTTGTTAAAATGTTGTAGCTTGGTTTCCAAACCAAAAAAAAAGCTTCAGTTAAGTTTGTATTACTGTTTCCGGTTTGTATAAGTTTAAAAGCTTCGATACGCTTTAGCGAGCTTTGACGGACAGCATTAGCCACATCCACCAGCAACAAAGTTAAAAGCTTTAGTTAAGTTGCCTACCATTAAAGCTTTTACTGTAAATAAAGCTTTTAAACGCCCATTTCAAACTGAAATATTCTTGTAATTTCAGAAATTTTATTTAATCATAATAAACAATGCAAATCCAAAGCATTAAAATGTAAATTTTATACTTAACAAATTCAAATATATTTCGAGCCGGATGCCCGTAATTGTTAAAGTTTGTTATTTTTTAATAAAAAATTAACCCCAAATCGATTCGTAAGTCCCATTCATGAAAATTGTAAATATTTGCACTTCTTGGAATAATGCGATAATCGCGTCGAAATTTTAAATAACTTTATGTTAACGCCTTTTGATCAGCTTAAATATTAGTATATATTAGGCATATAAGTATTGGTATATGTTTTGTATATATTTAGTAATGTTAATTTGGTCTTTGGTTCATATGCAAATTGTTTAATTCCTTTACTCATAATACTTTAGTTAAATATTTAAGTTAAACTCGCGAAAATTGTTGCTGTTGCTTAGGTTAAATTGAAACTCGAATTTACTACACATAAATTCGGTTTAACACTATATGTATGTATAAATGATGTATGTGTTTCTAGTATATAATATATATACTCATATGTTATCTTTGTATATGTTAAGTTTTTAGAATAGATTAGCTTGAACTATTTTTCATTTGCCTAAGGTTCGGTTTGTCGGTGTACAAGTTTTACAATAGTGTTTTTTATTGGACCAGAGTTGTGGTTTTCGGTATCGGTGATTTTCAGCTGATATGCAAGTTGGAAAATTGATGTTTTCGGTGTGGAAAGTGTGGAAAATGTGTTAAGTGTGTGCCTGAACAGAATGTCATAACATCAACAACAATCAACAATAACAATTAAATTAGCTATGAGCTTTTCACATCGTCTCCATTTGTTATAAATATATAAACCGAGTCGAATAACAAATACCAATTCCAAGTACTTTCTAACATTATTGTCGCCTGCATATTTGGTTTAGGTGCGTCAATTAAATAAAAAGGTGACCTTCAAAAAATACAAAAATTCAAAGAGTATTTTTTTTTTTCAGAATAGTAAGTTAGCTTTTGGTCTGTTTAGAGTAGTATTTAGTGGGTACGGAAACTGGGTGGAAACTGTGATTAATTGTGCATAATATGTATTCTATACTTAACTTGTTTGCCTTGCTAATAGTTTGATAACAATGCGAAAAATGCAAAATGCATATATGTATAATATAATTTGCTTGCCTAAGCCACATACATGTACCCCTACCTATTAATGTATAAGTATGTGCTCAAGTATTTACATTACATAACGAAATCACACAAACGCTGCGTTTAAAATTAAGATCTCTCTTTCTATTACTCTCTTTCTCTCTCTCTCTATCTCCCTCGCTCTCTTTCCTGGCCTTCTCACTACTATCACATGGACGCCAAGAGTCTGTCCTGAAGAGTGTTTCACATAAGGACGCAGCGATTCCAGCGAGATGTATTTCTCACCCCCTCGCCGCCCTCATTCAACGCCATCGTCTTGGAGCGCATCAGGTTAAGATCGGTACGGATGCTAGGACGTCTCGCATTCGGAGTGACAACGCCGCAGGCATCGCTGAAGCGACGCTTGATGGACAGCGCGTTCTTTTTGGCGCCACCGGAGCCGACAGCACCATGCGGTGGCAGTGGCGAGGGTGCCCCAAAGACAGACACGAGACGCCGATGCTGATTGGGTGTCATCTCCAGCGGCAGATTAGATACGGTGAACAGTGCATGGAAGAGATCATCGATGCGATAATTCTGCCTTGCCGAGCATTCCACGAAAGTGCAGCAATTATCCTGACCAGCTATATAACCCATAACCTCATCCAGCTGCACGGTCCTGTTCAAAAATATCCATTTATTAAAGAGTATTTTAATAACACAATGCAACAAATATTAAAATGTAACTCACTTAAATTCACGATCACATTTATTTCCGGCTAAGATCATTGGTATTTTCGGCAAACTCTTCTTTTTGAAACCTGAACCAGGATTAAGCGCCGCCCACTTGGTCTCCAGTATATTCTCCCGCAGACGTACCACCTCCTCAAAGGATTCGCGCGAATCCATGCTAAATACCAATATAAACAGATCGCCTGCAATATAAGTCGAAAATAGCGAATGAAATATTGTACAATACTTGATTAACTTAATGTAAATTTATTGCCTTGTTATTGGGTCCTTTTCCCACACACATGGGGACTATCGAAAACACGCTGTGCAAGTGTGTGTGTGTCAGTGAATAGCAATAACTGACTACGGCAGAGTGTGCAGCTGTGGCTGATTCTTATGATAATTTATAGCACATTAAATAGCGCCAGACACTCGGCAGCTTAAGTGATGAAACGTGCATTTGATATGATTGCGGCGATTGACACACACACACACACACAAATACGTTTACGACTTGTGACTTACCAGTTAGAAATGACAAACGACGCATTGCGGGAAACGGATGATAGCCAGAAGTATCCAAAATATCCAATTGAAAGACCTCATTTCGTATGCGATACAATTTACGATGGAACTCCTCAATAGTTGGCGTATATGCCTCCTCAAACCGATTGCCCAAGAAACGTGCCACAATCGAAGATTTTCCGGCACGTGATGAACTGCAACGAAGAGGACAGAGTCAGCAGAGTAGCAGTTTTGATTAGAATCAGTAATTGTTACGGTTATAAAACAACAAATTATCCAAATTCCAATAAAAGAGTACGTTTTCAATTAAATTCAAAAATTCCTTAACACTAATGTTGTTTGTTTATTCACTGTTATTTACCCGAGCATTACAAGTCTATAGCAATTCTTCGCCGAGGGCAGGCTATCATCGCATAGTGAGAGTCCTGCCCCCGGACCATAGATGAAATCATCGGCCTGCTCGATGGCATCCAGATTGGAGTGGTGCTCCAGCATGTGTGCTTGATGCAGCTCAGCTGTGGTCACAATACGGCTGCTGGTTACGCCACCATTGTGGCTGCCACTTGGCGCATCATCCAGAAAGGTAACCACATGAGCTGCCTGCGGTGGTTCATCGGTGGGCGTTGATCGGCTTGCGTTTGGCTGCTGATTGCTATTGGCCTTGTTTCGTGCTCTATTGATGCTATTACTGTTGCTATTGCTCGTGTTGTTGGGCGGTGGGGGTATCGGTGGCGTTGACGTTACTCCGGACTCGTTTAGTGCAACATCAACGTAGTTGTTGTTGTTGCTGCGGGCACAAAACCAATTTTTGCAACGATACATTTTGCCTCTGTCATTTCCGCCACTTTAATGGTCAGCTTCCTGTCCCAGACTCTCCACACGCACACGCAAACGCAAACGCACCCTCGTATTAAGCATACGCAGTGTAAACAATGGGGTCAGTCTGTCGTTCTGCTTCCACCGTGTCCACCCTGCACTTGATTACTTGTTTTGCAGCCACAAATTTCGTTTCAGCTTTCGCTTCCCTCCTGGTGCGCTCCGTTCAGTCAGTTTCTATATGCGATCTGCATTTGCAATCTGTCAACTTTATGGTTGTCGCAGCTTGTCGTCATTTGCATTTATATACATGTCTAGATTATAGAACCTTTCAATAATAGAACTTTTGCTGCCAGCCTGCAGCTGCTTTGGCCGCTCCTGCTGTTATCCTTCTTTATCCTTGTTTAGCTGCAAGATAGAATATGCATACATTTTAGTCGACAACTCGTGAATATAACAAAGTAAGAGTGCTTCCGTTGGGAGCGCTCGTTGGTGGCACACTCTGTAACGAGTCAAAATACATACTTTTCTGTAGAGGGCAGATGTAAATTTAATTCTTGCCTTGCTTGAATAGTCTCTGAAATAAACAAACTTTAGAGACCCGCAAATGTGTCCTTCTGATCCAATGTATTAGGCTATTTGACCAACTTTACGATACCCTTTTCAGCCATTCATTAATAGGTGCAGGATATAAAAACGTTACGCGAAGTGCATAAAGAACAGCCAAGAGTTGAGTTGACTTACATTTGGACTACAGGAATAAATGTGCCAGTGTCAGGGTCGTTGCATGGAAAATGACCATTCCGGGCGAGTAAGCCACATAAAAATGGCGCATACAAATTTCAAATTGACTGCACTGTGCTGTCGTCCATTAAAATGGCTCTCACCGAAGGACCATTTGGCTTCAATAATGACCATCTTGCACCAAATCTAATTAACTTTGTTTCAGCTCGCTACGTGTTCGGGGTGCAACACAAGTAGCAACATCCTGTCTCGTTCCACATTCTGATGCCACTTTAAAGTGCAGGCAGTGAGCGGTACCAAACCGCTTTGTTCCGGCCCGTAATCGAGTGCAGCAAGTGCTCAACTAGAATTTCGCCACTCGAGCAATGTTAGATGCCAGCAACGCTGTTGAGATGAATTCGTTTGGAAAATATGCAAGAAACCACAAATTCGCTACATAATAACTAAGTTTGGATGTAATGCACACTAACTCGGTCGCCCCAACGACCTTGCCGACAACCCTTTTCTCACTCACAACCACCACCACCCCATTGTTGCCAGTCGGGCAGCCAGGCAGCCAGGCAGCCGTTAGCGTTAAGAACAAAAAGCCATTTAGAGAAGCACTATTTGAAATCGTATCATAATTGAATTCCAGTTTTTTTTTTGGCCCAGCTCGGAGCCATTCTCATGTGTTTTGTAAGAAAACACGCAAATTACTTTGACTAACAAGAACGGAAACGCCCCAAGACAATGATGAAATTTGAAGGCAAACTAACACAAAAGCCAAGAAACACAGCAAATGTGCGAAGAGCACACAAACAACTGTAGATGAATGGGCGGGTGAAAATGCCAAAAAAAAAGAGCGTTAGTCGGAATGGAATCATTGGATATGAATTTCGTGCAAAGCAAAAAATGAATAGTTTAAAGCTAATAATAGTTGTTTGTTCATTTCATTTTTCTTTTTTCAGTTTCACTACATCTTTAGATCTAAGTTCAATTTAAGTCCGTATGTTTTACTTACTGTTTGTGGTCAGGACTTTATTACTTACTCAAGTTCGCAATAACATTTGATCTAACATTTGCAGGAATACATTTCAAACTGTGTTTCTTTTTCTTTCACAGGGCATTGAAAAACAATCAACTAACCGACAGTGCACATTTGGCTTTGCACCTTGTCAGAAGCTTGTACATACGTAAATCGAAAGTTTAAATTAAGTGCTCATAAGCAGACCCTTGAAAGTACAGAGTATGTGTATATATATATATATAAATACATGTGAGCATAAACCCAATGCATTAGTCAAGTTGCGAATCCCAAATAACGATTGATGTATTCTGTGTGCACACAAATTATTCAAAGTTCCCAATGGCACTTAGTATCATGGCTCCCCTTCAATAGCGACCGACGTCCATGGTCATGCCTCATGCCACATGCCACATGCCACATGCTCGAAAATGTACTGAACAATTTCTCATATTCGTTTACAGTACGTGCATATAAATGCGCAAGGTGTTCCCGCCCCCACCCAGCAACCACGACTCCGATATAAACTTGCCACAAGATGTCGAGCTATAGCAAATGCAATCGACACCTAATCTGGCCCGCACATCTGCGTTTAATGTGTCTTGAGCATGGCGAGAAAAACACAGACAGTGTGAGGTGAGAGCCAGCGAAGATAGCCAAAAATACTTGAAAACAACATGTTTGCGGTTTAAAGCTCAACAGATAAGCCCCGAGCTGGTGAGATAGAGAACTCACGCTCTAAGACCGCAAACAAGCAGACAGCGTCAATTATTACTTTACCAAAAGCTAAGGCGAGCGTGCTAAACTCAAGAGAGATAATCGATCGTTGAGCATTTGAGCACATTTGCTGGTGTTATTGGCTGGTATCAGCCTTGCAATTTTACACTCATTCATTAAAGTGCAGCTGAAATTCAATTTCTAAGAATTTTATCTTAAGGTTTTAAGTATATTCAGTACCGAATGAACATATCTAAATATCAATAAATCATTTTTGTTACATTTATTAGTTAATGATTGATATTAAATTTTTATCACAATAGATTTTAATTTATAAAATAAATGCTGAATTTCTGATTTTCTTTTTTTTTTTCGACATTAAGTACAACATTTCCCATGCTATTTTTCTTGTTTACTAACCTAGCTAGTACCTGCACATTTGTTGGGCCACAAATGGACCGCCAATTTAGCTGAGCGTTGGCAAGCGCAGAATTAGAACGCCAATTTCATTCAGTATCCGGGCAGGGTTGAGTGCCAATATGTCAACGATAAATAGAGATGATACCCATATTGATGTGGAACATGTGACGTGCTCTGTGGTGTGCAAAGCTGCTTTTGTTCTTAGGAGTCTCCTAATAACCTGGTGGGGACTAGTGAGTGGTAGACGTCGTAAGTTAAATTACAAGCAGAAACTTATTGTGACCCAGAAAAATCTAATTTTGGCATCAGGGGGAAGTCCGTCCTTTGCAAGGTATTGGTCTCGATGAGATAAGGTGTACAATCATGTAATTATGCTCTTTTTGGCAGCCAACGACTGAGAAGCATCGCAGCCACTATCCAAAGATACAAAAACACAAAAATCTGTGCAGCGTGTGTGAAACGTAACTTTTGGTGATTGTAGCCGCGGGTGAGTAACCAGTAAAATTGAGCACAAAAAAATACCAGAAAATCCGAGGAACAATGCCCAATATCCACGAATCCTTTGCTATCATGTACATCACAGTCTGCAAGTGGCAAAGGGCGAGTGCAACTATGGTTGTGGCATGTCAGTTGTTGTTCGTTGTTGTCTTGTTGGTGACAAGTGAAAATAGACCATTGTCATTAAAACAAAGTGTGGAACTAATCCAACAAGCCTTACGGGCTACACCATGACGACATAGTCATCGTGAGCGTACAAAAAGTATGTCCGACCCAGCTTGACAATTATTTGAAAAGTTATGTCCAAAAAATACTTCAAAATAACATATGTGCTGATTAAACCTCAACAGATAAGCTCCGAGCTGGCGAGGTAGTGAGGTAGTGAGAAAGCACGCTCTGAGACCGCAAACAAGCAGCCAGCATCAATTACTGGTCAAAGAAATGCTATAGCGAGGACGCCGAACTCAAGAGAGACAATCAATCGATGTGAGTAAAGCAAAATTTTCAAGTATTTGAGAACATTTGCAGGGGTTATCGGCTAGTATCAGTCTAGGCGAGTATTATTACACTCAGGGAATAACGTTCTTACTTCAAGTACAACCGAAAATGATTTGTACAAATTTCATTTTAATGTATCGGGTATAATTCGGTATTGAAGATTCTTAAATGTATAACAAAAGTTGTAGTTATTCGTTACCGTATTCATGCTGACTTAATTTTATACATGGATTTAAGTTCCTAAAATGAGAATTAAATATCTGACTTACTTATCATTAAACCGCTCGACTATGAAAATGTTTCCATGATATTTTTCTACTGTGTGTGCATTTGTTGAGTCACAAATGGACCGTCAATTCAGTTGCGCGCCGACAAGCGTAGAATTAGAACGCCAATTTTATTGGCTCCCCGAGCATAGCAGTGCGCCAAAATGTCAACGACTCCGTTAAATAGCGCTGCCTCCTACGTTGAGGTGGAACTGTCTACGACCAACCAGCAGCACCAGCAGCAGCAACAACACAATGAGCCATCATACGGAAAGTGTAGCCTTCGGAAGTTGCTGAGCACAGGTGGCATTGTTGTTGCGCTTCTGCTAATTGTGGCAGCCATTTACATGCACTTAATACAAAATCATCATCTTGGGCGTCTGCATATCGATCTGACGGAGGAGGAAAAGCACGATGTCAATGAGGTGACAGTTCCTTTTGAAGTGGTCAGCGCACCAGCCGTGGGTAAGTTATGTCACAAATAGGGACTTCAAAATGTTAACAGCGATTAAAATGTTGTACTGGGTACACTTTGACGAAGCTGATCCCATTTGGAAAAACAATATATTTTTGACAACAGATTAGCTTCAACAGTAATACTACATATGATTTTACAAACACAATTTAATAGGCAAATCTCTTGGGACTTAACTCCTCAAACATGTCCGAAATGCATATAACGACCCAATCGTTCATTTTAGCTGCACTGGGAACACCGCCACTAAGCGAGAATTGCCTGGGGTGCATTGCAGCGACAGCGACAGCCAATAATCCGGCAAAGTGCAATGGACATCCGTGCAGCATCTATCGCATTTACCGGCCGTATTGGCAGGATGCAATGGGGAGACAGGAGGGGATTGGTAATGTGACTCATTGACAAACTGCCACTGAGTGCACTTAACTGGCTTCGCTTGACCACTATTAACCCTACTCAACATCATTCCAGATTATGAGAGCTGCGTCTCAGAACCGAACTGTGCGACGGATACTGTGCGCGCATATCTAGCGTCCTTTGCGAGGGATTGTGATGGGGACGGACTGATACGGTGTCAGGATCACATAATGCTGCACCAATTGGGACCCACGGGCTGCATGGAAACACCAATGCCGGCTATAAACCAAAGGCGAATGTCCGAATGTCTGCGAGTGAATGAGATTCAATAGAGGCAGAGAGTGAAAGAGAGATGAATGTGCCCTCAAACAGCGTGTGTGAAACATGGCTTTTATTGATTGTTGCCGCGGGTGGGTTACCAGTAAAAGGTTAGCATAAACAATCCCAGAAAATCGTGGAACAATAACAACGCTGCAAACTTGTCATCCTGCAAACTGGCCCGCACTTCACCATTACCAACAATCGTCTGCACATGATACACGAGAATCTGCAAGTGGCAAATGTGGCAAGTGCAATTGTGGTCGTGGCATGTTAGTTGCGGTTTATTGTTGTGTGTTGGGCGGTCATAAGTAAAAATAAAAAACAATAGTCATTAGAGGGAAGTGTAAAAATAAGCAAGCAAGCCTTACGGGCAACACCATGATGACAACGACTGCTGTGTAGACAAAATATACCCAACTTAGCTTGAGGATTATGTAAAAGGCGACAACATAGATGCATAACATGAACACACACAAAATTCCCACAGAAACAACACTGACGCATGCTTTGTGATGTCATACTGCAAAAGAAGGATTCGTCACTTGAGTGTTGTCTGAACTATTTTTATATATATACATGGCTGCACTTACACTCCAAAATAGGGCCAGCATCGTAGCTAAAATCATGAGTATCGAAACGCATATAAAGCCGATCAACAGACGAACGTAATCAGTCTTCGCAGCCAGTAAGCCCATAGCCAACACCAGACTCTCAATTACAAACACGGTAATAAACAAACTTATGCAGGACAATAAGCGTATTTGATTGCTTATAGCAAATATCAACAATAATAGCATGCTCACGAAGAACAACAATACCAGAGTTGGCTCATGCCGCTGAACCAGTTCCTCAGTCTTAGATCTGTAAATGAAGTATCACAAGATTTGTGCACAGAGAGCATAGGTAGACTTTAGATTACCGCGGTTGGACCAGAGTCAATATCAACCATTGCATTAAGGCCAGCAGCTGAAAGATTATAAACTGGGCAAAGGTACGATATGTGAAGCGACGTCTGTCTTCAGCCCTCTCAAGATGGAGTGAGCTGAAATTAAAGCGCGTCTTAAACATTGCAACCAAAATTTAAGAAATGTATATTTAATTTGATGTCGAAACTAAAAACAACGGCTAGCTGAGTTAAGTCGATTAGATCTTGCCCTAAGTTTTCACTAGTGAACAATTTTACGCAGAAAATTAGCGCAAAAGCAGTTGTGACTCATACATAATTGAACTCTTCAAACTTTTTAATCTTGCAACGTCTCGCACAAATTCAACGTCGCAAGTGAGTAATAATTTAAAGTTTAAGCAGCACTTAAAAAATTTAGGCGCCAACCCACAACAAATACAGACCCAATCCCAAAGTTTGAAAGTAACTTTTTAAACATACATATATACCTCGTACTTGGCCAGCCCGAATTTTATAGGATTCGCTTTGATTTAATTGGTGAATCATTAAATAGATTTTGTAATTTGGACTGCAGTCGAAGTTTTAATGTGACCATTCGCTATAGCCAGCATTCATTTAAGTGTCAATATATCTCCAATCATTGAATGATGGAAATTGTAATTAATGAAATAATCTAGACATCTCTTTGAATCGATAAAAAGCATAGCTCAGAGGCTTAACTCAAATGATTCCATTGTATTTATTTCGGAATTTGATAATGTTTAACGTCTTTGGTTACGTTTATGTTATTTATATACCATCAGTGTCTTTGCCAAGTCCTATGAGAGTATTATTTATGAGACCGCAGGGCAAATGCGTTATATTAATATCCAATGGAGATACGTTCCACATTTCAGATGTTATCAATTCAAGCATGACCTTATCTGCACAAGTTTATTGACACGTAACCTGTACTGTGGTTTTTCGCATGCAATTTACATGAAATGCGCAGTTCGCGTTCATCTGTTTTGATTGTCGTAATCGTAATCATTCAATTGCATGACAAGTGTATATTACTTCATTCAATGAAAGGCGCAAGTTCAGGGTACTAATGATGGTGATGGGTTTGGTCTGCACGCTCCTTGTTCGCATTCCACTTTTATTGAACACTAACGAATTAACTAATTGCAGATGTTTATCAAAAGTTCTTGTTTTTTTCCTTTTATTATTTTTTTTTTTGGGGTTTTTAAATAAATTTGAGTATTGATTGATTGATGAATGTACATTCCTTGTCGGCCAAGGAATTTCGATTAAAAGCAATTACGAACATGGTCTAAACTCTCCGTTTATTTTTTTAGAGAGGTCCTTGTCAAAGGTGTTGGTCGGCAACAAATCCCACAGATTGACGTTAGGAGAAGCACGCATGCCGCTCAAATTGATTGCTTTATGGCAGCCACTGTAGCGGTGGTGTAAAATGAGTGGAAACTGGCCAAGTTACTGAAAGTATTTTTTGCGTTTCTTTTTGCGAGCTGCGCTCAATTTCGAGCTGGATTTTTCTTTTTTTTACGTACATTGCAAAGTTGCAGCTGCTGTGAACTTTTACTGAATTTTACAGCATTTTGTGTACGCTCGCCAGCAACACAGCTCCTTTGGCCCTTTTTTGGTGATTCCGCCTCCTTGCTCATGCATTTTTAGCGTTTTGCTTTTTGGCAATTTGTTTGCCGCATGTACGAAAGGGATAAAAATGCGGGCAATGAAATAGTAAAAAAAATGCATAATACATTTGCCTGGCACACTAACTGCATTTACTATATAAAGTTTACATGGAATTCGGTGCACACAAAGAGGCAAAAAGGTATCAGACAATGTCATTAAGATGCAACAACATCTGACATTTTTCCGTAGTGAAGTGCTCAACTATTTGCACTCAGCATTTACCTATTGACGTATTTGAATTCTATCAGTTCGATTGTCAACTTGCAACTTACATATTTGAATTCATCAAAATAAAAACCTGTTTACATTCTGAAGAACAACATTTTACTTAACATTTAACATTTGACATTTTATTAATAATACTCTTCAAGAACTTACCCGGATTTTCCGGTTGTCAGTGTCTTTTTTCAAAAAAATGTAGTAGTAATATTTATATTTTCATTATATTCTAATTAGGTTGCTGCATTGGCTAAATTGCCGTCAAGTAAAAAAAATGAGGCATACCCCAAGGAGCTCACTGCCATTGATAAAAATTGGTCTTTCTCGACAATATTCGAGCCAATTATAGATGGCATGGTATGTTAGAAACGCGAGATACTTATTAGTTGGATAAGCCTGACACATGGCTGCTAAAGTTGGAAAGTTACTTAAGGCTCAAAATGTATATCCTTTCATAAATATAAGTTATAAATATTAGTATCAATGTCTATTTCTCTTCAACTTTCTATCCTATTTTCAACTGTTTCCATGCATTTTAATTGAAAACGCATATACCCCATTTGCTTCTTAGGGTATGAAAAGGGTTGACCACCCAGGGGCTGTCATAGATCGTCGGCAATCAGCAAGCGTGCCACTTAATTAAGTGTACATCAGAGATTAGCCACAAAATGGGGCAAGACGCTCCCCAAAAAAAGGGAACCCCGCTGGGCATAAATCCTGACTAGCGTCCGTAGCTTTTATGCGCATATTTAAATACGCATCGGCAATGAGACAACAGCACGACAACAACTCAGCCATGTCAACTGGTAGCAAAGAGGACTTTAATGTCTCTGTTGTGGCCTGAAGCTGTATGTTCATAGCTGAGGCGCTTCATTAATTTTATAGTCGCTGCGGAAGCTGCTCCAAATAGAGACGGAGCGAGAGCAAGACAGGAAAGGGAGAGAGAATTGGAAAGGGATAGAGCCGTGAAATCTGAGGTTTAGCAGCGTGCGCTTCGCGGTTGTTCTTAGTTGTTCGTTTGGGTTTAGCTTTGAAGTTGTTACATAGCTTGTGGAAAAGTTTTGATTGTCTAGCCACGCACTAATACACACATATCCGACCAGAGCACACACATACCACACATGCCACACATACATGTGTGTGTGTGTGTGCTGCCAACTCAAGTGGTTAAACGTGAAACTTTTTTAATTAGAGTTGTGGTGGGCAGCGCATTGTGTAAACAATTTTTGTAATCTTGGGAGCATAGTTTGGTTGCCTTCTTTGGAACATGAGGCTCCAAGGGCTCCTCCTGCTGTGTGGGCTTCTTGACTGCTACTCGCTTGTTGGTGTTCTGTCACGGCATTTGCCTTCCTCATGGTGCAGCCAAGGCCAAAGCAAAAATCCGGCAAAAATGCTCATCAAATTGGCAACAGTGGCACTCCTCCAACCCATGAAACCCCCTACCCCTCTGCTGCTATTTTCGTGCTAAATAAAATTCATGAGCCTTTGTAATAAAAACGTCACAGCGTCGCAGCGTCGAACACAAAAGACTTTCAGACAGCACAAGCACAAGCAGAACAACCAAGCTAACAACAACAACACCAACAAGAGCAACAAGAACAACAACAGCAACAATTACAATGGGCACTGAATGGAGCAGCTGTCACCACTTGGCAATGACAATGGCACCCTCGAGAGAGCGGAGCGCATAAATTCGAGACATCTTTTGTGCAGCGCCAACCAAATTTCACAACATTTTGCATTCATTTAATTTCGCTATTATCAAATATAAAAAGGCTTTGCGCTTGATTGAAGTTTCGGGGAATGCCTTGGCCAGCGGCTCAATGTGTCTCAAAATTATGCAAAAACCTTAACGATACCCAGTCACAAGGAATAAATTAACAATATGCAAAAAAAAAATATATATATATAAGAGGCACAGGAGCTAAATTTTAATCAAATTTAATTTAAACGCTCAGTCAACATAAAAAGGAACAGCCAAATAGGCAATGCTTTGTTTTGAGAATTTTTATGAATATGAGAATATTCCAAGTAGCTTTTACTACAAAATTGTACTAAATGCAAATGTAATTAGTTTCCAAAGTTGATATTCTGATCTAGCTTTCATTGAATTCTAACTAAGTGGTAAGGCAGTTCCTTTAAGCATTTTATATTTGAATTTTACTTATTGCAAGGATACGTGCAGACGATTCTCATCGTTATATTAGAGTGGGAATGTTTTTCGCTCCATTCGTGAGCTGCCATCAGCGAGTGCCTGCAAATATCCGCAGGATGCGTTGGCTGTCAATGCGATTAAGACAACGCAATCAGCGAATGACGCTGAGGCCCCACAAAAAAACACAAATTTTCTCTTTTCGAGCAATTTTCGATGCCTTCGATGCTGTTTCTGTGCTCGCCAACATCGTTTACAAAATACACAGATACAGTACACAGTATATAGTATACAGTATACAGTATTTACGCAATTTCGGAATAATGAATATATATCAAGAGAAAATCCATATCGTTACAAATCGCTTGCTTGTTTGCGTATCAATGAAGAAATAGCCTTTATTGCATACTTTCCCGAGTGAGCATTACGCACTCAGCACACACACACACACATACAAATACACTCTCACGTTTTCACACACAAACAGATACACTCACACCCAGAAATGCGATGACAAACAATTTCCGTAGCTGCCGCCTTGAAGCTTCCGTTGTAACTGTGTTTTTCTTTTCTTTCTTCTTTTTTTTTTGGTCTATTTTGTGAGCTTTGGCCACTTTTTTGTATTTTGGTCAGGTCACATTTATGTTTATATTGTAGGAGTATACATTAATTATGGCTATTTACATGGCCGTCTGCCCCTGCCAATTATGTGCACGAAATGGCTTATTATTGGTCCATATATACATGCTTACATTTAGATATTGGTTCGCGTGGTAAAATCAGCTCGCCAAATGGCCCTCAAAGGCCAGTTTTATGTGGACCCTTAAAGCGCACCATCAAATGACCCCAATAAAAACAACAGCAGACCATAGTATTTTCGGCAAACAAAAGTGGGCCGTGTTTACACAGCAAAGGACAGTCTTAACATTTGTTTCCTATCATCCATTTATATAGTATACTAATACCAGTCCTGAATGATGGATGCCATTATAATGTCGCTGACAAAACTTAACCTACATTCTATCTTGTCTACCCTCACGGTTAACCACAGAAAGAGAGTTCGTAAGCTGCTTACAAATTAAAAACAATTTAATATCAATTTGAGTCAGTCGCATAAAAACATAGCCGAGTACAGCAGAATTGCGCTTTTCTGTCGTGCTTGTGCTTGTGTCACAACTACAAAAATTCATTTGGTAATTACACTAATTGCTTGGCAAGTCAACGACAAGGCTAGCATAAATATAATGCGATAATTTACTGGCTACCATCTCTGTGTAGTTGCCCACTTTCGTGGCTGAAGTTGAAAGAACGCTGGCACATTCTGAGAACTGGAAAATTAGTTTGTAGAGTGAGCAACGCTGACTATGCAAATGTTTTTTTAATCTTCATTGTTTCATCTTTTATAAACTAATGAATGAATAAAGCTTTTCATAGTTGCCATTAGCAGCTTAAAAAATAAAACAAAATAGCTAACGATAATTATAAATCTGCCTCAATCTAAGTCTCCCTCTAGTTTTCCATCACTCTTTTCAAATGGGCTTGTGTTTATTTATTTATTTAATTTACTTCTCAATATCATCACAAACTTTTCAGTTATGTATACTAAAGTCTTCTCTCTGGCTGCCAGAGTGCGACGTGTTTGTTTCGGCCGTCTGCCAGCTCCTTGCTGCTTGCTTTCACACCTGCCTCAATTTAGAGTGCTGAAAAACAACAATCTTGTCAAGAGAAACACTTGTTTCTTCATCTTAAATGGCGATAGGGACATGTAACTGTATCACAAAAGCCACTTTATAGTCAACAAGCCACAGAGGCTTTCATTGTAGACGACTGGCATTTTAAATCTTTACCTTTTGGGTTAAGCCCACAAATATGTAACGCAATATGTAATCATTGGAATTGCCACGAAAATTCATAACAATGTACAAACAGACATAATACACTTCTCACACAACAAACTTGCAACTGTAGTTGTGTTTGTGTGCGGGTAGGTTTTTGGATATGTGTGTGTGTGTGTTTGAGCGGGTGTGTGTGTGTGTGCGGGTGTGTATGTGTGGGTGTGAGTTTGCTTGCCCAAAAATCAAATGGTTTACGGCGGCAACACATGTTAAGAAATCAAAACAGACAGAAAAATAATTGGATACGCCTCAATGATCGACTGTTAGTCACCCTGTGCTCTCCTCTTTGTTTCGTTCATTTCTTTTATACTTAAGATAATACCTTAATCTTAACGAAAGGAACAGGGCGAGGCAAATTGATGTCAATCTGTAGGGTGTTAAGACAAAAATTATTTATATCTCGATGACACTGAAAAGCGTAGCATTTCACCAAGGACGCCAACCTTCCATTTAGTTCTCAAGGACAGGGTATTTAAATAACGACAGCTGCCAAGCATCCACCACAACGAACCCTAAAATCATTTTAGCAAACATTTTGAGAACTGTTGAAAAGACTTTCTAAAAATGGCAACACACGCCCCCATACAGCAGAGGCGTACTTCTCTATATAAGGGGCCCCCAGTCTTTACTTTCCATTTTCTGTCTTCTCAACCGAAACTCAACCAAAATCGCTAAAGGATGTGTGAAACGCGGCGAAAAGGCGTCCCAATCGCGTTGGTGGAAACAAAAGGATTGCTCTGGTGTTAAAGTTTAAGCTACGTATAAAATTACTTCGCGCGAATGCACAGCTGCTGTCGTTGATATTTTGGCAGTCTTTTTAATCCAGATTTGGGGGTGCTGTGATTTTGATTTGTGGTGCTACGAAATCAGAGGGTTTTCATTTCTACTTCAAAGCACTCATACTCAACTCTCTCCCATATATTCAATTAGCCGACAGACATGCAAAATGTTGGCTAATTTATTAATGGTTAATGTCAAAATTTGTGCTGCCTTCAAATGACATTGAAAAATTGTCCATTATATGTGTGGGCGGCTGGTGCTTAATGGGCTGGGCCCCCAACAAGTGGGAGCTGTGTGCCATAAAGCAATTTAGATAAGCGAAGTGTGCAAGCAGGGCACAGGACGCTTCTAATACTGGAGCACATATTTACATACGAGAGAGCACAAACAAAATACTTTGCGAGTTTCACTTTTAGTCGTACTGTGTTTGCTTTTTAGCCAGATTTTGCAATGCATGCTCTTTTTTTTTTTGTTATGTAGCAACTTAATCAGTTAAATTCTTTTACGGTTGACAAACTTGATTCCTTTGCCAGTTGTGCCTACAGCTTTGTTTAAGGACCTGAGTGGGAGGTGCTCGCCGCTTAAACTCCAAATGCTTCGATTAAAGCTCAACTATAAAAGTGTATAAGTGTAAGAGACAAAAGCCACAGCGTTCTGCACTTCAGAGTTGGGCCGTAAAAAAATTGAGTGTTTAAGTGGGGTAACCCAATGCTTTCGAGCTTTTTATAGGCCAAGTGGACGAGAGCTGGTCACGACATTCAACACGAAAAAGACAAAAACAAAAAAAAAATAAATAAATATTTGGTCATGTCCAATGCTGGTACATAGATAAAATGGGTGTGGTAGGGGCTGACCTGTGCCAGGGGCGACCAACAAATCAAATAATAAATAAAATAAAATAGTCCCAAATTGCATTAGGAACTGGCGAATGGAATAATGGCGCCTATCTGTCGATAACAATGTATTCCATTATGTGAAGCACACAAATTGCTGCTCACCTGGATGGTGGACATCAACCAAATTGCTTGTCCTGCGCAATTATAATGTGTTTCTTCTAATGCTGACACTTTATACATCACTAATTCACACACAAAAAGAACACATACACACACACACACACACACACACACTTACATTTTTATACACTCATATTTGCAAGCCATCAACATTTGGGCGAAAAACCCGTAAACAGCATTTAACGCACGAGGAGTCGTTGTCCTGTGGGCCGGTTGAATGAGCTTGTTTTGCTTTCGCGCAATACGTAATATTGTTTAAGTGTGCCGTCGCTTGAGACTTAAATTGCCGTAAATGGGCGTTGGAGTGTTCTAACCAGTAGCCCGACGCGTCCTTATCTGAAACGTATTGCAGCCATCGCAAGGAAATAACTATGAAATTCAATTGACGAGGATTTCGCGCAGGCGCACAACTTAACAGCGAGAGCAACTGTTAAGGACTTAGGAGCGGAAACCACATTAAGAGAACAAGGACAAGTTCGAGTTCGGGTTGAAGTTCGAGTTGCTTGACACATTTGCTGTGTTGTGTGAGTAAGTAAGTTTGTGCATAAAGTGTGTGTGCGTCTAGCTTTGACATGAAGTTAAACAAACAAAACAAATGTCAAGCTGATTTTCCTCCAAGCTCACAAACATATAACGAAAAAGTTGTGATATCAACAAGCGACTTGTTCGCTTCTTTCAACTTAAAGTCATAAAAATGTGACAAACGCACACACACATTCTAGAAATAGACAAACACTCAAGCACACCCACTCTCGTGTGTACACATAATTTAGAAATGTTTTTTCCTGGCGCCTGAGTCGAGACATTTTGAATTTCTGTTGATTTTGAAATCATTTTCTATGATTATCAAATTATTTGTTGCCTCCATGAAGCTCAATTTGTTGCTCTTCCATGCTGACAAGCTTAGACATCCCAAGAGGGCAATTTAATGAAATGCTAAGACGTTGACAATTAAGAAAATACAGCGCCTACGTTGGGTCTAACTGCTAATGATAGTATTCTCCTTGGTTTAGTTTCCCTAGCAGCCGTTGACATTTAAACTGCCTCCTGTGGTCTGCGGTTTCTTCGGCAATTTGGCTGCACTGTGGTTTCACTCAATTGCCGCAAATCCCAGACTACGGTGTTAATATTAATATAACCAACTGTAAGACTACCCCACTGATATACCTTGAGTAAAGCCTAAAAGGGTTACTTGTCATTAAGTAAGCCATCAATTAAGAATCAAGAGATACATTTGACCTTGCCATTAAGCCATGAATTAGAAAAGCGATTCTCCCTCCAAATTCATGTGCTCCCAGGGATGGGTTAAGACTTTCCACAGCTATAAATTTGACAGTATTCATTTAAAGAGCAATGGCTTACTGATAAGGATCCGACTTCTAAAATAATAATATAATTCAATTTGGAAACCAGATATTCACAAGTTAATAATGATTTTCTTTTAAAATGCAATAAAAAATCCACAACTTTTGTGCTTAAGGATTTTTCAATGAGTTGACGTTGAAATTAGTCGACAAATGCAAAAGTATTCTCTGAATACACATTTAGCTTGTATTTTTATGCACTATTTACACTCACTTGAGCATTAGTTCAGAGTCCATTTAGCACTCAAGCAAATGTTTAAGTTAAAGACAACGTTTATATTGCACCGTGCAGAAAGTGGTTGGCTTAAATATGGGATGGGAGTGGCTACCTTAAGCCGGTACACTTGGATGCACGTGTAAAGAAGATATCGGAATCTTGCATGAGAGCAGAGAGAGCAGAATAGATAATCAGATTTTATATCAATAAGCAATAACCAGTCGAACTGCCATCAATGGCAATGAGTGATGAGGGCTAACATTCTTCGTTTGCGTGTGTTGTCTGCAGGCGTGTTAGTATACACAAACATAAACACAGATATCAATGACATGATGTGCATTGTTCGAGGATACAAAAGGGTGGAGGACAATGAACAAAGTCAGTCAATGAACGGCACCCGGCCATGATGAATGCAACTGTTTGCCATGAAAGCGTTGTATGTTCTATAGCAACAGATATATTTTCCACATATAATCATGTAACTGCAATAGTCCTGCACACAAACCAATACGAGCAAAATCAACACACACACTGAACAAGCACGATAAAAGCCAGCCAACAAACCTGACTTCATAGCATCACTTGACAATTGAAATGAAAACAGAAAACGCAAGAAGCTAATGTAACGCTTAACATGCTAAATCTCTCCAAGGAGTGACATAGAGTGACTGACAGAATGTCTGTCGTTCTCTTATAACTAACACGAATCACAGGGCGACGGCTACCATTCCATTTCAGTCAGGGCTCTATTATCAAGAAGATCTCATTAGTAGGCAGAGAATTTAAAACGTTTTATAATCAAATTAATTGCCTCGCTATAGCTGCTCACAAGTATTCATAATCCCCAACAATTTCTCGTTAATTAAAAGCCAATAAATGTGAATGGAGTGAAGAGAGTGGAGACCTGAAGAGACGACGGATCGATGGGGTGTTGAGAAAATCCCCAACACGGCAGGTAAACAGCTGCCTACTTTATTAACTCTGGCTATGCGTGGATAGCTTGACGAGCAATGAAAACTAATTAAATAACAATTTATTGCAAGAAACACGCGCAACCGCAACTTCAAGTCCATCAATTACTCAGGCACTCAGTCAGAAAGTCACTACACTTAGATAAAATCTAACACAGATTATAGAATATAGACAGACTTATTATGCACCTAAATTTCAGTTTATTTTAATAGTGCTATCAAGATTTTTGTAAATTGCTTGAATATATTTTGTGCTTCTACATACCATTATTTTATTTGCAGTTCCCCATAATCTTTTAGCTGAGTGTAGGTGGGGACTAGGACATTAGCCAGACGTAATTAGATTTAATTAGTTGTCGCCGCAACGGTGCTTGACCAGAGCCAGTTTCACTTTTGCCGCTGCTGATTCAGATGGATTGGAAGAACTTAGATTTAATGCTGACTGGCGTCGGATGCTGGTCGTGTCCCGTCACCATTTACTTAATAGCCCGCTTAGAGTCAAAATGCGGCAGGCTGTGTGCATCAAATCAAGCGTGTCCTGAATAGCAGCCAAGTCACGGCTAACTGTCCCGAAAAAGGACATCAAATATTTACATATAAGTACACGTATGTGGCCAGATCCCAACTGTTGGCTTCTGCTGCTGCTGCTACCATACATATATCGATTAAATTGGCTAAGTGGCCTTAGGAAAAGTTAGCTGACCAGCCATACAATTTAAGGACATTATTAGCTAGGGCAGTGAAGGAGCATTTAAATACTGTCTGTATTGCCTTATTATATGGCATCTATATATCTATATATAGAATTATGTATATTACTTGACACGAAAGTTGCAGCAGAAACTTGGTCAGCCACAAAGGAGGGAATCGAGTGGAGATATGGAAATACCGCCCTCGGGCCATACACACCGCTTCAAGTTTGTGTGCAAGTGTATGTGTGTGTGTGTGTGTGAGTGTGTGTGTGTGTGAACCACAACATGTGTCGCCAGGCGTGAACAAAAGTGCTCTGAAAATCACATTACCAATATGCCAACGAACGACCCAACTTTGACTGCGGCATCAGCATTAGCATCAGGATGTGGCCTCAATGCCCATCCCCTTTGCCTTGCGGGTAATGCCTTAATGCGCCTAAACTTGCTGTAAGTCAGCCATGCTTTTAACTAATTTGCAACGTCGTCTCGTCGCCTTAAGCCTAACAAAACCAAACCAAGCCAGGTGTTAAGGATCCCAAAAGTAAAATCCAAACAATCGACTTTAAGTGGCCTTACGAATCGGACCGTAAATCGTAAATCGCAACCGCAATCATTTCAAGAATTTTAATGGAAATTTTTTAATAAACGATACCATATATGTACACTGAAATGCACGTGCTGGCGAATTGTCGAGTGTACAACAACAACAACGGATAAGGACTTTAATTTATTTGGTGTAAGTAAAAAATGTTTGCATACCCTTAACGCACATATAACTTTCATACAATACTTTCATACTTTATGTTCTTTGTGGCAAGAGCTTTAAAAAAACGCGCGCCAATATATCGTAGTACAGAAATAATGCAATTTGTGTGTGAACTTTTTAATGTAGTTTTGCACACACAGACACACACACCAAGCACAACAGCAATACGCAGAACAGCGAAAGATACTCCAAGCAGGACGCATAGAGTAGCTTATCAAGCATGAATATTTACGTACTCCATTAGCACACAAAAGAACGACGTATTTTTTTCTTTATTTTTTTTTAACACTAGCGACGAGGCGTCGCACTACAGCCACGAGCAGTCAACGAAAGGGAACTGAAAGCCCGAGGAGCGCCATGTTGTTCCTTTAAATGGCGCGTTTCCTGTGCGCTGTTAAGCTTAACAGGCTGCTGTTATGCCACTGTTGTGTGTTGCATGCAAACGAGGTTGTGTGTGGAAATGCTCGTTAACCCTCCATTGTGCATAAATAGGTGGAAAATTCGCCGGCAACAACACAGCGAAACAGAGTGCAGGTAATCTTAATCTTGGTGGCTCTTAGCATTATATAGAAGTAATTATGCAAAAAGTACTTGATTAATTTTTAATTTAGCACTTTGCTCCCATTGATTTAACTTAAATTGCAATTATTTGTGATCGCTCAGGGCAGCTGCTAAAACGGGAGAAGCAACCGATTAGCCGAAAGAGCTGGTTTGAAGCGTTATTGAATTTCACCGCCTGTCAAATGCATATTTTATCATCAAGTTTTTCTACACATTGTTGAGTTGTTAAATTAAAAAAAAAAACATAAGCGCGATGACTCTCACGAAATGTGGAACGTGTCAATTGGGCGGCATCTTCAGTGCAGGTAACACGTTGACGGTTTTTTTTGTTATTTTTTCTGGATTACTTTTTTTGGGGCTGACCAAAAGGGCACTACACCACAGTTCACAGTTCAAATTTTTAATGGAGCAACGATGACGACGTTAGTGTAGGATGTGCGTCCATTACTGACTGTGTGTGTTGGTTCTTGGCTATTGATTTTTACTTAAAAATAAATTGGTTTCGTTTGTCTGCACTGCTATTTGGCTGTCGACAGCTCCTGGCATCGTTCATTGTACTGCGCCTCGACTAGCCAAAAAGTTTTCTATAGCAATTATTGCTTGAGATTATTTTTCATTTCGTCGCCCTGTCACTGCCTCCAGCAGTCAACTATTGTTATTAATATAGCTCAACGCATTTCCGAACAACTGGAAATATTGCAGTCCAAATGAAAAGTGATGTAGAACAGTGTCACAAGCTGAAAGTAAATGTACAATGTCCCCAAATCCCATGTTTTTCGAAAAATGTTGTAATGGGTGTTTAAAAAAATTTCTGCTTAAATGAAATGCTAAAGATTACGGTCGTGCAACCAAGTACACAATAAAAGTTCCAAAAACCCTTGCCCTTCTCAATGCTGCTTTATCCACTTTTAGCTTAATTGAAATGCTTGTTTTTGCCTACCCATTTCTTGCATTAGCTACTTCCGAGTAGTGCTTTTGGGCCGTATCATTTTCGGTCATTCGCTCGCCTATTTTTCCGGCTACGTGACACATGCCGTTACAAAAACCATATCCCCCCCTGGAGGCGCACCCCAAAACAGAATCCAGCTAGGAGTGACAAAACAAAGCTATTTTTCTCTTTTTTTCTCTTTGGTTGAATATGAACATTTGGGGCCCTGTATACTACTACTACTACTACAATGTAGGTAAATACAAATGGTAGCCATTTCGGAGAGACAGAGAGACCTGTTTGCATATTAACAGGCACAAGTGGGCCGCCCCTAACCATATTTGCTCTCTTATTCAGTCCCTCTGCCTCTTTGTCTATATGCGATCCAGTTATCATAGGTGTTGAAAGGTAAAATTTTATGCGTGGGCAACGAATAACAAAAAGTAACAATTGGTATAGTTGATAATAAAAATCACATATTTATATTCTCAATTAAGAGTGTAACTGTAGCTCGCTAACAGTATTTAAATTTAAGCAAATATTCAACGTGCGTAGATAAAATGTATATTGTTTGGACAGTTGTGTATTATTCAATAATATGTATAAGTGTATAAGTAAACATTCATATATGAAAAGCAAACAAATGATAACAACGCATCTATTTTAAAATGTATAAACATCATATGCTAAAGGACTCCTATCAGATATTAACACACACGCACACAAACACACACACACACACTTTTGTCAAGCCCAGCATATCAAATTTGGAACGCTTTTGTTGCCCAGATAGGGCCCACATTTCCACAAAGCATTTATCATCAAGTTGAAAATAAAATGTTAAATAGAAGTTTTTGATTACACAGGAGGCAAGCATTGTTTTAGCAGGAAGTCGAACGACAAGCAGCATCAGCAGTCGAGCACGAGCCACCTGTGGTAGGACGGGGAGAATAGGGACGCAAACGACCGAAACACATAAAGAGCGATTGTGTTTACCTTTCGTTTCCTGTGGATGGGCCTCTGAACCTGAGTTTACACAAGTGCTAACAAACGTTAAAAATATTTATGCAAAAATCAGCCAAATGTTTGAATCTATCAGATATGCTAATATGTTTATATGTATATACTTGCTTGGGTGTTTATTTGCACAAGTTTATACTAACCCAATTGTAACGGACACCCACTTATTATATAACGCCTATAGCACATAGACAATGTATATATAGATATGTATGTTTGCGCAAATATATTTAATTTCCACATGTGCCTTAATCTTTTTAATTAACTACTCATATCCGCCACCGAGCATGTCTAATTGATATGAGGAGACTGTTTGCCTGGTTTAGAGAATCCCCCCATTTGCCAGAGTTCGTTGCGTGCGCTACTTGTGTGTGTGTGTGTGTGCTATCCGTGTGTGCGATTGGATGTTAGTGGGCTAATACTCCTGTTAGATTCTTAATGAAATCCCATTTAAACAAAGGAGCTGCATGAACTGTCGGCCATGAAACTATATATTACTGTTGGTGGTGCAAATCTATACCAAAAACGAAGCAATAAAATCAATTCAAAATTATTGAACTGAAACTCTACAAGCACTTTTTAAGTGCATTTATCTCAGAGCATTTATCTACTGCTCAATCTTCGATCCTAGGGGAATAAGATTAAATTTTGACGAAGTTATGCCCGTTAGACATTTATAGTTATTTGGTCCCACTGTGCGCTGTTTGCACGGTGGAGCACTCATCGTTAAGGCGCACAAGGCCTTTGCTTATGATAAATATAGTTGTTGTTGGTATTTTGGTGGTTTCTCGACTGTTATTAAGACACAAATTAAGTTTTTGCGCAATTGATAATGAATTGACAGGAAATCAGTTCAATTAGCAGCGTTTAATCTGCAAACTATACGATTATATACAGCAGTTTATTTGTACAAATTGAATGGATGTTGAATGAAAAAATGGGAAAAATTAATACCAAGCTTAGCACTATTGTTATTTGATGACTCGCTTAATACTGCTGTTGACGCCGCAGTCTATCCTCTTGTTCCTCGGGCGTGGGATTCCTTTCAATGTATTCAAGTGCACGCTGTATTTCAATTGGGATTGGTGGAGGAACGGGCAGCGAGTCAGATTGTGGCCGGAAGCCATTTTCATCAGCCACATAGCTCACATAGACTGGAAGTCCTTCAGGTGAAGTGTAGCTGAAACTTCCGCTAGCAGAGTGGCCGGCTTGTCCCGTCTCGCTGACAGCACTGCCATCGGATTTCTCAATATTGTAGGAATAGTTTCCATCCGGATCAGCATTTGATTCTAATCTTGTAGTTTGAACATCAGCGTCGGCTCCTGGCCTGGGAGCGGCGGCGGCGTAAGCAAAGAGTGCAGCAAGCAGAAGCTGTCAATAAAATATGTATCAATCAATATAAATCAGGATTATTAAATGAAATAGCAAGGCAAATTACAATTTTGTACATGTTGCTAGCTTAAGTGTATAAATTTTAATATGAACTCTTTGCAAGTTATCTCCAGTATTTATACTATTCCAATACAAGACTTCGATATCAGCAAAAAACATTCAATATGTAAATCGAACATGATGAGCAACCTAGATAAATGACCTACTTATGAAAAAAAATTAACTTGTGACTTGTCAAACGGCGCTGCGAAATTTAACTACTCTAATCAATGATAAAATATAAATAGGTAACTGTAACATTAATATTGGTGTGTAAAATTTACAAAATTAAAGCAACAATTCGTTATTACAAAATGTGAATCGATCAAACTTAACGGTACCCCAAAAGAAATGCAAAACTGACAACGATATATCTGCCAATCAGTTGCGACAAACTCGTCAATCTTTTAAATATTTGGCAAACGACAAAACTCATATCATAGTAGCTTAAGTACCACAGCTACTCTACCCAAAAGATACACAATGCCGATGACCCAAAATCAAAAGTGAATCCAGACACTGAAAATCACTCAAGAGACAATCAACGCTGGCATGTTAATTGATTCGAGTCGCGACAAAATAAAGAGCAGCAAACTCGATGCTGTAACATTAAACGAGTCAATCCAGTTAAATAACACTCGAATGCAAATTAATAATAAGGCAAGCAGCAACAGCGATAGAAAACGAATTTATAATTTAATTTACCCAAAATTCAGATGAAGATACTCTTAAATAAATGCTGATATATATATATATATATATATATGTATGCCAGTAATTGTGCGGGGAAGAGCCCTGTAAAAGTGCGAATTATGAGGCAGCTGGCCGTGTTGTGTGGGTAGTTGGGTGGATTTGTTGGCCATATGGTGATGGTGGGCAAAAGCAATGCCATTCGTACATAGCATAAACAACAATATTAAATTGTATTTTTTCTTTTATTACATTATTATTATCTCTGGCAATAAATGTCAACGTCAACGAGAGTTGACAAAGGACACAGTGCGCCCAGGAGCGGACGACTAAATATGTATGTATGGAGGGTGTGTTTTTTTATATATGTATGTACAAAGCGAATGTAAGTGTTTGTGTGTGCGTGTGTGTGTGCGTATGTGTGGGCGTATGTGTGAGTGAGAGTGCATGTCCCGACATGTACGTAGGCATCCCTCAGCTCACCAGCTCCAGCAGCGGCTTCAGGTCCAGAGTCAAAGTTGTCAAAGTCGCTGTGATTGTTTGCTCCTGTTTGTTGCCTCAGCCATGCAATAAGCATATGCAAAGACACAGCATATCACAACACACAGCACAACACACACACACACACTCGAAGACATGAGGGCCAAGAAAGAGAGAAATAGAGCGAGGCGGACTTAAACTACAAGATGAACATGTTAAGGGCAGACTGCATCAATTTAAAATTTCTTCTCGTAGGGAAGACCCGGTGCAGGGAATTGATGGCCCTGGTCGCCAAAGGAGTGGCCGCCGCCACCATTTCCATGATGATGCTCCTCGACCTCTTCCTCGGGATGGGCTTGGTTCCATTCCAAGGACTTGATAATCGCCTCAGGAATGGGATGGGGTGTTGGCAGATGCTCACCCTGCGGTTGGAATCCGTTCTCATCGGCGGTGTATGTCAATTGAATGAGCTGGCCTTCCGGCGTGTAATACTGCGATGATCCGCTTGCATAGTAACCGCCCACTCCCTGCTCCTGCTGTGCAATGCCATTGCTTGTCTCGAACTGGTACTTGTAGCTGTTATCATCCTGTTTGATTTCATTCACATAGCTGCGAATCTCGGCGTGCGCATCCGCGGAATCTGATGGTGCTGAATGCGTGGTGCCCAGGAGAACAACAGCAGCAAGCATGACGAGTTGCTGCAAATGGAAAGGAACTAGTCAATATCCACGACTCGAAATTTCCTCCTGTTACAACTTACGTATTTGAACATTTTTGCCTGGCTTGGGGTTTGTTTTGGAGATGTTTAGATTTCGTTTAGTTGTTAAAAGCCTAAGAGCTAAACTATGTTTGATGCTCGACTCTTGGTCGACCTCAGTTTTATATACCCCCAAAAATGGAATATCTATGAAAGTTAGAAAGGTGAGTGTGTGTGCATCCATTAACCAATGATAATGATGATTAGAGGCTAGAGGCCAAATCCAAACGGTTGCATTCCCAATTATGACGGCTGCGTGTCGATCTGGCTTTAAAGCTTAAGCTTCAACTCAAATCAACAACCATTTTCATTTTCAACACTAATGCTTTCTCACTCTGCCAACTGAAACTGAAACTCAGACAGAAATCGAGACCTATAACAAAACCAACAACAATCTGGCTGGCAGCACACTTTTGTGTGATGTGGGGGGCCCGGGGTTCAAGAAACTCCGCAAGGTACACGCTCTGCGCTTCGTTGCGGCTATTAAAGTAATTAAGTGTTGGTGTTAATTCATTAATTACAGTTGCTACATATATGTATTCACTTAGAAATGAAAGCAGTTCCCTTCCCCACGAAGCTCACTAAATGTATCTGTTTCCTAATTTGTTCATCCGCTTCCATTTGACGATTTACGTGTTGGGTGAGCTGCTCTATTTGATTAAATCTATATTTGGGTGCTTGTTTGAATTAAGTATTAGTTCCACAGTTTGTATATTAACATTTATATACACATATGAACAATGGAAGTACATATAATATATGGGCTAAGTGATACATAAATTTGTAATGCGATTATTTATACAAATATACTGGACAAACTTTATTAGGCATTATAAACTTTTAAAACTAAGTCAAAATCTCTCAAATGCTCTGCGTGTTGTTTTAGTTATTTTCATCCATGTCCCAAATCTTTACTGCAGCTGCAAATTATGTTGGCGTTAGCTTTGGTTTGTTGAATTCTTTATTGTTTTACCCATGATACAATTTAATTAATAATATAAGCACCATTTTGGTCATTTATGTATCTGTGAGTCTTGTTTTGTTTTTGGTTTGATGGCTTGCCTCAAAGCACAAGCGGTTTAAACCAATCCAGAGTAATGCGGCACTTGGCCTCTTCAGCATATATATCAATTTTATTTATAACAACAGAAATGTGAAAAATTGTAATGTATTTATTAACAAAACAGGTCAAGATTGTGTTAAGACGAAAATATAGGTTATCGATTCACTATTAATTAAAAACACCAATCATTCACAACTATAACGTGTTAATACCCATTGACAAATGATACCCAAACTCACATATGAGTTCACCCCAAAAAATCAGATTTTTCAAGACAAAAGACAATCGCAAAGGTGTGACTTTGTAATTTTGTAAATAATAGACAACAATTAGTGCCAAATTTTAAGGTTTGTCTTTCATACGAAGGTCAACGTTAGAATGTGTGCTGTTTTTGAAAGTAGTTGACATTGTGGCACTTGTAAGCCAACCTAAACTAAAGCCCGTGTGAAAGTCATCAGTAATGGAGGCTGGATAAAGTTATCAACAGCCCATAATCAACAAATTTGTCTCTATTGGCAGCTGCATGCCGAAACCAACAATGGGATTAAAAGCTAATGAATGGCCATAAATAAGGTCTTAATGCGTGCATCGGCAGACCAAATGTAAATTAGAGTATAAAAAATATTCAAATGCCAAGTTTTAGACTTTTATGATGATCATCAGACGAACGAGAATTGAAAGTGCAAGCTTGAGTTCATATTAAATGAAATACAAAATTGATATTGCTTTTTTGTTTCCATGACCTTGAGACTTGAGACTTGTCGCAACCACAATATTTAGGTCAATTTTATTTTTTTTTTTTTCTTGATTTTGGCTGGCAACAACTGAACGTGGAGCAAGTGCTCCTTTTTGTATGACTTTAATGCGCCCCCCAAAACAAGACGGATTGAAATAAAGACTCCAGCGGAAGCCACTTAGGCAGCAGGCATCGAGGCTTCGAGGCAAGGAAGTGCCTGAGAATCGTAACAAGTTTTTCTTCTTTCATTTAAGCTCAGCCAAGCGGCAGACGGCACCCGACCAATTGGCTCCGAACAGCCGGTTCCGACAAAAAAAAAAAAAAAATACAGTAAATACGAAAAAACAAAAAGGAAAAGAAGATTATGTTGCAGGCAAGCCCAACTCTGGGTGAAGCGTCGGCCGGTCTTGACTCTCCAACTAGCTCTCGCCCATATGCGAATACGAGTCTTCATAAAAAGCATTCACAAATCTTATAAATGGAACAGCATGTGGCTGTAGCTTATTTCGTTGCTTTCCCTTCAGCCACTTATTCGCAATAGTGATGCACCACTAAATCACGCTAAATTGGCGTATTGTACAGGATTTGACCAACAGTGGTGTAGATACCTGAGAAAAATTTACATATTTTTTTTTATATTACTTGTTTACTCGATATATACATATTTTACAAGTATATCTTTATGCATATTATCAACTCATGCCCCAATTTCCAATCTTCCTTTAATATTTATATTTGCAATGATAATATTATTGATAATTAAACATTTTTAATGGTCATCAAGAAATTTTCCGACTTTGTTACTGATTGCCTATTGCGGAAATCAAACATTTCTAATTATATTTTATTGCAATTAATACCAAATTCATATTTAAACTAGTTAGACGCTTAATTTTTTAATTAGCATAGCCAAGTTATAATTTGGTTAACCGATCATTTTCAGGCATCAAATAGTCGTGACTGGAAGTCGCCTTACACAATGCTGCGACAGCATCAAACTTCCATCCGACCATCCCTGTCATATGAGCAAAATTTTTTGCCAAACCAGAAGTCGGCACATGTTGCTGTGGCAAGGTCGTGGCCTAAGCGCTGATGCTCTGACATGGCTGGAATTTTGGCACGTATGGGGCACTTCTCAGTGATTTTGTAATAAATGATTGCGCTCAGTTTTAATCGACTTTTAAAGTTTTATAACACAATGTTGCATATGATTTATTATAGAATATTTGCTTGCAGTAACATTAATAGAATATCTGTTTATAAGTATTTAAGCGAAGGAGTGCATGCATTTGAAAATATTCCATTAACAATTTGCCATTCAGACGACACAAAATTTTGGGCAAGGTGCTAATGAATCATTAAGCAAAGCATTCATAAAAACTTAATTTGATGTGCGGATCAAAGGCAGAACTTGGTTAAAAACCGGCAAAACTTAAACCAAAAACCGCATGAGCATAAAGCTTAAACAATTTATGGGCATGTCTGTGTATGTGTGATAGTCGCAGCAGGGCCTGCAATGAGTGTCTTGTATATCTTTTGAGTGTAGTTTCAGGTTCAATGCTGAACACCATAAAAAGTTGTCGTTGGCTGGTAGTTTGTAAAAAACTGACTATAAATTGACTGGTACTCCATTTCAGCAGCATTCATTCTCGCATCGACTGCAAACCAAGAAGCACCATGAAATTCGTAAGTTTACAAGCTAATCGGAAGAAGCACAACCTAAATAGCTAATTTCTAATCAACTCTAATAGTTCATCCTGACCGTTGCACTTCTGGCCGTTGCCCAGGCACGTCCCGATTCCTTTGATGCCAACGCCGAGACGCGTGAATTTAAGAGTGATCTGCAGGAAGACGGCAGCTATTCCTATCAGTATCAGACATCTAATGGCATTGCACAACAGGAGCAGGGCGTCGGAGGACACTATGCGAGCGGCTCATCCGCCTACTACAGTCCTGATGGTCAGCTGATCCAGCTGACCTACACGGCCGATGAGAATGGTTACCATCCACAGGGCGCTCATCTGCCCACACCGCCACCAATTCCAGCAGCTATCCTGAGATCCTTGGAGTACATTCGCACTCATCCGCAGCAGGAGCAGCGTCAGGGAAATCGCTTCTTCTAAGTTGTTACACCTCGCAAAAACCAGTCATAGTTGCTTGCATTTTTTATTTTTATTTTTAAAACATTAACTTACACATTCCGGAAGCTTCAAGCTACCAACCGAATAATAACGTCGAACAAGCTAATTTTTTAGCTTCTTGGAAATAAAGAACTTCATCCATCCAACTATAAATGCTCTTGAGAATGATTAAATATAATTTAATCTTAGCTTAAATTTTATTAAAACATTTTAGCTCATGCAAAATTCACAAAAATTATAAATGGTATTTTGACATTTTGAATTTTAACGGTTCAATTTGGTAGATGTCCAATTAAACAGACGAGCATAATCATAAAGTTCGAATTAACATGGCAGTTATGCATACTTTTATTGATATTTAGTTAGCGCATCAATAAAATGGATGAGGTAAGTGTTTCTGCAACCCGACTATCCCGGAAGCGAAACCAGCTTGTCAATCTCGAAGAGCCATATTTCTAAAACTCAAATACTACCGTATAAATAGTTATTCACAAACAGTTATTGTGCTTCAGGTATTCAATACAGTGCATATTTTGAACAGTGCTTAAGACTTGCTTAAGTGGACTATAAATTTCTAGAGCCCAGTGTTATAATACTATAATAATCCTGAATACATTTCGCGTTTATTAAAATAGCAATATTAATGCTTTAATCAACATAAATTACAAATTCTTAAATTTAATCACTTTAAGATATTTCGTTTCATTTTGGCATTTTATAATGTGGAATAAAAATGGATAGCTGCAAATAAACTTAAGTTTGTTGGTTAGTGTTATCAAAACTCATATTATTAACCTGCTTGTTTGTTTTATTTGGACAGCTTGATAAATATTCGACCGTCAATTTAGAATCAAACGCCTAATCGGTGTGAACTCTGACAGCCATGCATTTAAAAAAGCGACATTAAGCTGGTTTTAAAAATTCAGTCAAAGAAATAAAATCACTTTATCATTCATAAACTAGTTTGCGAGCTTATGGATCATTTTCATATGATAAGCAGTCGGCGGTTGCAAAGTTTGAAACTTTCATAACTGATTGACAGTAACGAATTTTAATATACCTTTAGTTCGTTGTGCATTTTAAATTAGCCCATTAGTATTATTTAATATGACCAACTAACGTTTTTGTGGGTCAACACTAAGCACATATATTAATGTTACTGCTGGGGCGTTCTTATTTTGACATTTTCTGACACAATCTTATTTAATTATAATAAGAATAAACTGGAGTATGCGATAAAAACAAAAACGGGGCCCACAAATCAAATTATCTAATCTGAATATGCAAAAGATACAACACTTCAATAAATACAAACCCACACCGACTAGATTACGAGTTAACGACAAATCTAGATGAATTTAATACTTGGACACGAGACAAAATCCTGTTTTTAATATTTAATTTTGGGTCATTAAATTATCTCCAATGTCCAATTTGTTAAGCGCATACATTTAGCACTTCCATTCAAAAAAGTGAATTAACATGTGAGCCCAAACCAAAAAAAAAAAACGGACAATGAAATCGAAATGAAAACTTAAAGGAAAAAAAAGAAACTAAAGCAAGCGTGGAGCCAAGTGAGACAATAAATTATGCTAAATTTATTTATAGCGATATATATGTACACTAATTTAGTCAAATTGAGTTTTGGGTGTGCCGGCTGTCCCGCCCATCACGGCGGGGAAACACAAGGAGGGACTAGCTCGACATTGACACTGCTGCATGCGGCGATGCTTTTAGTTTCTTTCGCTCAACTTTTAGTCTAAGCCCACTCAAAAGGTTGACGTCGAAACGGTTGGTGCTGCTGTTGCTGCTTTTGTGCGTACACAGATTCTCCGGTTTTGGTCAATTCGGGTTATTGGTCTGCTTTTTTATTGTTATAGTTTTTTAGATTAATTTAGCAAGCATCCGACGTACAAAAGTTTGAAGCGATCAGGTTTTTTGAGAATTGTGATTTTTAGTATAAATTCGCTTGCAATTCACAACTAAGTCAGCAATCCAGCTTGTCTATCAGTCGAAGATACACAAATCATTTGAACGATGTTCCGCTTCGTAAGTATTCCGCTCGCAACACTAAAGCTACACATTCTAACTGAGCTCCTACCTATTCTAGCTCCTTGTAGCCTCTGCATTCATTGCATGCGCCTATGCTGCATCCTTAAGCAGCGATGCCTATGCCACTGCCAAGAGCTCTAGCGATATCCGTCCGGATGGCAGCTACAGCAACAATTATGAAACTTCCAATGGCATAGCTGCTCAGGAGCAAGGAGTTGGTGGCTACTCTGCAAATGGTGGATACTCTTACTACTCTCCGGAAGGACAACTGATCCAGGTCTCCTATGTTGCCGATGAGAACGGTTTCCAGCCATCAGGTGCCCATCTGCCCACACCACCACCAATTCCAGCGGCTATCCTGAAATCCTTGGAGTACATTCGCACTCACCCACAATACGACGATGCGTCGCAGCAGTACCGTCAACAGTCTCAACAGGTGCAACAGTCCCGTCAGTCCAACAGGCGTCTCAGCAACTTGAGGACATATGCTGGTTAGGAGTTGAAGACTCTCTCGAAATACCGAAAGCCTTGTTTATATGTATTATTTGAAATAAACATATGTGGAGTATATGCAGAAATTGCAATGTGTATTTTTAACTTTTTGATCAGCACAATAAGAAACGCATTTTGAATATTCTGTATTATACTATTAGTCAAAATAATAATTTGCCCGTTCGATTTATCATAAAACACAGATAATCCCTGAAAGTATACTATGAACTGAAAGTATACTATGCACCATTGAAAATTTGAAACGATTTGGTAAAAGAATACAGGAGTTATATAAAGAAAATACATAAAGTAAGGTATTTTTCTACAGTTTTAATACATAACATGACTGAAAGAGTTGTATGTCAGAATTATTAGAAAAGAGGTATTTATTAGGAAATGTATTGTATACGCTTCCAACTGAATTGTTTCGCATCTAAGCCTCATTCAGACCAGCCCCATGGATAATATTCCTAAAGGTCTTCGATTTGCCACAACTTTATCGAAGCTAAACTAATTTCTATTGGAGATTTTTGTTTCTACCATTCGTCTGCTCAAGCGATGCAGGCGAGAACAGTTCACTAAAAGTACTCAACTGTAATTTAAAGCAATTAAAAACACGTTAGCCCTGTCAGCCATCAATTTGCGTTATAATCGGTAGCTCGTTATAAACTGACTCGGCGCATAAATATTTACCACCTTCAAGTCTATTGTCAGCGTCCATGTTGACTAAGTAAAACGCTTGCTTTTGCATTTCATTAACATCAAAACAGGTAACGGCCAAACGGCATTTGGCCAACATACGAGGTGTATCAGCTGGTGACTTCTGTTGCTAATACTGGCAACTCCAATCTCTGTAATCTCTAGTGTCTTAATTGTTGTAGACGCAATGCCTGTTAATTTAATCATATGCCACTTAATGTAAAAGCCGAATGACCCATATTGGATGGATGTTTCTAGTCTAGTTCAGGTTTTTTTTTTTCAGTTAATCTCCCTCAGCTATCGTCAAAATGAGGGTATGCTGAGTATGGCCCAGTCGGGCACACCCGCCTTTCTTCGTAAAAGTACAAATAAACACAAATCAAATTAAAAAAATTAATTGAAATTTACTATCTTAATCTTAACATTAGTTTGCTATGTTATACAATCTTATTTCTTGACCTGAATTACTTGAAACGGATGCGACTCAATGTAAGCCAGTCCCCTCAGAATGTAAGCCGGTATTGGTGGAGGTGTTGGCAGATGATCGCCTTTCGGTTGATAGCCATTTACATCTGCTGTATACTCCAGGTGAATGGGCTGTCCATCGGGTGCTATGTACTGAACAGATCCTTCGGCATACGAACTGCCCACTCCTGTTTCCGCTGCCTGAATATTGTTCGATGTGCCAAATTCGTAGCTATAGCTGCCATCCTGGCTTATTTGACTTGTATACTTGGTAATAACCGCACCCGACTCATCGCCTTCAATGCAGCCTGAGATTAGGCATATTACTCCAAAGATAAGACTCTAAAGGAAGATAATATAGTTTCGGTTAAGATGTAGTATTCTTAAGAAATAATGTTTTAAATATGTTAAACTTACTATTTTGTTCATATTTCTTGTGACTTTAGCTAAATTCGTAGTGCACGGATTGATATTGCAGATGATACTGATGTCCACATCAGAAAATACATGACTTTTATAGGAGACTTAGCTAGAAAATTTGACCTACACCTACAACACCGCAATGGCTTTAACTCAGTAAATATTCATACCAAAAGATTATTAATTTACGGAATTATTAATTTACGTATCTAAAATATGAATCTGACCGCGTTTTACACTGCATTCACAAATATGCTATTTGTGGTAAAACCGTCTTAGTTGAGCTTTACTTCAGCACCGAATGCTTTAGTCTTACACAAAAAAAAGATGTATATTAAATCCAGTTTATAAAGGTCATAACTCTTTGGTGAATGCATGGGCTTATCATTCAGAGCAAAATTACATTTTATTATATTTAATAACAATACCTACTGATTTCGGTCTATATATCTCATATGATAGCTATCAGATACAATATAAACATAAGATAAGTTTTATTGTTATTATTATCATTCCCGTGATCATATTATCCACTTTAAATACAAATTAGCATTTGGAAGACCAAAACGAAAAAAACAAGTAGATAACAATTATTGTGAAATGTATTAATATTTTTTACAACACAAAAGCAATTTAAATAACAAACAATAAATAAATAATAAGTATTAAATAGCTGATTGGTATGCTCTACCCACATGAATCATCATTTTATTTGCAAGACATAAGTATGTATAGCAATACACGGCAAAAATTTGACATTTATTGGAAATCTCTTGCCTATTTCCAGTTATTTTTGTTTATATGTTGAAATAAAAAAGAATTTGTTCATAGACAAACCAACAAATACGGTTGCAAACGTTATCACTAGAATTTGAATTAAAACACAACTTGGCATTCCCGCAAAGAGCAACTCTACTGCTATCGTCATTTAAATGCTTTTCTCAGCTCATTTAACAACACTTATATCGCAGGAGAATGGCTTGTAACTCACTGATAATGTCTGCATTCGATAGTCACAATATATGTTATTACAATCATATTGAGAAGTAATAAGGGTATTCAATTATTATATTTTTATGATTAACATACAAATGAATTTTAGCTTGGGGATTACAATTATCCAAATAAAACCTTTAAAAAATGTTTTGCAGCACGGTTTTAAAATGTACAGAACACAGCAAAAACGATATATCGATTTCAAAATGTAATCAAAGCTATCGATAGCTATATTCAATGCTTTCCAGATCTGCTAAGCAACCCTGATTATCAGGTCTGATATCGCAATAAAAGAATAAAGAAGTAAAACGTAAGAATAGCATTACTTCCATAATTAATTTAAACGCAAGCTAAATAAAACGAATTTAAACACAATGTGAACAACGAAAAGTGAAAATGAATGATGCATAAATATTGTTTGAAATAGAATGTGTTTAATATGCCTTTTGAAAGCTTTTGCAAACCAATAATTTTTCTTACAAGCGCGCCATTTTGTTTTTGGACTTTCTACTTCTCGCCGTGTTTTCTTTTGTGCAAAATAATAAAGCCTCCCCCCTTTACCACCGAAAAAAAGAATCGAAAACATTGCCAATTGCTCGACTAATAAAAATGTAAATGTATAGTTGAAAAGCAATTATATAGTAAAAACGCGCGACACATGCACATATGTGTGTACATACCTAAATAAAGGCTGCTGAAAATGTCAATACGATGAATAAACGAAGCGGCGATTAATACGACGACGTCGGTCGTGGTCGTGCCTGTCGGCAGAGACAGGGGCAGAGGCAGAGGGTCAGACGCGCTAATTACGTCATAACAATCAAAGAAAATTCAAGGTCTCCATAGCGCACATCACAGATATGAAGCCTATGTATTAGATTTCGTTACGTTTTCATTAAAAATAAAACTTAGGGCAAACCAAACCAACAAAAAAAAACAGTACACAGACTTTCTGTTAAATTTCCAAGCATCTGTCCCCGTGTATGTATATGCATGTATGTGTGTGTATGTTATTCGCGACTGTATAATTACACACATATAAATTGACGTACGTATTTTGTTGTTGCTGTTGGCACTGCTGTTTTTGTTGTTGTAAGCAGCAACGTGAGTGAGCGCATAGAGAAAGAGAGTGGAAGAGAGAGAGAGAGAGCGAAAGAATGCGCGCGTAGACAAGAAGAGAAGAGATAACTTCACACACAGAAAACGGCGGAAAACAAGAAGAACTCGAAATAGTTAAACCAAACAAATTTTAATATTGCTCTTATCAAATAAATATGTATATATTTAGTAGTATATAAAAGTTTATACTTATATTAAATATTCACCATTTCAGCAGCACATAAGATGTTGCGTGCATATGTGTATGTGTATATGTACAACGGTGCGGCATAGAAACCGCCGCCAAACGCCAAAAGTTCATGCCTACATATATATGTGTGTCAGTAGATGCAATACATACTAACAGACAACGACCAGAAGAACAGCAACAAAACATCACTTGAAGAGGCGTAAATAATATTGCACATACATTTTAATTACAGCAAAACAAAAAAACCAAAACCAGAAAAAAAAAGGTAATATCAACGAGGAAAAAAAAAAACGCAGAAATCAATAGGCGATAAAGAAAGTGTTATCAGCGTGTTTTCGTCATTACGGTTTGGAATTGGAACTGGAATTGGGTTTCTTTGCTTCGTTAGTATTTGCGACACATTGTTGTTGCTGCCGCGAGATAAAGCACGCGGCAGCGGCAACAGCATCGCGCTTTGTTGTTGCTGGAGACGACGTTGACGCTGACAATGTCTGTGCAGCAGTTCTGCCTGCGCTGGAACAATCACCAGCCCAACTTCATATCGGTCTGCTCATCCCTGCTGCACAATGGGACGCTAGTCGATGTCACGCTCGCCGCGGAGGGCCGTCAGCTGCAGGCCCACAAAATTGTGCTCTCCGCGTGCAGTTCTTACTTTCAGGTGAGTCGAATATGAAATACCAACTGAAGATATACATTTAAAAGTGCATCTTTCGTACAGGCGCTCTTTACAACGAATCCGTGCCAGCATCCGATTGTCATACTGAAGGACGTGCAGTACGATGATCTCAAGACGATGGTGGATTTCATGTACTACGGCGAGGTGAATGTGTCACAGGAACAACTGCCGCACATTCTGAAAACGGCGGAGATGCTCAAGATCAAGGGGCTGGCCGAAATGCCCACTGATCCGGCCAACCTCACCAAGTCCGACAGCAAATCGTCCAGCGAGGCGACCGAAATGCTCGGTCAGGCTGGCGCCAATGTGGCTGGCACTGGTGCTGGTGCTGCAGCGTCTAGTCTGGGTGCAGCCAGTGGCAGCAGCAGTGCTGCCGATTCGCTTTGGAGCAGCAGTGAAGCGCAACAATTTCAGCAGCATCATCAGCAACAGCTACAGCAACAACTGCAGCAGCAACAGCAGCAGGCACAACAGCAGCAACAACAGCAACAGGCGCAACAGCAACAACAACAGCAGCAGCAGGCGCAACAACAACAGCAGCAACAACAACAACAACAGCAGCAGCAACAGCATCATCATCACCATCATCATCACCAAGCACAACAGCAACAACAACAGCAGCAGCAAGGAGGCAGCCAAGCGCAGGGTTCGCAGACGCATCACCATCAGCTGAGGCGAACGCCATCGCCGCTAAGTGCTGGCACCTCCCCGGCCACGCGGCGCAAGCGCTTGCGTAAATCTTCGAATAACGGTGAGTGTGACTTGGGTAATGCATCGTACATCGAGTTATGTAAATTCGTTGTCGAGATGTTAATCATTTAATTTGTTATTTGGCATCGAACAGGTTCTGGTGATCGCAACAACTCGGAGGAGCAGCACAGTAGCTCACTGGATGCAACTGGCGCCGCTGGCAGCGCTGCTGGGCTGAGTCTGGCACAGATGAGTCAAATGTCGTTTGGCGGTGGAGCGGGTAATAATTCGACTGCAGCACTTGGCAGCCTCGCGGGGCACTCGATGCATGCCTCCAAGCTGTTGAAGGAGTCAGCGAACAATGAGCTAGAGCAACAGCCGCAGGATTCGGATTTGGACGATGCTCACGGACACATACATATGCAAATTGTAATGAAATTGGTCACGTTAATCCTATATCAATTTCGAAGCATTTTACTGAACTTCATCTCTCTCATCCCATTTATTGCTGTTCGTGCAGAAGCCGGAGGTGGACATCGGCAGTGTGAATCAAACGATGCCCCTGGACATTTCTGGCACCACAACACCATCGGAACACGACGCGCCCAATTCACAATCGTCGCATTCAGGTAAGTCCTTAAATATTTGTACAGTGTACTTGCTAAAAATGAATCGCACAACAGAAACTCAACCGATTTTTAAGGCAATAGAAATTAAATTAAAAACAAAATATTTTTGTAAATACTATTGGCACTATTAAGAAATGTTGGGTAGGATTAAGAAAATTAAAAGAAGCTTAATTAAAATTAATTAATTAATTAAAGCACTTCATGGTTACGAAGAAAATATCGTTTATTTTAATTGAATTATGATTGAAGATCTCTTTAAATAACAAATTAAGTTAAATGTTTGTAAGCTGTGCGATTCATTTTTAATGTGCTTATGCACTGAATGAGATACAAGAATTTGATGCGCTGAAAAAGAAAACACTCACATAAAAAATCATACGCCAAGATCGATCATGCTTCATTAAGGGGGTGTACCTTCTATATTGCCGATATCAGGCTGCCAATGCGGGAGTCGAGTTGAGGTGCTCCAATTTTGGTCCCTACGTTTTTGTGTTTATTGGTTGTTGATTTTGCCATCATTATCATTATTTCATTCTTAAGATTTTGCTCGAATGTAGCTACTCCTGTTGTTACTCTGCTATCGCTCATTCACATGCCACGCATTCCATATACGTACACACACACACGCACACACTCTCTCAATCACATACATACACAGACACACTTACTCCACATACAACTACAATTACGTTCAAACAATTTAAGTGCGATTCAAAGCGCTTGGAGAAATGAATGCTAAAGCTAAATATGAAAAAAAAAAATACAAAAAAAAAACATAAAGCATAAAGACTACCGTTATACCGATTAAGTGCGATTAAATTAATTATGTTACATGAAATTAATGCATTTGTATGTACATGTGTATATAATTAACTACTATTGTGTATTCTATTCAAAAACGAAATCCTACCTGAACTTGGGAATGGGAGAGAGCTAGCACAGAGTCCAAAAACTAAATAACTGTATTTTTACTGATTTGAATATTTGTAATATTTTTTTGTTATTGTCGATTTGATTACTAAACTCTTTTGTTTGGCAATTTCTGTTTTTGTTTTCTTTTTTAATTTTTTGATCTTTTTTTTATATTTTCTTGGGGAAAGCATTTTGAAGAGCGGTTTTCGAATGATAATGATTTAGCATTAGCAATCTTTCTACTACTCGATACCGAATACCAATTACCATTCTATCTACTCTGTAAACCACTTACTATACTCTATGCCTGTTGTCCAATGGTTTGCCCTTTTATATTTCCAAAACTCAGATCTTGGCCAATTGAAGAGCCCCGTCCCCTAAACAAAACGATAATTGAGAGTAAATTTTATAGAGAGTAATTTTGTTTCGATTTCAAACCCGTACTAAAGACAACACCAAATCTTACGCCTGTCTCTCTCTCTCTCTCTCCCCTTCCCAGGTCTGCAGTGGACAGTTGTTGATTCAAACTATTCGCGCTTTTCGATGCCCACCTGCCAGTCCAATTTGATTGGTAATGGCAACGGCAACGGCAATCAAAACAGCGCCGCGAATAGCAATGCCGGCGTCGGTACCGCCGGCACCACCGCCGACCAGCGCCAACAGCAGCAGCAGCAGCATGAAGCTCAGCAGCAGGCGACGCAGCAGCAGCAACAACAGCATCTGCAGCAGCTGCACTATCAGCAGCAGCAGCAACAACAACAGCAGCAGCAGGGCGCCACAGCTGGTCAGGCGTACTCGTCGCAAATCATAACAGTAAATAATCTGGTCAGCGGGTATGCAACGGCCGCTCAAAATCTATCGCCAACATCGCCCAACGAGTCCAATATGGTGCAGTCCGTCTACAGTCAGGGTCCGACACCCACACAGTCGCCTGTCCACTCCGGCGTGGGCGGCGGCGGCGGCAGCAGTGCGGGTGGAAGTGCGGGCAGTGCCGGCGGCGGCGGTGGTGGCAATAGCAGCAGTGGCGGTGGCGGCAACAGTAGTCAAGTGACCAAACGCAAGCGATCCGTAAATCCCCAGGGCGATGAGAATTTCATCAGGGCATTGGAAGCGGTGCGCACCGGCGGCATCGGATTCTGCAAGGCTGCTCGCCTCTATGGCGTGAACAATCGCACGCTGTGGCTGGAGTACAAGAAACGCGGCTATCCGGTGTCGAGACCGAGCATAAAGGCGCGCGTCGTCAAACAGGAGCCTAATCTATCGCCCTCGCCCACACCATCCACAAATCCCGGCGACGATACGACCAACGAAACATATGATCATCTAACCGCTGCAGCCGTTGCCGCAGCACAAACGGCTGCGCTCAACATGCAAATACCGCCGCAGACGGAGACACCGACGCCATCGCTGATGTGCGCGCCGCACCATGCGAGCGCAGGATCGGCCACCTCAGCCGGTGGGGCCAACACGCATCCGACCATCGGTGTGATGAGCCTCTTCGATGCCCGCTACATGGACTCACCGGCCAGCGTGCACACCATGTCCCGGCAGAGGTATATCGATGCGACGGGCGCCGGTGCAGCTGCTGCTGCGTCCGGAGCGGGCACAATCAACGTTAATCCGGCCGCTGCAATGAATCTACAGAGTATTAACTTCAACTCAATATAGAATACGATTTCCAATCACATGGGCGTTGTTGCCGCCGCCGCCGCCGCAGCGGCAGGTGTAATGCCTCTGCAGGTTGACCAACTGAGCATCGGCGGCGGCGGTGGCGAGTCTGCACACGGGCCAGGGCCAGCCCAGTTGCTGCAGGCGGCTGCTGTGATGGCTGCCAACGACCCAGAACCAATGAGCATATCAGCCGTGCCCGTATCGGTCTCAGCAATCGGAACTGCGCATAGCGCAGCGGCTACCGCTTTTCTTTTCAATAATTTTGTAACTGTGGCGGCGCCAACACATCCGTCGCCGTCACAGCCACCACCATTGGTTGCCAGTACGTTTGCGCCGCTGGTTAACACTGGCCTGCAATACTTAGACAAATCCTAAGAACCTCGACTCCCTCAATCCAGGCGCACAGCCGTCTCTCGATACAGGTATTAGGGCAACGGCAGCTACTAGTGTGAACTACAGTCAATATATAAGGCATTGCAAATCGGAACAGGCGGGGGTAAATGAATGTAGCGCGATGTCAGGCAATGGAAAACATGTACATCCACTAGGATAAAGTGTGTCCCGAAAAATAAGCAGATGTGCCGATAATACACACACACACATATGTATGTAATAATTCATAGAACTTAATTCCTTAAACTACATGTTTCGAGCCGAACATTATTTTTACCGTTGTTGAACTAAGGAATCGGTATTACAGTAATTGTATATGTAAACTCAAACAATTTGTATTTGTACATAAATTTATATACAATTTTATTAGTGTTAAATCATCGAAAAGCAAATGATTTAGGATATATCGACTTAGCTAGTATGTATATACAACTTTTAAATATAAACTACATCAAAAACGGCCTAATTATTTTCATCAGTGTAAAAGAAGTTCCCCGTTCTCCCTTTAAATCCCGGCACTCGTGTTACAAAAGCAAACCCTTTTCCGTATACATTCTAACTCGCATAATTAAATATATTTATATATATATCCTGAATATATATTTTTTGTACAGATAAAGGTCAAACAGTTTTAGTTGAAATGGACGTTTGTATCTATTTTGGGGGGGGAAAAGGATCAGTCGTTAGACGGATAGTGTTATAATCCGTATAAAATAAACCGTAATTAAATAATTAATTAAGCCAACTCAATAATGTATGATATATATGTACGTACCAATATATATATTTGTAAATGTACGCATTCATTTTGTATTTTCGATTTTGGGATGGTTTTTCTTATTTTCTGAATTATGGAAGCCACAATTTATACAGAGACTGTATTTAATCAGTTCAATATTGGCCCAATAAAATGTTTACACCATTCCACTAAGAGTTTCTGTTGAAAAAATTTATAAATTCTACTCAAACTAAAATATACATATTGTTTGTACTATTTGTTATTATTTTTGGAGTGCAATTAAACACATACACTAAACATATCTTAAAGGGATTCTTGGTTTTATCATTTTGGAATTCATTTATTGTACATATTCCATATACATTATATATGTTTTACTATATATACATATGTACTTATGGAGAGCCATACGCATACGATAACAAATAGGACTAAATGGGCAAGCCATATACGCAATATACAAAACTAAGATAACTCGTAACCACCCAAAATCCTAAATGGAGACTGCAGAAAGTAATGGAAAAATCGAATAAGAATAGTGTGTTTTTAATACAATACATATATATAAATATATATATATATACAATAAAATCAAATACTTATAAATATGTATGTAATAAAATAGAGAACTTTTTATATTGTCTGTCGCAAGGCAAACTAAAAACCAAGCGTGATTTGTTAGAAGTCATTTGTATTGTAATTATTAACGTAAAACTTTGGTAATGCATTTTAATTCCTACATCTAGATGCATAGATCTTACACGCGCCAATAAAACGAATACTAATACATCAAAAACAACGCAAACAAAAAAATAGCATAAACAATAATTATGACTAACTCTGTTTCCTACAATTGCGTGTTTAACATATACAGTTATATATATATTTAATTATTTACAATTACTGTACTATTAGTCATCGGTAGTAAATACAAAAGAAACGACTGTAAAATAAGTTACGCAAAATTTATGTACGATATAATGTAACTAACGAAACGAACCTTTTAGATTTTAGGCTTCTTCAATGTGCAAGAAACGAATAAAATTAAAAAAAAAAAAAAAAAAAATCAAAACTGTCATTCATGTATAAATCGAATTCATTTTCAATTAATTGTATAATTTTCTTTGATTTGTCTAATCATAATGATTTAATGTGCTTTTTTTGTACCACTTTTCATTACAGAGCCAAGTCCGGCGCATGTCACTCAGCATCATCCGACGCTGGCCATTATGCACAGCCAGGGCACCAGCAGCAGCAGTGGTAGCTTTGAGCGCACACCAAGCGAAACGGAGACGGCCACTGATCTGCAGACAACGCAGTCGCCGGGCGTGATGGGCTCGAAGAGGAATCGTGTGCTTACGCGACAGCCAAGGGTGAAACGGGACAGCGACAGCCTCTCGTCGACCAATCAGATTTCCCCGGATACGGCTGCCACAACGCTCGACTTTGATCCGTTCAATGCCGCGGGCACGACAACTGCCATAGCCAGGGATTACTCGACACATCATCATCATCAGGCTCAGCAGCAGCAGCAGCAGCACCATCATCATCATAGTCCGCATCATCCGCATCTGTTGACAGTACCACCTCGAATTGAGCGGCATGCGTCTGAGCCTGCGCCCAGTCTCGCATCTCCTCCGACCCCGCATCTGCTAAGTGTGCCGTCCAGCACGCCATATCTGATTAAGCAGCACTCGGATCCGCTGTTGCCGCGCCAGCACTCGCTGCACTCCACCGGCAGCATTACGGGCACAAATCCATTTGCGCCATTACACCGGCAATACTCGCATCCGCTATCGGGAACTAATGCTGGATATGTGCAGCCAGCTCCGCTGCATCATCCACATCATATCTCGCTGCCCGAGGCAATTTATGCCTCCAGCTCGCCGCCGCCAGCCGGCTCCTCGCAGTACCTGGTCCCCACACGCGTTGTCAGCACGTCGAGTGAGGCAGCGGCGACGCCAACAAACTCAGGTGGCACGCCAGTTTCAGTGGTCACATCGTCACCTGCGGGCAGCAGTCGCCAGCCTTTCTCGCCCACATACGGCGGCAGTACGGAGCCGTCTCCCATTCCGGAACGTCGCTCGCCGCACTCACCGCTCACACACATTGTGGAGCGCAGCAGTGCAAAGGTCGAAACAGCGAATGGTGGTGGCGGTGGTGGTGGAGGTGTCAACAAACTGCGAAGCTCAAAGTCAACTGGCAGCAGTAGCAGTGGCAGCAGCAACATTCACCTGCATCCCAGCCAGGCGACAACGAGCAGTTCATTTGAGCATTTGCCCACGCTGCGCGTGAAGAACGAGGAACTGCAGCGTTCAGTGTCTTCACCACAGGTGTGTAAATAAAACATAATCCTTTGAAGAATTTAGTTGATTGAATTGCTTGCAGACCCAACGTGAAATCATTACTTTGGAGAATCCACGTTCTAGTCATTGTCCGGTCATACGACCAGGTCCAGCGCTGGGCTGCAATTTCTGTTGGAATACCATCGATGGACATGGACGCATTTTGCGCCGCAAAACGAAATACCATTGTCCCGAGTGTCAAACGAATTTATGCATCGTGCCCTGTTTCCAGGAGTACCACGAGCGGCTTAACAACGAGGCAGCCGCCGCCGCCACGAGCAGCAGCAGCAGCGAGAGTCACGCCAACACCAGCAGCAGCAAAGGCACCTCCACCTATGCGGCAGCTGCTGGTAGTGGTGGTGGTGGCGGTCCAGCTGCTCGGCTTTACACGAAAACTGAATCGATATAAGCCGCACCTTTGGCTTTACACGCACACATTTGTATTTTGTGGCACGACGGATCAAAATGGGCGTCTGTCAAATTTGTTGTTTGTCGCCAGGAAGTGCCGCTACCGGCTGCTGATGCACTAAGCACGGCCAGCAGTGGCGCACTTTTCATCCTGCATCGAAAATTTTTCATTTGTCGCAGTTCCACTGTCTTGGACGGATACAATGCCGCCAGCACAAGGACTGTTCAAGCGCGCTCCAAGCGCAGCTAAATTTGTTTTGTACCTCTGCGCCAAATTTGGGGCCGCAGTGATGTAAAGTACATATGTACATGCATAAATACATACGCATATGTATGTTTTGACACATTTTAAATTAATCGCAACCAAGCTATGTAAATGTAAAATAATTGTTACGTACATATGTATGTATATTCTTGTACAAATTGCAGAAGTAAAAATACAAAAAACAAAAAAAAATCTAAGAAATGAAGCATCAGCGGTGCAGCTAAATAGTGTGTGCAGCTAATCAAGCTCGAATCAAAAGTTATATACATATATACAGCAACAAAAATTCAACTTGAATACTATATTTGTACACAGAGTGGTCGCTAGGCAAATAGAAAGCTTCGGATTTATAGGTGTAATGAAAAATGAATGATTGTGAAGAAAATGATTTCACATTGAAGAAATCACAATTCTAATTTCTGGGATATTTTATTTTCGAGCGATCACCGTATTTGTAGAACTACATACTTATTAACGTCCCGCCAAACAACTAGGATTGAAGGAGAAGCCAGGCACCGCTGCGCAGGCGCACGATTTTTCAATATGATAACCTGGTAAACTGAATTTTTGTGTTAATAACTGTTTTGTAAGTGTAACAATATCAATAACAAAACGATTAAAAAACAAACAAAAAATAAATCCCCATGCATATGCATGTATCGTGGTCATATATGCATTAATCCAAGCACATCTGTGTGAACTTAAATGTTAATAGGTATTTAAAAAAACGAGAATCAAAAAATCAAACACAATTCTCAAAATTTTCTCTGCTGTTTACTGTTAAGCTTGGTTATTAAATTTGAAGAGTACAAAGTGAGTTTTGCAAACATGTCAAACAGAAACGTAATGCCAACTAAACCAAGCGAATAACATTTAAATGAATTCAATTCTAGATGGAAATTTATGCGATTTCAAATATTGATGTTGTAATTCGATATATAAATATATATGTGTATACTTTTTAACCAGCTCATGAGAATTTAAGAATATCATGTAAAACTCAAAGCATGAATCAAAAAAAAAAAAACGAAAGGAAAAAAATTGTGAAATTGTCAAAAGTTTCTAAGTTACAAAAAAAAATATTTTATAAAACTTGACATTGTCTATTTTCTTACTATTAGAACCGAACTCCCGAAGCCTGAATGAAGGATTTAACTTTGTGGCCTCTATCAATAAATCATTGTTTTTAAATTTACAATTTCTACATATCGTTTTTATTGATGTATTCATCTAGTAATTACCATTAAACAAACAAACTGCAAAATACTTGTGATGCGGTTCGCTTACTTCTTGGCTGGCTCCACCACCTCGGCTGGTGGATTTGCATTGCGGAAATTGGGGAACTGCTCCCACGGTGCGGACAGATCAAACTTTCTAAATTCCTGTGCCAGCTCCAAGGGTTCGCAGACGACGCGTTTCTTCTCGTCGTCATAGCGCAGCTCAACATATCCGGACAACGGAAAGTCACGACGCTGTGGATGTCCCTCGAAGCCGTAGTCAGTGAGAATGCGTCGCAAATCGGGATGATTGGCAAAGAAAACACCATACATATCCCAAATCTCACGCTCATACCAATTTGCCGCCTTGTGCACCTCACAGGCCGAGTCTAACGGGGTCAGCTCATCAGTGTAGGTCTTGACCCGAATACGAGCATTAAAGCGCAGCGAAAGCAAATTATAAATAACCTCAAAGCGATTCTTGCGACACGGCACATCCATGCCAGCAATGTCAACCAAATTTGTAAATTGTGCCTGATGATGATCCTTCAAGAACTGAAGCACAGGCACAACGCCCTCGGGCGCAATGAGTACTTCCAGCTCATCGCCTGAGGTCAATTGCACCTTTTGCACATACTTCGGCATGCACTCGGCAACATAGCGACCAAAATCGGAGAGAGATGTCCGTGCAGCTGCGTCCGGTTTGCGTATAGTGGCTGTCAAAACAGATAGAATTATATCAAAATCTAATGCGCTTCTTACGGACCACTTACGTTTCTCGGGGGCTTTAGCATCGACAGCAGCAGTGCTGGACAAGCGCAGGGCAGCTGTTCCAGCGGGCACCACTATTTATATGTAAAGAATATGTAACAGCTTTAGTATTATTAATTATAATGTTGCGCAGACTTTGGTTAGTTACCATGCTTGGCCGTCAAGGCGGCGGAAGCAATTCTGGCACCCAGATTTCTAATTAAGGCGGCCATACGCTCGTTTGAAGTTAAATATTTGATTACAAATCTAATACTCTGCACAATATTTGACAGTTTATGTAACAACAAAACGTCAAGTTGCCAGTGTTGGCCAAGCTCATTTTATTTTGTGAACTAGTTCGTTGTTAAAAGAACGATTTGCGTAATACTTTCAAAATTGGTTCAAGAATGTTTAATTTTCAACGATATTTAAATGTCTGTCCTCCACCTTTGAGGTCAGGAAACTATGAAGAAAATTTCAGAAGTAGACTCAGAGGAGCACTACCTTATACAAAATTTTATATAGATTTTACTGTTAAAATTATATAGAAGTTTTTTAATAACTTAGCAAAATAATTATTATCAAACAATAGAAAATAATGAACAGGTTCAGCTCATTAATTGATTCACCAAGCGCAAATTAAGCGCGTTAGTGTTGCCATTAGCTTTGTAATAATTCCATGTTCCATAAATTTGATAGTGGAAGATAATGTTAATATAAATCCAAATATATCATATAATACCATTATATATAATATATTTTAATAATTGAATTGCAAATTCAAATTGAATATATTTTAAATCGCAACAGCAGCGATAATCGGAACAGTTGACAACCCTGACGCTCTTCATTTTCGTCGCGTTTCGCTTCGTGCGCTGGAATAGAATAGAAACAGATTTTTGGAAAATAAAACACAACAAACGAAAATGGTAATGGTTTTTGGAACAAATGCAAAAACAAACATTAACACGGGTTTGTTTACATCTGAGCTGTGCTAATCTTTCCACAGAATCACCTCAAATGGATGGGCCACTCGTCCACAATAATGGACATCCAGCGCGTTCTGCTCCACCAGCAAAGCAACAATCAAAGCTGCGAGGTCCTGCTGGTGGCCAAAGATGGCATCAGTGTGCGTGCCCATCTGTTTGTACTGAGCACGTGCAGCGATCTGATGCGCAATCTCCTCGTCGATTTACCCACTGGCCAGGAGGCAACGGTCATCCTACCCGACATACGCGGCGAGCTGCTGGAGAGCATGTTGTCTTTCATTTATATGGGTGAAACGAGTTTGCCCTCTGCCCTGCTCTCCGAATTCCTCGAAGCCATCAATCTGCTGGGCATCAAGTCTGCCATTAGTTTTGAAACGAATCCAATAGCCATGACCAGCACAAATGTCATCAGCGGCGCTATGGCCGTCGAGGCAGCAAAGTCAATTAGCGGATTGCAAATTGCAAATGCGTCGCTTGTCGAGGAGGAGGAGGAAGAGGATGCTGGCGCGGTTGTTGGCAAACTTCAGATGGATAACACAGTGCTCGCCAATCCCCAGCAGCCACATCAACAGCACCAGCATCACGATCAGCAACAGGGACGAACGTTGGAGTTTCTTGATGTGTACAGTGATCAGCCGAAAGTAACGTATTCCATTGAGCATATGGGCGGCACTAGCAATGGCAATCAGTATATATTAACGGAGAACACGGGCACCTTCACTATTACACAATCGGCATCTTCCGTAAATAAATTGGGCGATACAGTTAATTCTGTAATGAACACAGCGACGCATAGCGGTGAACTGGTTGACGATGAAGTCGAGGCGGATGTCACCGATGATCACGACGAATCCGAATCCCATTTAATCGAGGAGGAGTACGGGGCATCCGCCGATCCCTTGATAGAGATCAGTGCAGATGCAGATGCCGATGCTGATATGACCGAGGATGTGATGCATGAAGTGGGTGCCGGCGACGAGGAGGATGACGATGAAGAACTGCTGGATGTGAAGCCACGCAAATCCCACCTAGACATAAAAATGTCAAAAACAAAGATACGCCACCGCGCTACGCCCACAAAGGCGGCGTCCAAAAAGGCGATAACGAAACAACATCAAGAGCATGTGGCACTGAAAAAGGAACTCAAGGAAGATATCAATGACGCTCTTGATCTGGCGGCAGACGCTGTCCTCCACGAGGGACTGAGTCTGCAGAAGGCTGCCGATCGTTATGACATATCGAAAACCGTATTATGGCGACGGGTGCGCTTCAATCCGGCGTACATGCGAATCAAACGAGAGAAGCCATCGCTATCGGAGGCCTACGAACGTCTGAAGAACGGCGACTCTCTGAAGAGCATCAGTCAGGATCTGCACATACCGATGTCAACGCTGCACAGGCACAAGGTACGCTTGGCGGCACAAGGACGACTGCCCGACTTTGTCGCCTGTCGGCGGCGAGACAGCACCCCCAAGGATGAGCTGCGCGACAAGTTGGCGAAGGCATTACATGCCTGCATCACCGATGGCATGTCACAAAACCATGCCGCGATTCTCTTCGAAATACCCAAAAGCACACTTTGGCGACATTTACAGCGACGCGTCAACGAAGCTGAGCGAACAGTCAAGGAAGAGCAGGAGGAAGACGACGAGGACGATGGGCTTAATTAAACATACATGCAAAACATCCATACATTCGTACACACACATTCATGTACATTTTAACATTTTAGCACTTTAACATAGTTTTCATCTTGCAACCCTTGTAGAGATAATTTAACCTTAAGCTAAATATGTCATTAAAAATGCTTACATATTAATCTTAATCATAGATTGAATGAAAATGACCAGGTAACTAGCATTTTGATACCCTTGCCGAAGGTATAATACATCTTTCTACCGATTGTTCCTTTGTGAACCTTTTTAACAATTTTATATTATTTGGAACGTATGAGTTAGGTTAAGAGAGCTTGGAAAACAAGAGATTGTCAACAATTTCTCTGGCAGCTATATGATTTAAAGGTCCGATGCGGTTCACTTTGTCTTATATAGTGCCTGCAGCTACAAGTTTGCTAAACTAGTAGTATTGTTTTTAACAAGTTTAGATCTGGTGGGAAAAAGGTAGAACTAGAATGATTTTAAACACGACACGCGCGCATCTCTATCGATACTTTGGCAGTGTTATCGATACCGCCATGTCTGCCGGCTTGTTAAACAAATTCGAAATCTTGATATACTTTTCAGTTTATATTGTCTATATAGTTATTGGGCTGTATAAAATCTATGCACTACGCGATCGCATCGAAAACACGGCGGATTTCCGGTTCGTCGAAGGCTGGCGCCTGCTCCAAGGCGATGGCGTAGTGCGTTTGCGCGATGACAGCAATGACGAATTGGAGAATTTCGCAGATTTTATTGGCAAATTATGGCCGTATTACCTGTTGCATGGCATTGTGACGTGCGTCTGCAGCTGGAAGTGGACTCACCTGCGTCGTTATGGACACATTGCCATCTGCACAGTATCGCTGGGCTTACATCTGCACTGGACATCACTGATCATGTTCGTCATGCTGTTGGTGAGTTATTTTTGGACTGCCAGGAGACGGTCGAAGCGTTTGACTTGGCTGCTGACTGCCGTCTGGATTGTATTCATCAATGTGGCCAAGGAGAGCACGTGGTGGCTGGATGAAGTGGGTTATGCGGAGTATGCTATGATGATAATCACTGCCTCCTGGAGTTTATTGCGCGGCTGCAGTTACTCCTTGAGTGGCGGTGGAAAGGAGGGTCATGTGATTGATTACCTGGCGTACACCATGTACTTTCCCTGTCTCACCTACGGCCCGCTCATCAGCTATGAGCGCTTTAAGCAGCAAGAGAAATCCACACGCCCACTACAGTGGCGGAGACTCGTTGTGGCCCTGCTGCGTGTGGGATTCTGGTGGCTGATGATGATGTGGTCACTGCATTACTTCTTTATCCACTACATGGAGCGTGATGTGCGCACTGTGGCGATGATGGAGTCTGTGTTCTGGCAGCATTCGGCCGGCTATTTTATGGGTCAATTCTTTTTCGTATACTATGTGGTCACCTATGGCTTGGGGATTGCGTTTGCCGAGCACGATGGGATCGCGGCACCGAGGAGGCCACGTTGCATCGGACGAATTCACTTCTACTCGGATATGTGGAAGTACTTTGATGAGGGTCTGTACGAGTTCCTCTTCCGGCATATCTACGCGGAGTTGTGCGGCAAGAAATCCTCTCCAGCTGCCAAGCTATGCGCGACTGCCTTGACCTTTGTCTTTGTTTTCATTTGGCATGGCTGCTACACATATGTGCTCATCTGGAGTATTCTGAACTTTGTGTGCCTGGCGGCGGAGAAGATCTTCAAGACTTTTGTCGCGCGACCAGCCTATCAGAGATGGTCACTGCGGCTTTTCGGTGCCGCCGGCGCTCAACGTTTCCATGCGCTGCTTGCCACACAGCTCTTTATACCTGCCGCCTTCTCCAACGTCTACTTCATTGCCGGCCAGGATATTGGCAGCTTTTTGATGCGTGGCGCCTACCTGAGCGGACTGGGCAACTATTTGGCGCTATCCTTTTGCAGCTATTGTTTCTTTCAATGCTCCGAGCTGCTGCTAATCAAGATCAACAAGAAGACTAAAGCCAATTGATGATTAAAAATATAAGAAAATAATGTATATGAATACACTGCTTAAACGCATGGCTAGTCTACGGATGTTGTCAATGACCTAGTCGATGACTCCTTTTTAAGATATAATAAAAATACTCAAGACTGCATAGATGGCAACAGTTATATTTATATATTAAATAAGTTCGGAAGCCTACATAAATCAGTAAGAGTCTATTCAGTTTCACATAATATACAGTTATCAGTTGGCAGCTCCTTCGGTCTCCTGCCACTTAATCCAACCGCCAGTTTGCGTACAAGTCGACTGAAAGTTTTCCAGCAACTCGTCGAGCATCTCGTCGCAGGTCTGCGTATGCTGCGTATTGTAAAGTCCATCGTCGTCGTCGTCGGGCCAGTGCGTCTGTGTCTGGATGTGGGATAGGCCGAGCTCCTCGAACAGCTCGTCGCAGGTCTGAGTGTGCATGTGCGCCGATGTCTGTGGGCCAAACATTGGCTCTGCCGCCTGGTATGCCCCATAGACGACGCTGTCCGTCTCCAGATCGAGATCCGTCATTGTACCCTGGTCGAGCCGATTGTCAAGCGTTTGGGTCTGTGTGTCACGCAGCAGTGGAGCCAGCTCGTCCGCATTGTTCATCACAATTTCATTGAAATCAACGTCATCCGTTTGCGTTTCCATGTCGCGCAACAGTCGCTCCACTTCCTCGACAATGAAGTTGGACAAGCTAAGTTCGCTCTCCTGCCTGGCACGCTCCGCCAGCGCAACGTTCAGTGCTTGTTGTACGGCATCATCCATGTCGATGCTATCCTCCGTTTGTGTTGCAGTCTGCAATCTGCAGTCTGGAACTGTCAGGCAGTAGAATGATGGTTGTATAGGCGAATCCACTGGGGCTATGTGCTCCTCAACAGTATCATCTACAACAGCTACTGGTTTCTGTTTCCGAAGTGGTGGTTCTAAATGGCTTACTGACTCCGATTTGATTGTGGCATCACTTGTTGAATTTGACGCAGTCTTTTGTTCCTTGCCGTATGGCGCATGCGTTGGGGCTGACTGTTTCTCGCTGGGTCCGTCTAAACCACCAACTGGCTTCGCTTTGTTTCTGTCATAATTTGTTGTAGAATTCTGATGCTTTCTCCATGACTCCAAAGAGGGAATCGCAACTTTCGTTGATGGCACCTCATTGCTTTCCAGATGATTCTTGCGTCGCATGTGAGTGGCAAGGCTCGCCTTGCTGGAATAGGTGAGCCCGCAGACGTGGCATGGGAAGACTGTGCAGCACAGATGCTTCTCCAGATGACGTGCGAGCAGAAATGTTCCGTTGCATTCATTGCACTTGAAATCCTTGACCATGTGAGTCTTCTGGTAGTGTTGGCGCAGGAATCGAATGTTCATGAAACTGCGGCTGTTTGCTCGCTCGACATGGTAAATACAGTTGACCACTGGACAATGGTATTCAGTGATGTCCACCTCGCTGTTGATGGGCACCAAATTGTGGCGTCGTCGCAGATGCAGTTGATAGTGGCTCTGGTTGCCGAATACCTGATCGCTGCAGTGCTCGCAGCGGTACTCGCGCACTGGCAGCAACTCGGTGATGTCAGGCGTGCGTTTACATGACATGGACACAATAGATACAATTACTGCAATCTCTCGAAAATTTGCAATAACAGAAACAACCCGCAGAGTTGCCAACGTCGCTAAATTTATAATTTGAAGTTCATCGATAACTCAAGTCGTCATTGCTGGTATCGAGTTGCGAATGTTGGTCGTGCCAGCACTAAGCAAACAATACAAATCTTAACATTTCGATACTCGATATTTTTTTGGCAGAATACATGCATAGGTTGCATCACTAGTTAGCGTGTTGCTGTTCTCGTATTGTTGTGCAAAAGTTTGCTCGGTTTGAATTTAAGAGGTAATTTAAACAACAATTTGCTTAGAATCAAAATATGTATATACTTTTGTTTGTATATGAGGGCAAGATATGAAGGTCGTGAGTGTTCAATAGGATTTACGTAAAATGCGTAAATACGTCAAATAATATTTGCATGCATATGTATTGCACATGTGCATATATCAATTTATATATATGTGTATATAAATATACATATTTATTTTGATTTAGAAGGCCGCATTTTCAGCAATAAATTACGTAGAATGTGTGTTTCCACTTCTCTTTCGGATCCGAGTTGTTCAGGGAATCGTTCGACTATTTATTATTGTCTCGGTTTTATTTATTTTTTGTCTCGTAATCAAAGTGTCAGCGTTGCTAACCACTCGCTTAGCTTCTACATGTGTGTATTTATATGTACATGTGTGTGTGTGCCTGTCATTAAAAATACTCGATGAAAATGTATCTAAAAGTGAAACAATTCTCAGATGAATTTAAATTATGCCTTTGTACATCAAATTTGATGATTTATGAACAAGTGTGCAGATGTGTGCGCTCAATATTTATTCAAATGTGTACACCTGTTTATCTTTGCATATAGATATGGCTAAAAATATGTTTGCTGCACAACAAATACACACAGCAACAACAACAACAGCAGCACCAGCATAAGCACACCTAAATTACTACTACTTTTGTGCCTGCTGAGAGAGCTGAGACTCTGCTCTCAGCAATCTCTCTCCAAATTTAGCATGACGACGTCATCGTCGAGACGATTTTCGCCACATCTGTTTAATTGTAGTTAAAACTAACAATAATTTTGTTGTTGTTTATTAAATTAAAACTACGAATACTAAATAGCTTCGCTTTCCTTTTCGCAACGTGATCTTCACTTTGTTACCATGGCTGGTGATCTTGCTTAAAAGTCATTCTAATGAAATACAACTGTGCCTATGTATTTCATTAGCTTATAAGTATTTCATAAGCTTATAAGTATTTCATAATACACTCTGGATTGTTGAGCTGGCATTAAAAAGATAGCTACAAACTATTACAATACCCTTTATTTGTGTGTGCTTGAATAAATATCTTTTAGACCCAATGACGTCATGAATGAGAAACTACCAAATTGCCAATGCTAAATTCTATTTGATGAATGTGTGATTAGCGAAAAGTTGGCATTTGTTCTAAATTATTATGACTTAATTTGCAACGGAACAAACAAAAAATGTAATCAAATTCCCTCGTGATTTAATTGAACTTTAGCCACTTCGCTGCTAATAGCATTAGCACGTTTTATGAGTTGAATCAATTTAGCTGCGGGCTCGTTTTCCGTTGTGCTAGGCAACTGCATGCTGCATGCAACACCCACCAATAGATTTTGCTGTCATTGCCATTTGGAACAGACTTCCGGTTGGGCTTGTTACCATGTTTCTCGGACTCTCTCTGTTCACTTGTTTTGTGGCTCGTGTTTTTTGGTTCGAGAAAGTTGCAATTTTGCACAGCTCCAGCTTGTCAATGGCGCAGCTTGTTTTGTCTTGTTATCACTGCCATTAGATTTTGACCTTGCGGTTAACATACGCAACAGCTCATACGCCAGCTTCAATATGAAGTAAATATTTTAATTTTACTGTGCACATGTAGTTCTTATCTTGACGATGCGGCTAGCACAACAATCAAATAAACAAACAATACATGAAGATAATGAATATAAATATGTACGCCCATTTCAATTGAATTTGTCACATGAACCGCTTCAGGCCAGATGTATTAGAAAGAATCTACAGTGGGCACTCGGCATGAAATGCTGTTGTTCTCAAAGAGATTTTACACTGTATGGTTTGCTTTCCAGGTATGCCTAGATTTTTGTTTCAAGTGTATAGCCTTCCAATAATAGGGGAACTCGATTTCTAATTAGGTTTTCCAGTTTATCAAGGGTGGGTCGCATTTTGCTTACTCTGCATCCACTGTACCAACAGACCCGGGACTCAGTTTCATCCGCTGTGAGTGTAAACTAAATTGGCCTTGCTTTCTGTTGATGTTTGCGTATTTTGAAATACTTTTTTAATTTATGTGGACTGAGTCATCGACAGTGGCGTTTGCTATTTATAACTTATGTCTGCTTATGCTGGTGATTTTCGTTGCTCTGGTAATGGTTGATAGTAGAATGGTTATTGATTTGTGTTTTTCTTTTTGCAGGTCTCCACGGGCGCGGGCATTTACATAAATTATAAAGGAAAACATGAGCAAATCAACGGGCAATGCGCCACCATTCACATACGTTCCGCCGCCATCGGCGCCTCCATCCTATCTGGAGGCTATGGGCGGGGTGAAGCCAGTGGGACCATATACGCCACTTGCTGCACCAGCCACCGTGGGCACAAACATATTGACTACAGTGGTGCCAATTGGACGCACCTCGACACACATGTTATGCCCCTCGTGCCACGCAGAGATTGAGTCAACGACACGTACGGAGCCTGGAATGATTGCCTATCTGTCCGGTTTTGTAATTGCATTGCTTGGGTGAGCGAAACTGTCATTTACTTATATATGTGATTTTGTATGACACGTTGTTGCTCATTGCAGCTGCTGGCTCGGCTGCTGCTTAATACCGTGTTGCATTGATGACTGCATGGACGTGCACCACACGTGCCCCAACTGCAAGGCGTATTTGGGCCGCTATCGGCGATAAATAACTGCCACTGCTGTCATGTACACGCACAAACGTGACACAGTTATATATATGGATGTGGGAGAGGGATGCGAGGTGGCGAGTTAAACTTAAGCGAAAGTTTAGCCATTTTTAATTAATTGTAATAATAAATCGCTTTAATTCTACAGCCGACAGGAATGCAAGCGCTTAACTCTAATCCATGCTAATCCTTGCTAAATTGCTCATGCTCCATACATGTATTTTGATAGCGATAACGATAACGATTTAAATTTATTGGTTTGCTATTAATTTTTGTCAAAATTGAATGAATTTGCACGAAAATGCTCAATATTCCGAACCACAACGGCAGCTAATATTGTATATGTTAATATTTATGTAAACATTTACAGACATTTGTCCAATGAGCTTTTGTTGTTCACCAAAAATACCAATTGTAAATGAAATTAAAGTTCAAAATTGTTTCTAGAATTGACTGGTAATAAATATAAATATAATTTTAGAAATTTATTATTCAACGCTGCATAAGCACAATACAGCAATGTAATTAAAAGACAGCAAATTTACAAATAATATTATGTACTACTTGTAAATGTCTTCATGCTGATTATGCACACTGTATACCCTTATAAGGCACATATCTTAATGTATCGAATGATCAATAATATGAATGTAATATGTCGCCTAATTTTTTAATAATAAAATCTACAAATTATTTTCCATGCGAGAAGCGGTCTGAACATTTTCAAGTCTTTGGGTTCTTAGATGATCCAATAATCTTCGATTGGGTAGGTTATTGCGACCTTTGAAAATTTGTAATTATTACGCGGAGATAGAGCCACTTTTGTAAACGGAAAAGTCCTTTAAGCAATGAAATTAAAAGGAATTTTTTTAAAGTTGGGTATATATCAAGTAAATTCAAGCAGATCCAGATGAGTCATTTGTCCGTCAGATTCTAACGGAGCATATCTCCCGAAAATCTTGAAGGATATATACCTAAAAGTATGCCGCGTTTTTTCTACGGGGAATTTTTTAGCCAATACACCAACCACATTTTTGGAACTGGTGGGTGCGCGCGGTGTCTTAAACAGGAACCAAAAAGTAAAACGAATTCATTGAATGACAATATTTTCCACCCTATGAAGTAAACTCAATGTATCTCATTTTTCTATTTATAAATTGTATTCTTTGTATAATTGTAGTTCGTTAGTTTCGCATAACATACTCTCTTAACATGTTGTCAAATTTAATATGTTCAGATAACATTGTACACCACGCACATACACTTAAACTTGAATTACATGGTAAAGTATAATATGTAAATAAACATACGTTACACTGTTTTTTTATTATTTATTTTATCTCTTATGCTGTTATATTTTTGTGGTGTACTTCATTGTTTATTATTTATATTTATAACATGACTTACACATAAATATATTGCATGGAATTTTCCGCTTTCAATTTATTCTTCGTAATAAACTCTGAAAAAAAACGGAAAACACGCTCGTCTTGTTTACCTTTTGTAAAAACTTAAATATACAAAAATTATATGCTATAACTAACCATATACAACGGATGTATGTATATCTATATGTCTGTATAGTATATATATATATTCATATATATATGTTTGCTTTACATGAATGCGTGTTTTTGTATAAACAGTTTCAGTTAATAATATAGTATGGATTTATTCATTCATTTTTAATGCATTTGAATTGTTAACATTGTTCACCACGTTTTGTATATGTATATGTACTTGTATGCTTTAATTGTTTATCTTTTATAATCTGTATATGTATATAGATTTATTTATATAATTATGAATGCGTAACGCCTTAAGGTAATATTTTAGTTGCATCTCTTGATAGGTTGATTTATAAAGTGTCCGCACATGAAATCATAAAACTTTAAATCAAAAAGCTAAAACGTGGACAGTTTAAGTATTTAGGGGAATAATACTTTAATCTGCTGGGATTGGCCTTGTTTAAGTCTAATTTAAAAGCTGATGCACAATGGTAAATACTTGGCTATTTACAGGGTATACCCGACTAAGCTCAGACAATTGGCGTACAAGTGGAGTTGTTTGTTGTCGCCTTTGGTGCCTTTACTAAGCACGACTGCGAGTTGTTGCCCATACTGGAGCCGTCCAAGCTATCGAGATCGAGCGCGGTATCAATCATTGTCGTATCATGGAGCATCCTCAGTCTATCCGCCGATTTTGCCTGTTCGGCTCCATCACCCGCCGACTTGCGATGATGGAAGGAGGCGCTCACAGGATCGTCCAGATCGAGATCGTCACTGAGCAGCGTCGATGAGAGCACTGCCTGCTGCTCACTGTGCTGCTGCTGCCGTAGCTGCTGCTGTTGCTGCTGCTGCTGTTGCTGATGGGTCTGCTGTTCATCGATGATGTTCGAGTAGACATGCAGAGCAGCATCTGTGGCTGCCACTTGCGGCACATTGCTGTACATATTTTCTGGCTGCGACACGGACTTAATCAGCGTGTGCTGTTCACCGTTGATGGCAGCTGCGAGCAGAGCGGCACCCGCAGAGGGTTTGTGGTGGTTTTCACCCGTCATTGGCGCATTCACCAGTGCTGCATCAAAGTCCACATCGAAAAGATTGCTGTAACTGCCGCTGCGGTTGCGGTTGCGCATCTCACGCGCCCTGCTTGACGCTGCGATGGCGGAGACGGCAGCAACTACTTCGGTGCCGGCGACCACAACGACATCAGCAGTGTCCAGTTCATCCTCACTGCTGGCGGCGGCTGCCAATTGGTTTTCATATGCCAAATCAGCAATCGCAGAGCCACCATTCGATAGCTGACGCTGCTTGTGGTGCCGGAACTGACGTGTCTGTGTGGCCGTTTGTTGCGTATAAGCCGGCATGTCCATGTGGGCCAACGGAATCTCGTTGTCGACGAGCTGAGCTAGACTATTGGAATTACCTGTACAGAAGAGAAGTGCAACAGGTAAGTTCATAATAATTATTGGATGTTTACTATTGTGGTTTCTCGAATTGCATACATAATTAATGTGACACATTTATAAAAATGGTTAAAAACTCTCATTACAACAAATTTGACAACTAATTAAAAATTCGTATTTGAATTTTGGGTGTATTTTTTTCGCTATTGTGTTCACTGTGGTCGTGGCTGGTGGTTTTTGTTTTTTTGGGGGGTGGGGTAGCTGCTATTTAAATATGCAAACAATTGTAAGTTCTGAAAAGGTGGCAAATAATAAACTAATATATAAATGTGTGTCCATGTGTCCAATGCACAAAACAACTCAAACAAATATGTGTATGGTAAATTATTGAGGTTGACCAGACGTCCGTTTGGATCAGTTGGGTATCAACATAATTAAAAATACATAATATAATTTAATAATCACATAAATCAATGTGTGGACAATAGCCCTAATAAAATATACATTAATGAGTCATGATTTATGTTTTGTTTGATTCTTTTTTTAGTTTTGCGAAAACCAAATGAATTTTCTATTCAAATAAATGCAACAATTCAATGCATGCTTCAATAATTTCGAGTATAGTTCTAGAAAGTTCAGTTAGCCAATATTTCAAAATACATACAGATGAATATAAAAATAAACGTTGCTATTAATGTATAATGGAAAATCGTTTGGCGATTTCGAAGTCTTTATAGAGATTTGCGTGTGTGTGTGTGGGTGGGTGGGTGGTTGTACGACATATGGTTTAATGTTGGGTTTGTTTTTGTTCTTTGTTTGAAAGCAAATCATAAATAATTCTTGTGATTTGGGTATGTGTAGATGTAAAACAAGACTTAGCAACGAAAGGCAGCTTTGAAAAATTATAGTATTGTACAGGGTATTCGAACGCTTTTGGTTTACACGATGTCTTTAGCTAATTGCGTTATTTTTAAAAGAAAAAAGTACGGAATATGTCGGATTAATATATTTTACGTATATATAGCTTTAGCTTGGAAAATAAATGTCGGAAGCGTTGTTAAAATACTTGAATTTGATTTACCATTATAAAGTACAACAACAAAAATGTAGTTTTCAATTGATTTACTTTTTTTTTTTTTTGTGTTTTGTGGAAGGCAAACTCACCCAATTGAGGCATTTATGTTTTACTCTATGTATTAAGCGGCCCTCGAAAGCTTTCACTCAATTGCATTTAGTTTTTAGTTGCAATTTTGATTGGATTGCAATTGTTTTTTTTTTTTTTTTAATTAATTATTAAGACACAAAATGTTTATGGTTTTATTGTTGTTGTTTGTTAGTTTTTTTTTTTTTTTTGTTCCATAGTCACAAGTTGTATTGAAAGATATAAAAAAGAGTTTGACATTAGTGTATGAGTGTGTGTATGTGCAATAACCAAGAGAAAAATCAATTATGTATTTTCAAACTATTATTGCATGGTATTTTATTTTTTTTTTGTTTTGTTTTTTGTTTTTGTGAGTTTATTCGGGTAAAAGGTAGGTAGTGGGGTGGTGCGTCTGCTTTTGTATGGGCGCGCCTGTACCTTGAAGTGAATTCATGCGAAATTATATCACGCTAAATGGAAACTCAAATATGGCGGCGATTTTTGCAGCGTTATACGAAGAACAAGAAGAAGAAGAAGAAGCGCGTAAGCTTTACAGAATGGCTGCCACATTGTAATGGTCACCGTACACAGTTGCCACTGTGTGTGTATATATGTGTGTGTTTGTGTTTGCATGTGTGTGTGTATGTGTCTAGTCTTGATCTTCAAGTCAGCAGTTTTTTCTCGTTTTATTCTTGCAAACATTTTTAGTTTTTCGATCGCGAAAGTTCAGAATGCGATTTTCAACTTCTCTCTTATCTTCTATCAGAAACCTGTCACCATAATTTGGTGAGAGAAAAGCGCTTTGCCTGGCAGAAATATTAATGGAAATCATAATACACACTTTTGGCTGAATATCAGCGTTGTACACATAAACGAAGCTAGTTAAAAAGCAAAGTCAGTGTAAAATGTTCGATTTTAAACATCGTCAAACACCTTTTCTGCTGAAGAAGATAAGGAAAATGTTTGCAGGAATCACTGCCTTGTTGTTTACATACATACATAATAATTATTTGTGTTTGTTTCTGTTTGTTCCGTAATTCATTAACATTTCAATTTCATAAATACGCTAGAATACATTTTATTGCCCAACATTTAAGTGTAATTATATAATTACGATCTGCATGTGTGTGTGTGTGTGTATCATCATTTTATTATTACATACATAAGCACATACGTAAGTATATATAATACGTATATATATATATATTATATATATATATTATTTAACATGAGTCATTCTGATCGTATTCAACACAATGCATGAATACAATTTGTATAACTCTTCCATTGCTAAAGGAACTCATTTATGTGTATATATATAATATATATGTGTATTGTTAATGCGTAACATTAATAGCCTTTAAGACTGGGGCACGAGCTGCTAATGCGCCGTTTTACAGTAAGCTGACTTATTGTTCTATATTGAATTTTCGCTTAAAATCCAAGCTTCCCTCTGGCCCCATAAACATACAAAGTTTCTGTTTTCACTTTGGTTTTGCCAAAGGGATCGGCTTTCTGTAACATTTACAAACTACTTATGTTATGTATAAATATTTGTCTCTCAGTTTTTAACATATATGTTTGTTTTATGACATATTTGCAGTCACTTGGCAATTTGTTAATCCTAATAAATATCCAATATTCCATTGCATTGCATTCGCATTCGCATTAATGCATTATTTGGTTTGACTAGATTCTTTTTTTTTTCTCATAATTTTCGTATAAATTACAGATCGTTTAAAATTGTTATACAACACTACACATATCAAATTCTTATTGAATTTCGAAACTTGTTTTTATTTTCATTGTTGTAAAAAACAAATTAATATACTAACAACAAAATGTGTTATTGTTTTCGATAAATGGCAGTTGTTTGGCTATTTTGAATAATTGCTTGCTAAGTTTACTTTTCGACTTCATTTAATTGAAACCTTACAAATTAAATTTCAACTAAATTGCACAAGTGACTGCCACAATTCGAGGGCTCTCTCTATCTCTATCTATATATATATATATATGTGTTTATATATATATATGTATATTTTAAACAAATTAAAATCTCAATCGACTACGAACTGAGTGTCAAACATGCAGGTGTCTTCAAAATGCATTGCTTTTCATTTTAGTTATTAGTTTTCGTTATAATTTGGTTTAAGTTATTTACTATTTTGGAGGTGGCGGCGTCGGGATATGGACTTTATACATTATATAGTGTGTTAAGTGTGTGTTTAATTGCTGCAAGAACTGAAAAAGGTATATCTGGTCACACTGGTGCTCCGCTGCAACAGCGATGCGTCAGCGTGACATTGCCTATGATATATAAGTGCTACATAAACGCAAAAGTTTGTATGAACCAAGTTGTATTTCAGTTTGGGGATGGGTCGAGGGTGCTACGAGTACAGTACAGGGGGTTTGGGGCTTAGTTTATTGCAGGGTGTCCAAAAATTTTCCAAGGAAATCATAAGTGAAAAATTCGCGATATCTTAGCTGCAAAACTACGCGTGCAAAATCATAAAAAGGTTTCAACTAACGCTACCAAAACATTCAACTATCCTAAAAAGCGCGCGACACGAAAGCCAATTAATTCAGCCAGTGTTGGGTAATAACCAAGGAATATATACGTATATGTAAATGTCATCAGACTCTAGCAAATTTTTACGAACTTCGAATACAATCGAACTTCTCTAACAATTTTATAAGTCGAATTTCCTTAGGCAGAACCAATAAAAAATTAATGCAATTTTCATAAATCGATCTTCACAATTCACTTTGAGTATTGTTAACAGTTAACTTTTAAATTTGATGCAATTTGTCCACACATTTTCGAAGTTTTCCAAATTATCAATTTTTCATTCTTAATTCAGGTGGTTGATTTTATGTAAAAACATTTTTCGATTAGTCAAATATTATTTTTGTGTTATTATTTTGAAAGATGTTCGAATTATAGAAAAGTTCGACTGTATATAGGAAAATCCGTGCGTTACGACCTAACTATTGCCTGCACAGCATATATATGTAACTAGCCCGTGAAGCCTGGCAGCAGTAGGAATCGGAGGCATGCTGCCAGGACGCCAGCAGCGTGGAGCGTAAGCGTGAGCGTGGGCGTGGGCGATCCCCTAATAGAAGAGAGTACAGCTTTAAACAACCAATCAATGTAGTCACAGTTAGAGGCGGCAGTGTTTGCTTGATAGTAGTAGTAGTAGTAGCTGTGATTAGCTGCGTACTAGGACGAATCGCTGCCCGCGGCATCCTCGATAATCGAGTTAAGATCGATGTTGAACGAGTACTCGTAGAGATTTGAGTAACGATCGCGCTCCTTCCATGGCGATCGATGATTCATATAAAGATTTCGTTTACTAACACGAAAGATCTGGCTATCCTTGATCGACTGATCGTCGTCACAGGGTTCGCCGCCACCGCCAAAGTCGCATTCGCGAATTGTCAGTCGATTCGTCGGTGATTTCAGCTCAAACATGACCTCCTGATGCTTGTAGGGCTTTCGCATCGGCAGCGGATGATAGCCGGCGATGTTGACCTTTTGTGAGTCCACGGACTGTGTGGATTGGCGTCGCATGGTGCGAGCCTGCTTTGGGAATGGATAGTTGGTGGTGCGTTGCGGGGAATAGTATTTAAAATCGCTTGGCGCCGGCGGCTGTGGTGCGGTTGTTTGTATGCTCACATTGGAAGCGGAGCCCATCAGCTGCAGCGTTGAGGGACGACGTGGTGCCAGCGTCGGCGCTAACGATGTGGAAACCGGCCCACTCGTTGTCGTCGTCGAAGAAGACGAGCCGCATCCGACTCCAGTTGCTCCACCACCTGTTGCTGAGACGCTGCCAATGGCAGTGGTTTGCTGTGCATGCACATGATGATGGAGTAGGGGCAGCGGTGAGTTCCTCGCATCATACGAGGGAGTCAAGGGCAGATGCAGCGAACGCTTTAGATTTAGACGGTATGAGGAGGAGGTGGCTGGCGAGCGTTGCACAGATGGTGGCGTCACTAGACCGGAGGCAAGTGCCTCCTGCTGCAGATGTAGCTGCAGTTCGGCGGCCAAAAGTTGTTGCTTTTGTTGCGGTTGTTGTTGTTGTTGTTGGTGTGTTGAGTGTTTGAGTTGTTTGTGTTTGTTGGCTTTGAACTGTTGCTGTGCACTGGCGGGCAGCAATGTTTGCAGGGAGCAGCGCTGATGCTGCTGGCGACGTGACTTGGACTTACCGTTCTGCAGCATATCATAGCTGGGCGGCCGATCGAAGCCATGGGTTCCATTATGGCCGTGCCCATGACCGTTAACAGCTCCTCCAGCTGCAGCAGCAGCAGCTGCTAGTCCGTTGCTCTCCATGGTTGAGGATGAGGGATTCGACTGAGTTTTGTTGTTGTTGTTGTTGTGTTTTGATGCAATAATGTGGTTGATTGTTGTTGTTTTGGCGTTTGTAGTTGAGTGTTCATATTTATATATATATATATAGATATATAAAGAGTTGTTACCAAAATGATTATTGAGCAAAAACCAAAAAAACGAACAAAAAAGAAGAGACAGAAATACAGCGTTAAAATGTGGTGCACATAAGTTCATCGAGTTAGATAGAGACAGGATGAGAGAGAAAGAGATTGAGAGAGTTATACAGAGAGAGAGAGAGAGAGAGAAAGAGAGATTTGAGATAAGCAAGCACAGGTGCCGAGACATTCAGATTGAGATTTAGTTGGAGTAGGTGCTCGAATTGATTAAAAGTCTATTTGGTCTGTTCGCTTACCTCATCGTAGAAGCGCGGCTTAAGCTCAGCGCCGGCACCACCGCCAATGCTAACACCACCGCCTGCACCACCAATGCCGGACATGCCACCCAGCATTGGCTGCGCTGTGGTGACCAATTGCGAGGCGCTGATGACATCGCTTAATGCATGCCGCGGACTGGAATGATGCATCTGTTGTATAAACTCATCGGTGGCAATGCCGCGTCTGTGAATTGTTTTTTGGGTGTTAGCAAATGTTGCAAGCAATGCCAAAGTCCGAAAACCATTAGTTTACCTGTCGATCAGCGAGGGCGTCATGGGTCCGCACAGGATGTGGCAGCAGTTGAGGCAAATGTTGCCACGCGAATAGGGATTCTGTGTGCGCGGACCGCCCTTCGATGAAAATGAACCCTTGAGCTGTGTGTTCAACAAAGAGTGATGGAAACGTGTAAGTCAAGTTAAGGCAGGTCAAGGGAGAATTTATTTCCAAAGGCAGATGCAATTTGGATTCAAGAAGCACACTTACATCCTCATTCGTTGTCTGATCGCTGGTGGTCAGATATGTGTGGAATCCAGCCAGTCCGATAACCGACCAAATGGAGAAGAAACAAATGAACACAACAATCACAGTGAAGGGCGCCTTCTTTATTACTTCGAAGACCTCCTGTTCCGTTTTCATCACTGCACACACATGCATGTTAATATATAATTTTCGGAATATATATATTATATACTCACATAAAACTAAATGCGTCACAGAGCACGAGAATATAAATACGGCTAAAAATGCCAGCGAGACTAGAAACAAATAAAAGAACCGATAATTTCGCTTGCCGACGCAATTGCCCACCTGCAAAGAGACAACGAGACGAAAATTGTTAATTTCAATGAACCAAATTAAAAACAACAAGTAAAAGCGAACGTTCTCTTTTCTAAAAATCTACATAATGCTCATTATGCCAAGGCATCATCACACACAATAAGGTTAATTGCCCTTTCATGACCCACACCCGTACATGCACCCCCTTAATGGGTGGTATCGCATCCATAATTGGCGACAAAATGAAATTACGCGTCGTGCATCACCGCGAGAGAGAGTGAAAAAGGGAGAGAGAGAGAGAGAGGGAAATGCCTCAATTTTCCAGCCATCGCCGCCCGCTGCTTTAAGGCCCAAAAGACACACGAGCCGCGAACACGAGGCGACCTTCAGCGCTGAGTAGCAGTTCCACCAGCTCATAATCAAGCCGTCGGGAGGCTTTGGAATTGGGGTTGAGGTTGGCGTTGGGTTTGGGTTTTGGACTCGGGTCGTCCGAGCAAATGAAAAAAAAAAACCCCACTTTTTAATGCGGGTTGGCGCCAGCGAACCTGGCGAAAAAATGAGCGAGCCCCCTTCAGCTGTTTAGGCTCTGAGATACCCTGCATTAAGCTTTAAAGCAATTTATAGTTAAGGATATAAAATATGTCAAAATAAAATGAAACTCTTAATAATTTCCATAACTTATGTAGCATAATATAAAAATAAATGTCAAACTTTAAGTCCCGTCTTTCCTATGTTATCCCTTTTAGAACTAAATCTAGCTGTCAACTATTTGACAAGGGGCTCATAAATATAATAGACAGAAATATTTATACCTTTTCACTTGATTTGACAGTTAATTGTGCAATAATAACAAAATCAAGCAGATAAGTTGATTGCTTAGAAAATAAAACGAGCAAAGAATATTCTCAAGTAGATCCAAAGATAATTAATAAGAGAGGGTATAAAAGACGACAATGTTGCCTGAAAAAGCGCGTTACACTTAATTGCAACATACCCTTTACACACACACATACACACACACACACACCGCAATGGCTACTGTGCGCCTACTCAAGTGCAAGTATGCAAGTAAAAGTGTGTTTGTGTGATTGTGTGTGTGTGTGGTTGTGTCTATGTGCCTTGTGTGCAGCGGTTTGTTTGTTTGGACAGCCACCCGCCACATCTTGTTGCATTTTTTAGGCGCTTGCGGGAAACTCGCGACAGTGAAAATTAAAAAAAAAATTCAAATTTGGATAGGTGGAAGGTGGCGGGGATGGCTTGCTGCTGGGAGCGCTTGCTGTGGACGGGTAGTCCTTTTGCATGTTGAAATCATTTTGCACAGCAGTTGGCGGCGAAATTGGGTTAAAGTCAGCGCTGCCGCCGCCGGGCAAAGAGCGAAAGTAGTTTTTGTTTGTGTGTGTGGATGTGAGGTGTGTGTGTGTGTGTGTGTGTGTGTCACACATCTACGGCAACATTAGCTGCTATGTACTTACCCAGGGACAGTGGTGATCGAAGCGATCCACGCAATTATCGCACAGGCTGCAGTGGGAGGCGCGTGGTGGCCTGAAGATCTTGCAGGTGAAACAGTACTTCAGCTTGACCGTCTGCCCCTTGACGAGCACCTCCTTGGTGCGAGGCGGCGGTCGGTATGTGGGGCTGTTCAGCGAGTTTGGCACTTCTGTAGTTAACGGCAAACGGAAAATGCGCGCGCGTCGCGATGCCAACGGAAATGCAGCATCAGCAACAGCGACAAAAGTTGTTGTCGTTGTTGTTGTTGTTGTTGACATGCAAGTAAAAGAGAGTGTGAGAGAGAGAGAGAGAAAGAGCAAGAGTGAGAGATAGGAAGAGGGCAAAAGTTTTCTCATTTTAAATATTTTCCAGGCAGCAACAAAAACTCATTAGAGTAAAGGCAGCGGCGTTGTGGCAGCAGCATTCGCTTTGATGATTTTTATACATATTTTTGCAGCATTTCTATGCCAGGACACGCTCATTACTTTTTATGTGAGCCTTCACAGGCACAGGCACATACACAAACGCAAACACACTCACCAACTTAATGAAGTGAAAACAAATATATACAAATGAATAAATGCATGTGTGTGTGTGTGTGTGTATGTGCGTGTGTGTGTGTGTGTGTGTGTCTGGCTGTTAGTGTGTTTGTGTTTTGTGGGCGTGACAAGTCCTGTGCAACTCAACAGGCATAACCGACCTTGTCCACATTCATTTTTTGAGTGGACAGAAGCACCTAGGCAAAGCAGAAGGGGAACATGGGGGGTGGGGTCATGAAGGACTTACCAATTTGCTTTTCAATATAGGCAGCCTCATCATTGGAGGCACGTGGTATGACGCCAGGATCCGTGAATGTTGTGCGCAGCAGCGAGCTCATCGTGAAGAAGTATAAAACGGCTCCCACAATTGGTATAACTGGATTGATGCGCGTCGCCAGAAACGGGCAGCTATTGAAAAGATAAAGACGGAGTTGGGGTGGTTAAAGAGATAATTAGTAAAAGGGCTAATAATTGAGGACAAGCTTAACTAATAAATCTTTACACAATGCAGTCAATGGGCAAATCAATATTTGTATATTTTAATAAAACTAATTCAATAAGACTTAGCCAGATGATGGATTATCCAGCTAAAGACTCGACTAAACACTGGTCTTAAAGTGTCATTTCCGCTTGAGGGATAATATGTGGCCCTGTTTTGTTCAGAGATTCATGCAAATTGTCTCTAGAGAGTTTTGGCAAATGTCCCAAATGTCGTGAGCCCGCACAAATATGCAACAAGGGACTTTCGTTGAGCGTCGTCCAGGCGCCGAAAATAAGCAAAAACTGTGGCATGAAGCATGTTGCAGAAGCCAGTGAGGGAATTGCGACAATAATGATGCGGCTGCTGCTGTCGTTGCCCAGCATTGTTACATTATGCCGCCCATGCGTGCCACCGATTTGTGAATAGCAACAGCACACACACACACACACACTCCTGCTGACAGATGCCCAGAGGACCCGAGCATAATGAAAGTAATGTGTGACAAGCCCCAATGCTCGGAGTTTTGAATTGCAGTCGCTGCATTTTGGGGCCAGTCGAATGTGCGAGCGACAGTAAAACTAACCAGTTAAATACATTTGTCATGACAATGACTAACAGCAGCATCCTTCCTCCAGCATCCTGTCACATCCCCATCGATTCACACACGGTAAACCATTCAGAAAAGGTTTTTGCTTGCATTCACTTGGCAAATCGCTGACAATAGCAACATAAAAAGGAAGCCAGCCATTGCTTTTGTGTGCTACCTTTTAGCGATTTGCATTGCGGAGCGCGTTGAACAGAATACAATTTGGCCATAGCCCACAGGCGACAGATGCAGGTGCAGCTGTAGATGCAACAACAGATGCTGAAGCACTTAAAAGCATAGGAGATATTCTACTGCTTATAGGTTGCAACCATCATCATTGTTGTTGTTACCTGCTCGGCTGTGCGCTAATATAAAAGGCAAGCAATGAAAATAACTTTCGCGTTGCCGCACAAAAAAAAACGTATACGAAAGAAATGAAATTTGGCAAGCCAAAGCTTAAATACTCTGATAGACCTAATTTTGGTTTAGATATTTTGGCCAACATGGAACTTTTCCATTAAGAACTCATGCTTTGATTGACGGATATGATGGATATATGATGTGCAATGCGGATGTAGACTCAAAGATGTCTTCTTCACTGGCTTACATAATTGGTGAGACAATCGTAGTACCCTAAGCAAAAGAGTGTATAAAAATAGAGCCGTGCCGTCGGCGCTGTAACATTGCAGTTGCCGTCGTTATTGTTGTTCTTGGATCTTTTTCGGGAGCGCATAAATTTGGATAGTGAGTTTAAGGCGGCAACAACAACCACAACAACACCACAACAACAACAACAAAAACAGCAATAGCACCTGCAAACGGAGAATTCCAATTTTTTTTATCCACATGCAGTTTTCTTGGCGCTGTTGAAACGAACTCGTGCGGAAAATGTTGAACATAATTTTTTCTAATCGCGCGCTGCTGGAAATCGCATCATTATCCTTTCACCCCACGCACGCCATCAGGATGTATGCACATGTGAATAGAAAATAACTGCATGCTGCTACATCTCCATGTGGCAACCCTTCCATCGTGTTTCTATTTGTATTTGTGCTACGTGAGGTATACGTTATTTGCCCGGCTAGCGCTATGCACATACGACGCGTTCAACTAGATATAAACTAAAGTTATGCATGGAACTCGACCAATAGCAATAACAATCCATTTAGCAACTAATATTTATTTAGTGATAGATACAGTTTTACCAACTATCTGCAGTAGTTTTAAGTGCAACAGCACAGCAAATTACCAAATTAATTTCTGTGAAATTTGCAGATACAATAATATTAATGACCAAAGTCAATGCATTTTTCCTTTTGAGCCAATAAACATTTTAAAGAATCCAACATGTCGGCGTATTTAAAATGAAAAACCTTAATCCTCGATTAGAAGCAACCAACAGTTAAATAATTGAGTCCGTTTATTTTTAATCCAGAGTAATTTGCTCTAACAACTTTGTTACCTTAGAGATTTGATCACTAACAACATTTGTGTGCAGTGCATTTGCCATGCAACAAATTGACAAATCCGAAAAGCGAACCTGAAAGTATTTTCCAGTCTGTGTGGCCAGCCAATGGACGTAAAGGTTGCTGGCAAACATGCAAAGCTTAATCCCTTCTTTCGTTGAGGCAAGAACATCCTTTGCCATCCGGCCAAGCATAACGCATACGCTACGTTGCACAGCAATAATTAAATGGCATTGGATACGTACGGTGCAGTACGTCCGGACAGTCAGAGTCGGTGCGACAGACAAACAGATTCAGTGACCATTAATGTGGGCGTAATTGGAAACCAAGTAAAACCAAAAGGAAGAAACCATGTTCAGGACTGAGGTCAGGGAAAGAGATGGACTGTGGGATTGGCGATGCTTAATTAGCAACGTATTCATTTTGCAAACAATGCAACCGCAGTGAGCGCCATTGAGAGGGAAAACAGAAACTCTGGCAAATGTGCAAAGAAAACACTGCGAGAAAAATGAAGTTCGATAGAATTTGATTACATAAAATAAGAAGGAAATACTTTTTGACTTAGGAAGTATTTGGATGTGCTTTGATTGAAAAATTCTACATTTAAAAGAAAAAAACATTTTTAAAATGAGAATTTCGATCTCTGGTCAATGATCAGGTATTGACAACGCTGGTACTTCATATCTAATTATTTTGCTACGTGTATGGTCTGGTCAAGGATCAGATATTGACACTGTTTGTACTTCATATCTAATTATTTTGCTACGTGTATGGTTTGGTCAAGGATCAGATATTGACACTGCTTGTACTTCATATCTAATTATTTTGCTACGTGTATGGAATACTCACTCGAAGGCAAAAAAGAGGGCACTGGTGCCGGTAATCAGGATGCACGTCAAGTAGAAGACACCCGTGTGCGGTGCGGACATTAGCAATCCATCGCAGTAGAATTTATTGCGTCCGGCAAACAGTTCCCATTTGCGTGTGACGCGCTGGTTTGGTGCCATGTTACTGCAACAACAACAGCATAGAAGATTCATCGGATTGTTGTTGTTGCTGCTGCCGCTGCTGCTGCTGCTGCTGCTGCCACTGCTGGTAATGGGAAATGTGTATAGAGGGGATTGTGTATGTGTGCTGTTTATGCTTCAGTTGCAGTTGCAATAACAATTGCCGCCTGACTATGACAAGTTGCTCGCTTCGGCTGCGGTTTCGTTTGCGTCCTCCTGAAGATGATGGTGTTTTTGGTTTGGTTTTGTTTTGAGCAAGGGCTGGTGGTGATGGTGTTGGTGATGGTGGGTTTGGGGGGTGGGGTTGATGATGCTTCGAAGCCAATTCGTTGCGGGTCTGCGTCCGCTGACGCTTTGCTAAAGTTGGCTTAAATGTGGTGCCGTTGTGCCAAGTGTTGAGTGTTGGGCGTGCTCCTCTCTCTCCTCGCCACGTACTCCTTTGTCGTCGTCGTCGTCGTCTTCGTCACAGCGGCGTGTTCATGTGTAACTGTTGATGGGTGACTCCTTTCAAATCCTTGAGGCATGCAAAAGTGACTGCTTTGTTTGCGGCTATTTCAGGCGTTAAATTCAACAGCTTAAAACTTTGTCCTGGGAACCGCTGCTCCTTGATATTTGGCTACTGCTTGGTCCTTGCTTACTTGTTGTTGTTGTTGTTCTTGTTTCTCAATATATATAATGGTATTTATTTATTTTTGTTTTTGTTTAGCTAATTCTTCAATGCCGCTTTGTGTAAAAGGTAAATGTAATCAAAATGAAATGTCGGCGTCGAGCTTTTTGCTTCCTCTTCTCTGTCTATATATGCGTTATATCCGGTAAACGCAGCTCGTTCAGTTCCAAAAGCAATTTCGTCCACTTTGTTCTGTTGTGCACAGTGCGCGGCATCAGCCACATTGCGTTTTCAATTTCCTCTCACTCTCTCGCTCGCACACCCGCCGCTTGCTCTCTCTCTCTCTCTCGCACTCGCACTCGCTCTCTCTGTAGGCACAGCCTCCACGCGCCTCCTCCGCGCGTGCAAACTTTAATTAAAGCAGCGCGGCTGTCATTTCTTAGCCTCTTTGCCTCACAACCCGCTCTCTGCTGCTGAACCCCTGCGGTCGGTCCTCGTCCTCGTCCTGCAGCAATTATTCGCTTGGCTTTGTTAACATTGCCCGCTGTCGAGAACTTGGCTCCGATTTGTCTGACTGTCTGTCTGTCTGTCTGCCTGTCCGTCCACAGTGCTCGCTGTGTCCTTTTATGATTCAATTATCCGTTGCGCGTTTGCTGCAGTGCCTCCAAAGAGTAGTTCGTGTTTCCTGAAAAGAAAGGAGCGAAGCGTGCACGGAATTAGAAAACTGTACAAATATCATCATTAAGTTATTTTGATTAAGCGAACTTTTGGGCAAAAGTGCCAAAAGGAATTCAACGTGCAAACATAAGAAAGAGGAAGAAATTGAAAGCAAGACAAAGACTTCCTTGCAAATGATTTTTTAATGTTTCTTCTTGTTGGTTTTCATAACGATTGAATGATAAAATGCATTTAAGTGAGTAACTCAATTTTACCTATTAGTTGCTCAAAGCAATTAGTGAGTGAGCCAGAATAAATTATCAAATGGAGACAGTTGGAGTATAGCAACCATTTCGTAATTGAGACAAACTCAAATCTGTCGCTTCGAAAATAAACAGTCCATAAATTAAGCGAATTAAGATGACAACAGAAGCACACACAACGCACAGCAAACACACACACACACACACTTATACTCATTCATGGCCCGACTATAATGCGCTTATATGCTGCATGCGCGCATTTTCGGCTGTCACAGATAAATTGCACTAATAAAGTTAAGCATACGCACCGTTGTACAGCAACTCCCCTCCCCTCACTAGCTCTCAACCTGCCAAATGTTATCTTAAGGCAAACAGAAACAGACACAGCGCATGCTATAAACTAGCACACATGCAAACAACACAACAAATAGAATGGGAAGCAACTGTTTTCTTCGCTATGCCGAATATTATATACCCTTGCCCACAAGGAGTAGGAGCACAAAAAGTATTAAAAATAATTTCCAGAAATAAAGAAGCGATTAAAAAATTGATGAATATGGAGAGGCAGCACAACACCTGTAATTGATATCTTGGAAAATACAATGAACATTTGCATCCCATAACTCAATTTAGTCATCAACTTTACGGTTTGCATAGCAAAAGTATGGTTTAATTTGGAAGGGTATAATGAGAAAGTAGCAAGTTGTAGGGGGACAAAGATAGGGCGAGACAGGAGGAGGAGTGTTCTACGTTAATTAGGCGCACGTTGTCCATTAAAAGAGCCACAGCAGCTAAATCGAGAGCAGCGAGATTCGTGGCGCCGCCAAGTTTATGCAAATTGAGCTGCAATTAAAGCAACGGCAATAGCTGCCTCGTACCTACTGGCAATGGGTGTAGTTAGATAAACAGTTGCTTTTGCATTAAATACACAATCTTCAACCAGAAGTGCCAATTAGAGGCAGCAGCAGCAGTAGCTGCCACTAACAAACGCATTTCTATGCGGGATTTTGCACTACTCTCCAATGGTGCTATCGATAAACTCATAAATTGCACAAAATGACGCAAAAGTGCCAGTAACAATAAAAGCTACAACAACAACAACAACAACAACGGCCACAGCAACAACGCAAAGTGTGGCAAAATAATAACAATAAAATTACAACAACAACAACAACAACAGCAGCAAAAGCAATGTTTGAAGAGTGCTTGGCAAATGCGGCGCCCGCTCAACGCAAATATGTAAATAAATGGCCACTTACGGCAATTCAATTCAAGGGGAGCAGCACAGACTTTGACTACGTATATGCATGTGTGTGTGTGCGTGTGTGTGTGTGCGTGTGTGTGTGTTTTGTATACGCGCCACACATATGCAAACAATATGCCAATTTTATGTTTATTAATGTAATAAAACAAAAGACAACAGCGGGTCGCGCACATGTTTACATTATTAAATAACAACAAACAAACGTCAACAAAAGAGTCACTGTTTGGAAGGGACTCAAATACAATTAGAGAGAGAGAGGAGAGTGAGTGTGTGTAGGAGAGAGACAGGGAGAGAGAGAGACAGAGAGGAAAACACGCATTAGTTTCACTCACTCTATTCTGCAAAAGCACTTGGCATTGTAATTGCAGCTATGCTTACGTATACACAGTGAGAAAAACGTTGTACTTCAATGACGGATATGCAATTTGATAAGAAAACTGTTGACTTAAACACATAAGGAATAAAAATAAATGGCTATTTTGGGCATTTAAATTTTACGATACATTTAAAAAGCCGGTCGATTATTCCCTTGAAAAGCTATTTTATGTAGAAGTTTGATGTCTATCAAATTACCATATTAACACGCATAACTGAAGAGTTTGATTGGGATAACTTGGTAAACAGAAAGCTTTTCAATGATTTTCATTTCAAATTTTCGTAGCCTAATAATAAGCATACCTGATGAGTTAAGCTCAAAAAATATTAACACTATTAATGGTGTCCAATTTTGATTATAGTAAATAGTTTTCTCAGTGTATTCGTTGTATATATTTTGTAATACATCAAATACTTGAACGCCACAGAGCAGCACTTGAAGTTACCCGCATATTCACGCACACTCACTCACTCGTACACACACACACACACACACATACACACTCATACGTAACGGTAACCGTTACTCATACGCATGCATGGCGAGTACACTCAACACTGTGGCGGCATTCACTCTCACTCACACCTCACACTTATAGTAGGCAAGTGCACTCACCGCACATCGTCCAACTCTGACTCTGGGCGAGACTCAGCTTATGCTCGACTGGGCTTATTCATTTACGCAAAACACGCCTAAAAACCCATTTGCACGCCCCCCACTTATTACACACACTACACACTGCACACACACACACACACAGACACATACACAGTCAGTCAAACAGATAGAAACAATAGTAAATGTGTTTGTGTGTGTTTTAATGTTTTGGCCTGGCCTGGCTGGCCTGGCCTGCAAATGAATAGTGAGTGAGTTGTGAATGAGTGGTGAGTGTGTGAGAGTGGCGGGGTAAGTGTGCGCGGCAGTTCAAGTTGTTGTCGCTGGCAAGTGTTGCAAGCGTTCCCCGCCGCGTCGCCCCATCCCCAGCTTAACTTCCACCATTGGTGATAAACAATTGCCCAGTAGTTTCACAATCAACACAACAGCTGTAACCACGTTTTAGATAATGATACCCCCAACACCCCCTTCCAGCGTATAATTCAGCATGAGTACTCGTATTCATAGCCATGCGCCTTGTGTGTGTGTGCAAAATGGCTCAGAATACGCAATCAGATGGGCACGCATTTAATGCCTATTATTATGCGGTCACACAATATGATAGTCGCATATTGGATTATTACTGCATAAATAGTTAATTTAACATTTAGTTAGACTCTTATTTGGAGTAACCCACTTATTTATGTAAATTTATGTAAATCACGAAAACAATGGGTGTTTATCAAATTTGTTTATTAGCGATTTCGTAATTTTCTTTCCGACGTGCGGCGAATGGCTTAACAGCTGATGGCTAAAACTTCGACAAAAATTGCATAGTGCCAGATATTTCTACAATGTTTAAATTAAGTATATTTATATACACGCCAAACAAAAATATATTTCTGCAATCAATTTATTGAAACTTATAAAACTAAAGTTTTAATTATATGAAATAATTGAATTTTCATTCGCATTCAGCTGGAGTCCAACGTTGCTGCCTCTGATGTAATGTCTGAATGTTTATGTAGCACGTGTGGAGGCTGCACACCATGAAGCACACACACACACATACACACAGAGGCAGAGAGAGGGAGAGAGACAGAGTGCAGGGGAGGTCCAAATCAGAGAAATGCTTAAATATGAAAACATATTTAGAACAATTCCGCTGAAACAACACAAACATTTCCTCGCATCCGACATAACGTTCAATTCCGTTAATGCAACAAAACGTCACACTCACAAACACACTCACACACACACACTCACACATGCACACACACACACACACACACATCCTTAGATTGCTTTTGTTGCTTTTGGTGGCGCTTTCATTGTTGCTGACGCCGCCGACGACGCCGCCAACAATTTCCTCGGCATTGCCATGGTCATCGTCATCGCCATCGCCATCGCTTGCCATCAGCGTTTGGACCACGTTTAGTCGCACATTTTATTTCACTGCCTTTCACATGGAAGCAAACAAACAAACAAAGACAAAACAGGCAGAACAGGCATACGTGGCAAAAATGCTTGCCTAAAAGTTACCCCTTAATAATTTAAGAAACGCTGTAAGCTGACCAAAAATAATAAGAAATAAAATAATAATAAAAAACAAATAAATACTGTTAAGATATTAATGATATGTTAACCAATCTGAATACTAACTTAAATCCTAAGTGCTAAGAATCTATCCCTGTTATTTACTACAGAATCAGTTCAGACTTAATACCTTTAGCACTGCCATCATACAGGGTAGATCGAAAAGAAACAAAGTAACTACTATCTACTATTATCGTAAAATGGCGAATTTTATACGTAGTTTGTGTCGCGCTTGTGTTTGAGAATAGTTGTGTGTGAGTGTGTGTTTGTGTGTTTGTATCTGCTGTTAATCTTTGGTCATTGTTTGGCTTTAATTTCGATATTCCTGCCCATTTGGCAGAAGGCAAACTTTCCCATCGTTTTTGGTTTCAGTTACAGTTTGTGTGCTAGAAACTATTCAACTATTTCTGCTGATGAACTGTTTGGCATTCGGTGCCCGCTTTATTTCTATTTGCGGATATTATTTCCTCTCTCTCCCCGCCACTTTCTCAAATGGCCACTGAGGCGCATGAGATTAATTGGCGTTTGTTTTTGCCTTCTGCAAAGTTTGCATAATTGTTGTCCGATTTCATATCCTTGCGGGCATAAATTTAATATTGCACTGGCAGTAAGCGTTTAATCCCCAATCAACGATAAACTTTAGAGATAAATAAGTTTTGGAAATTAATTCGGATTGCCAAACCGTTTGAGATTCAGCTCTCAATAAATAATATATTTAAACATAAATAAACTGTGCGTGTCAAGTGGCCATGTTCAAAAGAAAATAGAGGCATCCCTACAAGGACTGATATCGGGAACAGAAATTTTGAATAAATAAAATGTTATATAAATAAATACAAGTTTACATATTAAGCCGAGTTGTTTGTATTGACACAGATACGAAGAAAACAAGTTTATTGCTGACCCAAAACCCAAAAAGTTAGTCTCGGCTTCCATTCGATGCTATCATATTTGGATACGTTAAATATTATGCTGCGTGTTGTGGCCCATTTACTTCAATCGAGTGCAAACGCCCTTCAAAAATACTTTCGATTTACTTGTAATACAATAAAAAAAAAGCCCTAACCCACCACAAATACAATATTGCCATAGCTCAATATCTATTATGTGCAAATGTGTATTCAGCTTCCGGCTGTTTGCTTATCTTGCACGCGCCCAATTCTCTGCTGCTGCCACGCCTCCCTACTTACAGTCCAGTCCAGTCCTCCACCCACCCCCCACAATCGAATCATCCTTTGGCATCGTTCAGGCGTCTTGAGAGATTTTTACAAACGATTTGTTTGGCTGCTATGCTTTGGATTATTGCTTAATAACAAGCTTTTATTTATCATCGATTTGGCATCGCATCTGCTGCGAATCGAAGTGTTATTGCCCGAGAACGGCCAATGGCTATTTTCGTTTTCCGTTTGAATGCCTTACTTTCAATTTCACACAGGCAGAGAGGCTGCTGATGCTGCTTGAGGATTTAAAACGTATTTCAAATTTGAATTATGATTCAATTAAAATTCAATCAAAAATCAATGAATTGCCAATTTCACACACAAACACTCACACACACACACACCCATGGTATAAATGCAGAGTGTAAAAGTGTGCGTGTTTTGCCGCATATGGCACACAAAGTGTGCCATAATCAAAAACTTTGTTTTACATGCGCTGCAGCTGCAGCGGCCCCAAAAAGTATGCAATGGCAAAATTGCAAAAATCAAAATTGCAAAAGCTATATCATTTGTGTGTGTGAGTGTGTGTACGTATCAGTGTGAGTGTGACACAAATTGAGCACGACACGAAAAACTGCCAAACATTTCAATAAAGTTGCGCAGCAGCGACGCCATCAGCGACTGCGACGCAAGCAGCAAGCAGCAAACAGCGACTGCGACTAAGATTGCCAAACGCAGATTGTTTAGAAATTTAGTTTTATGAGCATCGCTTCTGCTGCTGATGCGCAGCCAGTGACTGAAAGAGACTGAGTGAGTGAGTGAGTGAGTGAGAGAGAGAGAGAGAGAGGGAGAGTGAGAGAACTGACAGAAACATATGTCTGGATATGACTACTATGCTGCGCCACCAGCTGTGACGGCATTATGACCAAAAGCAGCACCATTTGTCAACTGGCTTTCATACAGATTTTGTGAGCTTGTTTGTCTGTTTTAGCTTGTTTGCTTGCCAGCTTGCTAGTTATGTTAGTAGTTGTAGTAGTGGCAGTATTAGTTAGCAGCCTGATTGTGTTCAGATGCTGAACAATAGTGCCGCTGCTCTTTTGTTCTCCTACATGTTGTTGCTGTTGTTGTTCTTGTTGTTGCTGTTGACAGGCATTGTTTGAGTTTTGAGTGCAACTGCAAGTTTGCAGCAATTTGAGTTTCTAACAAGACAACAAACAGAGCCAGCCAAAATCAGCAACAACAGCAGCAGCAGTTAATCAGCAGCCACCAAAATGCTTATCGGCTGATTAAACAAAACTTCAAAAGTTGCTCCTTGCCTGATGGCGTTCTTCACATCAGAAAACGCCCAAAACACGCTACGCCATTTGCCTAAACGCAAATGCTGCTCACGTTTAGCCAATTTTGGCACGCGCCGCCGTTTTCAAACCACGCACAACATGAACAAAAAGCGCAACAACAAAAAATTGCTTAAATGTGCGCAACAAACCAAGCACAACACACAACACAACACAACACACAACACAGCAAACCAACACACAGCGCAAAAAGGGTAACTCTTTGAAGCAGCTACTCACTTTTAATAGCCTTCTCGCTGTTGTTGGGATTCTGCTTTCTGTCGACGCGCAGTTGCTGTGAAAATTTGCGCAATAAAATTGTAAAACAAAGTGGCAACACTCAAAAATCTATTGTTTCTACGAAAAGGATGGGCAAAAGGCAGCTAGGGACAAACTCAACTTTTTGCACACTGCGCTGAACATGTGGGCTTTGCTGCTGTGCTATAAGCTTGAAAGGACATCATCAAAATCTAGCGACATGAATAAGAAAATGTGCCCTATGCTTGCCATCAGCATGGCAGAAGGATAACTTGGCCAACTTAGGCAGAGTTTACCACAAATAAAGATTAAAGAGTCCAAATAGTAGTTAAAAAAGCACGCATAAGAAGACTACAACATTGATTCTTGACTATATTGAAATTAAGCTATAAAAACAATATAAAAAAAAAAACAGGAAATGTACTCCAAGTGAAGATAAAATAAACACTGATACAATAACAAGAATTTGAAAAAATAGTAAAGGGTATTTCGAAGTCGTTTTCTTTCTATTGACACTGTCAGTCTTGTTTTTGATTGCGGCTGCAGTTGTTGTTCAAGTCTTAATAGGTGGTGGCAGCGTTTACTGGCAGCAAGCAGCAAGCAGCAACCACTTCGTTATGTTCGCGAAAATCATTTAGCATAGCGCGCTATGCATGCGAAAACTGAGTGAGGACCAGATGGAAAATTGCTGCCTTCAAGGTGCGCTCTGCAAAAAGGTTGAGCGACTTTGGCAGTGGCAGGGGTTAAAGAGCAAATTGATTTAGCGCGTGCAAGTGGAAACATCTGCGGCAGAAGCAGGGGGTGCGTTTGTACAGGAGACTTGTGTGGCTTCGTTCACTGATTTACAGCTTCAAATCACGACGCCTTAAGGGGTTAAGGGTGGCAGCACGGCAGGATGGGGGCAATGAAATGATATTAATGCAAAACAACGCGCACAGATGCCATAAAAAGAGCAAAGCACAAAGCACAAAGCACGTGGCAAATATATATATATATATATATATATATATAAAGAAAACTAAATGTTGGGCATCGCATTTCCTTTTGCATTTCCCAAACACTTAAAAGGAGGCGGGGTTTCGGGGGAGTTTCGAGTCACTGGCACGGAAAATGCAATTTATTATGCAAAATGAAAAAACATTCGAATCGGATCCGCAGTCACAGCCACAGCGACAAGGAGTCACATCGGGACGGACAGTGACAGTGCAGAAAAAGAAAGAGACAGAGAGAGAGAGAGAGAGAGAGAGAGAGAGAGAGAGAGAGATAGTGCTAGAGATAGAGTGAGAGAGGAGGAGATAGAGATTGCATTGCGCGTTATTATGGTGCCAAACAATAATATAAACTGGCGGATATAAACATAATTCAATTTTTATTTAATTCCGTACAACAAACACTATAAATTCAGCTCGACTGAAGGATTGTTGAGCGAGTTGTCCGTAGTCCTTATTGCCAAACCAGACACAGTTAGTGGCATTGTTGCCATTGGAGTCTAGCCAAGCAGTCGCGTCCACATCGCGCTTCCGCACTGGAAGCCAATCGGGCAGTCTTTTGCACTGAACATCATCCCCACCCACACTAACGTTCGGCAAAAAGGATACAAAAAAAAAATAACGAAAATGGGAAGAGCCAGTTGAAAAGCTTGGCCGCCAGGCACACGGCAAATGTTTGTGGCCACAAACTGTTGACTCATTTGAGTGTACTGGCGCGGCCAAAAAGCGGGTCTGGCCGAGAAAAAAAATGAAGAAAACTAACCAATGCGGGTGGAAAAAAGCTCTTTAAGTGAACCACTCACTCGGTGTGTGAAATGGGACTGACACGACCTCTGCGATGTGCAGTCGGTAACATGAGACATTTGTACAGTTCAAAAGTGGCTCGAGCCAATTTTATGGGAGTTGTAATGTGACATTTTGGCTCTGGCTCAGGCAAAATTGGCTTAAAGGTTACAAAGTGGACTCTGCTTCCCAGAGTGTGTCAGCTGACCAAAAATTGCCCGAGGTGAGCTAATAGGGTTGACCTTTAGCGCTCACCTTGGCTTACAGCGACTACATTTTTGGGCAGGTAGAGTAATGCATATCAAATGATTGTGTAATAGCCATTTTGTTGGATTGTCAAAATGCCTTTTTGGCTTTTAAGCATTTCAGATAAGCCAGTTGGAAAATAAGATTAGGCCGAAGTTTAGATTTTGGATTTATGAGTTATTCGCTTGCTTTCATTGTTTTGGTAATGTGCTTTTTATATCTAGCTTTACAGCTGACTTTACAACAGCGTTTCTAATGTGTTAAAATTAAGATTAAAATGTCTATTTCCGACCACAGAATGGCTTTTAATATGCCACAGACAAGAAAACCCATTAAAAGACTCTTGTTTGTGGTTTTTCTTGATATCGCAGAGCTTAGCGAATGGCTTCCGCTTAAGCCTTTGAATCAACAGGATTTTCGGGAGATTTCGCCTAGGACGTGCCATAATCATTGAATACATATTAATAAACCGTCAGTTGAGCAGTGGGCTTAATCAGTAAACGCACACAGACCCCAAAAAAAAGGGATGCTAAGAAAAAGGACCAAAAGTCGAAAGCCTTCGCTAATTGCGAACCCAAATCGGAAGACCCTTCCCCAAGGAATAAATTACATGAAATATTTACACGTCAAGTGTCACAAGGTTCTGCCTAAATGTACAAAATACACGCAAATGGCGAAAAAAAGCCCAAGAACAACAATGGGACCGAAAATGCGACGGAAATTGTTTATTTTTAGCACATTTATATGGCCATCAAAAAAGGTTAAGTCAGCGAGGACACAGCAAGAGGCTTTGTACCCACCCAAAAGTCCTTTCATTTGACAGGTCATTCTTGCTGTTGGATTAGGTCACACTTTGCATAATTAATTTCGGATTTCTTCGTTTTAATAAGGAACCAAAGCGCTGAGATATTTAGTGGCAAAGCTGTGAGGTAAAATCTTTATGGAACAGGAATATCTTGTAAATTTAGCATGAATCTGTGTAATAGATCTAAAATTGTCACAGTTGACTGAAAGTATATTAGAGTATATAAATAAAAAGTTAAAGACATAATTTAATCATAAAAAAAGGTCACCAAGTAATAAGCACTTTTATAACAGATCCTTAAGCGCACTTGCAACACAATCGGTAAACTAAGTTTTAGACGTTTAAAGCTGCCGGCAATTTGTTTGGTATTTTGGTATTCAGGTTAATGTGGTGGCCAAAACACAAATACCAAGTTCGACGTTCAAAGGCATAAGTGAAATTTATTTATGCGTCAGCACGCGCCTTTGATATGAATGGTATTTTGGGCATCCAACTTGAATGTCAACAGAAACGCGACTGCGGTCAAAATGAAATATTTGGACATTGGAGGCGATGCTGCAATCCCAAATAGTCGTCACTGGACAACATATTCATGAACACATATGTCAAAATAAATGGGTGTCATATCAAAAATGTGCCAAAGGTGGCATGTTTAAGTTTTGGGGCAACAGAAAGGTTTGCTTTTTAGCTTAAGCTGAAAATCAAACCATTTGTTAGCCAGCAACAGACTTGACAACGTTGCATGTATTACACAAACACAAACATACACCGCACACACACACTCACTCACAAACACAAACAAACACACACACACAAACACAAACACACACACACACATACGTAGTCATAGAGAGGCAAAGGACAATGTGTGTGTGTGACGCATGGCTGCAATTTAGTTTGCTGGCCAATCTGCTCGAGCTGCGCACTTTAACCGCATTGTAGAAGGGTATAATATTTCAAGCATGATTTCTTATATGGCTCTTAGGCTGGTGTCGCTTACTGCCTACTGCATGCCGCCTGCCGTCTAACGTCTACCACCTACCGACCATCGACCCATCGACCCACCGACTTGCCCGCCACATTGACCCTCAGATATGCAAGCGCAGTGCCACGGCTCTGGGTCAAAGCGAAAGTGGCACATTTTGGGTTGAAATTTGTGCATCTATCTAGGTTACTGTGACAGTCCTCCCTCGAGTTGGTGTTTTGTGCTGCGCTCTGCTGTCCTGTTGTTGTGCAGCATGGCCTACAACACACACACACACACACACAGATACACTGACAAAAAATGGAGACACACACACATACATTTATACGCAAACTTTCGTTCACATACGAAAACGAGACCCAAATAAACATTTTCTGGTCTTCGGACTCACGTGCCACGTGCCACGTTGTTGAACTTGTGCGCCATTTTTATTGCCGCTGCTTGCGCCTTTGTTTTTAGCCCTGTCTACTCTCTATCTTCCTCCCTCCCTCCCTCCCTCTATCTCTTCTTCTCAATTGCTCTTCAGTTTTTGTTCCTGGCTGGTTGTTGATGTTTTTGCTTTCGCAAGATTTCAGTGGTGTTTTCACTGTTTACTTGCCGTTGCTCCCTTCTGTAGTTTCCAGCTGCTTGTGCCCCTTGTTACCACTTTCTCTCCTCCCTTTACCCGCCCTTTTAGAATGTGGGTTTTTGTTTATCCAAGTGCTTAAGCTCTTTACGTACTTTGGGCTAACAGTCTGAAGAAACTTTAAAATAAACTTTGCGAACTTCTTAAACCAATTAATTGCAATTTCATGCGAAATTAATTTGAGCTGCATAACGTGTTCAGCAAGTTTAACTTTGGAGAACGTATTCAAATCCAAAAGACTTTAAATAAGATCAAGATAACCAGATGGCCTGTGTTTTATGGAGTAGATCACAAAACGACTGTTGGCGCCAAACAGGCAGACATCTTTTACACTGGTAAATATGCTACGCAAGCTTTTGTCCAAAATATGACTTTAATCTCGGCAAAATACTAAATCGTGAGATTAAGTTGTCAAATTGTTGGAATTGCACCTGTAATTATGCGATCATAAAGGACCGAAATTCCTCTCCCTGTCATTAACGTATTTCCCGCCTGACGCGGATTACACGGAAAATCCCTTAAGCTACAATTTATCCACCTTCATTTTGAACAATGTCACCATCGGCTCATTAAAAGCGAAAGCTACCGAAAAAAATATATATAAATCTTGTTCATGTCGTGTCCTTGCTGACCGGAATGCGGCTCATAAATTGGGTCATTTGCCAATAGCAGCAAGCATGCCACTTGCACTTTCAAATGGTTGCCTCGTCCTGCCAGCCGAGGCACGTAGAGCCGAATGCGAACGTTGGCCGTTCAAGAGGCCTCTCCTCCATTATAATATTAACCTGATAAATTGGATGGCCAGCCCTCGTTGCGATAGTTTGGCAAACTTGCGTGCGACCAGAGAGAGACGGCCAAATGACACCAGCACACAGACAGACAGACAGGCGGAAGAATGGACGCCCGCACATCCGCAGTCGCCCAGCCGAATGTGCCTTCTCGCCGCCCCCACTCCCCTGGTCCTACTACGACCCATGCTTGCAAGAAGTAGGAGGAAAACTGACAAAGTAGCAGCCCGGCCACTTCCTTTTGTTTAAGCTGCCGCCTGACACTGGCCATCGTTGCGGCAAGTGCTGGAATAATGGCGCTCTCATATCCTTCGACGCATACTTTTGCACACGATATGCATATTTATATACGTATATCTGTATGTCTATATGTATGTGCATTTCGGTCATTGTGAGCATATTGAATGTGCACCGGTCGAGGCCACGTATTCGATGTCAAGCCCCCCGCACCCACTTCGTGCATACGTTATAAATCGACAGCATTATTTTGCTCAATTTAACTCGAGTTTGTGGTAAAGTTTTCAACTTAATATCTCATAAGTGCTGAGTGTGCATATTGAATGTGAATGCAACCCTTTCCCAATTCCCCCCCGCCCCTCACACACATTCAGACCCCAATCGGTTTCACTCACATTTCCGCTAACCGCTGCCAATTGTAAAATTAACAGTGTGTCCTCCCCCCATCCGCCGCCTACCCTGTATGTTCCTTATGCGATTTACCGTTAACAGTTCGGTTTTTCGTTTTCGTTTGGCATAACTTTTTTATTAGGTCACGCCATGGCGGCCATTGCAGTGGCAGCGACGCCAGCAGTGCTGTCATACGCTCTTACTCTCATTTTCAAGCCTGCCTGCCTGCCTGCCTGCGTTTCTGCCTCCCCGCCTGCTTACTGCGTACTTTTGAATAGACCGTTGAAATTTATCATTTTATAGCCTTAATGCTTCGCGTCTTTTAATTGCATTATTGGTATAAATAAAACTCAATTAAATTACTCATGATTGTTTTCATGTAGCAATTTCGACTAATGGAAAAAAACTTACGTATAATGCATATATTAGTTTGTTGTTTTACATCAGCAATGTATTTTTAGAAACGTTTTGTTCTTTAGAATAATACTTATCTAAAGCATGGTATTTTTAATGCACTTTTTGGGGTTATCATTTTAGGATGAATTGCGAGCCAGGAAATGCGTTTCAAACTTTTAATACATCTTTAATTTAGAGGCAAAACTATAATTAAAATCTTACAAATTTATGGATTTAGAATGCTTCGACCCTTCATTATTAATATCACAACAATTAAAAAACCATTAATGCCAAGTCCATAACAAGGTCTTCTATACTGCTAGCGGTAAACGAATTTGCTCTTTGGCCAAGCCAAGTAAATTAAACAAACTTTGCATCTAAATTTCGTTCATTAAAGAAAATAATATTGTTGCAAAATTTATCTTGAGCTCTTCTCTTATTCATTTTAATTGCATCAATTTTTTATATCAAATTTCAGAAGGGAAAATCGTTGCCTTAATAATTTCATCAATGTTCATGAAACATGCGGCTAAAATATTTCTTTGACAGCAGTCGCCCATTTATTAACAATTTTGTAAGGGCTAAGAATTTGCGAGTTTATTAAATAAATGTCTATGGCCATATTGATGCAGACTTTAAGGACCGACAACAAAGTCGCATAATTATATTTTGAGCGCACTTCATTTGCGAGCGGCAGGACCGAAACTCATTAAAACAGCGCCGCTTCGCGTAGACAGCGAAATAACAAAAAAATAATTTGTAATTTAGTACACTTCACTTTTGTCCATTAATATAGGAGCAGAAGAGGTGGTGCAGATAGCATCTGCGACCGGGGTGAGCTGCACCCAAGAAACCCCGACGAGATGCGATGCGACCTAACTAAACATTCAGCGAATTTAGGAGGTCAGTCAAGTGTGTGAGTGAAAAGGATAACGGGGTGGTAACTGGGCTAAAGTATCTCTGCCTGGGCAAATCAATGATGGGTGGCATCACCACCTGCTGCCCGGTGCTTAGCCTGTGGCTCGCAGTTCTCTGTTGCTGTCACCCCTTTTGTTTATTTATCCAATCTGCTAGCTGACTGGCTGGCTGCTTGGCCACGTTAAATAAGCGCACAAGTGTTACCTAACAGATTTGATACCTCGCCCCTAATGGGTTGATAGGGTATCTCAAGGTATGTTACAAGCTGAAGAAACCATATTCGATCCCGCCTACTTGATCTTAGAGTCTTTAAGAACTATTATTTTTAGTCGTTAGTGAAGACAAAATTAAACTATTTACAATAATATTCAAATACCTTTAGGCATTTAGATACTTGATATAAGAATATTTCGCTCACTCAAAACTCTTACCCAATATTGAAATAAACTCATTTAAAGAGCCAATTGATCTACAGAGTATGACCCAGTTGCTAATTTTGGAGTCTACTTGTTTTTGTTGCTGACACCGAGCCGCAACAGGACTTAGAGTCTTGACCAAGTTGCGCTGGGCTGCGCGAAGTGGCAAATGAAGTTCAGAGTAACTAATACTGTAGATTGCTGAGCCAGCTAACTACAAGCCGCCAGCAGTAACAAAAAAAAAAATAAAAATACAAAGGACAGCAGCCAGTTTGCAGCAACAAGCGACAGGCAGCGAGCGCACAATGCAAATATGTACCCTTTGGAGGAGGCAAGTTGTTCCTGCTGTAGTTGGTTGCACTTACAGCAACTAACTCTCGCATGAAGCTATTTTTCATATTTTTGCCTTTGTTGAGCCAGATAATGGAAATGCGAGTGCGCCAAAGGAGCACCAACAAAAGTTTTTAATATAATTTGGAATTAACTAAAGTGGTAGCCGGAGATGTTAGTTTTTGAGGTCGGAATTTGTTGCCTTTATTTAAATACAACGCGCTGATACTACTTTAAATTCTGTTGCGTATACGCAATGTAAGTGGGTGTGTGTGGTTAAAGTTAAAAGTTTGGCCTACATACTGCACACATAGAGTTTGTCATATGGAATTAAAAGTGGGCACTCGACTACATGTTCAAAAGCAGAATGAACCGAGAAAATTCCTTTGCCGCATCTCGTTAGAAATATCTTTAAATCTGAATTTCCTAAAGCAATTTTAAGCTACAGCTGCTGCAGTTGCTGCTGCTGCTCCTCTAGAGCAAAATACTAAGCAACTTCAGCTCAAGTCCAACACATCTACATCTACATAGAACAATATATCGATAATGTTTTGCTTGCATAGATATATGTAAAACACCGTTTGCTTTTGCGGCCTCTGCCTCTGCATCTGTCGCCGTATCCGACTCCGTCTCTGCCTGTCAGCACCGTTTTCAGAGAACAAACTTTCGACTTATCTGTTAAGCCGCATAACTTTGCATAAATATGAAGCTATTCAACAAAACTACCACAAAAAGCTTCAGCAGAAGACACCAGCACACAAGAAAAAAAAAAACATTGCAAAACTGCCCTTAGAGCGACGCCAACGGTTTTCATGTCAACAGCATCAGGAACAGCAACAACAACGACGACAACAACAACAACAACATAACTATTGTCTGCTTAGTGGTATGAGTGAATCTCCAGAATCTTATTATATTTATTGTATTAAAAACAACAAGGCAAACACAAAAACCAGTCAAAGACTACGGCATCAACTTTTCCGATGACGGCACTACTTTAAGAGATTTGCATAAATTTTCCGGAAAATAAACAAAATATGTTCGAACCCAAGTCGCAAGTTCAGGATACACACTGGCTATAACTAACCCCAACCACGAATCTGCCCCCTGACCCAAGTCATTCGTTTAACTGTCAATGCCGTTGTTATGCGGCGGCAAAAAATGCTAAAATTCATGGCGATCTTCTGTGGAACTTTGCGAATATATGTACACGCACATGTGTGAATAAAACATGACAGAAACACGTTTTGTTTAAGTAACAGAAGATTAAATACCCTTGTCAGAATACATTCTGGTTCTTATGCTTACTTGAACCACACATTTCTCTGGTCTGATGTTGCAATATATTAAAAACGAAGTGTTCCTAATTCTCCTCTAGATTTACAGTAAAATAATTCACTTCGTGTAAATCGAGTGGCAAGAATACGAATCAAAAGTCCACAAGCTAAGAGGCAAGTTGGCTTATGAAATGTTCTACTGATTCTGTCTTTGAATACATATATATATATTTTATAGACTCAAAGATATCATCGAATGGAAATACCCGTTGCCAGTGTATTAATAGATATACAATTTAATATATGATTATTATGGCTGGCCTCCCCCGCAGGGGGTTGAAGCTCATGAATTTATGCGCCATTGTTTTTTTGCACTCGCGACAACCGCGACGACGAGTTATCGATAAATATCCAACGCAGACACAAACAATATTGTTTGTTGTTGTTGGCGTTTGATTTTTTGTTGTTATTACAGCTGCCGCTGCTGCAGCTGCTGTTTGAAAAGAAATTTTGTTTTTCCGCATGTCTCGCGCAAACACACCCACTCACACACACACACAACACCACATACACAGACATACACTAACCAAATACTTCATTTTATCTGACAGGCATCGCGTGGCGACATCGCGAGTGGGTGGATGAGTTGAGTTGAGTGGAGCTGAGTGGTTGTCACAGTACTGGGCCAGTCAATCTTTCATAGCAATTCAGCCTCCTCTTGTGGCGCTGTCGGCCTGCGGTTGACATGAGAGAACGAGCTGTCTGTCTGTATGTCCGTCTATGTGTCTGCCTATCCGTCTAACGTTTAGACCGGCTCGGGTGGCTATTGGGGGTTATTGGCCGCCAAGCGTAGCGAGACGCGTCACTTCTCCACATCACATGTCGTAGGTCAAACAAAATGTGTTTGTTGATGTTGTTGACGCTCGGTTATGGATTTATGACACTTTTGGTCATTGCGGTTGTCAGTTTTCGTTAAAGTTCCAATTTTTTTTTTTTTTTGGGCTAGTGGCTTATGATCTGGTCAGAATTCTGAGGCAACTTTATGGCTTGGCTAATCAGACATGCCAGTCCATAGATTTTTGCTGGCTAAGCTTGTCAAACTCAACACGCTCTGGCCATAAAATGTGCGGGAGATGAGTACGCTTGGAGAAAACGTAGAAACTGAATAGAAATCCAATTGCTGGCTGGTTACATTATGACAAATATTAATAATTTATGATTTCGATATCGAACTGAGACCAAAAAAGATTGAATATGTAATTTTTGTACCTAAAACAAGTTTAAGTTATAAAGTTAATAACTTAACTTCTTGATTATGTTGAATTTAGTTGATTTCAAGATAAATCGTTATCGTTATAGTTATCAGGACATGTTTACTTATCGTATCGGAAAACACTCTTGTATTTTTGAATATCGGAAAAACAAGAAATACTTATTTTTCACGTTTATTTGATTACACGTATATATTTTTCTAAGTGTAGAATTTGGACAGGATTGATTGGGTTGTGTATTTACCTTTTGTAGTCTTGGCGCTTGCTCGCTGAACTGCAAATAGAGACAAGGAAAAATTACATTATTAATAGTCAGAACGTGACACTTACGCACCACACACACCCAATACACACACAACACACACACTACTAATAGTAACACGCATATGGCGCCATCATTTATCAAAGTAAAAATTGTCAACAGAACTTTACGCGTATTTCCGTTTGAATTGTTGGCTATTAATTTACTGGCCATAACCGGATACGCCGCATTTTCTGGCCATTAATAATGCAACAGCCTGGCCTTCACAGTACAAAGCCCGCCTGTCAATATTAACTAAAACCAATTATGCAGCAATTGAAAAGTTATTACATTGCGTATACGACGCGTGGGGGAAAATGGACGAAGTTGTTAGTTGACAGCTAAAAATGCAATTAAATCTACTTTCATTTCATACATTTATGCGCAACCTACTCACACACACACACACACTAACGTAATTGTGATTTTGGGCAAGAAGCATAAATTGTATGCCACCAGTTTTGTTGCAATTCAATTTTCATACGTATGAAAAGCAACCGAAAAGAGAAAAAATCAGCAGCGCAAATTCAATGAACTCGAAATGGAATCAAAAGCTCGCCAAAAGAACCGAATGACTGACTGACTGACTGAGTAACTGAATGACTGACGGCAGTACACAGTGAATGCGCAATGGCTGCGGCAACAGCGCACAGTCCTGCTCCCAATGTCCTTGCGTCCTTGTTATAAAAGCTTTAGCTGCTGCTGCTGCTGCTGTTTCTTGTTGGCCGGCGTCAACGGACATGTGTCCCGCCACGCCGCCCTGCCCTGTTCCGGGGTAGCGTGTGTTTACAACCAAAATATTTACACACTGCAGGCATAAAAACTGCATAAATGTGATTATATTTTCATTGACTATTACACGGGCAGAACGGAGACGGAAAACGCCCAGCCAGTCATGTAATTCGATTGCGATTTCAATTAGCGTAAAATGCACAGAAACGGGAACGACAAAAGTGGGACACGAATACATTGACTAATTTGTGTGGACTTAATGGATATTGGAAGGAATTACCTGTTATGAAGACCGCTGAATGAGATTGCTTTGATACCGGAAGCGGATAAAAATCCGTATCCCTTTCTATTGAAAAAAGCTGGCAACTTAATTAAGACTTTGTTGAAAAACGACAACAATTTGCCTTTAACTTAAAGCATTTAAAATGGCACAGTATGAATGCAATAAAATTAACTATTTATTTAGTGTGAACTAAACTGAATAGTAACATTAAAATTCAAAAAGAAAATATGTTTATTTTAAATCTGCGGGTATTAAAATGTAAAATGGTGCCGCATTTATTGCTGTGATTTTGGGAAACGTATAAAAAAACACCATATCAGACCAAATATTATTAAACGTTAGTAGCTAGTATTGAAGAGAGAGAGAGAGAGAGAAAGAGCGAGAGAAAAAGACAGAGATAAAGAGACAGCCAAATCTCCTCCCACTTCAAGCTTTTTATAATTTATGTGTGCTGTGCTAATTACTTGCTTCTCGTTTAATGTTAATTGTTACAAGCCCAAAAGTAAACAGCAATAAGCTAGCTAATTGCCATTTCATTGACTGCTCGAAACAATTAAAAAAAACATTTGCCCATAAGCCGCACAGGTGCCGCCATTCACAAGGACAATACAAGCGCCAAGCACTTCTAGGATCATTGCAAATTGATGCTTCCTGCCGAGCAGCTCGACGCCTGAAGACGACAGTTGTGATGGCAATTGTGTTGCATACAAAGACACAGTCTTGCAGCTAAGGGGCGTGAGAACGGAAGTGGGCGGCGTGGCTGAGCAGCGCTTACGGCACTTGCAACGCCGTCGTCACCATCATCAAAATGCCATTTCTGCCGTTCGCTTCAGTGCAAATCCACTATAGTAAATGTTATCTTTGCAAACATTTGACAATCAGAAATGCTCAAGCCATTGTTTAAAGTAAAAATCAAGCAGCAGCAGTTGCTGAAGTAGCAGCAGCAACCAAACGGACAAACTTATGCGCAAACAATGTCCGCATCACAGTGGGAGAAAACTTGAGATTAATATCGAGTTCAATATGATTTACCCAGCTTATTCGTTAACTATTCCTACTTTCAGTGTAATCGTGTGAATTTTATTGCGCACAAAAGTCTCGTCCACACTCAAAATGAGATTCAGCTTGAATATATTTTATTATTGTTTGGCTAACAAATATAGATTAAAATAACTAGAAATCAAGCAAAATAAATGCTGTGTGCTTATCAAACAATCAAATTCTGCCCACTGTGCGGACTCGACGCCAAATGGCTGCTGCTGCCTGCGCTGCTTTGATGGCAAAGCTTGCTGCAAGCAGCTAGCTGGCAAATCTATGGTAAAGAATCAGCTCACAAATGCACAAATACACAAATACAGACAACAATTGGCGCAACGTTGCGTCTTTGACGTCTCAGCCGGGGTTAAGTTGACAAGAGAATGAGATTGGATTCTGGCGGCGCTGCCTGAGTTCAATTCATTTCCACTTGAGCAAGTGCACGTCTTAAGGACAAGCAGCATTCCACTCCACCAACCCACCACGACCACTCCCACAGCACCACCACCCACACAGTCACATAAAAGTAGCTGCAAAATGTTGTCCCAGAGGGCGGCGAACGGTTGCTGAGTTGTCGCCTTGAAAATGCTCGCTGCAGTTTTGTTTGTCTCTCGAATTTGAGGGAAGATGGCACGTTGCAGCAGCATCATCAAATTGAAACTACACATCCTGCAGCGTCGTCACACTGACAGGACGAACAGGGCCTTGTGTCGCTGTTTGCAGCTTGCTGACACTGTTGACAGTGCGAAGTAATGAAAATGATTATTGTCAAGGGTCGCCAACAGACAAGCAAACACATTCTTGGCAAAGGCCAAATGTGCAGCTGGCCGCCGATAAACGTTTTAGGTAAGTGTAAAACCAAGATTCCGATATTCGTTAGGAATAGGAACATTAAAAATGTGGAATCCTTTCACACTAACGACGCACATAGTCGTTGCCAGATGGAATTTCACACTCAGAAAAAGTGTGACCCAAAATGTAAAAGCTCAACATATTTTGAGTGAGCCTCTTTTCTTTAGAAATTGAATACTTAATCATTTTTTTAATAAGAGGTTAGCTTTTCTGCAAAGTTTTGAATGAGATTTTGTGTTTTATTCTAAATATCAAGGGTATTTTTCGGCAAAGTTTCCAAATACTAGGTTCTATTTATTTTGATAAGTGCAAAGCCTGTCGGCTCTCATTTGAACGATACTTTGTCTTCTTCCGACATTTCTGCTTCAACTGGCACACGGCGCTGTCGCTGCTTCTGCTGATGCAGTTGCCACTGCCATTGCCTCCACCGCTACAGCTGTCGTAGTCGCTGCTGTCGGTGCCAAAAACGTAGATGCTAAAATTTAGGTTAATTGATAATTGATAAAAGCGTTGCAATGGACTTTTCTCTCGCTCTCGCTGTTGCTCATGCTTTAGCTATTGCTGTGCCTATGCCTGCTGTAAATGTGCCGCTCACTTTAACTTTTGCCCCATACATATTTAAGCCCACCGCACCACAGTTTTGCGGGAGTGGGTGTCACACGTCAAATGCAATGAAAATCCAACCACTGCAAATACAAGTACAAAGTCTGAAGTGTGCGCCTATCCCCACCACCACCACAATCCTGTACACTCAATCAAAATGCATTGGAAGAGCAGAAAGGGGAATTCCACCGCAAATGAGGTCGCACAAATTTGACCCATAAGGCCGTACCACAGAGACGCCTCCAGGGTCTGTGACAGCTCTAATAGAGATCTACTCACTTGCTCACGCACACAAATCATTTGTAATGCACACGACAACTGGCAACCGGCAACTGACAATGACTGCTGTGTATTAATTGATGTAACAATTTTGAGACACATCTCACGAACCCACAGACGTGTGTCTCACAATGCGGTGTGTATTGGGAATTCAATTCCAAATTCTGCTTTGACTTACATTAAATGCCATTATCCATCATTTTATATAAGCTTTCAAGTCCAAACACATTGCGGATATGCCTGTGGCACACACACACACACTGACATAAAATCAAACAAAAAGACACACACACACACACTCACACACACAGATAGAGCGATAAGCTTGTACACGCAAATATGCACACAGACAATTTTCAATTGTGTTAGTTCACAGCGCAAATGCTCACAATGGTTTTTTTTATATTATTTTATGATTTAACCCACAATACAAAATAATCGTTATAAATATCATGTTCAATTTAATATGCTTGTGGGTAAATTATATTTTTGCCTACACAATCAGTTTTTTATTTTATTTTCTTTTATTTATTTTTTTCCTTTTCCTTTTTTTATTGATTCTTTTCTTTGCTACACATTAAAGCCAATTACTTAAGACGCCAGGATGAGCACAAATCAATTGTCTTTTATGCAGCTATAATCAAAATCGATTTAAACAAATAATATCAAAGGGAACGAACACACTCTGAATTCTCACGGGGCTCTTAACAGGACACTTTCGATTAAGAGCTCATCTAGCTAGGTAAAATCAAAAATGGATTCTGGCAATTTTGTGACAACAAGAACGAACCCTCAAAGCACATCATAGCAAATTGTGTTCCGTTAGCCAGTAGAATATGCAATATCCTACGGAATCGCGTCATAACACTGGCAGAGATGGAATACTTTAATCCGATAAAATATGCAAGAAACAGGATTCATACAAGAGCAATACACTTAGAATGAGAGACAATAAATCAATTGCTCGCAGTGAATAAAGCCCACAATAATAATAAATAGACATAATTGGAAGAAAATCATAAATTCATCTACATTTCCTACATATCCTTAGTGTATTCTTACTGAATGTTCAAGTTGCATTGCTGATTTAAAAAAGAGGCTGCGCTTATCCACAGTGCGAAGGGGATCTACAAATGGCAATAGCAAATTTGTTTACAAGCAAACAGAATATGGGTTAGGTCAATAGTAGTAGTCTTTAGGCTTAACACGAGAACTGCATTAAACGGCAACAATGGAGTGGAATGTGTCTGAAAGCAGAGAGACAATAAAAAAGAAACCCCCATCAATATCTTATAAGCCCAAACTGGGTTTGTGATTAGAGGCATATGTGTGCGCCGTGTGTGTGTGTGTGCGTGTGTGTGTCTAGTCTGTCAACCGTTGCAAACTTGGCTTTTAAAACAATCGAGTGACGACATGGAAAATTAGTTTACGCAAGCATTGCCAAGTGTCGCTTGCCAGCCAGGATGCTAGGACGCCATGCTGAGAGGCTGCCAGTGTACGATGCATCCTTCAAGCAACCAAAGGAAGCTGTGCTAAGTCAACTCAATGCAAGTCAATCAGGCGGAAGTCGAAGAGCAACTAGAAACGAGTAAAAGCCGGCAAGGGTCCAAAAACTTTGCCAGCTCACGTAGCTAGCTGTGATGGGGGGTGTGAGGGTAGTGGATGGTCGTGGCAGTTGCAATGAAAAAAAAAACGGCAACTTCTGACGTAGCAGCTGGCTGCAAGTGTATTGGCACTAACTTGCCATTCAAGTGGATTTGCTTGCTTCATTTTTTCCCCAACGTTACAACAACAAAATTGTTTTTCCGTGCGCTGCACGCACTGCAACCGCTCCTTCCCCGGCGCCTTGCCACCCCTCCTGCTACCCACAACATACTTAATTGAGTGCAAAGCTGTAGCGCTTGCGAAGCGCGGATTTAACTTTGGACAACTTGAATTGATTCAAAAGTTTTATTGTTGGCATAGCACACAAAAGGAGACGATGGAGAAGAGAACGATTTTCTCAGCTATTGGCAGCAAATTTAAGTTGCTTGCTTCACCAGCTGATTGATGTTCAAAGACAGTGAAAATCATGAACATCAGAGCGAAAGTTGTGACTGGCAGGGTAGCTTATTGAAACTCGCATTATCAAAAAACTAAAACTGCTATGTACATTACGTATACGCAATGAATGCCGGGCAACAATCTACAAAACTCTACTACATGGCTTTGCATGCCAGAAACACATTTTAACCATATTTCAGCCTGACAAACGCAAGGCAAGAAATAAAATGGAATTTATTGCAGCGCACAGCAATTACAAATGTATATGTATATGTATATATATGTATGTGTCTTTAGCCACGCGCAGCCTGACTTACTAAGGAGATATATCGATGCACAAATTAAACTGCAAGTAGAACAACAGCAAATGGCAGCAGCAAACGCCGCAGATAAAGGAGAATTGTGTTAAGACCGCAACAGAGAGTTGAAGGGGAAGGGCGGGGTGAGTGGCAATAGGTAAGTAGAATTACCAGTTCGTTAGATATTTCATTTTCGTGTTGCTGCTGGCCAAATAGAAATAAAGAAGTTGGAGTAATTGGACACCTACAGAGGCATTTGTTATTAGCCTGGAGCGGCACAAAATTACACTCGACATTTGGCAAATTGGCTTAGGATATTTGTTGGCTATTGAAATTGGCAAGCAATGTGCTCACAAAAAATTTATTGCCACAAGGACTTTATTTTTTTGGGTTTGCATTTCAAGTGGGCAATCTCGATTAGTTTTTGGTTACTTCTCAAATAAGCCCAGCTCAATAATTTCCGTATTAGTAGCTAGAGCACGCACACAGCATACCGGGATTCTAATAGGAGCAAAGCCGACGGGTCATTGCCAATGGCCTTGTGTCTCATAAATAAGTCGAAAATAAATAAATAAATGGGTGAAAAGTGCCAAGCAGTAGTAACAGCAGCTGGAGAAAGACTCGCACAACAACTCAATGTAGAAAACAATAAATAACAAAATAATTTTCTTGGTCCTTTTTAGACAACCGACACAAGCTTCTGTTTCTAGCCAGGAAGCAAGCCAAAGCTGCTTAAAACATTGCAGGCCAAAGCATTATACACCCTTGTAATTGTGGCCTTCGAAAAACACTGACAACAGCTATAAAAACAGCTTTTGCACTATAAACAACCAGTTTGGGTATACTTGAACTAAAGATATCCTTAATAGATATTCCATTTATGAATGTTTGAAAATAGCTAGAATATAATACATTAGCAAATGGTTACTTGATCAATATCATATTCAGTTCACGACTTTGCAATGATTTTAAAGGAGGGGGGAAAAATATTGTTAAATAAATAAAAATGTCGAACCTTTGACATCTTAGTTATCAGAAATGCAATCAACTTTTTACGCTCGCACATGCCACAAATAATATAAGAGACCCCTTGCTGAAAATGGCAGACGAGGTACACATATGTACCGAGCAAATATAAATGTCCTTGCTGTGGTCCTAGCAGAGGTCGACAACAGGCGCAAGTTTTTTGGCTCTCGTTACGAGGCGCCCACTTGCTGGCATGGAGTGCAATGCAGGCATAGCTGTTGTAAATCACAGTGGACATTGCAACAGCAGCACAGCAGCGGGAACCACAATAAAGGTGAGGGCGCCGAGGCAGCGGCAACGCCGCTGCAGTAATATTAAATTTATAAATTATTATGGCAGCAGCGAAAACCCGAATAGCCGCCTCGCTGGATGGCAAAAACAAATAACTTTATTATTAGCCTCAAAAATTGTGGAACGTAAAATGCGTTAATAAAAATCACAAGCACATCAAATTCAGCTCTGCGCTCTGACAGACCCACAAACCCACCTCACCCTCGTTCCCAACGTTAGCTGTCTGCGGATAATGTTTAAACATTGTCTCGGTTTATCTGGGTTTATGGCGCGCCATGGGCAAATCAGTGACTTCTGTGTTCTCAGCGTTGGCAGATCAACTTTGCGAAAGTATCTTAAAGTTGCATGTTAACTCTTGGTTGCCCAAAACCACCAACCACCAGTGCTATACGTGGCGGCAAACTTTTTTTCTGGGTTGGGGGAAATTGAGCAATAAAGCTTGCAACACATTTGCGTGGCACCCAGAGAGGGCGCCATATGCGAAATATGCAAATATTGCGGTTTAATTAACTCGACTCGAGCAAGTGCCAGACCAGGTAATCGTTTGACTCGCTTTTAATTGGTTCGCCGTTGCACATGGCGTATATATGATGAGTGCTGTTGATCATTAACATTGCGCATACGCCATGTGTCACAAAATGAAGACAATAAATTATTCACAAATAAAACTCTCGTGCGCTCTGAGGTAAACAACAACAAAACACTCAAAGAGTAAAAGTGGCTGCTGCTGCTGCTGCTGCTGCATGAAGAGTACTCCTAGGCAACAAAAAAAATATAAGTGGCATAAAACAATTTTCCCCAAGTCATCAACAACTAAAAGAAAAAGTCAGCTGCACCCACATCCACCGCGCCACATCGCAAAGAATTTGTTGACAGCGTAATTTGAGCCACTGAAAAAGAAGCGGAAAGAGAAAGAAAATAAGGCAACTCAACAGATGATGAAAATTGCATTGCCAGTGTTGTGTAACCGCACAAATGGTAAATGCCAGCCGCTAAGTACGTGAGTCGCTCTCGCTGGACTGGGGAAATTAAATTGAAAGCGAAAACAAAACGCGCTACAAGTTGTAAAGGCCATCATACAGAGTCGTGCCGACGCAAGCCAAGGCAGAAGCCAAAAGAGCCGGAATTATAAATGGAGCAGTCGAGCGTTGAGGCGCCCGGGCGCCAGAAAAAAAAAGCCGGAAATTAAGTTTATGCCAACGCGTTGCGTCGCCTCCATTTGCGGGGCAGCGGCGGAAATGCAATACAAGCGAGAGAAATATGCTAAATAAAATGGCAACAGCAACAGCAAAAGGCGGCAGCAGCAACTAAGGCGGCCAAGTTAATGCTAAATGGAGTTGCGCACTTTATGCACCCTCAACTTGCAGTGCTCCTTTTCCCCACCCTTCCCTCCTGCTCCCATAAATGCGTGTGTTTAAGGCAACACGTGAAGTGAAATGAAACGAGACGAGACGACACGAAACGAAACGAAACGAAACAAGTGCATTATTTGCATTAAATTATGCATGCGACGTTTGGCAGGCGGCGAAGCGTCAAAAACCAAGAAGAAAAAACAGTTTGAGAGCTGAAAAGTGGAAAGACTGACCAATGCCCTGTAAACAGTGTATAAATGCAGTTTTGACAGTTTTGAAGTGTTTGCATTGATTTATTTAAAAGCCATGAGTTCTATAATATGGTTCATTAACCAGTTTAAATATATTTATTAAATAGTTTAATTTAAGTTGACCTAATAAACACTTAACATACACTCACTCACTCACTCGTTTGCTTATGTATTTACCTGAAACCCATTAGTTAAATAAGAATGTTCCACTTTAAGTATATTTAATGATTTGGACTCTGGCTAATAAACCACCCCATTTACTGCAAACCAATTGCACCTGTTTAGAGTTTGTGTAGGGAGTGTATTACAAAGTGTCAGCAGCCGCGTGAATTCACACGCCGGTAGCCAACACTGTCGTACACCGAAGGCGGCGCAGAATGGGGCGTGCAGCGGGCCGCAAACAAAGCGCAAACAAAGAGCGGATCGCGTGAAAAGGTACCCAGAGCTGAGCTGAACCGAACTCAGCTGAAGGCAAAGGGCCCGCCTCTAGGGTATTTCAGCAGCTGCCACATGCAAAGTTGGCTTTACACAGCCGTTTTTTCTTCTTCTTCTTTTTTTTTTTTTTTGGAAGCAGAATTTGTACAATTTAAATTAAAGTGCTGCCGAAGAGAAAGCGAGGGAACTTCACACAACGCTTACAATGATGACGACTGTGACTGTTTCATGTCAAGGTTGAAACAGCATTTATCATTTTCCATGTGACTGAGAAAAGCTCAGCTTTGAGTCGACACATCTTTAAATTAAATACAAATTGTAAAGCTTTAAATTGTGATGTTCAATTTGGGATGTTGACGTTGTGGCTGTGGGAGTGTATTTAATGGACACCTTAATTTTATATAAATTGCTTGTTTTATAGTTAACACTGAAGCATTTCTAATAAACTTACATAGCCAGTTTCTAGACGTAGCCTTAATATTTACTGCGGGATAAAGTTCTTCAAAAAATGGGAGCTATTAAAAGTAATGGTAAATTTTAAATGAGACTTTACTCAAAAGCCAAATTTTATTTGCTATACATTTTCTTATTTCTCTTAAACTATTTGATATAAATTGATCCGGAGATATTTCTCATAAACTTTAGTAGTCAGTTTCTAGCCACAATCCTTATTACAAATTACTTCAGAAATTGGCTTACGACCCAACTTATTGACAGCTACATCAAAATTTGTCCCTTGACAGCTGCTATGTCAGTAAATAGTTTGTCAATTCGCTTTAGATGATGACTCCATTTTAGATAACGGCATGTCATTTATAACTATTCAGAATTCTACTTTGGGTTCGGGTTCCCTGCTTGTTGCGCGTTGCACGTTGCCAAGCAGCAACCGCTTTTTCTGGCAGCACATGCTGCCGTAGCAGTGAACAGTGGCAAACCGTCAGCATATTGCAGAAAAATGACTGCGAGCAGTGTTTACATTTTGCTTAAGGGCTGACTTCAAATAGCATAATACTGACCAGTTCTCGACCACTGACGGTCGAACGAGTGGTGGCGACATTTACCCCTCGGGAGCCACAAAAATTCAAGTCAAAAGTCGGAGCCAAGGAATCGCTTAGGAGATGCTCCCAATAATGGCTGACAAGCACAAGCCATAAAATGCATTGCCAACAGCAACAAATGCTCACCACTCACCCACATTCAACCCCCTCCGCCTTCCCATTCCACACTTTTACCACTCACTCCTGCACCACTCCCTTGCCTGCTTTGCATAGTCAACTGATTTTGATGGCATTTTCGCACAGCTTAAAACAATTTGCCATAACGCTTTTACGGCGCTGCAGTGTCCTGATGTCAGAGATCTGACGATAAAGTTGCACATTTAGTTGACTGACTGTGGATAGTTTAATGGGTTGAGGGAGAAGTGGGGGGTAGAATTGATGCTGCCCTTAACTGTGTACAAATTGAAACAGCTATGGCTGGTAAATGTAACGGCCAGTCGCGGAGCAGACAACAGCAAATGCTCATAAAACTCGAAAATGAAATTGCTTTCTCTTGCTTTCTTGACGGCCACTGAAAATGCATTTCCGCCACACACACACACACGTGTGTGTATGTGTGTGTGTTGGTACTTGTCGTGTGTGGGCGTGACCGTTGCAAACATGCAACTGTTAAAAGCCATGGACGTGCTGCACGCAATAAGTGCCGAGTTGAAATCTGAATCGGACACTACTTTTGTTTAAAAGTTGAAGCGGAAAGTTGAAAAGTTGAGAGGCGCGCCCAAAAGCGTGCTATATAAAATTTCGCATTAAATAAGCAAGAAATAATAATAATAATAGTAACAGTAATAACGAGGCTCCGGCAGTTTGCTACTTTGAAAGTTTGCTTGTTTGCCCCGTTTGGTTCGAGACTTTGTGTAACTTTTGCCACCGAGTGCAAGGCAATCCTATTGGGGATACCGCAGTACCTGTCTACTCACTTGCCTCTCCACAACCACACCAGACCAGCAAGCACGTTGCACAAAGTTATAAGCAGCTCAGCAGGTGCAGGTGAGGATTACGAAATGTTATTGCCTTGAAAAACTATTAAAGCCCATGGCTTCCCTTGCTTGAACCGAATATCAACATCCTGTCAGTAGTGCATTAAAAGAAAAGTGATTTTCAAGCAAGTCCCCTTCGATTCGCGAGAGTCGTTAACAAGTTCATGTTAAAATTCAACTTCATTATTAAATATTATATATATATCTAAATTTATATATATATATTCTATGTGGGCATCGCCCTGTCGTGCCCACTTCGCTGTGGTCTCAAATCTCGGCCAATTCCATTTACCAAGCCTAGTTGCCAACAGCAGCAGCAGCAGCAGCAGCAGCAGCAGCGAGTGTCTGCGCACGAATCACTAAAATGTTCACAAAAGTTAAACTTCCGCTTCCTGCCGCCGTTGCCAGCGGAAGCAAGTAAAGCTTTTCAACATTAAAAAGATGTAAAGCAACGCGACAGCAAAAACGAAAAAAAAAAAACCAACAAAAAACACACAAGAAGTGAGACACATTTTTTTTGGCGGCCTAGCTTTTATACCCTCTTACAAATTCTGTTAATCCATGTGTAATATTCAAGATAGAAAATGCTTATTTTAAAGACACATTTTTTACAGCTTTAGCGAAAGCAGGGTTTGTGTGATTTTGTCAAGTAATAAAGGATTTCAAAAAAAGATTCTAAACAATTTCTCATAAAAAATATATGTGTTGCAAAGTTATTTACACTTTACAATGCATATTAAAAAAAACAGCTTGTATTATGCAGATTTCCACATTTCATTTCCTCCAAACAGTGTGACAAAGTTCTAATACCCATTGTTAAGTGCTTACAAAATGCAAAGCAGCGGAAAATTGTGCAAAAACACTTGCACACACAAACCTGAGCATATATGTATTTGCATAACACATACATATACTATATATATACTAGAGCTGACGTGCGGCCCAACCTGACAGTGGGAAGAATGTAGATAAGCCGCGTCAACTTGTTCGAAATACAACCAAAAAAAAAAACCAAAAGATTGTCCATAGAGAAAGTTTGACCGGAAAGATACCCTGTAGACTACTCAGAGACGTGAATAATATAAACATACATCTAATGTAGAAAACCCTTTGTTTTAATGCTGAACTCGTTCTGATCAACAATGGCAAATAAAACAAAACAACGACATGCAATAAATATTATAGAACTAGTTTTCAGGGATACGCAGGATATGCAGTAAATATATTTATTTGCTATATTTATTAAGCTTCGGTGTTCAATTCATAATTTTCTTATTTCACTGTAGAATTCGACCTTATTTAAAACACCCCATGTTTTGTGGCTGCAGGGTATATAAAACACAACGTGTGACCTGCAAGACTGCGAAATATTGCGGGAATATTCAAAACATGCGCTTAAAAGTATTTTGCAGCACATGACACAAGAGTGGAAAAAAGCAGCGAAGAACTGTTGGGGCCAAAGTTGAACGCTAAAATATGCAGCACACTTAGTGGGGCAGGCAGAGGCTGCCAGTCACGTGTGGTCACCTCGCGGCCGGGCTTTTGTTTTAGAAAGTGAACCGTACGGCAGTCATAAGTTTTTTTTTTGTTTGCCAGGATGTGGTTTTTAGGCTGGTATTTGCTTTTGATTTCTAGCAGCAAATATGACACAGACCTTTTGTGATAATCAATCAAACGCAACGAAGTGAAAGCGAGCAACTAGCCAAGGATTAGGCGCACAAATTGAGGCATGAACAAATCTCAGAATATAATACAAAAAAAAAAAAAAAACAAACAACATACAAGTAGAAAAGGGGAAAGTAAAAGTAAATGTGCGGCAACAAAAGCTGCAAACGTGACAAAATTAGTGAACAATGGACGGCGGAAGAACCTTATGAACTCACTCTCTCTCTAGAGAATGTGATCTCCAAGCCGCAGTTAGACAATGACAACCAAAACGCCCAACCCCAGCGACTAAATGTGGTCAGCCACTGCGGCGAACAAAAGAGTCGGACAATGCAGACGACAACGACGACGAGGTAGTCGAGGTGGAAGACCATATTAAAAAGGCATAAAGCCCCCAACTGCCGCAACGGCACAAAAGCGTGGCCAGCAGCGGGCTTTATGGCAGCTTGGGAAATGGCCACATAATGGCACACACACACACACACACACACACATATGTGTACATACAAATATACAAATATGCACACATATGTGACTAAGCATAGCTGAGACAGCTGTCCTCCAATCTATCCAGTGGCCCATGGGCAATTGGCGTCGTGGCAAATTGAAAGCAAAAACGCAACGAGAGGAGACCAGTAAAGGAAACTAAAAATCAAACGTTTGACCTCTGATGATTCAATTCGTACAAAAAATGCCCACAAAAACTTACAAGTTTTCAAGAGTGAACCTTGATTTTGGCACAAAACTTAAAGGTACAAAAATCTCTGCACACACTAAAAAAAAAAAAAAAATGAAAAAAAAAGGAAGACAAATGCGACAAATAACAGAACTAAATGTCACATTTACATAACATTTTATTTACAAATATAAACATCTCAAGAGTAGACCAAAAACATAATGTTTTTTTTCTTTCGGTTTTCTAAACTATTTTTTTGGCTAAGTGCAGTTTGCATGCTGAATTGCAACCAAAATGTTTGTCAGCCCAAGTTTGCTGTGTTCAAAAAAAATTGCTGGCTTAGAGCAAAAAAAAAAAAAAAAAAAAAAATAGCTGGAAAAATTGCACAGGCCCTGCGAAAATGCACAGCACTAGATAAATAGTTGGTAGAAACTTTTCAACAACCCAAAATGCGAAAGTTGAGGTGAAACGGGCCAAAAAGAAAAAAAAAAAAATGTCAGCAAAGCAAACATTATTTTGTGAGAGAGTCAACGCCGGGAATGAAAAGCATTTCAGGCACGCGCGCAAAAAAATATGCATTAGAAAATGTTATAAAATAAATTGAATCAAGCAGAGCAGCAGTGGCAGCAACAACAACTTCAACGGCCGTCAATCTTTGGCTTCGACTAAGCTAGCAAAAATATTGCCACGTATACGCAACGAATATTCAGAGTCCTTTTCCTGTCCACCCCACCACAACACAAGCTGACTTTGCAACATTTCTCATTTTGGGCATAGCATGTTTTATAGGACATGTGCATGTCGTTATTAGGCATACAGCTTTATAGATTTCCACACAACACACATACATATGTCATGCTTATCAGCATAAGCACACACACTCACACAAACACACATCGAGAGAGACTCTCATGCATGTGGCAACGTAATCAGTCATCTTATTTGGCATATGAATGATAAGATAAGTACGACATGTATTCCCACAGAGCTCGTCATCACTCGACTAATTTCTGCATAAGTTATGGGGCAAATGCAAAATGAGCCCTTTAATGGCAGCCAATAGATAGAAGTCGAGGTAACACATATGTTTTTGGCTTATAGCCGGATAATGTACAAGACTGTAACGGCTTCTGTACCGGCTTGATAATAAAACAAGATTAAACAGCTATCTTAGCAACACCGAAGATTACATACTCTTGTAGGGCGTGTAATCTAAATATAAATATTACTTTAAAAGAACATACTGATAAAAATATATTTCATAAATATATATCATATTTATGTGCTACCTGCAGCAACAAGCCGGAAATATTTACAATTTCATCAAGATAGCTATGTCAACTCGTCAAGTTACGCTGATCAAGAATATATATATACTTTAATGAGTGGCAGACGTCAAACTTGAATGCGTAACAAGCTTCAACGCCAAAATTTAACATCCCCTGCGAAGCTGTAATAATAAAATGTCATGCAAAGGTAATTTGATAATTTGCTTAAGGAGTCATGAAATTCCAATTTGAAGCACTTCAAAATGAGGGTGCAAAGAAATTTATACGAGATTTTCAGCACAAATTTTACGATAAAAATCACAAAATGTTGACGTGCAAAGTGACATTTTTTTACTTGTAAGTTGAAAGTTGATATGTCCGCTTCTCAGTTATTATGAGGCTAGCGGGTTGAGTAAGCGCTAAATGCGCACTTAGATTTAAAAATAAATTTATACAGGCGCGATATTTAAGTGCAATGTCATGAAATAATGTCAGTTTGTGAGTTTGGAGAGAGTATAGATTTGCCAATGACGAGAAAACAATCAAAATATATCTTTGAATTAACATACATAGAAATGAGTAGACAGCAACTACAGATACTAGATACAAATGAAATGTGAACAAGCTTCTTGATGGGCCACAGTTAAACAGTGCAAGTAGAACCAACAAATTGAGTAGCGAAAATGCAACAGTGGCTGTAAATAGTAAGGCAACAACAAGAATGCATTTAATTAAAAACCAAAAACAAAAAAAAAATAAAATAAAAACCAATGTTTAAAAAGTATTTTAATGAAAAGAATACAAAATAAACAAGTTGAGGCTAAACAACTTTTTTCCCATCGATACTGTGCATAATGAGTGGGCGAGAGAGGGAGAGCGAGAGAGAGAGAGGCGAGAGACAGAAAGAGAGAGAGAGCCCGACAGGGTGGGACTGAGAAGGAAAGCTACAAATCTAATCAGTAAATTGTTTAAATAACTGCAACAACAGCGACTCCGATTACGAGAGAGGAGCACCAGCAAAAAGACAGGCGCTCGGTGCCGGGTGGGGTAATTATCGGGCAATGTTTGATAACAACAACAAAACACAAAACGCAGAGAACATCATGACTCTGTCGTTTGTATGGAAGCTCGTTGGCTGGTTTTACTGATAAGTTGCGTGCATGCATAGATAAAGATATAGATTTATACATGGTATAACTGAGTATTCGCTGGCTAACAGCTTCGCACACAAAAAGCACTAAAAAATCACCAGATATATGGGAAGGGGGGGCGGGTAGTGGACACTCGGCTAATCTTTGGCGGGCTTCTAAGCGGGCTAATTTACATACGTTAGCAGCTTTAATCAATTGACAAATGGCAAAAATTTATATGTCAGTTGTCAGCGGGCAGCAAAATGTTTGTTCTAACAAACTAAGAGTGCGCGAGGCGGGTGTGCAAGACTATATAATATCCCTCAAGCACTTGAGCATTAAAGAAACATTAAACCAAACTCTTTTTACAGATTTTTCAATACATTAACTGAAATGTCTGCAAGTACCAAAGGAAAAGGATTGCACTCGAAATGTTTGCTTAGTTTCGTGCGGTGAAATGTATGCAAAAAGTCGAACACACACAGTATTCCCGCACACACATATACCCTTTTTACTCCCGCTTCAGCGTATTTAAATGCAAAAAAAAACGCGGTTGATGGCGCCGTGTGATAGTTATGCAAAAATATGCAAGCGAATTGGCAACAAGCGCAACATTGCACGGACGAAGTGCCAGACAGACAGTCAGTCACGAGCTGCATGACGACGACGACGCGAGACTGAAAGTCAGACTGGCAGGCGGACAGACGGACAGACAATCTAGAAATCAATCTGACAATCACACAGAGCGACGGAGCAGAAATCGACATGTGCGTGTGTGTTTTTTTCTTTTTTCTATTTATTTTTTTCTTTTTGGTGTGTGTGCAAATTGAAACACGGCTCGGATACGTGCACGCAAATAAAATGCAGGCATGCTGTGTGTGTGTGTGTGGGGGGGGGGGGGGGGGTCACAAGTGTAGGGAGTTAGGCAGCCAAGCCAAACAAAAAGCAGGCAAACAAATCTGCTACTGGCAAACACGCGCCCAGCACGCCACAAAGTATGCAGAAAAGCAAAGCAAAGCAAAAGCCAAAGCCAAAGCAACGCTAAGCAACGGGTCCGATCCAACTGACCCCTACCCATCAGCATCAACCACCCTCCCCCACCATACCTGTATTCCCCCTACCACACTGAGCAAAAAGTATTCTTTCGTATTTGCAAAAATAAAAGCAATTTTTGTAACAATTTTCTGACTAAAGTAAAAAATAAACTTTTCTATTTAGTTAAAGGACAGTGCTCTCCGCCTGTGGCAGATTAAAAAATTCCTGTGCCTAGTTTTGCTGAGTGCAGTTGTAACTGCAAGCGCTGCGCTTTTTGTGCGTCAGCATTGTTGTGTTGCTGCCCCGCAACTCTTGCCTCATACCTCTTGCAACGGCCTGCCAATTGCTTGTGATTCATTCATTCATTGCACTAGCCGTTGGTCACTCGTTCCGTCTGTCTGTCCATCAGTCCATCAGTCCGTCTGTCTGTCTGTCAGGGCTGTCGCAGCTCTCCAACCGCATTGGCATGGCCATGCATCACGAGTGGCAGCCAACCAATTTGAGTCAAGTGGTGTGCACGTAAAAAAAAAACCCGTAAAGCACACTACAAATTTTATTTTCCTTCCGTTACTCCGTTTTTTTTTGTTCTTTTTTTTTTTGGAAGAGGGCTGAAATAACAACCAATTTATTTGGCCATACTGCAAATTCTTGCTCAGCTCGCATTCGATCAACTTCATCATCGTCATCATCATGATGCGGCTGCTGCTGCTACTACTGCTGTTGGCCAGGCTTGTCGTCCTTGTCGAGCGTCGTCATCATCAAAAATCGTTGATTGCAACAAAACAAATTGCATTTTAAGGAGATTACTCGGTTGTGCCCCCATTCGTTAGGTTACTTTTGCACTGACCCCCATTGAGATGAGTGTTGTTTGTATCTGTGTGTGTTTGTGGCTGTGTGTATTTCTGTGTGTTTGTGTGTGCCCTGTGCTCTCTATTAATAAATCATGGCGCATTTATACGGTCTGCTCTGTAGACGCATAATGGAAGCCGAGTTCCATTAGCACCTTGTCATAACTGTGTTATTATAAATGGATTTTCAACTAAAGCCAATTGCTCAAAAGTCAATAAGCCGACACGCCAAAAATAATATAAAAAAAATCATAGCTTGGTATAAAAAAGAGTTAATAAATTATCGTAATGCTTTCAGAGAGAGTTGAGTTTGATAATTGATGATGAGGTTAATTAAAATGCAGAAGAGCAAATTTGTTCGCAAGATTGTGAATGCATTAAATGCGATTTCTTTACTGGATAAATGAATGAAAATTGAGTTCTTGCTAGTGTTAAAGTGACTCTCCCATTTTTATATTAAAATACTTATCAGTTTTTCGCTTTGATTTGTGTGCATAAAAATACATTCAGAAACAACAAATTGATTGCTTTTTATTAATGTTTCTTTTTATTCGCAAAAAAAATATCATAAATAATTTTGTCCCCAAAAATTCTCAAATAATTTGTCTTTGAATAGAATTGAACCATATTTAATTGTAATAAAAAAAATATATTAATTAAATCACATGACAAACCTACTGCATAAATTATTGCATCTTTCATTTCTTTTCCATCTGTGTATGTATTGGAAAAAATGCTAGAAGTTAAAAACTGTTTGCTTTTCTTACTTATTTTTCTTCTTTAATTTACTAATATTCTAAACAAAATATAGCAAATACCTTAAATCACAGCAACTCTCAAATATAAATGTATTTGATTGTATTTTTAATTTAAAAAAAAACGTGCATTAAATCACAGGATAAATCTCCCGCTTACATTAATGTATTCTTCATTCCATTTCGCTTATTGAAATATAATTTGAAGTCCGACACCCAAATTATGTAATCGGTGATGTGATAATACATATATCCATACTGCTACTAACAAAGCTGTGATTTTTTTTTAATTGCATAATTTTTATGTGGATCGTTATTGGGCCATGGGGACCACAAAAAAAAGATGAAAAATAAAGAGTTCAGATCACTTTTGACACATAACAATATTGTCCCAGCAGTGCAGTTAAAACATTTGCAATGATATTTGCCCTAAACTGTTTACAAGCGCGCTCGACCGGCGACAGGACATAAAAAAGAAAGAAAAAATGAGAGAAAAAAGAGGATAAAAAACCAACAAACAAAAAGGAGCTCTCGTAGCACACGCACTAAGCGGCGGACCCAAAACACATTCAACCCAACGCAAACAAACGACCAATAAAAATGCAAGAAATTATAAAAAATTCATAATGCACAAGCAGCACTAAAACAGTGGAGCAGCAGCTGACTCAAAATAGGGGGCGGGAAGGGGGCAGGGATTTGCCCATGAGTCACCGAGCCGGTGCTGACTGGCAGGCGGCACAGCTCGGAAAACACGCGACTCAAATGGCAGCCAAACAAAAAAGGACAACAGCATAAAAATTGTGCAAAGCTTTAAAAACATATAACGCCAGCACCAACCAAGATAAATACGAATGAGAAGGGTTCGGCTTTGGGTTTTGCCTAGCTGAGCACTGAAATGGGTCCAAATACACTATGCAGAATTGTGTATGGCCAAGTCCCTATAAAAACGTACGAAAAGTGGAAAATAATTTGTGTTTTCGCTGAGTGCAGACATCGCAGTGGGGATAAGTAATCGGAGCCACTCATTAGCCCCTCATAGCTGGGAGAGCTCGGAGCTTGACCATTTATGGGGACAAACATAAAGTGGTAAATAAATGCAAGCAACTTGCAGAATAAATGCGTTGTCAAGCTTCTGATTCTGCTTTTGTACAAATTCGCGCACAACGTGGCGTATTAGCAATGTAATTTGATTTGATGTTTATGCGCAGCGAGGGCGAACTGAACGAGGACGAGAGTGTGCAGTTGTGTAGTGTTTGGGGGATGGGAATGTGAGTAACATGGCCCTAATAAAGCCGCATAATTGCGTTAGGCGCAAACACACAAAATGATCGCAGTTGCAATGCAATGCTAATTGGAGCAAGTGATTAAATTTAATTGCAACTGATAACAAGCAACAAAAAATTAAAATAAAATGGCTGTACGACCAATAGATACCACTAACTACCCCCTGCCACCCAACATGTACAACAATTTGGCTTTTCTGCGAGTCATGCAGTTGTTATTCTCAGCACAAGTTGAATAATAAACAGCAGATGACTTCGAGCTACTCACACGAGAAACAAATGAAGGAGAAACAAGTGCTAAAATACTGTGCAAGTGGCGGAAACGTTTGCAAATATTGGCAATGAGTAGGTAAATCTGTATAATTAATGAAAATCTACGGATGGTTTAAATACTGTTTAGCAGTGGCTAAGTAGAACAGGAAAACTCGAAAAATGTGTAATTTATCACAAATAAATTGCATGGGTTTTATTTTAGAACTTGAGTTTATTGAGCAGCTAAATAAATTTGATTCAAAATAAATTACATATATTTACACATTCTAAACTCTCATATGCATACGTAAATAAAAAAAATTTGAATTGAGTAATTCAGTAGTACATCAATCGAACAGAAAATATATTTTTCCATTATTTTTGTGCTGCTGCTGTGCAACATTCTGTGAATCATGAATAATACTCAAATAATCGGCTTTGCAATGCAAATTTATGACGAGGCCAGGTGAGGAGGTGTTTTTGGGAGGCACAACTCACATATCGGTAGTTCAAAATTCAGGCAATTTGCAAACATTTTGAAAGCCACTTTGCAAAAGCACAATATTAAACGACAGAGTGCACAAAAGTTATTGCAAAAATATACTAAATATATATAGTCAATGTATGCACATATATATATATATATATATATATATATATATATATATATATCCATTTTTATTGTGTGTTTAGAGTTTTGTTTACCATTTGCAGTTACAGTCTCGAATTTTTGCAGGCGCTTTTGTTTGCGCTCCAAGCAATTTCCTTATTCACACGAAAAATCAAAACAAAACTGAATTTTAAACTGAAATAAAATTCAATTTTATTCCATTGCACACAAGCAATCAGATTATTATTATTACTTGAATAAATGCACAAATTCTGATTGCTTTCATTGCGAATACTAATTAAATTTGAATAATTCATATGTTTGTAAATAAATGGTTTTTTCCTCTTTAACAAACAACGCAACTCCCACACAACAAAAGAACGAATAAAATCAAATGTTGTTTACTGTGGTTTTAAATTTCAATTGCATTCGTTTCTGTTTAATTGCACTGCAATTAAACTAAATTAATCAATTCTGTCACAGTCTCAAACGAATCAGCAAAAAAAGAGCATCGTCAATTAAGCCCATTATTATGTGCTAATTAATGTCAAAGACAGGATTATCAAATTTGCCATTGAAGTGAGTAAATAATGTTTTTTATCACTTTGCAATCTGTCACTTTCAATGGAAATGGAATTTGCAATTTGTGGCAAGTATTTTCAATAATTTAAGCGTTTAATTTCATATGTAATAATAATGATTAAATTACAAATGTAACGAATATAACCAATTACAGGGCTGAATATCTTAAACGATCATTTTGGTGTTTATGCAGCCCTAGGAATACTGCTTGTTTTGCTTCCATCAGCTGTTTTTAAGTTTTTTTTTTTCTTTTGAGCTTAGTGGAAGATAACGCTTAAAATCATTTCTAGACGATCGCTCTCTTCATTGTGTGAATGGCAAATTAAAAATAATAATAACAAGGCAAAACTTACCCAAAATGTATTGTTTCTCAAACAAATAAAAACGGCATTGACCCCGTAACAATTTTATTGCTGTTTTTTCGATGCGGCAAAAATTAAAATTTGAAATTAAATAATAAACATGCGTGTAACTGGTTTTTGTTGGTGATCAATTAATACGTTAATTTATTTGGACTTGCTCGACACTTTTTTTGTTGTTGTTGATTATTACACTTTGATTATTATCACCGTTTTGCACACGTTTCCCTGGAATATTAATCTCTATAATGGGGTTAGTTGTTAACTAAAATGTGCATCAAAAAAGCACCAAATGTGTGTGAAATGAGGTAATTTTTATTTAAAACGCACAAACAACTAACAAATTCTTGTTCGCCGGGGACAAACAGGTTTTCTTAGTTTTATTTGTTATATGTAATGCTAAGTTTAGAAACCGAAACTGAAACCGGAATAGCAAATGTATTTTGTTGTAACAACTTATCAGCATTCATATTATAAATATTAAATAGAAAACAGCAGTAAAACAAAAGCTCAATTAATAACACAGTCCCTCTCGCTCACACATTCGTGCAAAGGCAAAACCAAAAGAAATGAAATGAAAAAGAAATAAATACGAAAAGACAACAGACAACAATAAAAACGCAGTCACAGCGAACGACACAAAAAAAAGAGTTGACGTTGACGTTACGCGCGGAACGGTTAGGGGGAGGGGAGGAGAGGAGACGCTAGGTCAAATGTCGCACAAATCTAATTAAAATTAGTTAAAGACAATTTATTTAAACATAACAGCTTCATCGCTGTGGCATTTGGACAGTTGCAAACAATGTGTTTGTTAATTTTTGGCGTCATCGCTGCTGCCGCATTGACACAGTTCGCGCTCTCTCGCTCTTTCGCTCTCTCTCATTCTTAATGTTTTTGATTTTTGCTTTTGTTTTTTTTATGCCTTTGCCTTTGCACTCCACGTTGCCTGGCTGCTGTTATGTTTTGTATTGTTTCTGTTGTTGTTGTTGTCGCATTTGCTTTTACTGCACTTTTGTACGATTCACGTCTGCAATCAATTTTTAAAAGAGTTTATTTTTTGTCAGAAAGCAGAGAAATTAAATAATAGAAAATGAGAAAAGAAAAACAAAAACACGTTGGCAAACACAAACAAGAGACACAACACAAACACACACACACACACAGACACACACACACACTGACACTATTTTAGATTAGTTGTGCGAGGTAAGCGACAACAACAACAACAACTGTCTGCCTATGATTCACAGACAACGCTATGCGAGTAAATTGCCTTTATATAAACAAATGAATAATGCTAAAAAAAAACTTAACCAAAACACATGCATTTTAAATATGAACAGAACAATTACAATTAGCGGCGGCTACTTAATTTGTTGTTTGCTTGTTTATTAGAATTTATATTTTTTATGTTACTGTTTGTTTTGTTTATTGTCGGTGTCGGAGATGTCGGTTGTTTCGGAAATGTCGTAAATATTATTGAAATCTTGTTTTCGAAATTAAGCGCAAATTGTGTTGATCAAAACGAAAATTTATCCGCGCCTCAGAAATCACGACGGCCAAATGTAGCAGACTGACTGTTATTAACAGCGAGCAGATTCCAGGAAATGTCAAAACCACATTAGAGATGTGAGAGCCGAAGCGGCTATCGAACGGTGAGATAATTGTTATGTGTTGTTGCTGTATCGATGTTTCTGTAAGCAATTCAACAATTAACTTAAATAAATGACAATTATTAAAATGCGATTTTTGTGGAGTTTTTAAATGTTGAGCAGCATGAGGGGTTGAATATTACTTACAGATCAGCAAGGTAATTCCTTCTCTTTGTTATCGATATGTTGTCATTTGTCTTTTCGCCGAAAATCATATGTTTGCAATTCGCCGTGGATGTCTGCTACATAAATTCGATCAAACAACAAACACAATTTGCATATTTTTCTTTCTGATGAAAATGTTGCCTATTTAAAACGAAAATTAAAGAAAAATAATTTAAACAGCTAAAATGGATCTGCTTCTGGAGGAGGTAAGAGCGTTATGCCAGGGAAACTGCAATTTCTCAAGATTTTCAATTTCTTAACATTTTTGTGTGTTTTTTAGGTAAAAACAAATGTGCAACAGAAATTTAATGAAGTGCGCGCTGCGTTGCATATGCGTGAAAAGTTGTTGCTACGGCAACTGGAGGTGATTGCGAACACCCACCAGCAACAATCGGCGCCCGTTTACATCGACTACGAGTCGCACAAAGAGCAGGAGAAGTGTGAGAAGTGCGCAATTCGATTCGTGACTGGCGACAAAAACGAGGAGGAAAAACTGCTCTCGGCCATAAGGAGTTTTGGCCAGTTTCAGCTGGACAGCAATATGCAACTGGCCCTGCATCGAGCGCAGGACAATCGCAATGCGGGACTGCGCAATGAGGATTACATTGAGCCCGTGGATGATCATGAAACGATGTACAAATGTCTGGAGGATCGGGCGTCAAGTGTCGCCTACTACGATCTCAATGATGAAGTGCAGCCGGAGGCGATTGTCGTTGACTTCTCACGCAATAAAGCGCTGCTGGAGGACAATGCCAAGCGTTCGATTATCAACATAACGCTGCAGGAGGCCAAGGATTTGATACATCGGGCAAAAGTCAAACGGGAGACTTTTGTGCCGCCCTTAAACCTGGAGGAGCTGGACGACGAGCTGGAATCGTCCATAGCCGATGCTGTCTCGAGTCTGGGTCGCAGTTCCGTCTGTCCCGAACAGGCCGGCGGCAAACCAAAGCCAAAGCAGCGCAAGCCACGCTTCAAACCAAAGATCACCATAAACAACTGCAATGGAACTATTAATCTGCGCAACATTGCCAGCCTGACCATCAACTGTGCCAGCGAGGAGGCAGTCAGCGCTGAACTACCTCTAGCTGAAGCTCCAGCTCCAACTTCAGCTGCTGCTGCTCCTGCTGCAGCTCAATCCGCCGATTCCAGCACCACCACCACCACCACCGACCCCTCCAGCTGCACACCCAGCAGCTCCAACTATTCCAGCAATGCCAGCTCCCGCTCTCACTCGAAGAAGCACAAGGAGACGAACGCCAAGGCAAAGAGCATTGAATCGACACCCACAACGGACAACCACGAAGCCACCTGTGACTTTTACAATCGCCTCTTGAACGAGATCAAAAAGAGTCTCAAACAGAAGCCCACAACTGGAGTTGTCACAAGAGGAGCAGAAGCAACCACAACTACGACCACAACTGCAACTGTGACCAGCAGTGATGCGGCTGTGCAGGTGCAAGTAGATGCCGACTCCAGCTGCGATGCTGGCGACAGGCCGGTCCATGTCACCAGCAGCGAGTCAGCGATCTCCTCATCCTCGCAACTGCAACCGGGCAAGCGTTTGGTGCTGAAGAACTTTGAGAACCTGAAGATCATCCTCGAGGCAAACAGCGGCGATGAGGATGCTTTCCATCCGGTGCAAATCGAACAGTGGCTGGCCGAAATTATATCCGAGACGGATCTGGAGCCGATGCAGAATACGGACATACTCGAGCACAGCAAGATCAACACCAGCGAGAGCAACTAAAATAGCACTCAAGGATTTCCACAATCGATCACAGTATTTCCTAACTAGCTGTTACAATTGTTTTCATAGAAATGTAGTTGTAGTTGTAGTTTCCTTAATTGTAGTGTTTTCATTTGCAATTACTTGGCTAATTGTGCAATTACTTTTACGGTTAGTTGGAGTAATTGTAATTGGTTGCAAGTGTTTAGCGCTCTTTCGTTCTGGCAACTGCCCACATAATCGACTAGTTTCTTAAGTCTCACCTAAAACACGGCTTTTGTGGTCCAAGTCTCTGCATTTAAGAATCAAAAAATATTCAAATTGTGCCCACAAGTAGAAAAAAAAAGAAAAGAAAAGAGCATTGAACTTTTGCATTCGTTGTACTTAAACTGAGTATCTACGTACTTAAATGCACTTTATTTTGTGAGTTTACAATCACATTCCTAGACTTAATATTGCACCACACCACTTAGGTTTAGCAATTAAGATTGAGGCCAATTCCATTCTCACCATTTTGCAAACCAAAAAACGACAAAAAACAAACACCAACAATTTGCATGTTTAATTAAAGTGCAAACATTCAACTGCTAAGCAATAATTTAATATGCTTTCACGCAAAAGCGGAGCGTCCGGTTGGAACAGGTATATATTATCAGGTATACACATGTAGTATATATATATATTATATATATATATATATTTAAATAAGAATGCTACAACTTTGAACATTATTAAAATTGCTTGAAAGGTTTTCACAGTTTCAAGTTTGTATTCAGCAGATAAAAAAGTCTCATAAGAAACCTTATAGAAAGTTCTCGCAAACGGAAGTTCTTATTTCCTATTTATATATATATGTATATAAATATATAAAGAGTGATATATATATAATTATGCATATAAATAAGAATCGCTTCGAAGGTTTTCACAATTTTAACTCTATATTCAAAAAACGTTTTTTTAAAAAAATCTGAACTTCTTATTTTCTACTGACCCCATTTTTTTTTTATTTATATATATATATAAATATTTCCAACTTGTACCTCTGCAAGTTGTCATGCTGATTGTGCGCTTTGCTTTCGGTTAATTGACGAAACGTTTTATGACGCAACCTTTGAGAGGGTTTATTGTTGTTGCCGAGGAGGGGTTTGTGGGTTGTGGAAGGGTAAGCATTTGACTTCCAAATACGATTGAACTGTGTTAAGTGACAACTACAGATAAACACAAATCCGACTATCAACGTATATAGATAAATGCCTTTTGATGATTTGCTAAAACAGTTACAGACGAATTTCTACACATATATCAAATTTGCATTTGAAAATTGGTCTACTTCTAATATTTGCACGCTTTTTGGACTTAAGAACTACATAAGTTTTTTCTGTTAAGTACACTTTGAACACAAGCAGAGAAGAGCAGCTCTGAGGTACTGTGTGAAGTCCGATTACGCCGATTTGTCGATTATGTCCAGCAGATAGGGAGTAAAATAGGTGATAATGCAATCGGCACCGGCACGCTTGAAGCCCTTCATCGATTCGAGGACTGCCTCGCGGAGTGGAAAGGCGCCCGCCTTGGCGGCGTGATACAACATGGCGTATTCCCCGGACACCTGATAAACGTATAGCGTGTGATACGGATAGGTGTCCTTGGTCTGGCGCAGTATGTCCAGATAAGGCATGCCGGGCTTCACCATCAGCATGTCGGCTCCCTCGCTCACATCCCGCTGCACCGCACGCATGGCCAGATTCCGGGAACCGCTGGGCAGCTGATAGCAACGACGATCGCCGAAGGCAGGTTTCGATTGAGCTGCCTCCCTGAAGGGACCATAGAAGTTGGAGGCAAACTTGGCCGAGTAGGCCAGCAGCGAAACATTGTTCAGCTTGGCATCGATCAACGCCTGTTTGATCGCCCGCACTCGGTTGTCCATCATGTCCGAGGGGGCGACCACGTGGGCACCAGCTTTGCCATAGGCCACGGCAATGCTTGCAATGCGCTCGATGCTTGCCGCATTCTCCAGACCCGTATCCCCGAGCAGGCCACAATGCCCATGAGAGGCATAGGGACAGATGCACACATCGCAGGCGATGAGCAGGTCGGGAAACCATTCGCGCAACTTGGGCAGTGCCAGGACGACAGGATTCTGTTTGGAGTCCGCATGCGTGGCAAACTCATCCTTAAGTCCACAGTCCACGACACCGAAGAGCAGCACAGACGCCAGTCCCTTCGCCACCAGTGGCTCCAAGTGCTCGCGTAATCGATTCACGCCGTAACGTGAGATTCCCGGCATGCTCGCGATTGGCTGCTCATCGTCGTCGTTGCTGATGATGAACACCGGGTACATCAGATTGTGGGGCAGTATTTCACAGCCTGATTCCTGCAGCAGACGCAGCGTTGAGTGATGTATGCCACTGTGCAATTTTCGATCCATTTTTCTTTCACTCTTTTTCTTCTTCCGCTGCCTCCGGCACTCGTTTTGCGAATGAAATTTTTGCTTTCTATTAATGCGGTTGTAAATCGCCTATCGGTGTATCGATTCACGACTACAGTCTGGTCTTATCGATTTCTATTTTTGTTCGCCGCAAAACATCGACTTGCTTTGAGCGGCAAATTCAAAGTAAATTTCAAAAATTGTTATATTTGGTAACTGTTACAAAATGACAGATTATTTAATCTAGTCAAACAATTTGTTTATTAAATCCGATTGTTAATCCTTCAGCGATTTTAAAATGCATTTATAACAATTGCTTGTTCTGCGTACGACATTTTATTAATAATTTTCAAACATTTCAAGTGACATCAGCTATAAGTTACACTCCTAACGATCTCAATTTCGCATACACACGCTCTCTCCCTGTCTCCGTTTGTCGAGCGACTAATTGAAAATTAAATAATGAATTCTAAGTGTATATATTTTATATAAGAATATGAGTACGATAGTATATAATGTATGTGTATATGCATAAACAAGACGTTAAATATAATTTAAATAAGCACGAATAAGTACATAACATTTGCATTTTGCTCGATCCAGACTTAGTTTTAGTTTTGCTTTTTGTTTTTGGTTTTCCTTTTTCTTTTCTAAAATCAATGAACGTAAAACACAACTAAATATCCTAACTTAAATTATATCAATTGGACTTTTAAATATTTGGTTTGGTTATCAGATGCTAGTTACAGCCCTTGGAAGTGTGTGTGTTCATTTTTGGATGTCTCGCTGTTGTTGTGTTGTTTTTGTTGTTGGTGGTGATGCAATGTAGTTTCACTGTCTAATTTGGTCACAATTATGATTAAAATAGTAGCCTCCACTAGGAAACTAGAGCATGATGATAATGCACACGTTTCTGGGAACGCTTCTGGCGCCGTGGCTTAAGGCTCTCTAGATTCTGTGGCTTCTGCTCCGGTTTAGCAGCATGCAATATCACTGTGTAGCTGTGCAGCAGTATCAGCGGCTCCGTGGTGTCGTCTTGTGTTGCAGGTGTAAGAACATTTTGTGTGCTGGTTATACACGAAGGGATTGTTGTTGTTGTTGCTGTTGTTGTTGTTAAGTTCGTACTATGCGCTAAGTTTAAGTGTGGTGCTCGTAGTCGTCGCGCATCTGTGTCCACTTGAGTTGGTCAAGCGAAAGTCACCTGATAGAAGAGCCATTCTTCCATGAAGGATGGCACAAATGCCTTCGTTGTGGTGAACTTCACTTTGGGTTTCAGCAAACGCAACTGATCCTCGAACAACTGCAGCGATTCCACGCAACTGGTGCCATTGCCATGGGTCAAGTATTTGCCATCTGGCTTGAGCAATTGGAACGAATGCTCGAATATGGTGCGTATGAAATCCCAGCATTCACCAATCGGTTTCTCCGATATGGGTATATCAGTTAGATCGCCAAACACATAGTCAAACTTGCGTCCCTCGGCAATGAACTTCTTCATGTAGTCCACACAATCACCCACAATTATCTCATACTGTTCGGTCTTCCGCTTCTCGAGAACATCGCCACAAATGGTGTTTAAGTACTTGTTGCAGGCCTGCATCACAAGCTCATCGATCTCCAGCATGACCACATGCTTCGGGTTCTCCTTGAGCAGCTCGTAGAGTAGAGCTCCATCACCTCCGCCGAGTATACAGATCTCTTTGCCCTCGTAGTTTTCAATGCCACGACCCATAAGGGTCTCTGTGTAGATCAAATCGGATTCGGCAATATCTGGATAAGGATAAAGAGTTAGTTTCGTTCACAATTGATTTCTTCGAAACGTGATGTGCAACCCTCGTCTGATTTTGGACAATAGGCCTTGACCTTAATTTACTCTTTACAAGCGCCTTTTTTAAGGGTTGCAAATTCACGTGTGCTGGTCGCATTTACTTACTCTGCAGCTCGTCTAAAATTAGCATATTGCCCAAGGTCTTGGAGTGCATGATTTGTATCTTCTGAAACGGCGAACGTGCCTCATACACCAGAGTATCAATATCATATTCAATAATGCGCTCATCTGTGAAACAATATGACGAGAAATTACTACAATTACTATAAATATTTGAAGTGTGAGCGTAGCTATTTACGGACTAACTACCTTGAGAGGCTATTATATAAATATAACTACATGCATGCAGAGAACTATATATGTATATATATATTCCAAGGAAATTAATAAAGATATTAAAACAGAAGTAAAAATATATCGAATTTTTAGAATGGCAAGTAATGTATGCAAACATGCGCTGTGCTCCCATTATGTATATCAAATTGGACGAAGTGCTTCAAGTTGCTCAACTACTATATGAATATTATGATATAGTTTAAGTTATGATTATTGATTATTGATTACGTTACCTGCGGATGGATAATACCTAGCGACATCGCCCCGCTTCAATGTTGGTATCTTTTGGCCCGAAAGGGCATTCAATTTTTTGGCTATGGCATTTTCCACACGTCTGCCAGTCTGTGGTGGTTGTTATAGTTGTTGTTGTTGTCGTTGTTGTACAGTGTTGTTGGTACCATGACAGAGACAGAGGGAGATAGAGCGAACGAGCGGGGGTCGCGGGTGACGGTGAGACATGTGCATAGTTGGGTGTACGTACAATTTAATTTGGTTTACATATATATTTTTTTGTTTTTTGGTTATAATTGAGGAATTTTTGTTCATGTTGTAGTTGATGGCGATCATAATGACGACAATGACGATAGACAGACGACCATAGACATCATGTGGGGTTTTTTTTTTTCGGTTTGTGTATTCATGGTGATATGAAAATAAGAAAAAATAAAATAAATAAAAAATAGTTTTCGAACGTAAATTAAAAATCATAAGAACTTCTTAAAAGTTAAACAAAATAATACGCTAATTGAAGCGAATCTAGCACGACGAAACAAGCATGCAACAACTGCCGCAATTATGAAGGCAATTTCTATAGGGTAAACCGAGTTTATATAGTACAATGGGATAAATGAAAGACTACGATGCTATTGAAGAATGCCATTGAAAGGAATGCTCTTTGGTGGTTTATTTTTATTTTTATTTTGATTTTGATTTTTGTAAGAAGCCGCTTTGCAAATTTATAGAGCCATATATAGGTTGGCTAACGGCCCGTGCAACCAAATAGTTAATGAATATATGAAAATATGCCAAATCGATAATTATAGTTTGTGAATGATTCTTTTTTTTCTTGTTTTTTTTTTTTCTTTTGTTGCACAGCTTGAGGTACAAGTTTTGGCAATAGTTTTAGAATATATATATATAAAGAGAGAGAGTTTGGCATAGGAAGATATATAGTACGAGTATAAGGATTGCATAACTCTTGATAAATACTGCATTTGTATGTTGCATACACGAAAAACTAGCAAAAAAAAAACTAAACTTATTTTGGATTTTTTGTTTTTGATTTTGTTGTGTAGATTAATAGGTATTTTGACCAACCTGAGCTAGTCATGTATATGTCTATATATCCACCACGTTTTATCGGCGGTAAATACTTGGATCGATCGGAATCTAACTTTTGTCGTAGTATAAGCTCCATTGTTCGCATTGTCTGCAATTGTAATTTTCTTGTTTATACAAGATTGCTTGGGCAATTTAGCCTAAGTTTGTTTTTATTGTTATCCTAATGAAATTGCAAATGCTGTTGTGTGATAAAAAAGTAAATAAATGAAAAGCAAAATAAATTCAAAGTGTCAAACAAAACTTTTCCACAAGCGTAAACTATTCAAGCATCTCATGTTTTTTCTGACAACGAATATAGCCAGACCCCGCCAAACAACTATTTTTAGTTTGCGATTGTAGATTCGAGCGAAAATGGAAAGTATTTCACAAGTGTCGTCGGCTTCTGCTTCTGCATCCGAGCACATTTTCAACAAAAACCTAATCTGATGTGGCATGAATTCTATCAAAAGCAGCGGTTAAAGCAAACATTTAATCGATAAGCGAAAGTTGCCGGTGCAAATAAATACACAAATGTATTTTTTTTTATTTCAGAAAGAACATAAACAAAGGCAAAACTTTACTGAGAAGCGCAGCTGTTTGAAAGAGGAGAGAGAGAGAAAGAGAGACGAGCGAATGCAGCAATAATTCTGGGAATCAATACAGCAAATGCTCGAAAATTGCACCCACGTGCTTCCATCCACCACGAGCGAGACGAAAAGAGAATGAGAAAGAGCGAGGAACGAGTTACGCCGACGTGTGAAACTATGCACACCCTTTCCCATAAATCAGTGCAAGAGTATTGCCAGTGGGTCGCTCAAATTTGAGATTTTAAAAGATTTTCATTTGTGCAACGTTTTTATCAGCTGATAATAAAGTTGAGCCTAATAAAATGGTAAGTTTTTATACTGAACAAACAGTAAGTGAGACTTTTCGGATAGGGTATAAAACAGCCGCATTATGATATAATAGACACACATACGCACATACATATGTACACAGATAATAGTTCTTAGGGTCTTGGCCAGCTCGTGATGCTTGATTGGGTAGGCAACACGCTTTCAACACTCTTTCAACAAAATGCAAAAATAATGCAAGCAACGCTAATGAAGTACAAAAAATTAATGGTAAACTGTGTGTCGGCATACACACACACACGCGCAGGGGGGCCAAGGGCGCATACACACACACACACACGCACACATACTCACACACACACATACAAAGGGCGGGCGAAAAATCAATTTCGCCGTGACGTTTGCGGCTGCAATGGAAATCAAAACCCTTTTTGCGGGGGCCCCCACACACCATCATACCGACTGACTGTGTGTGTGTGGCACGTGTATGGGTGCCATAGAATATATATGTGTGTATTTGTAAAAAAAAAGAAAAAAATGAAGAGAAATGTGTAATGTGAGCTTTATACATACATACATCAAAGGACATGATGGGCTCCTTGCCGGCAGCCAAATAATATTCCACATTGATGGTTAGCAAACCCTGCGGAAAGATGCGGCAGGTGATTATTGTCTCCTTATTCTCGTGCAGCACCGAAAAATAGCCATTGTCCATGGACTCCAGCGAATAGGCGAGTTCCAATTGGGAGAACACATGCTCCAGCTCGTTGCGGGCAATTCTAGCGACTTCCTGGCGTTGCATCGCCGTTGCCGTTTTGCCAGCATCCAGTGTGAAATCGAAGAGTATTGTCTGGGCAGCCATGTCTGCGTTCAGCCCGCCGAATGTGCAAAATACGAATGCAGATAGTTATTAAAATTCGATATGATTTTATCGTCACAGAGTGTATTTTCTATCGAAACGGTTTAGTAACAGAGTATGCACATAAGTTACGGCCACACTGCAGTCAGCTGTTGTAAATGTTCGATTTAAAGGTTGAAAACATCAATAAAAATGTGCAAGCTGCTTGTGGTACGATTGTGTGAAATATCAATGGTAAAACACGCTTCTTAGCTGTCAATCTCTGACGTTAAATTCAAAGTGTTTAGTTTTTGCTGATGTTTGTAACATAAGTTCACTAATTAACAGCACACGTTAACGCAATCGTGAGTCTGTTAACGAATGCTCTAAATATGAACGATAACAGGAATATCACGGTCAATTATCGCTCAATCGAATTGTGTATCGATTAACTTGACCAAATAAACAACATTCAGTTTGTGTTCGCGGGCCATGACACACACGAGGAAGCATAAAATGTGCTAGATCGAGGTAGGAGGTCGCTAAAAAGTGTTAATATTGTTTTTGTTGCAGTGTGCCTGAACCTGAACTTGAATTTAGTTTGTGCGTTGCATGCTGCTGCTGCTGTCATTGTTGCAGTAGTTGGTGTTTCAGTGTGCCCGAGACTATGCCAGATGTCTCACAGACACTCAAGGCAACTAGAGGAAAAAGAAAAACACTAACGTTTGGCGGCAACAATGGGCTGCTAATTATAAATCCCAGCATAGAAGCGCACCGGCGCACAAATCAACTGATGTCGCCAACGATTGCTTCGCCTCTTATTTATTTCTATTTATTTTTTTTTAATTTTTTTTTTTTGTGCGTGGGCGGACGTCACAGCCGCCGCATCGGCCGCTAGATGCCAATGTCGTTACGTCTTCGTTGTTCTTGTTTTTGTTGCTGTTTCTTTTATTCCTCTCTTTATTTCTTTTTATTATTCCTGCTGTTGGCGTCCCACAATTGCTCAGGGCAACGTGTGGGGGAGGGTTGATTTCAAAGTTACTGCTGCTGCCCCATTTTTTTTTATTATTTTTTTATTACGATTCATATTGATTTTTTTTCAGCGCTCGCTGATTCCTGGACATTTTAGTTAAACCCACGCACAATAAGCGGCAGCAGGTGAGTGAAATTGGTTTAGTGCCCATTAAAGCCTCATTTGATTAAAGTCTTTTACCTTTGCAGCACCAAACAACAAATAACTGTTAATAGCTCATCATGGGCTGAGCATATCAGCGGAAGGATTTCATACATATATATCACATATATATATACATACACATATATATGTGTAACGTCATCAGGCAAACCTTTCGACAGTAATTTCAAGCATTCAGAATTGCTGCAACTACAGTAAACACTCGCAAAATGGAACGAAACATGAATCTAATTCAATACGAAACATACAAATATCGATTACTTTAAAGTTTTCTTTAAAGAGGTAAAGAGAAGTCGCGCAAGAAGCTAAAATGCTCATTTAAGTCCACAAAACAGAAGCACAAATGGAGAAACATGTGATAATAACTAAGTATTTCATTGAGCGACTGCAAATGTATTGAAACTGCTCAAACAATATATAGATGAATTATATATAGTTAATTAAACTCTTCAACATGCAACGGAGTACGGGCAGCGAGGAGCGCATCACAAACAGTCCGCGTTCCACACAAAAAACGGGCACAACGCTCTTCGGGCTGCTCAGCAAGCGGCCAAGCAAAGTGGAGCCGCATCCGGTGACTCCCGAATCGCCAGTGGTGCAGCAGCGACGACCCACGTCGGCATGCGGCCAATACGATGTCAGTTTCGCCAAATGCTCTGCGGAATCGAGCACACACAAAAGTCAAACGTTGCCCAACAATTCCAATGCGCCCACTCAGCAGCTGGACAAGTCGCATAGTGGCCTAATCAGCTTTCACAGACGTGGCAATCCCACTTCGAAGAGCAAAGGGCATACACATCGTCATAGCAGCGATGCAGGATCGCAGAGTGATGGCGGCGCGGATGTGATAATGCGCCGGAAGTCACCGAAGAAACGTTCGCCAAATCACAATCGACTTAGCCATCAGTTCAGTCTGTGCTGCAAGGCCGAGAAGAAACCGCTGACGCCACCAATTTCAGTGCGCTACAATTCAATACCAGATGCCGTGATCGAAGCTGGGAATATGCTGCGACGCGATAATCTCTCGCTCAGCATGAGCATGATGGACAATTCGGGTTCGCTGCACTCGCACTCAAGCGAGGGCGCCGCATCCAATCAGTTGCCGGCGCCGCAGCGTCCGCGTCCGCGTCCGTCCAGCGAATGCGCAAGTGCACCCGAATCTCCCGTGGCTAATAAAACGTTTTTCACGCAGTGCGGCGCCAGTGCCTCTGGTGCCTCCATTCACCAGTCGCACTACTCTCCCTCGAATTCGTCCAACCGTAGCGAAACGCTGCAGCGGGCACCCATCAGACCGATCGCTGTCTCCGCTTGCCGATCGCGACTGCGCCTCAAACTGTTTCCGCCGGGACAAGAGCAGCCACCTCTAACAGCGGATGAGAGTGCGGATAATCTAAAGCGTGCCACAACGCCACAGCACATGTCTTCGCCAAACATTGCCATGCTACCGGATCAATTAGATGCGGGCATCCCAGAGCTGCCCGGAATGCGTTTCATGTCGCACGAGAATATGACGCTGCATCGTCAGGGTTCCGGTTCCAATTTGGCCCGACAGGCCTTGATGGCTGCACAGGCTTTGAATCTCATACCTGCGGACAAGGCACGCGAGCGAAGCTATCTGGATGGGCGTCTGGGTTCCTCTTCGCTGCTGGGGCCGAGCGAACTGAGTCGCGTGCTGCCCCAGAAAGAGGTCACCATCTTCGTGGGCACCTGGAACATGAACGGCCACAGTCCGCCCAAGTGAGTAATGTCTTGTTACCAATTAAAATCAGCTCATTTGATTTGATTTCTTTCCATAGACAAATGAACGATTTTGTGTTGCCACCGAATGTGGAACATGTGCCCGACTTGGTTGTCATGGGCACCCAGGAGTCCAGTCCGGATCGTTTCGACTGGGAGGTGACGCTGCAGGAGACGCTGGGACCCTCGCATGTGCTCTTCCACTCGACAACACTGGGAACCCTTCATCTGGCCGTCTATATGCGTCGTGATCTCATTTGGTATTGTTCGGCGCCCGAGGATGCTTCGATGTCTGTGCGCACAGGATCCGCCTTTCGCACCAAGGGCGCTGTGGCTATATCCTTTTGTCTCTTTGGCACATCCATGCTGTTTGTGACTTCCCACTTGACAGCGCATCAGCAGAAGGTGAAGGAGCGCGTCTCGGATGTGAAACGCATCATCAATGCTCTGGATTTGCCCAAGAATCTGCCCAATTTGCGGCACAAGAATAAGGATGTTACGCAGAATTTCGACAATGTCTTCTGGTGTGGTGATCTCAATTTCCGGCTGGGTGAGCCGCGCGAGAAACTGCTCGATTGGATACAGAACACAAAATTTCCGCTACCCTCGCATTTGCCACATGGTTACATGCACACGGATCAGCTCTCCTCGGTGCTGGCCGATGGCGCCGCCTTTCGTGGTTTCATGGAGGCAAACATAACGTTTCCTCCCACTTACAAAGTATAATTATATATTATATATATTATTTTATAGATTCTAAATTAAATTTTATCGCTCATTTGCAGTACGATCCCGGCAGTCAAAACTTTGATACGTCCTCTAAGCAGCGTGCGCCGGCGTATACGGATCGCATCCTCTTCAAATATCGCCAGGTGCAGGGTCTGGTCATCCGACGACAGAGCACTGTGCCGGGCGTGTCGACGCCCACACAGCCATATATACAGTGCCTACTATATGACTCAGTGCCGTCCATAACCACGTCCGATCACAAGCCAGTCTGGGCACTGTTTCGCACGCTAATAAGAGCGGGAAGTGATGCGTAAGTGAATCTTAAGTGGAGGAGCAGTGTAATGCAATTTTAAACTACTCTTTATTTTGTAGCATACCCCTTGCCGCTGGCTTGTTCAGTCGAGACATTTACTTGGAGGGCATGCGACGTCGTCTAAATAATCAATATACTGGCGCCTCCGCTGTGTGTGCCATACAGTAAAAACAAAATATGTGCAGTGCAATGGATAACATTTGTACAACTGTAGTTATAGTAAAAACGCGAGCTACGAGTAGCTGTCTAGGCTAAAACTAATTCTAATCTATATTTACATGTCTCTATGAAAAGTTCGTCATGTTGAACAATATACCAAAGCAGCGGCTTGTAAAGTGTCTCAAGTCCCAAATGCTTTAACACGGTTGTGTGTGGCCTTTGTAGCATGTATGTAGTTAGCTAGTTAGTCTGTTAGTTAATCTCTTAGCTGATGTCAAATACCAACAAATACCAAAATTCGAATAGGTTTAAATGTTAGGCGCTGCCTTTTTGCCTTGAGGCCTTAAATAATTAAACGTTCCTTTCGAATTAGAGGCGCAGTCAAGACACAAATGAATTCTTATAGTGTTTAAATTAGTTGAATCTATTAGTTAATAATTTAGTGCAAATGAAGTCAAAGCTCGAATGTAAAATAACAGTATATATACACACATATATACAACCATAAATATACATATACCATATATATATATATATATTTGAAAGTATTGTGCGAACAAAATGTTGAGCAAATGCAGTTGTTAATTGTTATAGCTATGAATTTTTTTGATTATTTATTATTTTACGCTTGTTAAATTACTTTTAAACGCTGTCAAATTATTGTTAATAGTGAAATCTATTATTTTCTTATAATTTAAATCACGAGTTGCATTTTGATTGCGTTATGCATGTGTTTGCCATTAACAAATCTAATTTCAAATGGGACAAATGGGCGGACGAAACTGATAAACGGTCACCGTCACAAGAGTGCCATGATGGCCATGATGTGCCCGTGAGCAGCACTCGACTATGCAGTGGCGGCAGCAGTTCGGTTATTTACCCAAAAATGCGCCAAAATGGCCAACAGCAGCAGTGGGCGTAGCAGGAGCAGGAGAAGGATGTGACCCCCGAAAATCCTTCACTCTCCAGTTGCAGCCGAAAAGCCCTCACCGCACACACGCAAATATGTTAAACTTTTGACCAATTTCAACTCGAGTTGAATGCCGCTGGCAGGCGGTGCTCTGGACGCAGTACAGCAATTTATTGCCATGGCGATTTTGGCTTCGGGCATCGGTAAGGACAACCTCCCACTGCCTCCCCATAAGTGGCCTCGCGAATGAGCTCGATTGTGGTTATGAGAGCACACTCACATGTACACCCTACTTGTGCCGGGACTGGACTCCCGACTTTTGTCAGCTGCCCCGCTCGCAGTGTCATCCAATTGACCAAAAATCATTGGGGGACTGCCAGCACCACTGACTGCTGGCTAGCTGCATTCTGGGGATGGGTCAAGTGGGCTTTTGTGTATTGGCCAATGTGTCTGCGCTTGTCTCTGCAAGCAAACAAAAAAAAATGTGAAAAATAAAACAAATAAAAACAGAAAAATAAAAAGGCGAACAACAATTTTGCATCCGTTTTGTTTATTGCAATTTCAGCGTTGTGGTCAGCAGCCAGCTTTCAGTTTTCCGTTGCCACTGGCGAAATTCGTAAAGTTTGTACCTACTTTTAATAGTGGGTTTTGGGGAATGGAACCGCGACTGAAATTAGTTTTTGTATTTGCAAATGCAACTCGCATATATACAAATAGATGTGGCAAAACTGGCAAAAAAAAATGTGGAACTCATTTCCGACTTGCACGTTGCACGTACCAAAAAAATTAACCACAATATTTGAAATTATATTAACATTGAAGTCATGCAACTTGGCGCATAAAAACTATGCCCCTACATCCTTTGAGGGATGTGTTTGTATGTCTGTGTGTGTGTGTGTGTGTGCTGCACATTAATATCCTGTGCGCACTCGTACGTGTTAATATGACTTTATGACTTCATATGTGTCCATATTTTTTGTCGTCTCTTTTGGTGCTTCCCACTAAAAAGTTTTATTGTTAGTTACGTTCTGTTCTCTTCTGCTCTGCTGGTGCTGCTGCTGCTGCTGCTGCTGCTGCTGCTGCTGCTGCTGCTTGCCACCGTCAAAGCAACAATTTTTATTCAAAGTGTTGAAAGATGCAGAAATTATTAAAATTTTCCATTCGTTTCGCTGCTCTCCCCTGCATGCAATGCATATATATATATATATATATATGTATAAATAGCGAAAATTCTTCATATATAGCTGCGCGTAGGGCAAGACTATGGATAAGGATAAGGATGTGCATTATGGCAGACTGACTGACTGACTAACACGTTAACTGTGGAGCAAAAAACACGACTCGACTCGAAGTGTATAAAAGATTCAAGATGACTAAGAACGATTTAAAATTGCATTTAATTAAATATGTATTTAGTACTTGACACGACTTACACGACACGACTTAGAGCAACTTAAAATTAAATTACAAAAAAATGTTTGGTTACAATAAAAAAATATTTAACATAATATTTGATTAACTACTCTCCAGGTATCTTGAAGCTTTGTACATTTCCCGCTTTTCATAATAATTGTTTTATTTCTGTGCCCTTTTAGACAAAGATATTAAATATATTGTTAATCCATATCATATTGCTTGGCTCATGCATTGAATAGCATTGATTTTTAGTGGCCATCCGTCAAATGTTGCCCATTGCTGTTGGCACAGATCGTTAACAAAAAGGTTGCCAGCAGTTAAGCAGCACTTTATGCTGCTTTCGTTCCCATTTCTCTATATGTGCTTTGTAAGGGGAGCCCCACGCTGCCAGCTTGGGTAGTTGCCGAAGCCACTTGAAAAGCTTATTGTACATTTCAAACAACTCTATTACGAATATTTTTCATATTTTCTGTGCAGCAGCGGCACAAAAAAAAGTTAACATTAAACGTGGCGAAAGGCCGAAAAGCCAGCATCTGAAGCAGAATTGGTGGCACAGCCAGTGGCAGTGCCATAGCTTGGTTAGGGAGCTGGGGCGGGGAAGCGAAGCAAGTAATTCGCATGCGGCACGTTACATTCTCGCAATAAAAAATGAAAACCGTTTTGCATGCATGTGCCGACATCTCCTCAATATATGTGTGTGTGTGTGTGTGTATGTATGTGTAAAAAGTAATAAATGTACGTGCCGCACTGAAAGCACACAACAAAAACAGCAGCATCAGTGGAAACTACACATGAACTCACACTAACGCAGACGTGTAAATTTAGAGTCGAAAAAGATGGCGTTTCCGTTTCCGCTCTTAGTCACTGGCTCGCACATGTCACATGTGCATGCAAATGCACGCATGTATGTCAGGGTGGGATGAGCGGAGCAATAAATGCAATAAAAATAAACTACAATTTTCTACGACTACTTCTTGCAAGTGTAATGCAGACAAACCACCCACGCATTCCTCAACCCCCATCCCCATCCCTATCGCCGTCTCAGAAGCCAGCTACACATTACTTTCTATTATGCGCATTCTTTTCCTTTGCGATTTCGTTCTCTCTTCTCATCGGCGATGTTTTATGGAGTGGGTCCCCTTAGGATTGGGGTTGGGGCTGAGGACCTGGGGTCGGGGTTGGTCGCACGCTTTCGCGTTTGAAGTAGCTTTGGATTGTATAAAAGTAACCATAGCTACCATAATTTAATGAAAACATAATCTGCATGCATAAAAAACACAGAAAGTCATACTGAGGCCGCCAACAAGCCGTATTTAGGTATCAGGAGCCGGCACAAGGGTTGGGGGCAAACAGAGGAACATTTTTATTAAATGCTGACGGGATTCGTTTTTAAGAGATTGTGTAAAATGCACAGCGACGTTTCCTTTCCACTTCAGTCTCAAATTGCAATCTCTTAACAACTTTGTTGGATGATATGATAAGGTGATAAGAGTGCATTGAGTAATCGGGAAAGTTGCGAACATATTCCAAGCTGATAAAACAAAATTCAACTGAAATGATCTTGAGTGCTTAGAAGAAAACATTTTCAGTGAAATTCAAGTGTATGATAAAAAATATTTTATTGAATATATGGATAATGATAGTTCATCTATCCAACTTATTGCTTCAGTATGTTAAGAAGTCAATATCAAGAAATATATATAATTGCATTGGCCAATTTGCTATGACTGATAACACGACAAACACCCACTTTATCTAAGTTTGAGTTGTTATCATTTCTGGGCTACATTGGCCTTCATTTGTAAGCATATTTATCGGGCTACAAAATAGTATTTCTTTAAATTAGCACGCGTTTGCCAACTCGTCATTTATGTGTTTTTTTTAGGGTTTTGTAAATTGGTTTTATTTTAATCAACTACTCAAGATAACCAAGCATTGCCAAGTATCTGATTTCCTTAAATACAACCTCCTTTTTCCAATTTTCATTTCGTTTATTTTTTTAATTTTTCCGCGTAGCGTTTTTGTTGGTGTTTTTTTCTCACTTTTTTTTTTTTTTTTTTGCAGAGCACCCTGCTTGGGCACAACAATAACTTGAGCAGCGACTTGAGTAGCTCGCAGAAAAGTTTCCAAGACAACTCCTTTAGTGGCGCAGTATCATCAGAGTGCCTTCTGCAGAAAGGACGCAGAAAAAATCGCAGAAGGACTTCTTGCTAAATATCCTTTAGCCTTTGCGAAATCAGTAAAGCGCAAAGGACCACTTGTGAATACGCTTTGATGCGCGCGGCTTTGAGTGCGAGTGTAACTGCCAGGGGTGTAAGATGGGGTGGTGGGGATAGATGGGGAAGATGGCTGAGCTGGCTCGCTTCTTTTTTGCCCCGTTTGATATTTATTCTGAGTTGGCTTACAGTGCTTGGTGCCTTTGTTGTTGCGGCTGTGTTGGCATCAAGTATTTCGTGAGTAGCGCAAAATACGCGAGCGCGAAATGTAATAAAAACATTTTTTGCCAAGCAGCAGCAGCAGCAGCGGCAGCAACGACGGCTACAAGGACGACAACGTTGGCAGTTGGATAGCCAACGTCTTATTTTTTATGCCGTCGTCATACTAAAGACCACTTCTAGTACCAAGCTCTAGTCGACAAGGGGGGAGGGAGGCCAGTTGCTCTTGGTTCAAAAGTATCTTCAAGATATTTTTTAATACATGCACACGACTTTGAATTCACTTGCAAATATATATTCAGCTGTTAACCATTTCTTCTTATTGTTGTTGCTTTAATGAAAAACATTCCATATATTTGTGTATAGTTAGAAATATGTAATGCATTTCGTGCATGCTCCAGAATTTGATTCGCTACGAAATGCGCTTTAAATATTTATAAACGCAATTTGCATAAAACATCATGTTGCTCATTTGCATATTTGCATTTCAAGTTTTGTTGCCGGCCACAAAAGTCAATCGGGGATACTTTCATTTTCGTGAACTACGCCCCTTTGATGTCCTGTCATGTTTAACTGGTTTCGATACGCAAAGGATACGCTTTGAACCATAAGTGTAAGTTAGATTTGAAAAAGATTTTGCAATTCAAATTACCTGCAGTCGCTGGGGGGATGGCTGGGTGTTGGGTGGGGTTTGAGGTCAGCAGCTGGCAAATTGTAACTAGTTGAGGGGTGTTGCAGCATCTGGCGCTGCTTACAATCCGTTTTTCTCATTACGTTTCGAGGGTGGCGCCACTTATTGGCCACTTTTAGGCCTATTGGAAACTCATTAGTTGGCTTCTCTTACGGACAACTTTAAACTAATAATGTGGCTCTAAGGCCCCATGCTCAATTGAAAAATTTCAATTCATGTTTGGTAGCCAAGTGGCGAGCATGCAACCAATTACGACGACCAGGCGGCAAATCCAATCTCAATCTATGGCATCAAGTAGACAAATATGGACTATATGCCTAGCTATGCACTGACTACACTTTCGAGTGTGTTTGTGTGTGTGTCTGGAGTTCTAGTCTCCATTTGGTATTCAAAAACTGTGCGTCTGTGTGATTTGACGCATATTTGCCAAACATACACAGGCATTCATACAAATGGGCACACAGATCGACTCGTCTGAGCTACGAATGTAACTGCGAGATACGTTTTGAGGCTTTGAGGCAGGCTGTGCTTTCAAAACTAGAAAACACGCACACACACACACACACACACACACACACACACACACACACACACACACACACACGCACACACAATTGCTTCATTCTGCAAAACGACTTTTATTAAACCAGAAACAAAGTCAAGCCCCAGCACCAGCTAAAAGCTTAAACCATAGCAAAACCTTTTGCCGATAAAGATGACTACACAGAGAGAAAATTCTTACAATTCGTATCGTAATGTATTCAATACTAGTCGTATATGCCATTAAAATTTCTAAAAAATTCAAGTGAATCTGAAAATTAGCAGCGTTGAAAATTCAAATGTGAAAGATTTATTTCAAGCGTTAGATTTGAAACCAATTCCAAATCTTTTAAAGTATTTGGTAGTTAAACTAGTAATTCTAAGATTTCACTATTACTTATTTTAAGAATAGAATTTCGAATATTTGATTCAAAGTCATTCTCTCCGTGCACGGTCCAGAAGGGTGTACCAGGGTTGGGGGGTCTTCTTGTAACGGCTGCGTTTGTGGCTGCCACTGCGGCTGTTACCAGCGTTGAGGCAGCTGTCAGCTAGGCAATCGAAGTGTCTATATATGTATATATATGTATATATATATGTGTGTAGCTATTTGTGTGCGTGCCTAGTTATGGTAAATATTCATATTTGTAACGTATGCACAATGTGTTGAAATTAGCATTTATGAATTTTGTGCCAAATGCCGAAATGTAACTGAAACAGACGTCGCCGAGCGAATGCTCCTTTGTACTTACTTATAAAGCACCACAAATACAAAAGCGAGTACACTTTAACACACACACACACACACACACACACACACACACATTACATCTACATCTACACGTTAAATGAGTTGCGCCCGCTCATTTACCGCCCCAACTGTTGGCTGCATTATGCGCAAGATTCTTGGTTATGGGTTTTGTGGCTGTTTTTGGGCCAACCCATTTGCATTTAGATTGCGACAGCAAAACTTAGTGTTGCCTGAGACCTGTCCGATGTCCACGACAGTGAGTGACATCTGTGCCTTATGATTGTTGCCTGACAAGTTGTAAGCCTAAACAACCGGACGGAGTTCATGTAATGGGGCTGAGCCCAACATAATTATGAGCGTTGAGGTTCAACTTTGTCATTGAGGTAACTTTGACACAAGCAGCAGATCTTGCAACATCTTTAGCCATCATGGAACAGGTCAACTAATTTAACAACAAATTTAAACTTTTCTCTCTTGTTCTTTGTTCAACATTTATTTATGCATTTTATCTTGAAAGATTCTGCTGCAAACTTTCGAAGATAAGAACTGTTGTCCAAATAACCATATAAAAGTCAGATGCACCCAATTATTTTTATATTGGGCAATTACGATTAAGAAACATATCTTATCTAATCATCAGATGAGCACAACAACGTACTAAACAGAGATGTAAACAAATAATCGTAATAATTATAAACAGAGCACTTTAATCCAACTGCGATGGCCGCTTTCTCATTAGGCACTGAAGCTGAGCCAGTTGGCCGGATTGGTGACCGTCATTTGCTCGACCTGATCAAGAGTTACACCGCGCTGGAACATTCTTGGCAGTATATTCATATGGATGTGATGATAACCATGCCCACCATAGGATGTCTGCATACAAAAATCTAATTTGTAGGTAAACAGAACAATAAACAAATTAAGAATTACCAATCGATGTTTTGTGTGTATGTCGTGTGACATAAGCAGCCTGTCCACGAGTCCTTCATTGATCAGCTTGATGATATTATCAATGCGCTGGCCGTCGGAGATCATGTCCACAGCTGAATTGAGTTGATAGTAGGAGCACTCCGTGCCAAAGAGATCGTATTGCAGATAGCAGCCCATCTTGGCAAACTCGAGTAGCTCATCCATGTCGAATAAAGTGCCTGCAACAGGAATATTCTACTGACCAGAAGTACAATTTGGCAATAAAAGATTGCTTACGATCTAAATGCGACATGACACACTTGTTGGCCCGCCCACCGGCCTCCAGATAGAGACGCAGGATTTCAAAGGGCGCCTTGGACACACGATGTGGATGCAGCGAGACGCCACAGCCGAGTACCTCCTGAATTTCGCCAGCGGCAAGTAGTGAATGTCTTTCGAACTCTACAAGAGCAAGAGGTACACTTAGAAAAAAAAAAACATATTTTATTATCTTGTGCTCACCTTGAACGGGATAAACGCTGGCCACCTCACCAATGAAACCACTCTTCACCATGCGACCATTGACTTCGATGCCTGTTAGGATGTCCTTTGAGTAGAGATCCGTCATCTGTTCGACAGTGAGATTCTTGTGCGAGACATCCTGTGTGGCATGTATATAGTGACCTGTGCCTGCTATGAAGTGCACACCAGTTGTCTGCGCCAGATCCACAATGAATTCCAAATTGCGTTTGAGGCCATAGCTACTGTTCTCCACAATGGCACCGCCACCATGTTTTTTGTAGAGCAGCACATCCTTTCTGGATGCTTCAAGGGCTTCCTCATCGTAGAAGCGCACGTTCTCCTTACTGGAATATGGATATAGACGAACATAGCCGAGCGTAGCCATGCTAATCTTTTGCTCCAGTTCGCTCTGAAAATCTGCCGGCGGTGGCTTGTAAAAGTGCTCAAAGTCCATAGCCACATGCTCGTGGGTGAGAGTACGGCCCAGCAGATTGGGCGTAATGCTACCAAGAACTGCAGAAGATTGGGTTAGTTGATTGTTTGGATTTGTAAGGCAAATGTTTATTTACATATACATTGAATGACAGCGAGATAAACGGCATTTTCTACTCATTTTCTCTCCCTGTATCTGGCTCTCTCCTCATCTCTCTATCAATATCAGCTCAGCTGCCGGTTCTAACTCACCAGTTTGAATTTTCGACATTTTGTTGATGTTAATTGAGATCAGCAGGTTTAGTTCTCTGTTGATTTACCAAACTCCTTGTCGATCCACTCTCTTTGTGTGCTGCTGCGTGCAATCGCTTTGAGTGCAGACAGGCAACTGATCGTCGGCACAGAGTTCTCAGCGCTGGTAACTTGATTATCGTGTTCATCGCGCTTGTACAAACATATATACATATATGGATATGTGTGTATACATATATGTAAATAAATACTGTTGAACACTAGGTTGGATGTAAATTTCGGCTTTGCTTGGGCCTATTCTTTTGAATTTCTATTTTTATAAAAATTAAATTAAATAGAGATCTTTAAAAGGCCTTTGGATGCGGATCTGATGAAAATGAAAAAAAAAAAGAAAATTAAATAAAGTACAACTTAAGTAGTTAACATATTTTTTATAATTTCATATAATTTTAATTTTTAATCTTGGGAACTAAATGGCAATCATTCGTCAAGTAAAAATATTTGATCTAGCATACAGTAAATATGTACTTATCTAGATACTTATATAGATAAAACCACTTAAGATCTAAGTGAACGAATATTCATTTCGCTTCAGCATATTTCCCAGCGTCCCATATAATTAAAACAATATTATTGCACACAGTCACAAGGATTGTCGTCTTTCAGACCGTGATAAAATAATAAAACAATGACAGACGTTGTTCTGCTTTGTTTTTACTGCAAATACACATTTTCCCCTCACTTTTATGTGCATTGCTTTTACTGAGTTGTATTTATTGGAAAAATTCAATTGACTTTTGATTTTTATTGTTGCCATAACGGCGTGTGACTGGATCGAACAAAGATATTACGACTATGAAAAAGTATTGAAAAATGAATTTTTGTCAACCATTCACAATGCTGATTGGCTTTTGAATGCCTTTACTTTGTTGACTTGTTCATAAAACTCAAACGGCAATCTGTAGTAGGTTTTGAGGATACTAAATGGCTGTTAAATTTGCATAATGTCCCGATAACCGACTGGGCAAATGGTTCGTAGCTGCTGAGGAAAAAACGGAGCCTGTTCAATAGAAAAACAGTACTTTTTGGATTTTGTAATCAATCGTTTTTAAAGAAACTGAATTTTGACACAGAATTGCGATTCCAACTTTAAGTGTAGTATTCATATGGAGGATGGGCTTAACAAGCCCAAAGTGCTTAAAATCAGTTTAGTTGTGACAAAATTATGCCTGTGCAATGTAAACTTAATATTTACTTATTTTTTGCATATAGTGCAGACACTTTAACATTTGCCATCAGTTTTAATGCTCATTAAAATGCTCTCATTGCTCTCCGATAATACGAAAATTAATTACGTAATTTGTCCATTTAAAAGCGCGACTCGCAGTTGACTCCGTTGCAGCATGTGAAAATGCCACTCGATTATACCACATACGAGTGTACAGTAAAAATGCGAATGCAGTAAAAGTAGTGAGAAATATGGTAAAAGGACTGTAAGTCAAGACACTTTTGCCAGTCATTTGCATTGGGCTCTGTTCATGCACTTGTTTTATGTTCTTTCCAGCATTTGATTAATGATGTTGGCTTCCGGAACGATTCGAGTTTCAGTTTCCGCTGATGCGCATTTTAAAAGTGTGCAAAAGAAAACACTTACATATATGTCCAGCTCGGAAGATTCAACGGTGGTTAGTCCTCTGGCCATGAACGGTGAGTGGTGGTTATGTGGCATGTCTCATTGTTTAACTACATTTACCACTCAGCTTTCGGTGTCGCAATTGGGGTATAATCTGGTTAGCGGCACAAATGATGGTGACGAGCGCTGAGGGAAACGACAACGACGAGGACGACAACATTTAAGCACAATTGCTGTGGCTAATGTGACACATATTGTGACAAATTGCAGGAGGCTGCTGAGCGAGGGTTGGAGGCAGGCTCAGGAAGCAAACACGTGCAGTGTTCCCTTCCAAATTCATTAAAGGGTAGCAGGTTTCTTTCAATTCAAGCAGGCCTATAGCTAATCAGGAATTGACATCTTTCAACAAGCCTATCCCTATACTACTCCCTATATCTATCTTTACATTTATCTAAGCTATACCAACACTATCTTATTCAAGACATATGCGGCATAAACGAACAGTGCAGTTAATTTTCTGTTTTCTAACTTACTTGGTTACCCAGAAAGAATGTACTGTTTTATGTATATATGGATATGTATTTACACAAACAAATACAAATTTTTACAATAAACTCCATTAAATGTTACTTTCAACAGTTAATATTGGTATAAAAGATTCGTTCTGCTTCCAAATTCTTTTATTCATTCATTTGGTATCTTAAGTTATTAATTTAATTTAATTTCTGTTTTTTGTTTTTTGATTTTTTTTTTTTAAGAAATTTCTTCAATTTAATTCTATTACAACTTTAAAATCATATAAAAACATATAACTATTTTTATTTTGTGGCATAAATTAAAAACAAACTTCAAAAAGATCTAAAAACAATGCACATAAGATATTTTCTATATATAAAATATGAATAAAATATTTTTCTAGAGTGAATAATCTTTAAAGAAGAGTTCAGTTCTATGTAGTAGCTTAAGCCACGCCCCCAATAGCGCTGCAAGCATGCCAATGCTATCTGCGGCCCCTGCATGCCTCAGATATCTCAGTCGTCACCAATTTAAGCTGAAATGGGGTCGCTCGACTTGCGCCACAATGACAGCTCGGAGCTGTCAACAGGGTCGCTCCGAAGAGCACACATTGAACGAACAATGCATGACGAATCGGTATTTTACGCCCATTTTGGGAAATATGCCCATTTCGGGGTTGGTTGTGGCTACTGCTGCTGCTGCTTCTGCTGCTGTGTTAAACGCATTGTTCTTGTCAACTGAGTGGAACAAATTTGAGCGCTGCACCTGCAGGACATAACCAAAAGTCTCGCAACCTTGCGCTGGTGGTTGCACTTTGGATTGGGTGGCGGTTGCGTACTTTCTGCACGTGCTGCTGCACCACTACGTTAATCGAGTTTCTAGCACATTAACATATTTTGTTTATTTTACAAGTTCTAATTTTGATTTTGGCTTAAAATTGTGTTTAGCTGCTGCCGGTAACTAGTGATCCATGGACTCTTTGCCGCCACATTCGCCATAGGTGCCAAGCTCCTCGGGCCGGAAGTAGGAGCTCTGCATACTGTAGAGCCGATCGATCGGATTGATCATTGGTGTCTGCGTGAAGGGACCCATTAGCTGCTGAAAGGTCGCATAGCTCAAACCCAGTATGGTGTTCAGAATGGGCTCGCTGTTCTTGTTGCAGTTTTCTAAGGTGTGAAATTTATAGTTTACAGTTAGTTTCTACGATTATTTTTTAATTATTATTTTTTTACCCTTGTTTGTTTCCATGCAGCTTAAGGTGCCCTGTTCCTGTTCATCCTTGATGCTGCAGCGCAGTCTTGTCAGTCCGTCGGAGGTTGCAGAGAATGGAGACTCCTGCTGCGATTCGCTGTCACTCTGCGCTTCGTCCTTGATTTTGGTCGTCAAGCTACTGTCTTGCGACTCCTGCGAGTCTTGAGAGTGTGTGTCGCTGACACCTTTGGCGGGTGGCTCCTGTTTGGCTTTCTTCTGTATTTTCTTGACTTTGGCGCGTTGGTTTTGAAACCAGACCTAGAGGAGTGATCGATAACAGTTTAATATAAAATAGATGTATTCGTTAAATTGTTTATACTTGTACAATCCTTAGACTCAGTCCCGTATCCTTTGCTAGATTTTCTCTCACTTTGCGACAGGGCTTGGGTGAGACCTCAAAGGATGCTTTGAAGGCACGCCGCTGCTGGGTGTTGAGAATGGTGCGTGGTCGCTTGGGCCCACGACGACCATCCATTTTAGGTGGAAACAGATCATCACCATAAAAGTCTACAAACATGCATATCGGACTAAAATAAGGGATATACAGTTTTGACCCTTAACTCACCATAGCCCTGCAACATTTCGACCTCCTTTTCATAGTCGAAGCGACAGAAGAGCTGTCCCTGCTTGACCACATACTGCTCGCCCTTCTTTAGCAGGGCTCCACAGACAACGCAGGCAAAGCACTTGAGATGGAAGATATTTTCCTGGGAGCGCATCACGAGCTCATCGCCCGCAATTTTGTGTCCACAGCCAAGGCAACGATTACGCAAGTAGAGTCTGTTGATTAGGAAATGCTTTACTGCTGTTCTGTGACTACTGGTAGATAGTTGCAGCCCATAACCCACCCACCTACCTCTCGTAGTCCAACCGACAATAGAGTTTCCCATCTCGCGCATAACAAGAGTGCACCAAATGCTGGGCACATGCAGTACACTTCAAGCAGCCCTCGTGAAACGAGCTGTCCACCACTCGCATAATATAACGATCACAAATTGGCTGGCAGCAATAGGCGCAATGATTGCTCATACTTAAACCTATTGTGTCGCCCATTCCTCCTATGCCCATTATATTGTGCTGCTGCAGCATTTGAGGCGCTTGTGGTGTGTGCGTTGGTGGTGGCGGTGCTACTGCTGACGATGGAAAGCCATCCAGCTCATTGAGACTGCATTCGCCCAAGGTGACGCGGTGGCTGTTCAGCTGCATTGGCGGACCAGGGCCAGGGCCAGGACCTGGACCCACACCCACTCCTTCTCCCGTTCTTGTCATTGTCATTGTCAACGTTTGTTGCTGCTGTTGCTGTTGTTGTTGTTGTGCAGTGACCATGCTGCTGCTGTTGTTGCTGCTGCTGCTGCTGTTGGTGTTGCTGTGGTTGATACAACTTCCGTTGACATTTCGGCTTGCTGACGCCATTTTGTCATTGTGGGAGCTGGCTCCTGTGCTTGCCACTGCGCCAGCACCGCCTACTCCTACTCCTGCTCCTGTTGCTGTTGCTGTCTTGCTGGCGGTCGGTTGACAACTCGTAGTGTTTGTTGCTGCTGTTGTTGGGGTTGTTAACATGCGCTCATTTCCGTGCAACATCAGTTGATTGTGCCCCATTGCAATGGTTCCTGAATGTCCGGCTCCTGTGCCAGATACATGCTGCTGTTGCTGTTGATGTTGCTGGTGATGGGGCTGATGCTGATGCTGATGCTGCTGTTGACATTTGATGTCCATTGGAACTATTTTGGTTTTTGCGGTTGTGTCGTGGAACCAAGAACATGGAAAACATGGACGAAACATTTCAGTTATTTTTATTTTCACTTTTGGCATGTAAATTGCGGCCACCCACAATTTACAACTGGGCAAAAACTATGTCCCAAACGGGATTTTGCATTTGCGGTTAAACCTATCTGCATTTTTAGCTGCTGCTGACCCCATACTGTAACTGTATCTGTAACTGTGTATGTAAGTGTAACTCTGACAGTAACTGAAACTGTAACTGTAGTTGGGAGTGTGACCATTTGGCAAACCAACCATTTCGAGTTGTAGTAAATTTGTGGTTTTGCAATTATTGAAATGACTTTTGTTGCGAAATATGTGCGTGACCGTATGCCAATCCCTTCCTCTCTCTCTCTCTCTATCTCTCTCTCTCTCTATCACTCTCTCTCGCTCTCTCCCTTTCCTTGCTGTGTGTAGTGGAAATTCCACGCACTTGCTTTTTGTATATGCAAACGCTGCGTATACGTATTGTGTGTTGTATTTTGTGCGAATGCGGTTGTTCGAGTTGTTGGTGGCAAAAAATGACTGTACATTTGCGGCATTTGTTGCTGCTGTTGGCTGGATGCCTGCCTGCCTTTTTGTTGCTTGTTGTCTCAATTTATGGCAAATTGTTGAAATTGTACGGTAATTTGTTGTGTGTGTGTATCTGTTTGTGTGTGTGTGTGTGTCGTTTATCTTGTTTCGCTACGCGCTTTTTCAGTGGGTTTTTGTTTTGCCCTTATCCGCAGGTTTTCTCTTTTTCATATATACTCCCTGACTTATGCGCGTGTGTGTGTGTGTGTGTGTGTGTGTGTGTGTGTGTAGTATTTCACATTCTACGTTTGTCATTTTGTATTTAAATGATTTTTACATGTGCGTAATTTCATTTAATTTTCGCAAAAATTTTCTTTGGAATGCAAAATTTATGCCAGAAATATGTGCAGCATTTTAAAGTAATTTACGTAAACAATTAGTTCTGTGGTTTTACGTGTAAGAAATGCCATTTGCCAGTTGTGTGCAGATTGAAAAGCAGACACAGAAATGACAATTTCCATTACAATCTAAATAATTTTGCACCTTGTTGCTTTTATCATATATTTATATTGTTTTATATAAAATATTAGAAAAACCATTTAAATATTGGTCCTTGCTAATATTCAGTATTCTATTGAGGAGTGCCTTTAATTGATTATTGCCATAATTTGTTGTGCGTAAGTCAGATTATTTTGGTTATGACTATGGTGTAAGCACAGTGCAACTTTTATATCTTCTCGTTCTGATATTGAAAGTCTTTATTCGGGCTTCGTATAGACTTAGAATAACAATCAATCTGACTTGGTGATACAACTGTCAAAGCCAGTCTGGCCTGTATGTTGAGATATCACCCATAACTATAACCAAGCATTTGAGCTCATATTATAAGTAGTGAACAGAATTATATGCTACTTATTTTGAGTGACTGATCGCATTAATTGTCAAGAGCAACTGCTGCTGCATTCTATCATATGCCATATGCTTATCATATCATCGCTACTCCCTGGCTGATACATTTAACTTTGGACACCTCGACAACAATGCGAGCAACTTGGTGGGATTGCTGTTGCAGTGTTACTAATCCGCTCAGCTGGCGCACCTGTTACACTTTTTCCATCTTTGAGTTGGCCGAAAGGATGACAACATGTTGGCTGGACATGTCAGCGCTTAGGAGCTGCGGATTTGTGAGGACAAGTGCAAATCCCGACATTGATAGTGAGATGCTGCTGCGCTTTCGCCGCACTAATTACATTCTAATGTGCAGCAGCAAAATCAGGGGGGAGGAATCAGAACCACCCCAGAACGCGACTTGTGCGCTGCTTATAACTAAATTATAATAGAATTTACGAGCAGTGCGTGTGCACGCCAAGCCGGGGCACATTTGAATGAATCAAAAACCAAAAGGGGCTTCAACCCCTACCCTCTTTCATTTCTCACCCCTAGCATAGCTCATGCTTAAAATATGCGCTAGCTTAGCGCCTGGGGGAGGGAGTTGAGGCAGGGGATTCATTACGTTGGCTACGGCTGCTGGCGGCATATGTTGGCAGTCTTCGGCAGTCGACAGGAAACCCTTGCCAGGATGCTGTGTGCAGCCGCTGCCGCCGTTGCTGCTGTTTGTCAGTCGCTCCAGAGAGTTGTTGCCGTCGACTGGCGTTTAATTTAATCGGATTTGGGCGGACAAAGAAATTATGGCATCCCGTTTTGTTGTTGCTGCTGTGCTTTGCTAGCAATACACATAATATAAATGCTTTGTTTTTGCCTAATCTTTGACAGAAGTCAGCATTTGTTTTGCCCACTATAAAATGTGTCCAGATTTTGTGTTGGCTCTCAGCCAGTCTGACTTAAGCACACTTTCCTCAAGTGCCAAGGGCTGCAAGTGGTTCTTGGTATATCTGACAACAACAATTATTTTGGCAAACAAGTTATATGCATGTGTGGACTTTTCCAAGAATATGTATATATATATATATATATATATATTTATATAGGTATTTGTGAGGGTAAATGTTTTCTTTTTGTGATTGAACTTTACTTTTCCTAGATTGTAATTTTTTAAATATGTTTTGAATGTCTCATTAGTGAAGGCTTATTTATAATTTGATTGGTATCACACATAAGCGGTTACATACATTAATAAATTACCACACATATACACAATGAAATCCCAAAACAAATATACTTAAAATTTCATTTGTATTTCGTGGAGAGTGAATGGGAAAATACAATATCCTTAATGAACTCGATCAACTTACTGTATAATACTATAATACTATACTACATTTTGGAGAACCTATAAAATTGGATTCAAGACCTCACAGAAATACAGAGAGTGCACTATATTTATTCGAATACATATTTATTTAGCAGATTCAAGTATGTTTAATGCATATTAATTAAAATATAAATAAATTCTAATAAAGATTTTTCTGCATTACACACATATACGTAGTTTCTAACGATTTAACAAATATCTTAAATAGATCAAATGAGAGTCTCGCTCTCTATGGAAAAGTATAAAAAATTAAATTAAGGATAATATTCAGCACTTTAAAAAATACCGTCGGTAAAGTGGAATATTTGAAAAAAAAAAGTCCGACGGCTTTTCGCACAATCCCTAACCACTCCGAAACACAGAGTAAAAACCCAAAATACTTACACAGACCAATTTGCATTGGATGGTGTTCGTCGATCATTTTAGGGATTAGAAGCAGTTGCAATATTTTCACATGCACAAAAAGTCAGCAAGTAAAGCTCCGACCCAACTTAAAGTTGCTATTTAAACTGCAACTTGCAACTTGTGGAAGTAACACTAATTTAAGTGAATATTGGTCGACACTATTCACACGGGATTATTTCTTAAAGTCGCGATTGGTAATTGTTGCAGGTGCAAATATGCAACGAGAGTCGTTTGAATGAGAATTGAGTGGCCAGCGTGAAAGATTTGTCGTGAGGCCAGTTACGAAACGCGATGCTTGAATGATTACGGACCTCTGATGTTAATGAAATTTGTTAAAAACCATTTGCTCAGTTCGGCCAGACATGGCATTCAACTACTGCTGAGACTAGGAAATTTTCTCAAAATGGAGGAGAAGTGACCGTGTTGTGTGTGTATGTGTGTGTGTGTGTGCGGGCGGGTGCGCCCCCAAATCGAGACAACGCCATTTTATCCGGCACTTGTCACAACATTTCCTTTGCGCCCATTCAAACCCAACTCCAAACCATTTATATGCTCAGGCAGAGCTTCCCCGCTTCGTGAGATTCGCCAGTTTAGGCGCATGCGCTGTTCCAGGATTCATTCTCGCTCTCATCCTACTCGTTATCGTCCTCGTCCTCGTTCTTCGTACTTGGCTTGCAGTTTTGGGGGCGCCTGTTATGTTTTTTGCTTTTGTTTTTGCACTTTTGACTTTTGTCTTTGTTGCCATTCTCTGTGTTGTTTTCTTATTGTTGTTGTTGTTGTTGTCGTGTGCTTTTATTTGATTTGTTGTACGTATTTTTGTATTGACAAAGGATGTTTGGCTCGGCGATTCTGTGCTGCAAACAACAACCACACGAACAGCATCCCCAAAGAGAATTTTCTCTAGCCATCGAGAATCTATGGCAAGGGCCGTGAGTTCTTTCCTTTTTTTTTATGTTTTTTTCTTTTTTCTATTGTCATACAATGTTTTAAATTTATTGATTTTTAATGCCGGAGAGCAAATTAAAGTCTCAGCTTTAATTGCACGCCTGACAAACGCCAACATCCTTGTTGGCAATTTGGTGTAGTTGGCCGTGTTAATGACTGATAAATGTCGGGGCGCGCTGCCGACACTTTAAACTTTGGCCAGATGAATTTGGTCTATTAAACGAGCTTGGCTGGATGCCTGGCGGACTGGCTGGCTGGCCAAACTTTAATGTCTAAGCTGAAATGGCTGTCTGGTCTGGCTGGGTCTAGCCAGTCGACTGGATGCCTGCCTGAGTTGATGCTTGACTGCTTGACTGCCTGTATGCCGTGCTCTTGTTTTCCAAGGGGAAATTCTCTTAAAGTTATAAACGTGAACGTGTTACTCACAATTAGTGCAGGCGTGCTCGGAGCCACTTAGTCGCGGGCCAGATTCTTAGTCGCGTTTGCCCCCTCTGGCTGCCTTCCGGGTGGATAATCACCATAATTATGTGTTGGCTACTTTTTTATGATTCATTATCATTGGCGCGGCGTATGATGTTTGGCAGCTCAGTTTATTCCCTCCTCATTAGTGTGGTTGCCGTTTTCATGGTTTGGTACTAACTAAGGAACCTAATACAAAATTTAGAAACTTTAGATCGTTTGCTACTCGGGTGGCTACAAGGCGGAAAATAACTTATATGACTCTAGTAAATATTATTTTATATATCTGTTAAAAGATATATTTCCTATAAATAACATTCGCATGCCCAGTTCTAGCTACCTTTACCAAGTTTTAAGATGCTTAGATTTTCAAATTTCAAATAAAAATATATAAAAAATATTTTTTCTTAGCCAATTGGTTGAACTATATTTTCAGTGTATATTTTCATTATCACTAGCAAGTTTGTATAAGAGAAATATATTCATATATAGCAAAGAATTGAGCTGACTCACATTTACAAAGCGTTTCGCTGGTAGGCATCTCATTGTGACTTGCATAATTTCAAGTGCTTTGCAAAGCCAAAAAGTTGTTGTAAAAAAAAAAAAACGAAATGATTTGATATAATTTAATTTAGCTTTTGCATTAAAATGAGGCGACTCGTTGATGATCTTACAATTATTTATTGATATGCATTTTTGCTTAAGGTAGGAAAGATAAAGAGGGAGAGATGCACAGTATATTTACATGTATATTAAAGCTTGTTATTCTTTTAGTATACTATTTTAGTATACAATTATTATGTATTTGTGAGAAATATCTTCATTTGTACCTAGCTTATTTAGCAAGACTATTTACTAGTCGGCAAATGCATTCATTCCTCTTCAGTCAATTGATAACAGTAAGAATCGTGTTAGAATCGGTTTGTTTTCATTTTGTTCCGAACGTCCACTATCACAGCTCAGTTGACTGCATATAATCGTGTGGAGAGCTTACAGAATATTCAGTATGAGCTACGTACCGGTTGAGAACAGTCGATCAGTTGATAGCTAGTCACCACAACAACAACAATAACAATGGCCACAACAAAAGTACCGCTGGCAGTGCGACAAATTGCACTGATTGGCGCCAGATCAACACACGCTTCAGCTGCGTTGAATGTAAGCTGTAACTGATAATAATTATTAAATTAATTATTGATATGAGTCTAATGACAGCCGTCTGAGCATGCAAGTAATGCACGGGTCTGTGCATTTAGCGAAGTGCCCCGACCAGGAAAACTGCAATTCTTGCGCGGTTTTCTTCCGGGTGGGGAGTTTCGTAATCTTTCCATAACGGAACTTATGTTGACCCTGAGGAAGCAGCTTGGCGATCTCTTCATAATGCCGGGTTTTTTTGGACGCGATGATGTGGTAGTCACATTCGATACCAAGGATATCGAGATGGTATTTCGCAATGAGGGAATTTGGCCAGAACGAAATTTGTTCGATTCAGTGGTTTATTTTCGCGAGAAAGTCAGGCCTGAAGTGTTTGAAGCGACGACGGGACTGATAGCCACGTGAGTAGTTGTCACTTCACACTAAACAGTACAACAGCTGTATGGAGTTATGCTTGTAGGCAAGGAGAGGAATGGGGTAAACTTCGGTCGGCTTTGAATCCTGTGTTTATGCAACCCAGAGGCCTTAACATGTACTATAAACCATTGTCAAATATTAACAATGAGTTTATTGAGCGGTATGTTTCCCAAAATAATGCTTCATTTGAATCGACGAAAATTTCAAAATTGCCATGGAAATTAATATCCAAATTATATTTATATTTTTCTCTCCAATAGCATTAAAGAAATACGCAATCCGAAGACTCTGGAGGTTCCCGGTGACTTTGAGGAGGAAATGGCACGCTTGATTTTCGAGTCGATTGCCTTGATTGCCTTCAATTGCGAAACGGGCATCATACGCAAGCGTCGCAACAATCCCGATGCTCTGACGATGTTCAAATCATCACGTGCAATATTTCAGTTGGCCTTTCAGTTGGATGTGAAGCCCTCACCTTGGAAGTATATATCCACACCGACCTTTCGCAAAATGATGCACCTCCTAAACGAGAGTCTAAACGTATCCCAGCGTCTAGTCGAGGATGCTCGCTTGGATCTGGAGCGGCGCCGTGCGGCCGGAGAGCAGACCACTAACAGCAGTATAATGGATCGAATGTTGGACATTGATCCTAAAATAGCGCTAATCATGGGATGGGATATCATGTTTGCCGGTGTCGATGGAACTGTAATGTTATTGTCTGCGTTGCTTTTATGCCTCAGCAAGAATCAGGACAAGCAGCACAAACTGCGCGAAGAATTGATGAGAGTGATGCCAACAAAGGATTCTCTTCTCAGCGAGGAGTCAATGAAGGACATGCCATATTTGCGAGCAGTTATCAAGGAGGCGTTGCGCTACTATCCCAATGGACTTGGCACCTCCCGGAAGTGCACACAGGACGTCACCCTTTCGGGCTACAATATACCCCAAGGAAAAAATATTTTAGTCGCTTCTAATGCACATATGACGGACAATGCATACTATCCACAAGCGGATAAGTTCCTGCCCGAGCGTTGGCTGCGTGATGCCGAGACGAACAAGAAAACACAGATCACTCCTTTCACTTTTCTGCCTTTCGGATTTGGGCCACGCCAGTGCATTGGTAAGCGTGTTGTGGATCTTCAAGTAGAGACCTCGGTGGCAAAAATCATACGCAACTTCCATGTGGAGTTCAACCACGACGCATCCAAGCCTTTCAAGTCGGCATTTCTTATGCGCCCAGCCATTGAGTTCCGCTTTAAGTTCACAGATGTGGAGAATTAATGCTAAGCAAGAAATCAATAAACCTGCGGTTTTTTGCTGTATATATATTTTATTATTGAGTGATTTATAAAATACCTAAAGCTTATGTAATATAAAACATCTAGAATCCAATTCAATTGATTAACAAAAATATTAAAAGAACTGTTTTAATTTATTACTTGTAGTATTATATACTGTGACAAATTTTGTTTTTTTCTTTTTTAATCTCCAAATACTTGGCATCTTCTGCTATTCAGGTATTAATTATGTATATTCCTAATATAGGTGATGACTTCTTCCGTCTTCCACTTGTATTTTTAGTGGTTTAATATTTGTTTGTGACCCAAAATTATGAAGTTGTTTGTGTGCACATCGGTTGTCAAAGTGAACAAAATTTCGCTCAATTTTTCACGCCTCGCATTGTGAAGAGACGACGACAGTGGCTGTCATCAGTCTGCTGCCACTCCTATACAATATGGCAACTAAATTTATGACACGCTCGACGGCGCATAGCAGGCCCGTAGACAAGTCAAGACTTCTGGGCCCCTCGCGCTGTCTCTGTGTCTGTCAGGCGACTTCAGCAGACATACACTTGCTGCCGCTAATAACTAAGATTAATTTGGGTCAATGTGCTCTCTGTTTGCACGCGTACTCATATCACCTGGCTTTAGTTAGTGAAATGTTTGAACGTGGGTCAAAATGGTATGCTGAGTTAAAATTATTTACTAACCTTTAATCAGATAATATATTTGTAGTACTTTGTCTCTGAAGAGTCTCGGATTATCTAGAATGTGAAACCAATTTTACAGCTGTATATATCATGAATTAGTTTTTTCAAGAGTAAATCATGAACTTCATTGCATAAGCGTCGTACAGTTTGTGTATATTTTATGCATGTGTGTTTGTGGGTGTGTGTGTAGGTGCAAGTGTGTTGGTGTCAGGCAGCCGAAGAGCTGAAATTGTTTGGGGTTAATTAAGCGCGACATGTGTGGCATTGTATGCATTTGTGCAGCAACTGTGGCTGTGACTGCGACTGCGAGTGCAACTGTGACCCCCGGATACACTGTTGTGGGGCACACTGTGGCAAGTGTGAATAGGCTCCAGCAGCTGCGAGTTGGGGCCGCTAAACAATGCCCCAACGTAATAGACAAATAGCGCAGCCTCGTCGGTTCATTATTAAGTTGCAATTGTTGGCGCTGATGCATTTATGAAGCTGCAAATGCAACAGTTAGCCCCCAAAAGTGTGCGCATATGTGATGGTAATTTGATTTATGAGCCGAACGGCAACGAACGGTTTGCCAGCCGGGAACCTGTTGAGCTAATCGGGCCAACAACCAACAAAATAAATACTCGTGCTCTATTCGCATGTATTTCATTTATTTGTGTTGACAGAAAAACGCACTGAAATCGCCGAATAAATAAAATACTTGGCATTACAAATTGTTGCGATTTTTTTTCGTATCCACGCATATCCGCATCCCAAAAGGGATTCCAAGCGCCACGGGTGTGTCGACAAAAAATAACGCAGAATTATGCGCTGCTGACCAGCGCAAGGACCATGGTCGCTGGCAGCGTCCTTGCTGTTATTGCTCGGCCTTAAAAAATAAACAAAATCATTCACCTTAAGGCGTAATAAAAGTTTATGGTTGACAATATATGTACATAAAAGGCCGCCACTGCGTGGGAGTCTCGTGTGGTCTGGAAAAACAAGAGGACTGAGAGGGCGGAACTCTCAGTATGCGAACGTTTAACGCCATTAAAGGATTTGCCAATTCGGATATTGTAGGGCTAACGTAAATATTTGCCGCCAGTTGGCTGGCTGCGTTTCCAATAACCATTACGGAGTTGCGAAAATTTGCGCACAGCTTCGCACAGCGGGCAAAAACAAATAGTTTTGTACTACACTACAAATACAACACTTCCTTTGGCACTGTTCCCACTTTATGGGCAGATTTTGAGGGGTGGGAAACCGGGAATCGAATAGACATATCACCACCGTCTCATGTCTTTCTTCGCCTGTCGCTCAGCGTGGGATTTCTAAGGATCTGCGTCTGCCTTCAATTTACAAGATTTTAAGGCCAGCACGGATTTGGTCTGAAGCCGATTTGTTGTTTAGCTCAGCGAATTCTGCCAACATAGTCGTTTAAATCCTCCCCTTTCTCGATGGTGATTATTCCAAATCCTCTCCTAAAAGATTTTACATAATCGTCGTAACACAGCACCGATCCGTTCCATTATCTTTTACGGCTTTAACTCTTTTCTTTTAACAAGTTCTTTCACATAGTAGTTCGTTTTTATTAGATGAATGCCTATTCCAAATCTTTTTGATCTTTATACAAGCGAAACAGTTTTTAACCAAAAGTTATCCATTGCATTGACATATGTGGCCTCAAAACAAAATTAAGGAAAAAAAATGCGATTTAAAATATTGTAAGTTTTTAAATAAGCTGTTTGTTTTTATTTTTACTTTTAAGTCCCGAATTTTAAAGCTTTAGAAGCAACAATGCTGTTTGCAAATGGATCAAGGATATTTACCGGAGGCACTGGCTAGATACTCCTGAGATAAGTAAACAGCACAGAATGCAAACAGTTCAAATCAAATAAAACACACAAAAACGCTGTTAAAAAGCAATGCTCAAACATACGCACACACATGTATGTATGTATGTATAAATATATATATATATATATATGTATATATATGAAGATATACATATATATGTACATACACTCAGGCAAGATTCAGCAAACAAGCGTTAGGAACACAAAATGAGCAAGCAACTAACCTAAGGACAACAAAATAAACATTTTGAACTCGACTGCGAATGCGAAAGCGAACGCCCCAAGTGTCCTTGGGGCGCCGCCTGTCGTCTGACTGCTGTTATCCTGACGGGCAGCGCCTGTTCCTTCCACCTCCGTTCTCTTGCCACGCTGCAAAGGCTAAGCGCAAATATTACAAGCATTATATGAATGTCTATGCTTATGTTAGTGTGTGTGTTTGTGTGTGTGTGTGTGTCCATGTATTTAGAAGCCAGCAACATGCTGAGCCAACAACAACAACAACAATAATGGCAACAACATCAGCACTGGGTGCTGCCAACAAAAGTGTAGAAAATCCGACCAAGCACAAAAACCGACTCAGCACATTTCGGTACAACCAAACACGCAGTAAACCCCAACGTCAGCCCACACAGCAACGACAACAACAACAACAATAGCAAGAGAAATGGCATCGCTTGGCTCTGGCTCTGGCTCAGGCTCAGCAAGTCATCAGCACATAAAGCTCGAAAGATTATGTAGCCCACGGCGGTGGCAAAGTCCACCAAGCCACCAAACACAGCGGCTACGGAAGTGATGCATGGCCTCTGAATGGGGGTTACATCGGTTAGAGGGGGGTGCGAGGGTTGGTTGGTTGGTTGGTGGGCGGAGTTGGGGCGCTGTGGTATTAGACGACAATAGAGCTTTGGGGTTGGGGTCCTTTTCTGGCTTGCCTTTTTGTGCCTTGTGACGTTTGACGCCATGTTTGATGGATGAAAAAGCCATTCATGTTACCAGCTGGGGCGCAGAGGTTGCCTGTCGCTCAATGTGTGTATGCTGGTGTGTGTGTCCGTGTGTGGGTGTGTGAGTGTCTGTGTGTGTGTGTATGCAAAGATGGCGCAATAGACGTGAAGTAACCACCGCCTGTGGCGCAACTAAATCCTTTCGGATTTTACCCGCCCAGGCGCTGTATGCTTTAATGCGCATTTTATGAGTGTGTAGGTAAAGCGCTAAGCTTGCCTGGATGTCGTTTGCTGCCAGAACGACCACGCTGACTTTAAAGTGCACAAAAACGCTTGTTAAAGTTGCTGTGCACTTGTTTGGTTTCCCTCTTGGCTTTTTTGGCACTGCCAACTGTCGACCTGTCAGCTGCATGCGACCCAAAAGTCAACAGAGAGCAACTACGATGACCCCGAAGTCAACCTCCCGAAGACCCTAAGCGCAAACTGGGGTTTGACATTTGGCAAATTTCGTTGCATAAAACGCAGGTGGCCCTGCAACGCCCACCTGCTCCCCTGGCTGTGGGTGTGGCATTAGCATAATTTTGCATAGCAGCAGCCACTTTGACTCGGTCGCATATTTTTTGTGGGGCGACACTTAAAACTCAAAATGAAGTCACTTCTGTTGCCAGCTTCAGTCCTGGCATGAAAAATGCCCGTATTAATAAATGTGTGGATGTAGATGAGCTACACCACTCAGCACCACCCGCACATCCCACTAGCAGTCATTTGGTACTTTTTATTTGCGACTGCTTAGCACGGCAATTTACATTTCAAATTAGCGACTTCATTGCTCAAAATTGTGGAATTACTTTTCATTTTCATTATATTTGCCCGCGCTACAAGCAAAAAAAATAAATATATTTTCGTCCTGTTCTTCGGCTAACAGTTACAGTGTCCGTTTTGACTGCGCTGCGCTTTTGCTATGCTAATAAATTAATATAAATTCAAATTTGTTTGCCAACTGCTGGCGGACGCGGCTGCCAAAGTGTTATGTTTGTGTCAAAAAAGGCCAACATTTTTCTAAATGGCTGCCAAAGTTTCATAAAAATCGTCAATGAAACAGTCCCCCAAGAAAAATGCCACAACTACAGTGTTGCCCCAACCACAGCGACACACAAGTGTTGGCTGCTTGAATATTCAATGGCTATTTCCGCAATTCGACTCAAGTCCCACTTTGGAGCAGTCGAAACGCTTAATGGGCAAGTGAAGTGTTTTAATAAGGAAGAGTTTGGATGGGGGACAGCCATGGAATCAGTAGCTCCTCAATAGTCACAAATTTAAATTGTTGTTACATTACTTAACTCTATGATATATTCAATATTTCAAAATATGTGCAGAAAATATTTATACATTAAAATCAGATGAAGACTTTTAGTTGTGGCTTATTGATTTTTTAAGACACATCTACTTATTAAATCTACAAAATTCTGTTAAAAAAAATCATAAGAAAACAATCTGCACTTGTACTGCAGGGCATATAAATCAAATAAAACCGCACCAAATCCAGGGGCTGCTGACTGCCTTGTTGCTGTCGCTGCCTACGTTGGCTGCGGAGCCAACGCATATAGGGAAAAAATTTACGCGCATTGCTCGAGTATGCGAGGAATTCGATGATGCCTGCATACATGAGGTATGAGGGTCCTGCCGAGCCAGACGTACATACAACCCAAACCCTTAGCATTATTTTAAGCATATTCCGCACCCTGTGTCCCGTTAGCTGATGGCAGCGAGCAACCCTTGCCGACGCGGCGGAAAGGGGCATTAGCCACGCGCATTTAGCCAGCAATCATTTAACAATTTACAAATCGATGTTTAAACGGCGCTTGAACGGTCCGTTGAGCCAAGTTACCGCATCTGCATTAAAACTTTGGCTTTAACGTTAATGTCCTGCCGAAAAGCACACAAAGCTGTGCGTGTCGGCATTTAGAGGATGTATCCCCCAAGGATACAAGCAAGGGGCAGTGCGAAGGCGAAGGAGAAGGCATTCGCCAGTAACCGTTAATGCCCGCCGACTGTCATAACAATAACGGCATTTTTAGCACCTCATTAAAAAAGAGTTCATATCCGAACAGTTTGACTGAGTTGCCTGTTTGACTGTTGTACTTATTTTTGCTTTTATTTTGCCGGTCCTCTCGCTCTCTCTCTCTCTCGGTCTCTCGGCCTGCCCAATAAAATCGCTGCTAATGCCGTTCCTTGTTCCTTTCAGCCATTCCAATTTGATGGGCTTATCAATTTTTACAACAATATTTATTTGTATATTTGAGTTGAGCCATTGTAGCTGTAATGGGAGTATTAAATTTAACCCAGTAATGGCCAGGCGTTGACTTTGCCCTAAAATCGTAAATGTGGTCGAACTTAATCGATTTATAGCCAAAGGACAGGGCTATAAAAGCCAGCTCAAATGATAGGATTAGGTTCTGATCCTCTTCTGACGAGAGATAACTTAAAATACTTTCGATAAGCTGGTGATAGTGGCATCAGGCAGTAAGTTGAATATTTGATTAAATCGATGACTATTTTTTGTTATATATATGTACACATATATATATTATTATTTAAATGTAAAATATGGGAAAAGGCACATTTTCAAAACTTTCCATATGAACAACCTATCAATGTTGATCTGAACTTTTAAAATAAAGACGAGGCGAAATCCTTTTCTTCATCTTAAAAAATGAGTGCGATTATTTCATAGCATATTCAGAAAATAAATCATTGGTTTGAAATCTGCATAGCAAACTTTGCACAATCAAGAATGAATGGTCTGCCATATCCCTCACTTCCCTACATATTTTGCAACGGTCTGTGGACGACCATTTAGGCTACATGAAACGCTCTGGACGACATAAACAAAGAAGAGAGCTGCGCTGTGGAGCTTTTGCTGTCTGTAACTTTGACTTTATTGTGACAGTTAAAAGCGAAAATAATAGCAGTTAAAATCCCATAAAATGCGTCTTAATCATAAAAATGCGATTATAAAAATGGACGAGCCAGAGCAGAAACAAGGCAGAGCCAAAAGCAAAGGCGAAAGCAACAAGACGATGCTGAACTCTTTTTGCCCGCTTTGCCCACAGCTTCATTTGGCTCCATTTGGCTGTTGTTGCTGTTTGTTGCCTTTTTGCTTTTATGAGCTGTGCGCTTATGGGTGCCTCGACTTTATTGCAGTTTAGCTCAGATGATAGTCAGCGGCTGGACTTGGGTAAAGATGTGACATTTGTAATTGTTTATCACGCTGCGCGGCCTGGATTGTGCATGCTTTAAACAGAACACAATCCCCCGCCACCATATTAGCCTCTCTCCATCAACCCCCATATATATATATATATGTATATATATATATATATATATTTTTTTTTATTAATTGTGCGCGTTTTTGTTTCACACCAAAAGCCTTTGCAACTGTTGTGCGCAAATCCTATAAATTTTTTACTACTTATTTACGCTGCTAAGGCACATTTAGCCATGTCAAGCAATCGCATGGCCGTGATCGTAAAAGCAGAACAGAGTACCGCGCCCCCAAAAAACCATCCACCCACAGTTCGACATCGACACCAAATGCCGGCCGTTGTCACTGGGTGCCAGGCCAGGCCAGGACGATTGGGGTTCAGGGTCTTGTGCCTTTTGGGGTGAGCAGTTTTATTTTTGTGAAATTTCATCACGTTTTTATGTTGTGACCACGTGACGCCAGTCGCCGTGACTCCTCCGACTCTGAATTTGCCACAGTAAGGTCCAGAGACCCAATCTCAACAGCGTCCTTATGCCATGGTGCTTGGACTGGCCAAGGAAAACGGACGCACACGAACACACAACTGAGCAAGCCGAGTACCTGCACCTGCTGGCATCCCAGCAGTTGGTCGGGGCACGTAGAAAATAGAAATGACGTTGGAGAACGGTGAACGGTGAACAGTGAACAGTGAATGGAGAGTGGGTGATGGAAATGGAAATGGAGCAAATGTCCGTTGGTGGCGCCAGTCAAAGTGTCAGTGTGTAAGCTAGTAGCATTTACCTAGATTGTGCCTGTAAACGGATTTGCAAGGACTACATGCACATACATGCACACTTACATATTTGTACACATACCAGGCTGCTCGCACTTAAGGCTCGCTATACAAAGTGCCATTTAAGCAGGAAAGGCTTTAACAATTCAATTCGTTTGATTATTCTGCACGTAATTCACATCTAATCTCTAATACTGTATTATGGATTGCGGTCAAGTAATAAATCCTTGTTTTATTCCAGTTTTTTTTTTATTCGTAATTATTTTTGGGAGTTGCTGTTGGGGTTCTTTGGTTTTTGGTCTGTGCCAGTAGTAAGTAAATAAGAAAGTAAGTATTTGCTTTATAGTTTACTAATTTATAGACAATTTTTACTTCATAGTTTAGTCATATTGTATTATAAGAGATATAAGAATGAATTATTCTTCTTTCCTTCCTATTGGAACTTATTGTTGTGCACATTGCTGGTGGATGTTTTCTGAAAGTAGGAAGAGACTCCACCGCCTGGCAACAGAACCAGTACCCCCAAGTTTCAAACAATTGAATGGAAAGGAAAATAAAAACTAAGCAGCCAATGCTCGTTACAATATTTTCAGTGGGGTGCTGGCAATACCCCCAACCTAGGCAGGAACTACGGATGCGTCTCTTCAATATGTTTTCATCGAACTCCGGCACGGCAGCAGCTGTTGCGCAAGAGCAAGTCAAAAAATGAAAAAGAATATGCGTCGGAACAGTTGTTATAAGCTTAAATTGCCAGAGTTTATGTGCAGAATGTCAAAGCTCGTGGAAATTTTCAATAGAGGGGCCGATGCTATTTTCAAGGAATTAGATCCTGCGTGCTACAGAGACCTTGAACATACTTGTCCAGACATAAAGGGGATGTTGGTGTCACAAGGTGAGTAGGTAGTGTCCATTAAATGGACTGTGTGTTGGATCCAAGCCATGGAAATGATGCTCTCATTCCTCTAATTCTATTCTATATCCAACAATACAGCGTTGTCCTGGATACCGACCCAACAAACGAAGCGTAGTTTGAGTATTTGGGGTGAACACTGGCCACATCGATGTCCGTCGACAGCAGTGCGAATGGCACTTATAACAACATTCTTCTATTTGACCACACAACGTGCAATTGGCAACAGCTACAGCGCCATTGATGTATTTTATGCACTTCCATTTCATGGTCAGTTGCCGTTATGGTTTTCGGTCGACAGAGCCAGCGACATGTGTGCTCGATGACAATACCGGGGACACGTTCCATGACCAGAGGATGAGGCAATTTCATATGTCTGCCCTTAAGCAAAGCATGCTGATCTGTGAAGTTGAAAGCAAGTTGAAGCAACAAATTTGGATCTGCTTATTGGGGTTTCAGTGCTTATAAATGTATTTTTCAGCCTGATCGTTTCGCGTAAATTCCCTATGCGCGTAAACAATTTATTCGCTGGCTTTCCAAATATTTGATGTTTGTTATTTGTTATTTGCCAGCAACGTAAGTCAACAAAAAAAGGCACGCGACTTTGTATAAGCTCTGAAAGTATGTAGACTATTTGCAAACATCCAACACAGATACAGCCACACACAGACACACACACACACACACACATTCACATGGTAGATAAATCTATAGAACATGCAAAAACTAATTTTCCATCAGGCAAAATAAAATGCCAGAGAACAACAACAGAGCTTCCTGGCAAAAGCCAACGATAATTTTAGCGCGTTTTTTGCCCGCTGCTTTCAATGGCTTTTGTAAATGCGCAAATTTTGTAACAAACAATATACATATAAATATATATTGATACATTGATGCATGCGTACAGGCAAAAATACATACAGACTGACAAACATGGCTGGCAGTGGTTTGTAGGCTTCGATGCGATGCTGGGATGCGGATGCAGATGCGCCTTTTATAAAACACATATTTGAGTCTATTAAAAATGCTTTTAAAATGCTTTCTGTGGTTTTATGGTTAAATTGTAAAATTCAAATAAAATTGATTTTTGCCCAGTTAACTCATCAATAGCGCTTTAGAGTGAACAGTCATGTCTGATTACACTTCAACTGAACGCGGTTGATTTTTAAAAAATGCCAAAAATGAGTATGCTCATCAGTGGTAGCATCCACTCTGCGAAGTGAAGTGCTGTTCTAAATTCCAGTACATCCCGAATATAATTCATATAGTTTTGCTGATTAAAGTATGAAGCATGTATAAATTATAAAATTCGTTAACTAACAAAAAATACGCATCGAAACCCCAACCCTTCACTCAGATTAACGCTGCAATAAATTTTAAAGTAGGATTTTAGATTGAAATTTATTTTAATATTGTATCCCAATTGCGGTTCGTCAAAACTTTACCGGGTTTCGAACGCAATAATTCTTTAATAGTTGGACATATATATTTATATGGTATTTAAATTTGAAGATATGTAACAATTTCTGCAATAATAAATTACTTTTATGAATAATAAATTTAATAATATAGTTTTTTATACTAATATTAAATGCTATATTTGAATCTTAAGAAAATTTTTTTGTGGTCGAAAGTCGACGTTTCTTGTGCGAAAATGTATGGCTAGTGGATTTTTATTTATTTTTTTCAATTTGGTTATTACGTATAGAATAATAACGAACAATGCTGAAGCAAATAAATCGTTTCGAAGCTCTCCAGCTTGTCCAACTTATCTTCTCGGATCCATTTTCTGTGGCAGCTCACGGCCCATGGCTTGAGTTTCGCCATGTCAGACTGCCGACATGAAAGCCAATGGTAGAGAGCAGAAGTCGAAGACGATTGCTCAGTCGGGCGGGGACCTCGAATGAAACATGCAACGTAATTTCCATGTGGGTAACCAGCAATTTCTGGCATGTAACATTTTTCAACATCAACAACTCCAACAATATGGCGGCGTTACTCCACTCCACACCAGACCATACCACACACACCCACAGACACAGACAGAATTCTATAACCTTTGCTCTTGCAACGAGAAATGGGAATGGGGTTGGTGGCGCAGTCAAGCGCAAGGACTACAAGAAAAATTGTAAGTGAAGCGAATAAAATATTATTTTCTAATGCTCGCAGACATACAAAGCTGACGAGCGGCAGTTAAGCAAGCAAAATGGTTGAAAACTGCACAAGAGTGGCGCAAACCAGAATGTGAACAAAATCAAGAAAAATTGTTTAGTGCAGCTGGAAAGTGTAGCAGCAACTGTCTGCTGTTCGCGGGCTACTTGGTCTTAATCTTAATCCATCTTAGTCTAGTCAGCGAGGACTGCTTCTTGCCAAAGAGTAGCACATTGAAATTTCACCAAGAAGAGAGCAGAAATGTAAACAAAAAAAGAAACCAAATTATTGTGCAGCATTTGTTCGCATCTTTTTGTTTAAGGCGCTTTCAATTTTCTTCTTCTCTTCTTTTCTTTTGTGTGTGGGTTGTGCTCATGGGAAGAGCGCCTTAAGTTATGCTGCCATTTTTTTCATTTCTTCTATTTCGTACAATATTCTTTGTAATAATGTTGCCTTGCAGCAAACGCGAGAGCTGCAAAATGAAATGAATTGTGAAAAATGTGCTTGAGCCGAGCCCGTTTTGGGGTCGATGGTACGTGGTTCGGTGGCTCTGGTGGCTCTGGTGGCACTGGTGCCTCTGGTGACTTCTGGTCGCTTTCGAACTCAATTACATAAGCGCAGCGTACACACAGTTTGGCAGTTTGTAATTTTCAGCAAATGGCAAGTCAGTCACATTGCCAGCGGTGCCCCTACCGGAGGGTCGCTCTCCTGGTGTGTGAGTCACGACCAAGCCACCCCGCTACTCCAAAATCACGTAAAATGTCAAATTGGTGAACGTCAAGAAAATGGCGCGTTTGTTTTGTCATTCCAGCTTTCTTACCATTTCTCCTTATCTACTATTTTAACGCGCAAATATTTTTTTATACCCCGTAGTCCATAAAATTCGTACAAAAGGGTATAATACGCTTCTGCAAAAGTATATAAGGGACAGAGTTATCTGAAAATAGTTACGTGAATTAAATTACAGTTTTTGCATTAATTCAAGATAATTTTCACCATAGAATTTCTTTACTCAACATTTCCGCAGTACATTTGAGTGAGCTTGTGAACTTTTTCAAACCAACAAATATAATTTTAAGTGCTGAATATGAGCTTTATGTAGACAACTCTGTTGCCAGGGTATCTGTTGGAGGGGCAGCTACAAACTTGTCAATGCTGACTTGCTTTCTACTCGTTCTGTGTAAGTCCCGGTGAATTTTCGTCCCGTTCCGCACATCTTCTGTTCCGCTTTCAGCATTCAAAGCACACAGCAAAAATGCCAACAATCCAAAGTTGAGTTTTCTTTGGAATTTGTTGGCGTTTTCTTTTTTTCGTTTTTATATTTTTTTCTCGATTTTTTTGTTGTTGTTGTTTTTTTTTGTTTTTTGACATCTCTGCTGGGGAGGCAACATGCGCGCGCCACATTGACAATTGCTTATTTGTGTCTGCGGGTGTGGGTGTGTGTGTGTGGGTGTGTGTGAGTGTGTGTGAGTGTGAGTGCGTGGGTGGTTGCTTGTACGTGGGGGTGGCACTGCCACAGTTAACATGTAACTTCAACGTCAAGTCAAACTGATGTTGTCGTCGTCGCCATTTTGTTTTTAGCTGCCTCTTTTTTCATGGCTGGTGCTTTTGGCCGCCTTTGTTTGAGCGTATTTCTGCCTCGTCTCTGTCTTGTCTCTGTCTTGTCTCCGGCTGTGGCCGTTTTGTATGTTTGTTAAGTTGCGCAGCGCTACGCATTCCGTTGGTATTTCACCATTAATACTTGTCTACTTAACGGTAAATTACAGACATTAAATGCACGCACACACAGCAAGACAAATGCGTGTGCGTGTGTGTGCGTGTGTGTGTGTGTGTGTGTATGCACATATCTTTCAGTGTATTGTACGCTTGTCAAGCATCCTCAACTGTGTGTGTGTGTGTGTGTGTGTGTGCGTGCTTATTTGTTGTCAGTACGCGTCAAACATTTGAAAACATTTATTTTTGCCCTTCTATATAAGGTTACATTTCTCGTACATTCGTCGCACACACTGACAGCTCCTTTGAGCCAGTTTACGAGTACTTTTTTCTTTTTTGCCTTCACAGTTTGGTTTCTATTGCTGGTTATTGTCTTGATGTTGGAGCATTCAAGATAAATGAGGGCAGCGTCTCAGTCCTCACTTATTCGACAATAAGCTTCTAGCACTATATATTAGCAGACAACACTGCACTCAATTGGATTCAATACGAGTGCCCCATTTTCAAACTGGGATTTTATTCTGATATTGGCTTGAGTTCGTTACCCACTCTACATATTTTTATAATAAAGAAAATCAACAAATTTAGAAATTTTTGTCACTGTTTTCGCTCAGTGATGATTGAATTTTAAAATAAAACGGATTTCCGTATTTTCAAATCAGACAAAATTGTTCAAGCTTTAAGAGCACATTTTAAAATACCTTGAATCCATAGCGAGAACATGTTTTCACCGACTCAGCTAAATACACAGGCTGCCATTTCCTTTGTATTTAATTTCTATTTCAATAAAAGTAAAACAATACCTAAAATCAAACACACAAAGCAAGTGAAAGGTGATGCAAGTTACGCCAAAATGGGGCGGATTCAAGGCGGCAGTTGAGCAAAAGGAGGGGATTGGGTTGGGTTGGGGCGCACAACTTGCGAAATACTTTTGTGTAACTTTGGCTGAAAACTTTATTTTGTGTATTATATATCCTGTTAACAATATACTTCAGTTTTTGTGCCGTTGCTGCCACCGCTTCAAAGGCTGGCAGAGCCAGAATAACAAAAGACAAGAGTCACTTAGCAGCTCCTCCATATGGATATATATACATATATATTTATATATATATGGCATATAGAGTGTGTCTGTATTGGTATGCGTGGGAGTGTGTGAGTGCGGTTTCTGTTAGCCAACAGTCTTAGTAGGTTTGTCTCATGCTGAGCACTCGATCTGAGCTGCTCGGGCTTTTCTTTTGTTTAAATTTTGGTTTGTGTCAGCAACCACACGAACGTACGCACACACACAAACACACACGCACACATCCACTTACTAACACATATGCAGCCGGTACACAAAGCCAAATTGTTTTAAAAGAAAGTCAAAAGTCTTCCACACCAGGCAAACAAACAGTGGGCTCTGTGGCTCTGAAATAGGCAACCGGGCGCTGCTCGGTTGGTTTCTGGTTGGCACAAAAGTTGTTCAAACTAAACAAGTCATGCACATTTCAATTCCATAGACACACACAACGGGTATATGCATTTCAGTTGTCGACCGCCAAGGATAGAATAATTTTCGTTTTTTAATAATTTATTTAGTGTCTTATCAGCCAGTTAGAAAAACTTCAAAGTTCAACAACAATAAAGTTTGTCGCATTTTGAAACCAAAAATTCTATACTTCATTATAATCATTTACGCCTACGAATTTTAATTAAATGTTAATTAATTTATAAGGAGGGTATTTGATATGCTTATCATCATCATGAATGTGTGATTTTGACTTTTATCTGGTATAGTGTATATACTTTACACATCCGTTTCCGGCAAAGCTCGGCACACATACGTAACACAAACAGACACAGACTTATACACGAATGTACTCAAATACAATTCGCATTCGTGTGAAATGCTGCCTGTTCGTGTCACGCTCTTGTCATTTACAAGTTTCCTGAGGAAATTTGCATTAGAGCCTCGCGAGCAATTCACTTGGGGCTCACGGGACTAAGCGAAGGGATGCTTCTCCATGAATAAATTTGTAAAACTTATAAGGTGTAAATAAGTTAGGGGAGTCGAGTGCCAAAGCCTCGTTTTAGGAGCAGCACAAATCACTGGCTTGGCAGGCCATAAATACGAAATTGACACTATTACATGGATTCAGACGCCCACTTTCCGCCGACTTCAGCGACAACTATATCTTTTATGGGCTACGAGGCGCGTGTCCGCCTTTAATGGACACCTTTCAGATTAATTGCCGTCGGCGCTGGCAGCGTTGGCGGCCACATGAACCGCAAAAAGAACAAAGCATTAAAGCAGGACTTGGATGGTTGGTAGGATTGGTCTTAGTCCTGGTGTTTAACCAGCCGAAGTCACGTGTCAAATAAAATGTCAACAAAACAATTGAGTTATTTATTTGGCAATGGCGCAGAAGAAGCAGCCCAGTCAGCCTGGTGAGGCGTTTAATTTGAGCAGTTTCGCTCGCTCGGATGGAGGAGCGTGTGCCGAGTATTTAAAAATCCATTGGCGGTCACTTGGCTAATGCCAGGGAGTTACTTTGTCAGTCACCGTCACCGGCTCAAGTGTTGAGTTCATTGCAATGCAAGACGTACGCCGGACAACAATCCCAGTCCCAATCCCACCCCGACCACATATCCGCTCCGGGGGCCCAAACAACAGACACGTGCCCAGTACTTTGTGTGTCCTTGCTGTGTGTGGGCTGCCTTGGCAACTAGAAAATCATTTAGCGGCAGCATCGGGATTAGCTGATGACACGCGTGTCGTAGGTTAGCGCCCAGGACCAAGTAATGCTCAAAGCCGAGCTGCTCAATTGAAATGAAAATGATATTTGCACAGGCCTAGCCGCTGGCAGAGGCATACATTCAGACGGTGACCGTGGCGGTGGCAGAGATGGAGAAGAGGGTGTGTGTGTGTGTCTGTGTGTATGTGTGTTTGGGGGATGGGGACAATTGACAGCCGCTGTGTACGCTATGCGCATCCTTTTTGGCTTTCGCTGCTAAGCAAACACAAATAAAGACCTTTGATGTGAATTTATTGGCAATGGCCAGAAACTACAAGGTAGCAGCGGGTGCAAGAGCAGGAGTGCTGGGGTAGAGGACTGGAGGAGTGCAAGTCAGAAGCGTTCAGGCAAGGAGGCGTGAGAAAGGTCTTCGTGGAAATTTGCACAACAAATGTGTGTATGAATTTGGTTGTGCATAAATGCATAAATAAAGAATGAGTGTGTGAATGGACATTGAATATGAAATAATTTATGCATTTGTATGCGCATAATAAATAAATGTTAAATGCATACATATAAATTCATATATATAAAACAACATACACTGAGAAAATTAAAAATCTACTGATTTTCAATTCTTTTGTTCAACGATTTTATTAATAATGTCTATAAAACTTATTAAAACTTAAAGTGGGACAAATGTGAAGATAGATTTGTGCTGAGCATTTTTACATACCAAGAAAATATTGCATCTCTCAGTGTATACATATAGCTCAACAATATGTATCAAGTATGCTTTTGTTAGGGTTTTCATTTAAAATACATTTATACTTATAGTTGTTGCCAGCGTCGTCACGACATAAAACGACATAAAAACCTCAATGTCACTCGCCTGCCTGCCACGTGGAAATTATGAACAGCAGCAGTCGACAATGTCACACGATGTCATAAAATGAAATGTGGAAAGCACAAATGAAATTGGCTGCAAGTCCAAGTGATGGTGGTAAGCCACAGCAGTCCATTCATCCCGACGCCAGCAAACGGCATAAATTATGTAAATGCAAACCACCCAACGTCCCTCTCTGTTCCTGCTCAATCTTAAGCTTAATACCAATACCAGAAATGGTAGCTGGATAGCTGGATAGTGTACACTGTGCACACAGTTTGGTTTTAGACTCTGGCCCATTAGGCCCACCACACTCTGGAGAAACTTCAACAGTGTGTTGCAAGCAATCTACAAAACCCTACTCCATCTCTCGACCCACTCTCCCCCCAAAAAAAAGGTCAACATTTTACGGTTGATTAAAGTACGCTGTGTGCTGTGTTTCTGTGGCTCCGGGCGGGGCTGCCGGGTCAGTTTGCCTGGCTCCCAAATTGTTTAAATATTTAATGAAGTGCATAAAAATAATTTACAAAAATATTTCATGCATTTTCGGTCGAACAAAAATAAGAATAAAAAATGGTTGTAGCACGCATTTTGTTTCGCCTACTTTTTATATTACTCTCGCTCATACGTATTTTTATATGTATTGCGTGTTTGTGTAAGTATTTTTGTCAAAATATTTTTTGTACCATTTATTTGCAAAAACCGCCAAAAGGCAATTTGTGCATATTTGTTAATGGAAATTGTTAAAATGGCTTAAAGCATTTGCCCAAATGGACTGCCTGTCTGCGTGGCTGGCTAAAAGTCTGCCTAATTGAGTGAGTTGGGGAAACACAAAACGAAACAAAAAAGGACACTGACCAAAATCCATGCAAGCTGCTTTTTATTTTTTTTACATGTATATATTTATTTATATTTACCGCCTGACCTCTGACCTGACTTTGCCTTTCCTTAGTCTACACCAAAGTCTGGTTCCTTTTAATAAAACAAAAAATATTTCAATTATTTTTGGCTAAGCCTTTGCGGACCAAGGTGTTAATTTGGCTAATTTCATTGCGGGCACAAATATTTGAGATTATTTCATATAAAACAATTTGCGGCCAAAAAAACTTTAGCCCAAAAACCAACCCCAGCACCAATGCCGATCCCGAACCTGACCCGCACCCGGAGCGCTACATAATCTTACACACGAGTACATGAGCGTGTGACAGATTGTCCCAACCCCCTCTGCCCAGCTGAGGGGTAGTTGGTAAAAAGCGTAGCAAAAGCGAGCAGGACATAAATGACAAGCCTGTTTGGCACTGTTTCAAAGGCCGAGGGGGCGGTTCGTGCTACTGCAACAAGGTTGCAGAACAAGTGTCCGCCTTGTTTCCCTTTTCACTTTTCACTTTTTTTTTTGTTTTGTTTTTTTTTTCTCAATCCTTGACTGATTTTATGGCGCAGAAAATTGAATGATTGATCGCAAAAATAGGCGCAACTAATTAAATTACGTCTGTGACAAACCGGGCGTTGAAGTGGGCGTGGCCGTCAGACCGGCCACCTGCAACGGGCAGACGCACGTGCGTTGCCTGCGACAAGGCCACCACACCAGAGCCTAGTTCTCTTCCATTTGCATAATTTGCAAGTTAATTTAAATCATTTCATCGTTGCACACGTGTGCGACATTTTTTGAGCTTTGCGGTTCCTGATTTTGGCTCAATAACCGCACTTCCACATTTTGCGGTTCACTTCATTTTTGTCATTAAGCAGCGCACCGCTAAAAACTTCCGAAAGCATGGAAGTAGGCGTTGCCACCAAAAACACACCACGCCTCCCCTCATGACAACGCCCATAAACCATCGCAGCAGCTTTGGCATTGGCATTAAGTTTTGGCTCTGGGCGCGTATAGTTTTCAGCTCTTCTGCCAGTCGGAGTCACAGTCGAAAGTCAACTAATTTATTCATGACATCATCATTAGGATGTCGTGGTGTGCGCAGCAAACCTTTGATCCCAAAATGCTTTTCATCCTTTTGCACCTTTCTTGTGTAGCTCGTTCTTGTGTAGCTGCTACACAGTTTCTCAGTGTTTGCCAGTTGGCTTTTATTTATGTTTATTTTGCGTCGAGCCAAGACATTTACTTTGTTTATGTTGTCTCCTCATTCCTGGCTGCCTCAAAGGACTGAGCGAGCAGTCTAACGGCTGTGCTTTAATTGGCTTATTCGTACAAAGTAAGTCGGCCGACTGAGTTCTCCTTTGGCTTGCACGTCTACAACCGACTTCTCATGAATTTTAATGAGCCTTATAACATTTCATATTGCGCTTGTCTCTAAGGCTCTGACGAATTTTGGTTTTATTCAATCCCATTGATTTTAAAACAGAAAACACAGATTGTTTGAATATAATAGACTCTGTTATAAATAATAATGGGAAATATTAGTAACTTTGACTTTAAGTTGTCGGCACCAAAGCTTACACTGGTATTATTACATTGCCTCATAAGTTGTCACATTTGAGTGCCCTGCAGCTGCTTACGAGTTAATAATTGACTTTACAGCAGTTGGTGCTCCACGCTGCAGTTGCATGCATACATGAAGGAGGTTCTTTGAGGAATATCTCGTGTGTTAAAGTCTGCTTGCAGCAGCGGCAATACGTCAACAAAAGGCTCATACACAGTATCAAAAGAACACATGACATGCATGCAACATGCACTTCAACTTCATTACAAAAGTCACGACACAGACACAGACACCGAATTGACAGAAACTCAACGAGCCAAAGGACGAAAAGCATGCAACGAGGCGCAAATTTACATTTACATTGACTGAATGATTCCCCGGAAGCAGTCTACTGGAGTTGTGGACAGTTGCTGCTGTTGATGTTGCTGCTGTTGATGTTGCTGCTGCTGATGCTGCTGCTGCTATTGCTGCTGATGCTGATTGATTTCGAGTGCATGTATGTACACACATGGATGAGCGTGTGTATGGGCGTTGTCCAGAAGGATGCTGCCCGGGTGCGGGTCTTGCGTAAAAACCACCAAACATATTTGGTTTGTCATTGGATGCAGTGAAGCGCACGCTCAAAGTGTGAGCAGTTTGAGGCTGGAGTGCGGTGTGGTGCAGTGACTGCCTGATGTGGTAGCTGGGGCAAGGCGTTGGAGCGCCAAAAAGTGGCCAGGCTCATTGACATTGGACACACGCAGGCTTCAGTGCTTCAATTCAATGTTTTTTTGCATGTTGTTGTTGCGTGAATGGCAAGTGGTTTGGAGATGTGGACTTCAATTGGTCGTACTGTGACACAAACACACACATTTTAAAATATATGTATGTGTGGGCAAGAGCCCATTTAACTGTATTGCACTGGCTGTCATGTTGATTTTTTCCTCGGCAACACTTTGTTTCAGTCTTTTTTTTGTTGTCCTTCTGCCTGCTGTGTGCTGTGTGGTTGCCCGAGTGCATACATGTTGGAGTGTGTGTTTGCGTGTTTCTATGTGACTCTGTAGCAATGTGTGTGCTTTCATATCCTTGTGTGCATGCATGTGGTGAATGCTGCAATGTCCTTGTGCAAACTTCCCGCACTTTGTCGTTGCTGTGTCGTTTCTATCGTTGCCATTGCCTGTTTTGCTTTTTTCATCGCTTCCTTGTCCGCCTGCCCGAACTATTCCCATCCCTGTCCATTTGTTGGTCGCCAGGTTCTGGCAGTCACTTTGTTAGTTGTTGCTGCATCTGCTGCTGTTGTACTCGTACTAGTTTGCTTGCTGGTTTTCAGCCAATTTTTTTCCCCCCATTTTTAATAAGTGGCTCGTACATTCGGCATACGCCATGTTGTTCTACACATGATGTTTTTCTTGTTTTCGATGCCAGCATTTCCGTGCGGTTGCTCGAATATTACATATACAATATACATACATACCCCATGCGCTTTAAACTGAAAGTATGAAATGGAGATTTTCCACAGTACAAATGCAAACTAAATACTAAACACAAATACATACAACTGTGCAGCTTAGAATCAATGTATAAGACAGAGATCCTCTCAAGAAATCATTTCCCTGTAACCTTGAAAATATACAAAGAATATATTCAAATATTGGTCTTTGATAAACTTTAAATTTTTGATAAATAGTAATTAAAAATAGTTAATAAGTTAATTTAAATCGACAAACAAAGTTCTAGTTAATATTGAATTTTTTTCAATTGGTTTTGTTGGCATATTTTCAAAATCTCTTCCCCTTTCCGCATACAAAGTAGTAAAGTGCTTAAGCACATACTTATCATGAACTGAATACAATTCCAAGACCGGCTCCAAATGGGCTGCATTTACATTCAAACGTCCTCAACAGCACTTGTCCTCGGGTAACTTGAGCCTGAAATTAGCTTCTTGCATACATATAACATTGATGTGATCAAGTGGTCGGTCCTCTTCCAGCCTTCCAGTGTTCAATTGTGCTCAAGTGGCGCGTATCTGTAAGTGATATCTGTCAATAAAAAAAGGACAGAGGGCTGCGTACAATACACTCACACACTCATACACACACACATGCACACTCGAAGCGTGGCAGCGCGTGTTGCTACTTAATTGTTAAGCATTTTGTAACATTTCGCGTAGATTAGCATCGCAAAAAGCGGCGCCGTAAATTGCCGGGTTTCTCAGGGTGTGGTGCAAATCAAACAGGTCGTTGGACCGGACAAGCATCAGTTGCCGTACCGGAGGCATATACACGGCGGGTAGTTTGTTTGTTGCTGTTGTTTTGATTGTGATGCGCGGATAATCCTCGGTGCTGGCACGTGAGCACTGTTTATTTGTTTGTTTGCCTATTGGCTCGTTCTCGTTTCTCTAGGAAGGTGTAATGCGTTAAGGGCAACTACGGGGCAACGGGACAACGGTACAACGAGTCTAAGAGACTAAGGGACTAAGGGGTTCAATGGGCAGCCGCGCATGCAGCGGACACGCGCCATAGATTTTTCACATGGATAAGCTTTTTAGACTTGGCAACTTTGCGCTGGGCGGTTTTCCCAACTCGCGAATCAAAACTTTGCAAGGCTTTGAAGTTGCAATTGTTGCCAGCAGCGCGTTGGCTACTTCACTTCACACACACACACACACACACGCGCACAGATACAAGTGTAGATGTGTGTATGTGTGTGGCTGTTGGCCACAATTGTTGGTCGCCATTTCGTTAAACGTTTTGGCATGTCCCTGCGACCATTACTCGATATATATATAGCAGTGTATGTTTGTGTGTGTGTGTGTGCATTGGTACCATTTCTAGCTGGAACATTTTTTCTAATATTTTTGGCGACTGCTGACGCTTTTTGCGCAACCATTTTGTTGGCCCTCCGGTCCGGTCTGGGACCCAATTGAACGGGCCAGTAGCAATCGCATTTTTCGCTGGCTTCGCCTTTCTTTTGTCTCGCTTTCCCTCCTTTTTTTTGGCACTATCCTCTGACTGTCCCAGCTATCCTTGGCTTCTGCTGCTGATGCTGCTGCTGCTGCTGCTTGTGCTGCTGCTGCCAAAAACCATATCCTGTGCGCTATTTGCTTTTGCCCGATTTCTATTTGCGCTGGTCGCTGGCACCGCCAGTTTGTACGTGAGTGTGTGTATTTCTAAGTATGCCGAGCATGTAGCTTTTGGTATTTATGACTATTGTCGGAAAGCAAATATTTGTCTGCAGCGCATAAAAACAACAGTTAAACGAACGGGCTACGTAAACGGAATATGTATGAGATAACCTCGCTCTTTCTCTCTCTCTCTCTCTCTCTCCCTAGCTCTCTATGGCTTTCTCTCTCTGTGGATATATGTGCATCTGTGTGTTTGTATATTGGAGTATTTGCTGTGTTTGTTGCTTTGTCGCCAGGCTATAGTAGGCAATAAAAACAACTGCGAGTACAACAAAAACATAAAAGACACGCAACCAAAAACTACTGCCAAAAAATACGTGTTTGCTTCGGTATTTTTTTTTTTTCTATTTTTTTTTTTATTCACTCTTGCCCAGTATTTAGATGCTGCTGTGCTTTTAGATGGGTTTTTGGCTTTTATGGCGCCGCACTGACCATTGACTGTCCTCTATAATTTATGTCTATGTATATGAATAAATAAGTCCATATTATATCATTGTAGTTGTCTCTAAGAGATTATTTAAATTTCACAGCTTTGCTAAGTATTAAAACTTTATTTAAAATACTCACTATTCATAATATCATAATGTGGAATATATTTAAGGATACAACCAGGCTTAGTCGCACATTTCTCAATTTGACAGCGCGATTAACAAACTTGAACGACCCTGCCCCGAAATCACATTGAACATACCTCAAAATTGTTCCCAAGGGCTTGAGCACACATCAAATGCTTCGTAATGACAATTTTTAGGGGGGGTCGCAGATTGTGCTATTGAAGTACGGTCGAAATTGCGATTTGTGTTCGGTCCACGAGCAATTTGTGTAAATATTGAAACTTTTGGCATGGGCAGGGCAAACAAATCGGCATCAGCATCACAAAATCAAAGATTGTGTGGCTGATTGGAGCTGAGAGAGCTGGGAGAGCTGGGAACTGCGCAGGAGGGTTGTTTGCTTTCCTATCTGTCGATCTGAGAGTCGTTTGCCTTTGCAGCTTGTGGGCTATCCAGCTAGTTGTTTTCACAAATAAATAGTATCTGAGTTGACTCGAAATAGATTTTCCCATTGATGGCTGTCATTGCTGAGTTCGCACCAATTGCTGGTCAGGGGACGAAAGCGTGAGTTGGAGTGGGGGTTGGAGTCGTAGAAGGTCCAGTGAACCAAGAAATGAGCAAAATTCAAATATTTTTCAAATTAAACTTAAAAACACTTGGCTTTTGGCTAAGCGGCGCATATAGCTTTTTTGTTAGCCAAAAACGGTTTTTACACTTGACTTCAAATCGGTCAAAGGCAACGCGTTTGAGACAAAAAAGTAGTGGTGTGATGGGGCGGGATCTGCCACGAGAATTGGCGGGTTACGCATCAAAAGCCCCATGAAAAATGACCAAAGCTCGCAGCGCCAAATTGAAAGCAAGAAAAAATATGGCTGAAATGTTGCTTTTTCAAACGGCCAAACGCCTGTTATCGCTCCTACCTCCCCCTCCCCGCCCAATGATGGGAATGGCAATGACGATGATGATGACTGTGCCTAGATGGCCCACGCTTGGCGCCGTCAATGATGAATGCGTCCCGGCTCCCAAAGCGGAACATTCCGCGTCCGTAACGCGCGCAAATGAAATTGGAAATTGTGCTGGCAAGCGAAAAGAAAATATGAGCAGTCGGCGCAGAGACGGATGATGGTCCCAAAATGGCTAGCAAAATGAAAAATAGTCAAGCAGCAGCAGCAACAGCAGCACAAACAATTTGAGCGTCCATCGATACCGGCGACCGTTTGAAAAATAATTTTTATGCGTTTATGGTTTATGCGGAGCCTCAAAGCCCAAGCCCAAAGACCAAATCGCGCGTATGAATAACGATCCCAAATATCCCAGACCCTGCCACACGACCCCCAACAAAATGTAAGCGGGGTTTTGTGGCACCCACAAGCAATTTATTGCCGCTTCGTCGCACGCCAAATGAATATTGGACCAAACCAAAAAAGCAGGGCGGATTTCGCCGCCAACTATTTGATTTTGGTCTCCAGCGTATTGCCAATATTTGTATTTCGCATTTGTGTTTGTATTTGATGCTGTCGTTGCCAACAAGAAAGCGAAACGCAAAGTATCGTTTTCAATTTGACACTCGTACCAGCAATACAATTTGGAGATATCGGGATACACGCAGTGGAGGACAAGGCTATTGACTAAAAAGTTCACACCATTAAAAATGTTTATATTTCTTGCCGCTCAGCTCTGTATAAACATTTTGGCAGGCTGGCAGACAAGTCATTTCAGAAAGCTAACCATAAACAAAAGCTTAAATGTTATTCCGAAAGACAAATAAACCAAATATGCGAGTGCAGCAATAATAAACAGCCAACAGCAAAGACAATGCAGCTCAGCGTGCACTACTCCAAAACACATTGGGACACAAGGCACTTCAGAGCTCGAAGCCAACACAATACTGTTAACGGTAATAAAGTTACAGTGGTCACTCACTAATTAAAATGTTATTTAAAAGCTGTATTTTCCTACATGAAAATATCAAAATTGTTGTCAAAATAATCCAATTATGGAATCCTTTCATAATTTTAGATTTAGAAGAGCTCGACTAAAGTATAAGATTTATAAATTATAACACAAATAATTAAAATATCTGCAAAGTTTTCATATCCGAGAGACTACTGTAATATCTGCGAGATGAGCAATCGCAATCGAGCAGTGGGTGTGTATGGTTGAGGGGGTAGGGGTTTGGGGCTGGGAGGGTGCACCAAAGTTGACATTAAACAAACAGAACATATTATTGACAACGTATTCAATAAGAGAGAAGAACGAATGATGCCCAATATTGAATTGTGCACACGCTGTGGCACTCCATGCTGCACAAAGACAAGAGCTCAGTCCGCTGGCCGTCTGTCGAGCAGACAGCGTGTCTATCAACTGCAATTGGGAACTGGGTTTAGGGAACAGTATTCGCTGCTGCTGTTGACACAAGTCCGCACACACACGCACACACACCGGGCAGGAACTAATTTGGCCGAAGTCGAGAGAGAGTCTGAAACTGAAATCTAAACATCTGCAAAATTACGCGCATAAATCCTTTAACACTTTTGTTTTTACAGTTCGGATGCTGCTGGACTTGGGGGTTGTTGCAACGCTGCCATGCAGGGGCTCGTCAAATTAGCCCACTTCAGGCTGTGGCATGCAGCGTGCTCATAGCGGGTGCAACTCCAGCAATAGCTCCTTATTTCCTCAGCCTTTGTTGTTTACACACTTCACATTGCCTGGCAGTGTCCTTTTTTCCATCTTCTCATTTTTGCCTGCCCAACTCTCAGCACGCGTTGTACTCCTCCTCTCCTCCACTCCTGCTCCCCGTCACTCCATCTCTACTTCTTTGCAGCTGCATTGTTGTAGCTATAGTTGTTGTTGCGGTAGTTGTTATTGTTGCCAAGACGCTGGCTGGCTATATATAAATATAAAAATAACTTGGCCTACGCCTGCGGAGTGGGTCATGCGTCTTGGCAAAACAAACAAAGCAAATGACACCCACCCGAACCATCGAAGCCACAACGCTCTCTTCTTCTACTTGACTGCTCATCAATGGGCAAATGCGAATGCGAAACGGGAATGAATTGTTGCCCAGGTCGTTGGTACATTGCTTACTCCTAATGACCCCTATCCCTATCCCTTTATCGATGAGTCTATGGCTCTGCTCTGTGTGCTGCTTGATTTCACACACAAAACGCCACAAGGTGGTCCCATTAACACTCAGAGAAATAGTTTTTATTTGTAATGTTTTCTAAATTTACATAAGCTACATTTATTAAAATAAGCAAAACGCTTTCTACTTTCTAAAAAAAAAATACTTGGCATATTTTAATCTTAATTTACTTGTTCTGGTCCAACTTTTTTTTCTGGGTGTGTACACTTTAAACTCGAGACATTGTGAAGCAGTCTTGTGTGGCTTGCCAATGGTTTGGTTTTATTTTTTTTTTTACCACTTTTCACTTTCCAACTTCTGGATTGGCTGGGCTGTTTACTTGTTCTTTATGCCTCTTTAGCGCTTATCATGCTCAAATGATAATTGAAGTGCCACACAAAAACTATTTATCCTCGGGCTGTCGAGCGTACTCCTCTGGTTGCTGTTGTTGCTGTTGTGGTTATTCAATATTACTCAGCTCACAATGCAACCTTTCGCACACACACACACATCCACACAAATACAAACAATGCGTGCAGTGAAGCCACTGCTACCCTTTCCGTTTTTTGTTTTTAGATATTTTATTAAATTTGTTTCTAGTACACAAACATTTAGCTTAGGCACAGGCAATCCTGTTCCGGTCCAGTTCGGTGACATTTTCCACTCTATGCGCATTGTTAACATGATTTCATTACTTCTGTCGCAGTTGCTGCTGTTGTTGTTGCTGTTGCTGTTGCTGCTGACGTTGTCATTACTTTTTACCTATTAATAAGTGGTTGACGTGGGGAGTCAGCAAATGTATTCAGTTTGGATATCAGTCGACTGTTACCAAGGCTAATTGAATTGTCGCTGATTCGTATCTCTTGCAGATATGGGACATCAAAATGTAAATATATCTATATATATCTATACATATATATATATATGTATGCATATGAATTGTAGTCGACTAATCTTTATGGTGGCTCGTAAATAATAATTTGCAGCTTTTGTTACGGCCACGGTAAACTGATGGGTTTAGGCTCTGGGTCCCACTTGGTCCGAGTTGGCTTAATTATACACCCGCCCCCGAAATAGTAGTGATTATGGGCAATAAAACTTCACGTTATGTGATGGACTTTGAGCAAATGACTATATGAGTCTTATTTGTTTGTATATATATATATATAAATATATATATGAGGCGAACAAAGCTGTACGAAATAAACGAAAAATTTAAATATGACCGGTGCTTATTTGCCCAAGGACAAAAGCTTATATTTTGGGATATCTTACTTTGATTTAAAACAAGCCACATTAAATGAATCTGTTTTTCATGATGTGGAAAACCCTTGTACAACTTTGCCAAGCACTCGGTCTTTTCGAGTACGCCATCAAACTGTGCGAATTCCTTACACAATGGGATAACTGGTATAAACCATGTTTAGCCGTAAACGGCAGCAGGAATCATTGGCATCAACAGTTTCTTGGCACACACACAGCAGTTCCAACAACAACAGCAACAAGAACAACAAGAACAACACAAGTTAAGTTTTGTGCAAAATCGCCGTGAAGCTTAAGCCCCAGTCTTAAGCCAAAAGCCAACTAGAAGTTGCCAAAAGCACAAGACAAAAGAAGAAAGCCTGAAACAGCATTTAGCGAAAGCCATAGCCAAAGCCAAGGCAAAGGCGGATGCTGAAGCTGAAGCTGAAGCAGCAGCTGAGGCAGCAGCAGCAAAAGGAACTGAAGTAGCGCCAAACTTTTATGCACAGCGCCATGTTTGGTTTGTCTTGCCAGCTTCCGTCTTCCCCTTTTATGTTGCACGCCTCTCGTAAGCTGTATGTTAAGGTGTGTGTGTGTGTGTGTGTGTGTGTGTGTGTTTGTGATTGTGTGTGTTTAAGTGGGTGAGCGAGTGCGACAGTACGGATTTGGTTGACTGTTCGACTTGGTTGCATTTTTACGATATACAGGGTGTCGCTGCCCAATGTCACAGCACTGTGGCTGGCCTATTCGGCAAGTGCAACACCCTGTGGCAGCTGCAGCTGCTTGCGTTTGTCCAACTTGTGCGGCCACTGTGTAAAAAAAGTAGTAAGCAAAATGCAAAAAACGACAAGGCCACCGTTAGCAGCATGTATTTTTGGTTCACTCAAAGCCAGCATCGACCGCAAAAAAAGCCCATAAGAAATGCCCACTGCAGCAAGCAACAAATACAAAAAACTTGCCACGACTCTCAGTATGTCTTTGTGTGCACCACCAAACCACCCGAACTTTGCTTCAAATTTATGCCAAGACGTTAACTAAAAAACAAAATAGAAAACAATGAAAAATTCAAGTCAAGTCCGATTCCCCTGTGAAAGGGCTTTTTGCGGCATGCGCATCAGGCAAAAAATGGTTGCCGGGGTAGCGGTCGACCAATCAGAGCGTCGCTGAGGTGTGGCCTCTATGAGCGGAGGGAAATTTGCGCATGAGTAAATTTCCCATTACACTGCTAATAATCACTTGAGACATGCGCCGTTAAGCGACGGGCAGAAGGGGCACACAGGGTTTGGGGGTTGGACATTGGCTGTCGTTGTCGTTTTGTTGCATGCAACCCTCTACGCTATGCCTGCTGCTTGCAACGGGAAATTCTCCGAGTTGTTGTTGCCGTTGCTTTTGTAAACATGCGCAGGCGCACTGCACACAAATCAAACGCTGTGTGTGTGTGTGTGTGCGTGGGTACATTTAATCTTGGGACTTTTTGGGCAGGCGACAGTCGACAGTCGGCAACGAGCAGCAGGCAAAGTGAAATGCTTTGATTTCGCTGATTGTTCGATCACACGCAAACTGACAGCGGACTCAGCTGGTTGTCAGCGCGCTTGGCAAATCGAAAATATCACATAACATTTGAGACACTCAGTCAACAACTCGTGCAAGTTTTCGTAGTTCTCAACATTTTGGCTTTATACGTGTGTGCTTTTAAAGAACGCAGCGAAACCTAAACGACAATTGGAAACAATTTAGAAAAAGGACCAAATACGAGAGAAAAAAAAGGAAACCAGTGCCCGCGTTTTTTATTTGTGTCAATACAATGTTGGAGTTTTATCCAATGCCCACGAATCTGAATCAGGTCGGTGGCAGTTTATATTCGCTGCAGCAGAATCATGGCGGTGCACGATTCCTGGACAGTCCGAGTGTAAACAGCAACATGACAACTGCCTGTTTGGCCAACAACAACAACAACAACAATACCAGCAACAGCAGCAACAACAACAACAATGTACATAACAACAGCAACAACAATTTGGCAGCAAGCATTTCCGGCAGCAGCAGTCAGCATTCGACAGCAACAGCTTCATTAACGGCAACCGTAATTTCCTCTCAGCATCAGCAACAACAACAACAACAGCAACAGCAACACCAACACGCTGTCTCTCCAGCACCAATTAACAGCTGCCCAACGCCCACAGGTCACAGTCCCAGCAGCAGCAACGGCAGCAGCAGCAACAACAACAGCAACAACAACAACAATAATAATAACAAGAGTCAAAACTCCGCCTGCAACACATTAACAGCTGCTTCTGCTGCTGCTACCGCAACAACAGCAACTGGAGCCGGCACAACAACAACATCAGGAGCAGCAGCAGCAGCAGCAGCAGCAACAGCAGCAGCCACGGCAGCGGCAGCGACGGCGTCGACGTTGACGCTGGCGTCAGCATCGAAATTGTCTGCTGATTGCAGTGGACGCACAGGTATGTTCCAAAAGTATTTTGCACCGGCAGTTGAGGCATTTACCGGGCTCGTTCCGCTTCCGTTTTCCTGGGGGCTTCCCCGTTTTTCGTTTTTGGCATAGTTGTGTGTGCGTCTGGCGTGTGGGTCTCTCTGCCAGCACATCGTTAGTTGGTTGGGGATCGGGGAGTGTGGAGGGGGGCTGATATGCGTCCGTGTTTTACTTACGGCTAGTTTGCATCGCTGCTGTTGCCATTGCCCCCTCAAAGTTGGCCCAAATTATTTTCGCAATTTGCGTGTGATATTCTAGGTTTTGGGGCCGGTCTTTACATTTGCTGCCGCTGATGTGGCAAGCAGCTTGCAGCTTTAATTCATTTTCAAAGCGATTGTTAAGTTCATCAAATGATTTCTGATTTTGGATTCATTGGACTTTTTGTAATATGTGGTTTTATTTAAATACTCTCTTAAAAGTTGTACTTTGCATTTTTGACAGCGCTGCAAAAAGTCCATGTTTTTCAAAAATATTGAAAAATTACAAATATAAATATAAAACCTTTTTTATTCTTACTAAAAGCGTGGCTCACAAATGGGTTTTCCAATTAGTATAATTATTTAATTAAAGGACACATTTAAGAACTATATTATTTAAAATGTTAATCCAAATTATTATTTTATTTTATTTGTAAAAAGGCAATCAAAAAATTATCTTATATTTGGATACTAAATCAAAAGACTTATGCGAGTTGTCACTGAGTAGAGGCTATGTGATTTTTAAATATCGGAGCCATATTCTAAGCATTAACTGTGTCCTATAATACATAATATTCTTTATTTTAGTTGACAAACCCATTTTGGTTATTTGTAGATTAATAAATTAATGCATCCGTCAACAATTAAATTCGAATCGAAGCGATTGCCAATAAAAGAGCACAAGTCAAACCTGGGACAAGAAAATAACAAAATAACATTTAATTGATATGCAAAGCGAGTAGCCGTATAATAAATCATAGAGCAATGAAAATTTAATTTTCAGGGTCTGTCCGACGGCAGAAGTGTTGCCAAAAGAATGAACACAAGTTGACCACAAAATAATTTTGACAATGAAGCTGACTGAAGCACGTTATATGTATATATGTGCAACCAATAAAAGGCGAATAAGGCATGCAACAGACTCTCACGCACAACACACATGCACACACACCCACACCCGACCGAAAGTAGGCAGCACTTTTTAGCAGCTTGCAACAACGAAAGTGTTGCTGGCAAACTTTACGAAATTCTGGGCAAAATGCAAAGTGTGCAAACAATGTGTGTGATGCATATGCGAGCCCGGACCCAAAACTGGGCGAAACTCTCTCAAGCACGCAAATATTTCGAAACACACACACACACAGGCATACACACATTGGAGAGAACCCAACGTTTGCGCTTTATGCTCCTATTTACATATGAAATGACTATTAATTGTTGGGCTGCAGCCATTGCCAAAATGGCAGCAAATAGTTTCCGTTTGCCAATCACTTTACTGCCGGCAGACTTGAGAGCATTGCTCATCTATGAATTTGAATTTGAATTGAATGTGACGCCAACAACCAAAACCGAAAACCGAAAACCCAAAACTCAAAAGCCAAAACCAGCTGCAACAGCAGCTGCAAATGAGATGAGGAATTTCAAGGCATTTGTGGCTGCCTCAGCACACAGATCTGCAGTTTGGCGACCCGACCTCGGAAATGAACACACTCAACACCCCAATAGCTCTTAAAGCTCCTCATCCCTCTAATCCCCCACAGACTGCGTGTCAGATATGCACCGTGTGTCAGCATATCTGGTTTTTGTGGTACCAACGGTTTGCACTCCTTCTGCAGTAGAAGGAGTAGTGGAAAATGTTTAGCTAGTACAGTGATTACTCTTTAATGAGAATGACGAGCTTATAAGTAAATAAAGTGTCCTTCTAAAAGTATCTCAAACACTAAAACTACTTTATGCAATATTTATTTAAATGGAATTTTGTGTGTGCGATCTTATAGAATTTCTTTTATTTATATATCGAAAAATAATAAACCAAACGGCATCAATATAAAGGTCCTTTTAAGGTTCTTGTGGTAGACGATTTAAGGTTAAATATAGATCGGTAACAATACTCAAAGTTGATAAAGTGATATCCACTTTTGGTAAATTCGAATTGAGCGACGTTCTCGTTTTCCAGCGAACACTGTGTACAGCGACAGTGACAGCTAAAACTATGTGCACACATACACATACGTATCCTGTGCATATGTGACACTTGCATAGCATTTGTCACTCTCGCTTCAGTGGGTGGCTGAGTGCTTTAAATTGCGTTCGCCAGAGTAATTAAAGCCATCGAATCAAGGAGCTGTCACACAGGCTGTCTGGCAAAAAAAATCTCCGTGCTACGCGGACTAAGTTTATTTGTATGAGACTTGAGCCCAAAATAAATGCCACAACTTTTGGCTGCCTGTCAATTTATCATCATAGACCTGCGCTTGCCTGTCAATGTGTCAATAAGTGCGCCATAAAGCGTGGGATGGGGTTGGATTGGAATGGGTTGGGTTAGAGCTGTCCCTAATCAGAGACGCCGTGCGCTGATAAGCGCTGATAGCGATAACGCACCTTGGGTGCTGTTGTCTATTAACTGTTTGTATTTTATTTTTATAGTACTATGTGCGTTTATCAACGTAGTTGATTTTGGAATTATCTGCTGTTTAATCGCCACAATTTGACATGAGTGTGCCGCACTTGTTTTAGCTATGTTTGTGTTTGTATTTTTGCTGTTCGCTTTTGGACAAGTTTTCTGATCAAGGCGACTCGTAATCAATCAGCAGCCAACCGCCAGGCTTCTGTTATGCTTCCAATTGAATGCGAACAACGCAACTACATAACACATATCAAATGTATAAAATACATTTGTCTATCACATTTCGCTAATGTGTCAACATATCCTTTAGCTGCAGCAGAGCAGAAAAAACCCTTAAATTTCTTCATAAAACTGCAACAAAAGGCCATAAATTCCGATTAGATTACACAAAGCCCAATGTCAATGGATAGCAGGCGCAGAAAAAAGAAAATAAAGAAAGAAAAGAAAGCTACCACAATATCGCATTCACAGTGCACACTGAAATAGCCAAGTGTTGCCAATTCAAAGCAGGACTTATCAAATGATCCTTTTGCCAAACGCCAAACCAGCCTAAAACTGCCACAAAGCAATATATTTCGCGTTATCACGAATGCGATTGGATATGCACACACACACACACATACACACACACACACAGACACACACACACACACACACACGCACACACAGAGACACATACCCGCGTACACAGGCAGGCAGCTTGCATTGCAGCTGTTTTGTAGCATACTTTTTGGGGCACATGCTCGCTTGTAGCAAACGAAATGTGAACAGCAATTCCTCTCATCCATCGTCATTCCTATATCTGCTTTCCAGCTCCTGTTGTCAACTTTACACTACGCTGGCTTAGCGCACAAAACATGGAACAGCCCCCAATTGGGGGTAAGTCCAACACTGCCACATTTCTGCATGGGGTTTATGCTGTTTTCGCTGCTCACTTAGCTCCCGCACATAAATACACATACATCTACATAGATCAAGAGCCGGGCAGGTGGGTGGGCAGGGTGCTCTGCCATTGTGCCAACCATAAATCATGCACATTTTTCTGCCAGTGAGTCATATAATATGAGAGTTGCCTCGTCCTTCTGTTCATTTTTCAGTTTAGCTTCCAACCAATTCTCATGGCGCTCGTCATATACGTATATATTTTTTATGTTTACTGCAGCTTTCGTTGTGTTTTTCCAGCTTTTTATTTATTTTTTTCTTTTTTAGGTACTACTTTTTATGACTGGTTTACGGTTTGAAGTGTGTGTGTGCAAGGGAACAGATTAGTCGAGTCACTCAAAAAATTTATATATATTTGAGCAGTACGTAGATATTTCACTAGAACTCTATGCGTGCATTTAAAGAAAAGTTAAGAACATCTGTACTTAATCGCACGATTAGCAGTTAAACTTAAAATGTGCTTCATTTACTCGAAGCTTTAATTATCTTAACAAATATTATTCGCTGCAGCAAAGTCTGCAGACTGTATTTATTATCATGGTTTATTAAACTACTCATATCTGGGGAGATGTGGAAGAGGGGCTCTTAGCAGATATTTTGGACTGAAAGTGTGCATCGATTGCCGTATTTTGGCCCATCAATATCCGACTGGGAAACAGTGTAGCCAACTTTACGTTTCAATTACGCATCAAGGAGCTATCAATACAAGCTGTTACAGCCGCCGACGGAGACAGATAATTTTTTTTGCCTTTGTTTCGAAACACTTTTGACTGCCTGAAGTGCGAAACAATGAGCATAAGCACACAAAACAAAAAAAAGTGTGGGGATGGCGAGGGGGGAGGTTGCAAGAAACATTTTCACACGATTTGACAACGTACTCGTCTGCGTATCCTGCGTCTGCAACTGCTCCTTCTCTTGCCCCATGCCTGATGTCCTCTAGCAACATATGCCAGCTGCCAGCACGTAGGGGGATCAGTTTTTTCTTTTCCTGTTCCTTTTGTATTTTTGTTTTTTTTTTGTGTGTACAGTGGAATATTAAGTCGATTTGATGGTTAATTTTTGTCATTGCCATTTTGACTCCTTGCAGAAGTCGGCCACATCAAGTGCGAGAAGAACTACGAGCTATGCGAAGGATGCGGCCAGAAAATCCACGATCGTTATCTGATGAATGTGGGCGATGCCAATTGGCACGAGCAGTGTTTGGCCTGCTGCTACTGTGGATTGCAGTTGCATCACACATGCTATGTGCGCAACTCGAAGCTCTACTGTAAGCAGGACTACGATCGCCTCTTTGGTGTCAAGTGCGCCGCTTGCTGCCATGCGATCCTGCCGCAGGAGCTGGTGATGCGTCCCATATCCAACTATGTATTCCATCTGCCCTGCTTCGTTTGCTATGCCTGCCGGCTGCCCCTCCAGAAGGGGGAGCAGTTCATGCTGCGCGATGGACAACTCTTCTGCTATCGTCATGATTTGGAAAAGGAGATGTTTCTGGCGGCGGCTGCTGCCCAGCATTGCGGATTTGTTGGCCTCGATGAGGAGGATTTGCTGCGGCCAAGGGATGGCAGACGTGGTCCCAAGCGACCTCGCACAATCCTCACCTCGCAGCAGCGTAAGCAGTTCAAGGCCTCCTTTGATCAGTCACCCAAACCATGTCGCAAGGTGCGCGAGGCACTGGCCAAGGACACTGGGCTGTCGGTGCGTGTGGTGCAAGTTTGGTTCCAGAACCAACGGGCCAAGATGAAGAAGATACAGCGCAAGGCGAAACAAAATGGAGGAGGTACGGGCGGAACTGGCAATGGGCGTGGCAACAGCAATGCAAACGCCTCCGATGACAAGGACTCGAGTGAGAAAGAGGAGAAGTGTGTCAAACAGGAGCATGGCGTCGACAATGTGAACTTCCTGAGTGGCATGGATAGCGCCTTTGCCAGTCAGCCACTTAATCCAAACTTGCCCTTTTCTCCGGATGGTGCGTATATCCCAATAAAATCAGTCTGTAACAGTGATCCCCTGAAAGCATTGAAAGATGTGAAGAAAACTCTGAAATTCTTCCCACGATCACTTTACTTAAATTTCTAACCAGTCCAACTAATCTCAATTTTTTTGCCCAACAGATTATCCGGCCAATTCGAATGACAGTTTCTGCAGTTCCGATCTCTCGCTGGATGGCAGTAATTTCGATCAGCTGGATGACGATGCCGATTCCCTGTCGCTCAATAATCTGGAGCTGCAGTCGACCAGTTCGTCGGGACATCACAATCAGCACTCGAATCCGCATGATATGCTGGCCAATCTGAATACGAGCCTTATCAATCCCATCGACAAGCTATATCTCATGCAGAACTCCTACTTCAGCTCCGATCACTAGAGCGAGAGAGAGAGAGAGAGAGATCACTAGAGAGAGAAAGAGAGAGATGGAGAGAGAGTCGTAGTCATACGAATTTATTAGCGTTAGTGTTGCTGACTTTAGTTGGGAGCGCAACTGCTGCCAGGCACTGTAACTCCTTGGGCTTTGCAACTAAGTAATTACCATTACCAGCCAGTCGGCTTTTTGGCAAAGTTGAGATTTTAAGGAAAACCAAATATAAAAAATAATAAAAAATGAAAAGTTATCAATTGTGATTTTTAAGCTAAACGAAGTTTTAAGAACAAATTGCATTACAGCGATATAAACGAGACATAATGCATAAATTATTGTTAGTTCGAAAATAAGTACATAAGTAGTAGAAACCAAAAGATGAAATCAATGTGAGCCTATGTTTGTAAATAGTCTTAGTACCAAAAATTGTTATAAAAATGTAATTTAAATTAAAACGTCAATAAATTATGTATTAGCAAGTGCAATTAAAATTTCTTGTTAATAATATATACCAAGGAATCCTACAGAGCTGTAAGAGACTTCATATATTTGTAATTTCGCCATTCGGCAACTTCCAAAAAATTTAGAATTTATTAATTTCACAAAACATATTATCGTTTGAGTTTTCGCGCTCAATTTAAATCCTTATTGACAGCGATTCGTGGCGCCATCTCTTGCCCATAGTCGTGTTTTAGTTACTTACAGCCAACTTCACGTACAGCTTACTTCTACTTGTGTTTTGTCTACCTGTCAATAGATGGCGCATCAATTTTGAGCACCACATTGTGGTGGTCGCTCGATAAGTGAAGAGCACAGTTATTTGATAGATAAGTCGTTGTAGTAATCTTTTTTTAAAATCATATGCCGATCTATCTTGAATAAAAACATGGCATTGCCGGCAGCTTTTCCAAAAACCAATTTCTGCGCACTTTAAATAACATTTTGTCGAATGTTTATGTATTTGGGTGCCCACAGCTGCATCAATCAGTGTTGATAAACTTGCCGAAACAACTTGGCAAGAAGAAGAGCCAGCAGCGTTGATAAACAATATAAAACAATTTAATTTGCGATGGTAGGCATGAAATAAACATAAATAATAATAATAAACAAGTACATTCATTCTACTTACAGCTCTTCTATTCGTTCTTCAAATCGCTTGTGGGCAAAGAAGTCGTGGTCGAGTTAAAAAATGACCTGAGGTGAGAACCGGCTGCCTTATTTTGGCGCGTGTTAACATAAAATACAAGACAAAATAACTAAAACAAGGGAAATTCTTATAGCATTTGCGGCACGTTGCACTCCGTGGATCAGTATCTCAACATCAAGCTGACAGACATCAGCGTGACAGACCCGGACAAATATCCGCACATGCTGAGCGTGAAAAACTGCTTCATACGCGGCTCCGTTGTGCGCTATGTGCAATTGCCCGGGGATGAGGTGGACACACAGCTGCTGCAGGATGCGGCACGCAAGGAGGCTGTGGTGAGCACGAGATAAGTGTCGCAGTATGTGCAACACATTCTATCTATAAGCTGAATTCACACTTCTATGAAACTCCTCACTTTTTGACCTATATCTAAGTGAAATTCTGTTAAAGCCAAACAAACTTGATTGAAAATACGAAGTTTAAATGTTTGTTCTGATTCAGTAGACTTTCAACGAGCACATCTGTCATTGTTATACACATGCATTCCGCCTAGTTTATACACGGCTCATAAATTTTTGATGAGTCACTTGGGGTTCGCCTTACATTTATGCGTATGTTTTATGGTTTTGTTTTGATGAGCTACGAAATCATTATTGGTCTACGCATGAATGACATTAATCGCTGCGAATTGGATTACAAAAGCTCAACTGAAGAGGGGAAGGACAACGAAATGCTTTTTAGGTCAAAGTCAAAGGTTGTTTCTGACAAGGATTTGGTGAGAGGCTGAATTTATTGTTTGTTTTCGATATCCTCAAATAGTTATAAATAAACACATCGTGTACTAAAAACGTTTAAGTGTACCTTTTTTAGGTGGGAAATATGGTACCTATTTTTCTTTGCAGGTTGCTGTTTGGGATGGTACGTACACACACCATTTACCCACACTGGGTTGCTGTATTGGCTAAACTACCCTTAAGCTACGAAATTGCGGCATACCTTGAGGCGCACATAGTCGACGTGAAAAAGATCTAACTCAGGAATATAACATATAACAAAGAACATAACATAAGCAAGCAAAAAATTTTCTATGTTCAAGTAATTCTATGGGTTCCACATCATGCCTTATCTTGATGTCAATTTTGTTGGCATGAGTATCGACCACAAGGACAAGGCCCTTCTGAAGTGTGACTTATTATGTTTTTGACCCCTCGTTAAAACAGGTTGGGTAATCAACATGCGCTTAATTTCTGATAGCCATTGTCCAAGTACTGTCTATGCGAAGGGCAGTGGTCGTTAAGTGCGAATTGGATTTCATTTTTTTTTTGTGTGCACAATTCATGCAGCACTTTATGACATTCGAATTTAAATTCACGAGCAGTGAATTGTGCGCGCTGTATTTACATAAATACCAAGGCGATGCCTATTTAGGGAATTACTTGCTGAAATATTGTGGCATCAAATGATGGACGTGTCACTCAGTTTTGCTTGGTCAGCCTGGTCGTCGTCAGCCTGTGCATAATTGTGCGCCCAGTCGACCTCCTGGAGAGTGCGAATGAAAACAAACTTTTGTCAACCAATAAAAAACCCCACGACCCTCCAAGCCCGCTATACGTCCACGTTTTCCATTATTTTGATAAATTGGTTCCTATTTTTTTTCACAAGCAGCTCAACAAAAAAATTCGTAGCACATTTTTAACGCATTGAAGTTGATTCCTAGTGTCGTTTTTCCAGCATTTTGTTTTGCATTTGAACACGAAGTTTGCAGTTATAAAATATGCGTCCACGGTGCTGGGAAGGAACACTTTGGGGGAAGATGTCGCTTTCAGTCACCAACGAGGGGTAGATCTGCCCTGCCTCGACTGCCACGCAAATAGCAAGCGGCGCTGTACGAAAAAAAAAATGTTTAATATGCCTGATGGGATGTAATGATGGGTGTGAGCCTTAACCGGATTTACGAGGCAACGTTATGTTATAGGCCTAAGCATAGGCATTTTGGCCAGATTCCGAACGCTAGTTCATCAACGTGTTGAGTTGTGCGTGCGACGTTAAACTTGGCTCGTAAACTTTTTATTTTTATTTTTTGTTTTGCAATTCACTCATTTGGATTTTATTAAAAAATGAAATATACAAATTTTACAGAGATTATCTTACGTGTACCAATACACACATTGAAACATATGATTCGTCCATATATATATATACACTTAGAACTATACACATATGTTGTATGAGCATTACTTATGTACATATTCCGGAAGCTGCCGTCGAATATTCAAAAATCCCCCGAGGCTTATTTTTACGTTCCAAGCATTAGTTGTTGTTGTGCTTGCTGACCTCCAAATTTATCCATAAGCTCGACAGTACATATACACATTTCTGTTTGTATACACACACACAGTAAGAATAAGTTAAGTACAAGTTGCTTAAGTATTATAGGGGATTTACTTGTTGGCAATTAACCTGTGTAGATTACAGTTTTTTTCCTCATAATCCTTGTAGCAGAAATTCGCAATAACATTGCATGTAACTATCCTGCACGTGTTTGCAAGCTAATTACACTGAGTACGTTGAAGTATTCTTCGATGTCCAGCTCCAGCTTAGTATTTACTCTACGGCACGATGTAGCTGAGTAATTATAAATTACTCATAAGCCATCGCATTAAAAGTGTTTCTTTTTCCCGCATCCTTAACGAACTCTAGCTTTTTTACATATATAGTTATGAGCAGCTTGTGCCAATTAATTGTCAACGTAATCTTATGCCAAGTGTAGATACTTGGCTAACATGCTTAGCCATACGCATACTTCAAAATAAAGCCTACAATTACAAACTTAGCACACGAACAGCGTTCAAAGACTTAATTCTCAATTAGTTGCACTAATCCAATTTTAGCGCCATCTCAATGATCTGATCATCGGCAGCGCCCCTCGACCCTCCCCTTCCAAGCTCCACCCCTCTGTGAACAACGTAAAAAGTACTGGAAGAGTTTGACTGTTGCACAGTAACTTTGATTTTTACTTTCAATTAGTGTGTTTCTTTAGGGTGACTCTAGGAGTCCCTGTTGGCGCCGCACCAACTCCTGGCTCAGGCAACGACAGCAAGAGCAAGCATCTTCCTCCTCCGCCGCACGCATTGTTTCACCCACCTCTGCCTCGACCATCACCATCGCTGCCAGTTCTGCTCACACACTCGACACCCGATCATTGTTGTCAGCCAGTAGGGCCACGCCCTTCATTAGCTTATGCCCATTGGCCACGCCCCGGTGGCTATCGTAGTTGAGCACCAGGGTCGATGGCGTCGACTGCAGCAGCAGCTGCTCCTCCTGCTCCCGCAAGCAGCCTGGCTGCCGAACAGCTACTACCGAGTTGTGATTGGGATGTGGACTGCGCACCGACGAGCTTTTTCGTATTAAATGCGGCGTGGGAGCGCTGCTCACGGAGTTGCCCGCCTGCAGCAAGCCCACCTGCTCCTTGAAGGGTCCCCCGGCAGCACCATTGCTCGAGCTGCGATAGTAGCTCTGCTGGCGGAAAGTACGCATTTGCCGAGAATTGCCACCAGCTGTATCCACTTGCGTAACGGCCGTCAACATCGAAGGAGTCCGCTGTGAATCGCCTCTGTGAGTAGCCAAAAATAATGGATAAGGGATAACAGGAAAAGGAAGTAGAAATGCTAACACTCACCTGTTCAGGCTGTAAGCGTTGTTGTTGCCACCACCGGTTCCCGATTTGTTGCCCTTACCAGGACAAAGATGAAAAGCGCCGTAGATGAGCGGATTAACCAAGCTGTTAGACATGCCAAAGAAAAAAATGGCATCCTGTAAGTCATCGCCCAGCTGCAAGCAAAAAACAGTTAGGCTCAAATTAATTTCCGGCACTTCAATATATGTCAACCGTAGTCCGTAGAGTGTTGAAGCATGCGGTTGCTTGTCCACCTTTCTTGGCTTTCATTATCTAGTCACAGTCGTAATCCCAGACGCAACACGCATTTCCGGACTAACATAAGCAAGTCAACAATCTGCAGGGCCATTAATTAAAAGTTGACCATAAAAAATAATTCTAACACAAAAAACGGGTCACACGAAAAAGTGTGTAAAAAACAGTGTGCAATAAAACAGATTTTAAGGAACAGCTGTCGAGTGAATCAATTGTGAGGCATCAGTCCCTTTTTTTTTGTGTATTCTGCAGTAAATGCTCATTTTGCCTTCAGCTGCCACAAGCTGTAATATAAAACATGTCAAATGAAAGCACAAAAAACCCCTTCAACTCTTTCGCTCTTCCCCAAGCCTTTGAGAAATCGACTGCTGATTGATGGCCCTTCCAAGTGACTGAATTGCTTCAACACCATTTGCTATAGACAAAAAATTTGTGTAGGGCACATCTTGCATTAGCTGTATGTAATTTTTGCGGAAATATGCTGAAATGTATGCTAACTCACTACAAATTATTCGAAAAATGCCAAAAGCCATACCACAGAATTCATTAATTTAGCAAATTAAATTTGTCTGCTTATACTTAATGTTGAATTTTTCATAAGAGTTTTTGTTTTTGCTTTCCTTTTCGCTTCACAAAAACAGACGGAACAGGAACAACTGCCAAAAAGCTACAAGAATAACAATCCTTTCAAATGGTCAACATTGTTTCAGAGAAGTGACCTAAACCCATACCACGGATGGGCATACTTGCCCTTTTATCTGGATTCCAGAACATGAAGATAATCATCATTACGTAGTATGGTGTCCAGCAAATGAGGAAGGCGATAATGATCACAACTGATATGCGCAATGATTTCATTTTGGCCTTGTGTATTAGACGTTGACGGTTCGTCTGTGTTGGTAGCTGCTTCGTCGAGTAGTTGGCCAATTTTGAGCCCTGAAACATTTTTTCACTGCCTACAAAGAAGGACAAAGATAAAGAACATAAAAAAATAAAATAAGAAAATTCCAAGCAAATTGAACATAGTTATCTCTCTACTGATGAGCTAAGTTCATGTGTGGCCAACTGTGGACATCCACTTACTTGAAATTGTTCGGAATGTTGACATGTAGGTGCCTGGAAAATATTTAAATTTGTTACGTGACATTAGCATCTAGATGGACACTGCTAATTAATGTATGCAAATATATATTTACCGAATAAAATACATAGCGGCAGCAAAAAGGTAAAGACGAGTGTAAATGTGGCATACATCTGCTCCTGCCAGTCAGCTGTGTAAAATCCGTGAGTTACACACTGGTAGAACTCCTCAACAAAGGGACCGCGTGCCACATGGAAAATGAAGAACTGCGGGTTGCAATTTTTCGATTTCCATTTGCCATCCACGCGGAAAGAAGTGAAAAAAAACGTGAAAAAGATGACACAAGCGTTTGATTAAAGTACGCTTGTTCAAAAGTACAAACATTCAAGAAAGATTTTGATTGAAAACTTTTATCAGCATATCTGAATGCGCCATAAAATAGGGGACTTAATGGGGTGTTTGCTGTGTGGGGTGTTAAATGTGCGTTTGCTGGGTGATTGCTGTCTGTAAGATGTTCTTTTTCCCTAGAATTGATGTGAGCAAGAGCTTTAAGCATCCTTCAATTTGGGCTCCCACTAGGCCTTCTACACTTTCGCATGTTGTTGACCACAGTTTTGATGGATCATCATTTTGTAGCCTATCGGCAATTATTCATCCGCCTTCTAAACGTTCAAGCATTTGTAATACACGTATTATATGCTGATTTAAGTGGGAGAGGGGTGTTTATTGATTCTGACAAAGACCTAAAGACCGTTTATTATTTGTTATTTTTTTTATTTTTATTTTTTCCAGTTTTATATTAAAATTGATTTTTTTAAACTTGGAAACAGGACTTATCGCGGCGTTGCAGCTTGACACATCTCTTTATGTACAAAATTTGTGTTCAAGCTGTGCTTGTTGTCAACGTCTCAAGCTACACTAGGTTAATTTCAATCTCAGACGTAATAAAATTCCCAATGCGTCGATAAATCTAGCAGAAGTTCCGGCCAAGACTTCAAGGCTACAAGGCAGCCAGGCTTCCTCCCCGAAACATTTGTGATTATAACTAATGCATTAAGAGTCTTTTCATTTGCACATTTTATGGTTTGCTAGAGCTTGACTTACCCTGAACTGATGACCACGTCGACAGCTGTCGCGAGTGGGATGGTCGCCTAAACTGCCAAAGTAGTAAAACTAAAACACTAAGCCGACCATGGGTGGAAATCGGTATTAAGGCTGATTTTTATTAATTTCACACATTAATAACTTCCAAGCAATTGAACGACACGATGTTTCCCAAATAAGAATGATGTTGACAGGAACAAGACACATAAAATACTATCCTATCTAACAAAATAAACAACAGTGTACAGCCATATCGATTGGTATTTCGAATTGTACAAGTTAATATATTTACCTTAAGCGGCTAAAGTCTTCTTTTTTTTTTTTTTGGTCTGTTTAGAAATTTTTGTTTGTGTCTTTTCACCAAACCATTGAGGTAAAAGAACTTCACGCGCTTTACAAATATCCACTCAAATACAAAGGAATGCATAAGTATATATTGCCGGTATAAAATAAAATACTCTCTCTCTTTCTCTTTAAGATTCAAACAAAAGAAAAAGCCTCAATACCAAAGGAAAAGAAAGAAATACTGCTGCATAGTGTAATAAAAGACGGAAAACCCATGAACAATAAACTGTAGAAGTAACACACACATGCAGACTTATTATTGCACAGCTGTCTGCAGGGCGGGGATCAACATTTGTTGTTTATTGCTGCCGAAGTAAATTTTCATTTTGTTTTATTATTTAAGACGCGTGAAAATGGAGAAGTATCCACATATTGAATTTGATATGATGCCTATTGATTACTGACGTGAGTTCTCTTTTCAGTAACGGGGCAAACGTGCAAGTGAATTCGTATGTGGTTCTGGCAAAAATTGTGGCATGAACTCTTCAAGTTATGCAGAACGACGCAGTATCAAGTGTCACGTTATAATGCCGCATGAGTTTTATGTGTCATATTCGATAAGGCCGAAATAAAAAAAAGTATCCTCTTGTGGCTGGCAAAACAGCTAGCATTAAATAGCTAGCGACATAGCGCTGACTAACACCAAGTAAAAAAGTGGCATTAAAAAAACTGTCATAATTGCTGAGTGCGTTTAATTGGGTGTGTGTGTGTTGAGTGAGTGTGGGTGGTAATTAAAGTGTGTTAGTGTTACAGTATTAAGTACCACAATACTTAAGTTGCTGTTGTCACGTTTTAAAAACGGTCTCACTTCTGTTAAATATATTATTATGTATATATGGAGGTGTGTACTGTCAGTTAACACCAACATAACCTGTGAGCCGGAAATGTACAAAATTTCATTATTCCTAATGTTCCTTGTCACATTTTAATATTAAAGTCTGCAAACAGTGTCTAATTATATGCAAACATTATCCGCCTACTCTCGGCGATATAATTTATACACAGAATAATATAGTGTGTGCACCTCGAAAATTTTCAGACGAGATAATTAAATTTGTTAATGTAAACAAAAAAAATGATAGCATATATTTCAGCGCTGCAGCTGTGTCGAACTTTGGTTCATGCGATGAAGCATGGATATGCTAATTGCTTAAGTAAATATCATGAACTATCAATATGCAAACCGGGGCATCTTTTCTAGAAATAGCGAAATGACATTCAATGGAATATTTTCCATATGCTCGATAGTGACCCAAAGGACCTAGAAGCGATCAAATGAATAATATATATTTGTGTGGGAATATGAACTATCTGTAATCAGGTGATGAATTCATTAAATTGCAACTCAATTTGAACGATTTAATTTTCTTTTATTGCCATCGAGGATGGGGTGTTCGAGGGGGAAGAACGCTGATAGTGTTTCAATTAAATATTTTTAGTTTCCTTGTAAACACACTGCCACTTATCCATTAGGTAAATGTATTCATGAAACATTAACATTGAACATCAGATAGCCAATGAGCCTATGAATTTCATATTAGATTGTGCTTTTCCTTATTTATTATTCGGAATTCATTATGGTATATATACTAAGCAAACAACTTGCGTAGCTCAAATGAATACTAACTAATCCGTGGATCGTAATAAATTTTGCAGAATCAAAGACTATTAAAATGCCAGTTGTGTCATAAATCAGATGGGCAACTCAATTAGATATGCCGTCAAGCGACACAAAGGCATGCCACATAAATAATGCAATAAAAGTGTGAAAAGAAAGGATTACAAAAACAAACCCAACAAAAAATGTAAAAAATATTCGATTGTATTTGTTTAGCCTGCTCTTTTCCTGTGTTTGTGTCATTAAGGATGAGGGAAGCCAAACGGATTCATGTGGATAAGCAGCCAGAGAACGTTTTCACTGTCGGTATGCTGTCAGTAAAATAAATATTTCATTTTTGTCCTTTACAGCTTTCCAGTCAGATCCCGTACATTATTTTTCTCAACCCTTAAAGCCGACACACATGATCAGAAAAGCCGTGCAGTTAAGCTCTCGGCATGTGGACTGTGCACACGTGTGTGTTGAGTGCGCCAGGGGAGGCGAAGGCGAAGGGATACCCAGCGCAGCGTTTAGCGAACTCTTTATGCAGCAGGCAATCACTTTTAATGCCAGCGCACGCAATGACGCCTCCTTTAAGACTATTTACGAGTGGGCTCGAGGGCGTATGAGTGCCATAAAGCAAACATACAACATTACTTCAACTGTGGCACGCAACAGCAAAAGCTTCAGCCTGCGGGCTGAGAGACCTGCTGTTTTCTTGCGCTTGACTTAATGGCGGGACGACAAATTGCTGCATAATAATATTGGAAGCGGTGGGTCGAACAGCTAAACAAAACACACTCAAAAAAAATTATTGAATACAATAATGAAAATTGCTCCAAGTTTAAATTGTGTACTTTTGCAGGAACAGTAACGGTTATGAGTTATATTTCAACTTTCTGTATTTGTCTGATACTTTTGCTTCACTAAAAATCTTCCATAACTTTGATATGTTATCAATAACTGTTATATTTTTGCTGAGTGTGTGCACAATGTATACAAATTCAATTTGAATTGATTGGGGTGCGGATTTAAACTTGGCACTCAGGGACGAACTACCAAAGCCAAATACCAAAATGGGCGTAACTTACCTGGGGCAGGCTGAGCACCAGCGAGAGTATGTAGGTGCCACCAAGCAATCGATGGCACCTCTTGGCCATATTGAGCGACTTCATAGGATATTTGACTGCAATCCAACGGTCGACGCCGATAAGAACCAGCACATAAGTGGATAAATAGAGGCTGAACATTTGGAAGAGCTTCACCAGCTTACAAGTGAGCTCATTAGCGAGCCACTGGACCGTATAGCACCAGGCAGCCTCGCCAATTAGGCAAAAGCCGGTAACCAGAACATCGGCGATAGACAAATGAAACATCAGAGAGTAAATGGCGCTCCAGGTGTGTCGGGAATTGCGTCGCGTTATACGTGTCTTGTATATATTCCAAATGGTCAGCAGGTTACCCAGCAACGAGAACAGCGCCATCACAGCGAGCACATAAACCTTCAGCAATCCAGAGCGGGACAACTGAGGTGCATGGTCCATGACGTGCTCGGGCACTTGTTCGGCCACTGGCGATGATTCGTGCAGAGTGTTGATGTGACCGAGCGTTGAGCTATTCAGGCGTGAGTCCGTCATAATGGCATAGGCTGCCTCATGACCTCTGGGTGTAGAGACTGTGTTCGCGTTGGGGGCTTCTGTGGCCATTGCAAAACCTGCATCCAGTATGTTGAGCGTATAGTTGGCAATGTTAGGGGCCACTTCCGCAGCAGCTGCGACAAAGAGCCGGGTAAAATTTGCCACTGTTGACCAGGTGGTTTCCGTGTCATTGTTAGCGTTGTCTAGCAAAACAGAAGCGTTGCCAACAGGAAACCGGCCATGTGCGGTATCCTCAAAGTCTTCCATTGTTTGTTTTATGCAAATCTTTGTTTTCTATAGAATATTTTGAGTAGCTTCGGAGGAATGGCTCTGGTATCCACATTAACCACTTTGCATTTTGGTTTCGTTTTTAAAATCTTAATTCGAGTAGTTTCGTGCTGAGGTAAATTTATTGCAGTTGTGTTACTGAGTAGCCATTTTAGTTTTTGCTGTCAACAAATCCTTGGAAGATCCGCTTTACACTGTAAATTCAAAAGTTCAAGTTTACTGACTGTTTCGATTATAATTGCAAATGAAATGGTTACAACCTCTGCAAATATTTTACTACATTTCAGCAACAGAAACGGAATTAAAATGGCATTCGCCCAAATTCTCAAATTCCACTACTCAGAATACATGCAATGAATTTACATTGTCAGGGAAGAGACAAAAATGTTTTCTAGAAACCAAATAAGCCTTTCACAAGAATTTAAAGAATTTCATTTGATTTTAATTGAAATTTTAGTATTTCACTCAACTTAAGACACATTTGTGTGGCTTTAAACAGAAAAAATGATGGATATTGTGTGAAACGAGTAGATGTGATGATTTTCTTATTGCTATTCACCAGATCATTTATCTGCAGAGAACCAGTTTACTTATTTTACTTATTCTTTTGTAAAATAAATTAAAAGTTCAACGGTTTTCCATCAGCTTGTCGAATAGCTGGCATAAAAGCTGCCCGCCTTTAAGACTTCAAAGGTAAATGCAAATTATGCCCCACACTGAGAGCACCAATTTGCACATTATAATACAGGCCCACTTTCCAAGCAATTTAATGCCAATGCATTGAATATAAGTATGCAGTATGCAGCATCGATGCTTTTGACATTGACCTTTATCCACAATTACACAAGTTTAATTACAAAGCTGTTAATTTAGTAAAAGTGCTGGCAAGTTACAGCCACTGCCAAATGCTGGCCAATAGCGATTAACTGACAGCCACCGGGAACTACAACGTAAAGCGCAAAAATTAGCTTTTATAGATTATACACACAACAGCAGCGACGGCGACAGAGAAGACACTGGACAGCTTTGCAACTTTGCGCTCATTTGCGACGAGTCGATTTGCAGTGCAAGTTCAAAGTAAATTTCCGTAACATTTTATTTTCCAAATTAATTTATGAACATAAATTAATTCGAATGATTGGCCAAGCTTGTTATTTTAACAGTGGCCTGCCAGCGAAAAAGAAAACACGCAGAAACACAAAATAGCAGCAAAGTCAATAATCAACCACTTAAATTTTCATTTCTTGTTTGAAGAATAAAATATACGTCACCTGTGCACCCAAAGTGCATTGAGCAATTTTATCGGTGAAATGTAATCAAAGTTAAATCAACTCATGTCAATTTGATCAGCTTATGACATTATTGCTAACGTGCTTATTCTGTTATTTCTTTGTAATTGTTTGAACTCGGTTAACCGTTAATTACAAGATGATAATGATTGTATTGATGCATTGCTGAATTGCTTAATTGACATTTAATCGCAGTTGACGGTGGCTATCTCACATACATATTACTAACTATATACTAACAAACACAGACACAAACACAGACACACACACACCCACACACACACACATTATGCAAAACATTGGCTTGATTATCAATGTGAGCACGTTTCCGAATGGGAAAAGTTTCAAATTCCTTGTGGGCGCTTAATCATCACGATTAATATACAAATGCATATTTGATTGATCGAAACAGTTGGGGCAACATGTCACCACATCCAAAATGGAACAGTCTTGAGTGCCAAGGGGCATCTTGTAAAAGGTTGAGCCGCAGATGCATCACAGAACAAAGCGTAAGCCATGTGCCTGTTTTTGATTGATTTCCATATATTGTGTCAAAAATTGAAAGTGTACACAACGTAAACTGTTGAAAAACTTATTGCTATGTTTCCAGTCTAGACTGGCATTCTTCGCCTTACACTCGTTTGAGTCTGTAAGCCGATTTATTGCCAGGGTAGTGAACACAAAAATAACTTAAATCATTTAAAGATATAAATAAACAGAAAAACCCACTTATAAATACACTGTTAGCTGTTTCAACGTATTTAGCTTTGTACTAAAACAGTGTATGGCCAATTCTGAGTGTGAGCTTATGAGAAAGATTTTGAGCAGAAATGTATATAACTTGAGGCATTATTTGTATACCCCTTATCCACATAGTTAAGTATGTCACAAAAAGCATCATTAATTAGGAAGGAAGCACATCAGTTGCCACAAAAAAGTCACGTGAGTCAGCAAGTCATTTGGATTGACACTGACACACAGTGCGTATGCGCAACTTATTGATGTCCAATGGTTCGGTTATAATTAAAACGGGGGTTGGCTTTGTTGTTTGCACAAACCAAGGCTAAACCACTTCAATGTGGAAGAGGCCAATTGTGAAAGTTCTTGCAGATTGCGCCGTTGCCTGTGGAAATTGTCATTGGCAATGGTAATGGTTGAGCCTCAGGACACTTGAAATGATACTTGCGGTCCACTCTAACACTGCGTGTCCTTTAATCAAAGCATCGCCAAAGTTTTGTTTCAAATAGAAACATTTCCAGCGTTGTCAGCTAATTTATTTTCGCCAGTATAACGCAAAAGTTGGAAAACTATTGTAGAAAACTGACAGATGAAGATTGCATCGGCAAGGCAAAAGGCAAAAAAAATCAAATTAAATTTGCCGAGTTAACTATTTTGTATCGCATAGTAAGCAACTATTTTTATATTAAATTTCACATACACCACTCTTGCGGTTATCTATAAATTTTAAGAATTTTTGTTCACTCTGTTCTATCACAACGGGGGTAATTATAAAAAAAAATCGGCTGCAGATATATTCACTTCATATATATATATCAAAGCGAAAGAAAATTAATATATATAGGATTAATTAGGTAATTAATTGATTCAGCAGACAAACGCGACAGTGACCAGAGAGTACATAAATAATTATATATATTTATAATAAACATTATATGCACATACATATTTATGTATGTACACGCATATACATATATATATATATACGAATGTACTTGTGAAAGTAACTGAGTACAGTCCACAACGTTTCGCCTAGAATTTTCGGCACTGTTCTTATTTAGGTGGAAAAAAACTTTTCGCATTAACTGAGATTGAATTAATTTGTAATAGTCTTCGTTCTTAATGTTAGTTGGTTTCCTTTTCTAATTGGAACAAGAGTTCGTAAAAGTTCAACGAATCTAGGACAGGCAAAACTGATGATGCCACTTGTTTTTTGTTCCGCAATTCAAACTCCAACGAGCAGACACACTAAAAAAATTATGAAAGACTCTTTTTCTTCTTCTTTTCATTTTCATTCGAACACAAAAGCTGTCCATTAGTTTGCTGTAGCTCGCGGATGATAAGTTCTGTTGTACATCGCATTTTGACATTGTCTAACTAAGTCTGAGCTTTGGGATATTTACACAGTTGTCCCGCTTCGCACACACTTTCCAAACAAAAAGAATCGCTCACACACTTATACAAATACCACACACTTGCAGAGACCACATACACAAGTTTGAAAATATTACCGATGTTATATCAAGTTGGAAGCCATAAAACACGTGTGTTTTCAATTTAAATATTAGCATGTCAGAATATATTTATCTTTTGACAGTGAACATCTATCCGTTGTACATTTTTGGTATAGGTGTATCAACATTGTTGAGTTCTCTGTGTTTTTGAAATATTTGCACAATTTGTTTTGGCAAATTTCGTTTTGCGTTTCAAATTCGAATCCATTTTGAGCACTTAATTCTTTCAGAATTTGGCAGTAACTGGAAACAATTGCAGCCGCAAAGCACACACGCTTAAAAACACACGGACACACACAACTGTTTTGTATTTTATCTATGGAATATATTAAAACCTTTATGCAACTTGCCTTCTGAATATTATGATATTTTAAGTTATAACTAATTTAGTTGATGCAATTTTAATATTCATCAAACTCGCACAGAAATCGGATTATCCTTTTTCAATTAATTTCATATTTCACTCTATATAATTACAAAACTTTTACAATATCAGGAGGATTATTATAAGTATTTAAGAGTTATAAACAAACTTTTAATTATCCACAATTGTTTCGTGGAACAATTGCAGCACTTAATAATCGAAAAATCAACTCCTTCGCGCACAATTTTCTTATTGATGACCTTCACTGCTTCTTTATTGGCACTTTATTAAATCTTATCTTATCACTTTGTTCGTTTCTGTTGCCAAATTTGAGTGGCATGAACTCGTCGCGCTGCTTACTGCTGCATATCACTGACCCAACAACCGGCAACCGCTATGCTACATTGAGTACTGGCAACTGACTGAGGTTTTGTTCCGTTCACTTCAGTTGTTCGCTGCGAACTGTTCGCATTTCGAGCGAGACTCGTTTGACATTCGAACTTGCTTGCATTCGTACAAGTCGCAAACAGTTTCATTCATAAAATCTCAGCTACAGCAGCAGGAGCAACGCATCCAACACGCAACATGTTTGAAGTCTGTTTCGTTGTTTTGGCGCGAACACAAAATCTTTGCTGCCGAAGGGCAATACTCGATAGACATAACTCATACGCTACGTAAGCCCTCTGTATCAATAACGAACTTCCTGCAAGACAGAAATAATAGAACGTGGCCCTCCATTTCAGACTGTCTATAAGCACCAGCACGTGGTAGGTGGCAATGCCTCCCATTGTATATATTATACAAGACTTAAGCAGCAAGCGGTTGTCAATAGCAAACAAACTATTTCACTGTTTAACGAGTATTTGCCAAGCGACGTGTTTGCTTTTTTGGTCGACCATATTCTCGTTAGCTAATTAAAGCGTGCAGACAATTTGCTGTTTACCATGCGAACGCGAGTCTAAATTAATTAACTAAATCACATTCTGTCATACCAACCGCAGGCGTAATTCTGTAAAGTTTAAATAAGTTTCAATATTTTCATTACACCTGCTAATGGAAATCATCGAGAGAGTTCCGCAAGTACCACTTGAATAAGAATGACTTCTATCACCAATGTTCGTATTTTAGGATTTTCAAGATGCACAGCTTTGCTGAAGCTAAATTTATCACCTAAATAATAATTTGATCATAATTTGTCAGCTAAAGTCATCAAAGATAAAAATTATTTATTTGTATTTTTTGGAATTATTAACTTGGTAAATTTATCACAAAGAGCAATGTATTCATAACGACCAAGAAAATTATATTCCGAATAAGATTCAAATTTAAGATATTTACTTTTCGTTATGTTTAAGTACTTTTATTCCTTCACCTGCCAGCTGTCCACTTCTATAGTTTCATGTTCCTAACACTAAATTTGTTTCCATGTGACAAGAGAAGTTGACAAATGATGGGAGAACTGGGAGAGTGGGAAAGGTGAAAGCAAAATGCTTGGACATTTGTGTGAGCCACCGGCATCATTATCGTTGAAAGCTGTTGCTATCTGGGCATAGCCGTGTCAGGCACAGCCGTGCTATTTTGATAGTGGGCTGACAGGCTTCGTCGTAATGTGCCCCACTAATCCTTTGTATGCCTTGTCTTCTAAGATCCCTGTGCGTTCATGATGGCATTCGCGTTGCCCCACGTTACCGAAAACCGAAACTATTCTGTGGGTTATGTGAAATTTAATTTGCATGAAAATGTGAAAATATACAAGCACTTGCTCGCGTTCCCTTTAGTTTCCTTACATCGACCTCATCCCAGATGTGAATTCACATCCGCACCCACATCCGCATGCCATTTTCTAAGTTTAAGTTTAAAGCGCCGGCCCAAAAATCTGTGTGTGCTTGTCATGTGTGTCTGTGTCGTGGACAAATGCATAATTTGGAATACAAAATTGTGGCATGGGATTCGGTGATTGTAAAATCTCCTGTGCCTAGGCAGTATCCAATTTTTCGGGTGATTTATTTCTTTTTCTGACAAAGTTGACACAGCTCTTGACTTAAACTTGCCCTCGGATTATTGCTTTATGCCGGCACGGAAAAAAGCGGCATCTTAAATGGGATGTATGGCAAAAAAGTTGTCAGTTCTGCGTAATCTATTGAGTGTTCATGCAAAATAGATTTATGTATATCAAATATTTAGGCATGCACATATACAATGAAAAAAATGCTCGAATGCCCAGCAGTAAGTGGTGGCTTTTGTCTGCCATCAGATTTAAAATATTAATGCCTAAGTTTTGCTGATTACTTATGACCACTTCTGACCCACAGAAATTATTCCCACAACGCTACTGCCACGTGCTGCGTCCGACTAACTTGGTACTTATAAATAATACAGATTATGAGGCAAGTAACCCAAATCTAAATTGGCACACGTTATAAAAACCGAATCACTCGAACCCACCTCAAAACACCAAACACAATTTGGTACCCCGACAAATTGATTTCATCGTGCTGAATGCTGTACGTCCGGCCTTAAGTTAGTTAGCCTGTAACCATCCGTATCGCTGGTTATGCCCCTTGCACAGAGTTCGCAATGATTTTAATTTTTTTTTTTCATTATGGGTTTTGCCTTCCGTTTCTCTCCCCTCCCCACAGCCGTCAGACATTCCGACCCTGAACGATGCTCATTTTCATAAGTATTTGAACATATTTTTACGTTACCCAGGCGTGGGTTTACTTTGTTCTTATTGGCTCGTGCCTGTTCTTTATATCTTTTATTTCTGTACTTCAAACTACTTTATTTAAACGACTAAAACAACTGGGAGCCTTAAAAGTCCAAAAGGGGAACTCACCGTGCTGTTCAGTCTGCGTATGTCAGCTATCTGTCCATAAATTGGTACTATTAGCCTTACTTAGATGCGTTATAAAGGTCACGAATTCCGGATGTATTAACTTGATTAGATATTTAATCAATTTTAAACAACTTTGTTTGTTTTGATGTTCATACATTTTTGGGTTACGAATTTTTGAGTTAAAACATGAGACGAAAATATTCAAGTAAACACCACAAGAAGTATACAGATTTTTAGAATGCTGTTGCTACTCGCAATTGTCTCCTTTGACAAAGAATTTTAGTTAATTGATGAATGCTCATTTTAATATCCTGATTTATCAACGATCCTTCGCTTTTAGGTGAACATTGGTTAAATTAATTATATATATTTATATATATACATATATAAATGACAGCTTTAACAACAGTGACGAACTGCTTGATTGTCATCTTACCGTGTTTTTATAGTGTAATTAAACTTTTAATAGCGCAATGCACTTTGTATAATTAAATGAAAGAACTTCAACCGGCGAAGACTCTTTCACACAACTGGAAACGTACTCTATCAGAAAGAGTTCGCCAAAGATAGACCCTGTACTCAGCTTAACCTACATATGTACGTAGAGTATCTTATTTCTATGTTATTGTTTTGCCTTGGGTATTTTAGCTTGAAATTACTTTTTAATTTAAACACTTACTCGCTATTCAACAACAAGGAGTGCATGCTCATAAAAACATGCCGAAAATAACTTGAAATGTGCTAATTAAACGGCAGTAAAAAAAACCGTCAGAAACGTTAGCTAATAAAAATGTTGTGTCACGCACTCAACATATTAAATGCAATTGCAGGAATAAATGAGTTTCATCTTCTGCCACAATAGAATGGTAATACTTTAGAATACCTTTTACTTCTATGCCTTTGATTTCCGTGAGTTGGCCAATCAACCCCATTTATTTGTCACACCTACCCAAATCAGTCAGTAGCCTAGCTAATTCGACATCATGTCGACTAAATTGACAATTCGTATTCTTATTTGCAGTCTGTGTCTTGCTTTGCGTTGTTGACCTTTTCCGAAAATGTCGCAGCAAAACAAAAGGGTTCTTTACAGAAAACAACAGCAAACCATGATATATACTTCATTTGCTGTCACACCAAAGTTGACAAATTTGATTTTGAATCATGTTACCTTGATGGAAAGTGAATCAACCTGTCAATTTCGTAATACTCCGAATCCTGCTGAGAGTCCTGCAAATTAATTTTAACTAACGAATATACATAGTTGTAAATTAACACATTGCCTTGACAGCGCCAAACAATGGCACCTTAAGGATTGTCATCATTCATTGTCATCATTCATTTCTACAACACATCACATTAATCATACGCCTTGTGTTTAAAATGTGATCAATCTGCCTTATATTGAATCGAAAGCAAATATTTAGCATGAAATGAATAAATCTGCGTGCACTAGACATGCGCCCAATACCTCCCCCTACCTACCTGAGTCTTTGATAAAAGCCTGTTTACCTGCCAATAACAGGAGAAACTCGAAGCACGCCGATAACTGAACAGCAGCTAAGTTTCAGACATGTGTTTCGATTTTTCTTTTTGGCGTTCTTTGTGTTTTTTTCGCTTATTTTCGTTTGCCAGTGGATTACAAAGAAAACACTTGAAGTCATGCAAACAACGAACAAACTTGGCAACAATAGTAAAGCGCCTTCTCAGAATAATTGTATTGAGCTCTGTTTGTTATTAAGTACTTGTATGTTTGCATATCAGTGAGACGGGACCTGCAGCAACCTGTTAAGACGACAACAGCGGACAGGTAAAGACGTCAATCAAAAGTCCTTGCATGACTAGAACCACAAGAAAACAAATAAAATGGATTACCTGTTACAATAATTGGCCACTTGTCAGTCAAGCGTGGAAACCCTTTTGACACTGAATGGCACAACAAACTTAATCAGTTTATGGCTTAATAATAAATAACAATTATGTAACGCGCAGTAATGATGGCCGTGTCTCTTTGTGGCACCAACAAAATACCCTTCCCTTTTCCAGCTCCAACTGGACAAGCAATTAGACAACATTAATAGACCCAACTCCACCCAAAGCCATGTGTATTAATTAAGGCTAAGCGTGAAGCAGCAGCCACTTCGTGGCACATGCTTGGCTGGCATGTGCTCCCGTGTTTTGTAGGCTGGGTGTACCCTGCTCATATAACTCTCCTGATTTCTATCGTGGCCCACAGGTGGAATGTGCTAGGTGTCATACGTAATTGAATGCATGCCATAGTTACACAAATCTGAGAGGTTGAATTAAGCATGAAAGCCAAACACGCGCTTACAAAATGGCTACTCGCTCATCCTGTCTCTTTCTCTGTTATGGCTAACAGTACTTCCTTTTAGGCAAAATTCAATGAAAGGCCAAATGAATAAGGAATTAGCTGTGACAGCAAAAGCGCATGACCCCAAAACGTAGCCAGGCAAGGTGTTGCCGTTGTTTCAGCCTGCTGTCTTTTGTCTGCTGAGGCAATGCTCAATTATTGAGTAGCTATCTGTGCATCTTTATCGGCCAACACTGGTTCGCAGCTTATTGATTTTCTGCTCAAGTGGCGCTTTTCTTCTATCATGCCAGTTTTCTTTCTGTTTTCTTTTAGTATTCGGCCAAGCAACGCAAACATTTTGGCCAACTTACGCGTCGTTAGGTGGCAACGTGCATATGCCTGGCACTTTGCGACCTTTTATGTGGCTTTTGTTCCTGGCTTACCATGGCATCTTTCTTCTTTCACAGTATGGCGCAGCTATGCTCCTGCACGGATCACATGCTGCCCAATGTGGCGAAAATTGTGTGCCAAAGCGACCATCGGGATTTTTGGCGCCTAGCCAAACAAAAGCAACAGCTGACGAAAGGGGAACTGGCATAAAATGAAGAGGAAGGCAGCGCCAGCCAAGTGCTTATAAAATTTGATTGGTACATAGACAGCAACTAATATAAAGTACAAGAAATATTTACACATTTAGGCAATGACTAAGAAGAGCTCAGGTTGCCTCCAGGCGATTTAAGTTTACATAACCGAGCAACACAGTTAACATGAAAAATTCATAGAAAACACTTAAAAGTTATTAGAGTTTTTAGTATAAATAAAATGTACACGGAGTTTAAATCATTAACGAAAACTGTGAAAATAGAATTCATTTTAAAATTATCGGAATTTAAACTTTAAATATACTTTGATCTACTCACTTTCGGAGGTAAAACTTAAGCATTGCAAGTCGGGTCAGAATAGCGTTTTAAACTTTTAATCTAGTAAAACAATAACCAAAAAGACTTTGTTTTTCTTCAATAGGTTTATTTCTGCAAAAGTTATGGCCTACATGCGATTAGGCTTGGCTTTTCTCATGAATCTTCAATCAGTCAGTCAGCATTGTGATCTAAAATAAATCAGACCACTAAGACTGATTACATCAAACCCATCTGTGCCATATTTTACTAAAATCCCCACACAAGCATTGCCCGGAGTTGCTTTTAATGCGCTCAAAACTGTGTTGTTTCTTTGAAATGGAAACACATACAAGAATCAGTTTCAATATCCACCTGTTTGACTCCCATGCCTAAGCTATCAAAATCCACACCCAGTCAGAAGTGGAATTTAGTTACCTTTTGCCCAGGTGAGCCCAGATGAGCGCAAGTGTCAGATCAAGAGTGAAAGAAGGACATGTGTTAGATGTGCTCGTAGATGGCACAAGTAGCAAATTTGCTCTCGTAAGCGGCTTTTGTAAGACAATAGTTCGCTTGGACAAAGGACCCTCAACGGGTTTGCAATAAGCTTGTTTTTTTTTTCATTTTGCAGCGTAAGTCCAACAGAAGCCTTACCTTTAAGCCTATCGAATCAATAAATAAGTTTGTCGTTTGAAAGTGCCAGATGACTCTGCTCTGATAAACTTCTTGTGCGTCGAGCCTTAAAGCAAATGATTTAAAAAGGCCCACTGGCAAAGTCGTGTAACAGAACAGCAAATAAATCAATTGAAAACCACTTAAATTTCTCTTTTCCGTCTCCCAACAAACTGATATCAAAGAAGATGGCAATGAAAAGAAAAAATTAATGATGTTTTCAAAATAAATCGAACATATAAATAAATTCAAGGGTGCTTTTGAATCATTTCCCCTTACATAGCCAAGACTCAACCAAACAAAATTACACATATATCAAGAATGTGTGCTGTTTGTCTCAATTACAAATATTCTCGCTAAAAAGTGTTCGACAGAATCCATCATCATTTTGACAAGCTGAAGCTTTGCTTGGCTTAGCTTATGATACATATGCATGTCCTATCTTTAGCGGCTCAAAACGGAAGCACAAACTGTCACTTATCAGCACCAAAAAGACTCCGTACTAAGAAAATTCAATGGAGGTCTTCTCGCGTATTATCTTTCAGTGCTTTGTTTGGTTGCTTCATTAGATGTTAATGACCCTCTTTACGTGCCCCAAACATCATTAAAATTATAAATCCAGATAGGTGAACAAGGCTCCCTCTCAACATTCCCAGCTTGGGAAGGTTGATATTAATACGATAGGACTGGCTAAATCACCTGCAAAGGTGTTAAATCAAAACACGCTGCTGTATCAAGAAAATAAACACACTAATAAAATACTTTTCGGACAGCAAATGCGGAGGTCTCTGCCCCTTGGCATCCATTAGAGCCAGTGATTTCCAGGGCATGTGTGCGTGGGTAAATAGTGAACATTTATTGCAATTGACGCTTCTTGATTTGTACACAATCCGACAAGCTAAACAACAACAGACAAAAAACACGCATCCTGGAAAAGCTCGAACAATATAAAGGAAATGGGTAGAAAGCAAAGAAAGCAATGGTACTATTTGTGTACACTATGCATATATTATATTAAAATCAATTTCGTCTGCGTGCTCGAACTTCTGAAAACGTGGCTCTGTGTCTGGGATTTTATTTTGCGCCAAAGGTTCAAGAATCTTGGGTTCAAGCTTAGAACTTTAAGAGCAAGGAACTAGAACTGTTGTTACGAGCTACTAATATGCATCTAAATACGTGTGAATATCCCAAGAGAAATAAGCGATTTTATATAAATACCCGTTTGAAGGCAGAATGTAAACTTTAGAGTTATGAGCATAAGAATATAGTAGTCCGTTGAGTTTTATAAAATGCAAAGAACGTTTAAAGCTTAGACAAATGAAAACAAAGATTGTCAATTAGGAAACAGAAATGCAATAGTTTTCTTAAAAACATTCAAGTTGTGTTGAAACCACAGTTCTTTCTATCCTGCGCTTAACGGTATGCCAAATAATCGAAAAATTACGGGCATTTCTGCATGCCAGCATAAATAAGTAAAGTTGAAAGGGTTAAGAAACTCATTCGTCAGCTGACAAAACAACAAGCCACAAGCACTTTTGAACGTGGCTGGCAAGGACTGAGGGCCTTTTGCAAGCTGAAAGAACGAAGGGAACATTTAAAACATGTTGTTCGTGCTGGTTGTTTACTTGTTGTTGTTTATGCTGCTCATTGGTGAGTTGTGCTTATTGCTATTGCTGCTGAACTTGAGGCTTTAGTTAAACAATTTGTTGTGTTTGTGTTTCTGTTCCGCTTAACAAGAAGTGGGAATGTGTAAGACAAACATCCTGGCGGTTTTGGCGGTGTGTCAAAAGATCCTTCGCACATGCCAATCGGAATATTCAAATCTGAAAGTGTGGCAAGGACAATGTGATGTCTGAACTATGTTCACAGCTGTTGGCACCTATTAATAAAACAAATTTATGTATATTTATTTACATATATATATATATATGATGCATATATATATATATATGATGTATGTGCAGGTTATGGCTACCGCAAACCATTTTGATCATAATTTCAGGGTAGGCGTACCCATAAATAAGTTAGCAAATGTACCGAAATGTATTATAACAACCACAAGAGCCTTGATTATATAAAATAATGCCGTGATTTAATTAATGGAAATGCCGCTGCCCTGATGTTCTTTCGGTTGTGGTTGTCCCTGCTTGCCTGATTTATGAGCCTTGCTTAATTATTAAGAAGTTATGTTGAATTTAAACATTTATTGTAAACAAAACGGCCACAACGTGACGCATACAAAGTAACAACAGCAACGGAAGCCACAGCAACAACAATTAGAGGCCATGATTGACCACGCCCACCTCCTCAAACAGTGGACATTGGGACTGAGATTTTACGAGTTTTGGGCAACTGTTTCGGTGTTTGAGCAAGTGTGCCGGACGGCTTATTAGCTTGGCCGGTCATAAATATTTTATGCACCATATAAAAATGTAGGCAATACTTGGCCAGAAGTCGGCCGGTTAAAGCCACTTGTGGTAATTGGTGACATTTAGTTAAAAAGCTAATAAATACATTGCTATTGTCTGCAAATTTTGTGGGCTTGATTTATGCCCTGGCCCATTTATTTAACGTCAAAGACAATGGTAATTGGTAATTAAATAAGCCAAGCCCAAATAAGTAATAATAGTTTACAACTAAGCAATAAATATAACTGAAGGACATTTAGGCAGCAAACAAGACATACTTTATACTTTATATGTTTATAATTCGTGTAAGCTCGAATGCGAAATTAAAATAAATAAAATGCCAAAAAGAAACTTTTATTTGGGGCCACGTGACTTGATTGCAAATATTTGTCTGTATCACCCAGCGACTTTTGAAGTTTGCCCTTGTCAAGTTGTTTTTCACATTTTCCCTTAATGAAAATTATTTTAAAAGCATGATATCAAGTAAGGGATGCAAACTCGATTCTTGTCTTTTTAAATTACAATTATTTCTTAAAGTATTTAAGGACGCGGAATGTTTATAGACAATATTTCAATCCCGTTAATCGGATATATTAAGATCCTAGCACAACGCAATTAAGTGCCTGAAATGCATTGGTAATTGTTATTCAGGCTTGTTCTCGGAAATGGCTCTTGTCCACTTTCAGCCAACGACCATTAATAAACATTATTTTTCTAACAAATTCCACAAGGGAGCATTCGTTGGCCGCTTCGCTTAATTTAAAAGCTGCATGTATGGCGTATGCGCAATTTTTGTGTGTTTTTGTGTGCGAAATGGACGGCTTCTGGTTTTGGTTACGCCTTAAGAGCCACTCGGAAGCGTCTTCATTTACGGCAGACAATCAAATTAAATTAATATTACAAGTATACGTCTGTTTCGGGATAAAGTTGTTACTGTTAAAGTTGTTGTACTTGTGCTGCTTGCTTCTCAACAAACGTTTGGCAAACGTTCGAATTTGACGTGACAACTGGTCATTAGTTGGCTTTTGAACTATTTTAATATCAAGCTATGCAAATTTATTTGTAGACCGGTTTTCTCATGACAAACAGAGAGCGTTGAGCTGAGCTATATTATTATTTTCGTTTGGTGTTTCACCCACTCTGTTGCTCACATTTCTTATGCTTGCTGTGTGGCTTTGCTGTTTGTAATTCCAGGTAACCCAATGATTATTTACCCTTTTGACACATAAACCCATTTACAACCACGCAGCTGCGGCTGTAATTATGGTTTCTGTGCAATGCATAGGCATTGGATTCGTGCGTCGATAATTGTTTAAGAAATTATACATGTTCATATCCTTACGTAGTTTGCTGAGCATTCAGCACTTTAGGAAACTCATAAGACAAATTAATTCTGATAGGCACTTAAAACGCGTCAAAAATATTTTATGTTGTATTTAGCATTTACTACCTAATCTTAGAATTTCCAACTACATTATATAATATAAAAAAAAACTCTACAAAAATTTGTTCTAGTGTTCACATTTTAAATTTTCTGAAGAAATTACCCAAAAATAACAGATCTTAAATCCAATTGCGTACATTTTTTTTAATAACTGCTGTCGAACTTAATTAAGTGACAGTCACGAGTTCCGTAAATGGACAGTAATTGTGTTTTATCATTAAAAATTAAGTAAGTGAGTTTTCATTTGTCCTTGAAGTAGCAAATAAAAGTTATAGCTTTAAGTTCAAGCAAAGTATCTTTAAGTCTGGCGAATAAAAAAAGCTGAGCCAAATAAATGAGAATAGAAAGTGAAAATATACACAACAGCCTCTGAGCTGCAAACATAATTCGTCCCCTCGAATAAGGAACTTGTTAAAACCACACATATATATATGTATATATATATATATATATATAAGCAAACAGACATTAGAGATGCTGTAAGAAGAGAATTGTGTCTTCGTCTTGCTAATTTGCCATAACTTTGGGCTAATGCCAAACTCAGCCTCATTCTGTGCATACTTGGCTCAAACTTTTTCATTTAACGTCCCATGCGTGCTAGGCAAATTTCCGCTTTGAAAAGTAAACTCTACAAATTCTTTGCCTGCGCAACCTCCACATCGCAATCTATAGCGAGGAAATTTTATTGTGTACACGTGACACACAATATTGCAATTGTCGCTGTCTTCGCCAAAAAATTTATCCAATGTTTCGTGTCCCCGAAGGCATTGCGTACTGTTGCCGTCCTGTGGTATTCAAACGTTAACTTTCGATTTTTGAGCTTCATTAAAAATGTTTAGTGCTTTATTCCGCTGGCACAGCCGCGTGTCCTGTGGCATGTCGGAGCGCCCTATGTTCCTTATGGCCACAACACCGAAAATGTAACTGCTTAGTAAATAATTTAGTTTGCCTTGTTGCGGCAATGCTTACAGCTTGCCAAACAAACTACGCTGCCACTTTATGAGGCACGGCAATATGAAGATGCGTCGCAAGGCATTCTGGTATCGATCCGACCCGCTTGCAGGACATACTGGTGTGCTGGTGGTGCTGCTGAAACACAAGATAAAAACGGTTACAGAGCAACTTGGTTTTGGCACTTCGATGAAATAAATAAAGGCGCTCTTATGGACAAGTCATTTTCGTGGACTAGGGATGCTGACAGGGGATGCCCATAATACATTCGAGACATATATGTAGGCATGTACTGTATATATAGATATATTTACATTCTGTGAGCAACAACTGGCAGACCAGATACACGCCCAGTATTTATGCGATAAACGCGTGCATAATATTTTTTTATAAAAATAATGCTACGCGTTTGAACATAAAAAGCTGTGAGACCAGCTGCTAGGGGTACGCTGGCAACGAAAGTTTCCACTGGTGCTGACAATAATTGGGGATGACGTTGCCCCCTCTGAAATAATATGAGTCTTAAGGGATATCCGCGATTTCTTACCCACACTAATATCATCGAATGCAAATTTTTACAAAAGGCAAAAAATCTTATTTACTTTTCTTAAAGCGCTCCTACGGAAGCCCGCCATCGTACTTTAATTCAGCTTGCCACATCACTGATATCGGAATACGCACTGTCAGCGCTGCGCAATTAATTGCGGTTCAAATTGTTTAAAAGTTTATGCCGAGCACGCTTATAAGGCTTTCCAAAAAAATTTTGCATAAGTCATTAGCCAAATTTACACTTGAAAACTTCACAGACAGCTAGCCGCCCAACGTGTTAAGTATACGCCTCGTTTGGCAGCAGGCAACGGAGAAGACACGCAACCAATTGTGTGGGTGTGTACTATGTGTGTAGTGATTCGATGGCTGGTGGTGCGTGATAACTCCCTGCAATTGCGGGCACATTAACGTTTCCGCTTCGCGTTTGATATAGGACTACAATGTGTGGTCCGGAATTTGTAATTATGGTTGCGGCCGCGTCCTGCTGACAGCTTAATGTAGACGGTGGTTGCCTTTACGTTCCGCACGTGTTTGGTGGCTGATCCGTTTGATTTATGTTCCGTATCGAGCCTGACTCTGAAAGTACACAGCAATTTTAGCCGAGCTGGCGTGCAGGCAGGCAGCCAGTGCGTGCTTTCAATTTTTAATTACCGTGTCGAACGCAAAACTGAGTTATTGATGTAGGTCAGAGTATAAGGTTTATGGGCGTTGAACTATATTAGTCCTTCAGTAGTTCAACAAAAGTTTCACAAAGCATTTATTAAAACCTATCGAGCAATCGTGCGGAAAGGCCTGAAAATTGAATTGACCATACAGCGTATCCTTGCCTAAAATGAAAATAAAAGCATTGGTATTGCCTCCTGTCCTCGAATCTTGTATATTCTCAATTGTTCGATTTCTCGTTCGTTTAATTTATTTAAGCTCATAAGTAGTCGCAATGTTCTGCACTTAGCCCTTACGCGGAAACACTCATTTATCCGCACTCGTTTGTCAAGAATAATAACCGACTAATTGGATTAACTTCTTTTTATTGATTTCCCCCTCTATAAATGTCTTTACAAAAACTTCCGCTCATGCTGCCCTGTCTGGGATCCTGAGCGTAATATTAAGAGAAAGGATTACGACACTTGTTAAGCCCAAACAAAATCAATTGAATCTAGGAGTATGAGTAGCATACTCTATTGAGGGCAGCAGATGGCAATTCTTATGCGTTGCAAATTTGTCGTTTCAGCATTAACAAGATCTTTAAAGCGGCTTACAAAACAATTTTGTTACTATAAAAAGATTATAATAAAATAAAAAAGCGAGAGAATAGACAAGAGTTTGACTTAAGCGGCTTTTTGAGCAACATATTTATTTATTTATTCATTGCTAAAAGATGTGATGTACAAATCATGGAAACGATAGCAACAGATTGGAAAAAGCAATTAGTTAGCCTTGGGCTGTAAGTCTTACTCAAATAATTTACCAAATTTGTACATAAAATGTTAATGAAATCCTTCTCATACAAATGCTATGACTCTAAATGCCGAAGGTCTCATAACACAAGATTCATACGACCATAGAAATGTGTACTACACATGTTTAATTTAAGCAAGAGAAACCATTTAAAGCGATTTATTAAGAAACTTCAAGACAGAGCATCCCGAAGCACATCGTAAAAAGCATTCATAGCAATAACAACAAAATTTTATGTTACCGATTACACGTACACTTAATGGCTTAAACCTGTGAACAGATTGCTCGCTCCACAAAAGTATTTGTGAAAATAAAGAATTGACAGCATTTGTTAAACTCTTTACTTTAACACTTGTTAGTTTCGAAACTAACTCCCCTTTTGTTTGTTTTTGTTCGTTAAGTAGTTACAGGCGTTGGCAATCATAACAAAACTTGAGGCATCCTTACCAGTAGGCGACAAATAAATCACGTATATCACGTATATTGTGTCTGAACGGCTGCTCCAAACTTAATGGGCTCAACAGCCGACTTCAGAAGCAGCAACATCCTCAAACAAGTTCTTTTACACGCACGAGCTGACTTCGCGTTCGTCTTTTGCACCAAAAGAAAACTTAATTGATTTAAGCGATGCGAGCTGGTATGTGAAACATAGCTCATTAGACAGAAACACACACACACTTTTAGTTATAAATACATGCATGTTGTGTAAGAACACTTGCGGTGGAGGTGTGGTGAAATGTATTATTTGCTGTATACTTTCAGGCGTATTTATAGTTGCTATTAAGTACAAGCTCCATGTTTCCATATGTATATAAGCGTTTCACACACAGCGGTAGTTAATTTTCCCTTGAGTTGATAAGGAATGGCAGTAATTTTTCAGCGTCAATCACACTGCCAGCGAAATACGTTACGTATACGCAGCGTGGCCACTTATGAAGAGAGATAAGATACTTATACAGTTTGATGTAAATGCGAATATTGTGGGTGTGAAGCTTTGCGTTGTTTGTCAATTACTTTGGAAATTGATAAACGTTAAGCGTACTTCACAAATAATACCACATCCAACTATACAGTTTGAGCCCAGGACGGAGTAAGAAAATCAAAGATTTAAATTTGCCATAAGGGTTGCTTAGCCTGCCTGGATTTAGTACACAAATACTGTTCGTTCTTTTAATAAGTGCCACATTTAATATTTGTTTATGATAATTTGGTATCGAAGAAAACAGGAAACAGAAAACAGAAAACCTGTAAATTCGACGCTTATAGCTTTGTGCAAAATAATTGATATTGATTTTTCCAATATCAATATTTGGAAGATATTCATTTATGTAGGAAGCAGTTAAGCCAAATGCAATTAAAAACACAATCGTTTCAATTCCCATTTTATTTGAATACCAATATTTAAGGATTGACTTTAAATATACCAATCGTTTTGCAACATGAACCAATCGCTTAACTGTATTTTTCGGCTTAAAAAAAATACAAATTCCCTGCAACACAAACAAAATATGAAAGCACTTCAAACTTTTAAAAAGTGGTAATTTTCGCTTGTATAATATATTTCTTTACTATGAGCACGAGAGCCAAACAGCGATAATTCTTTACTGACACTTTACACACAATACACAGCTGAATAAATACACGCGAAATTTGGGTGTCATTCGATTGGAGCGTGAAGTACAGGAAATGTGAACGCCTTTTCACACTGCTGAATTGTTTATTTAAAAAGTCGCTACCGCGCTGACAGCGTTAATCAAATATTTAAAGAAAAATACATTTGAAAGAAATGTGTATAAATAAAATTGGATTACGGTTCTGTACCTGTAAGACCAGCGTATTGTAATACCATTTGTTGATGATCATCCTTATCATCTCCGCCGCATGTTTATTAGATTTTGCAAATTTAAGCAACGTTACGATGCAGTAAATTGAGTTGCGCAACTAAACTACCATTTTGGGCACTGACATGGCCATTGAACCGCAATGGGGTCAAGGGTTATGCCCAAATGAACAGCTATAACAATTGAACTCTAAACAAAATGAAGAAATTAATATGCCGAATAGCAGGCGCCTAAACATTCCGATTGCCCAGCATTACTTGATCTCGGCTTTGGGTCGACATTATTTCAATTACACCGTCAATGCAATTTGAAGTCAAACGTGATCTGCTTGGAAGTTCACAATTTGTGGGCTACTTTCCTTTCTTCCAGCCGAACACTTGGCTGTGTCGAAGATAAGGCCACGGCCATCTTTAATAGCCTTAAGGGCACGCACGTAGCCGCAAAACAAAAAGCAAACACGAGAATTTCTTTGCAGCAAATTCTTCTTCATAAAATGTGTAATACAAAAGGGATACAAGTCTGCATAAAATTTAATCGTCAGTGTGCGTCATGGTTGGGGTTCTGGTTTGCTTTTGTGGGCTTGGGCTTGTATATGTCTATATAAATATAAATTCATTTATGATACAACTAGAATAACATAAAATTCTTGTACTCGTACAACTAACAACAAGATTGAGTTTGGTTATAAACAGAATACAAAAGCGGCATATGCTTGTCTGTGCCCCGCTTACGAGTAGAATGTGAGGACACTCGTCTGATTGCCTCGCACAAATAGAAATGGAGGCATGCCGCGACTCAAACTCTCCAGCCAGGCCATATAGAGGGGTGCGGATACGATATTCTTGCGGGGCATGGGCAACGTCATCACGACGAGATCCGAAGTAGTTGATTGCTCCCGCAGATACTCCCTAATGCGTAGATATCGATTCGTCTTGTCCACGACGGCCAGTAGATCATCGTCGCTTATGAGGGCTGTGGATTAAATACAATATTATAAGTTAAATATACATTTAAACTCAACGGTCAAGCAATTTCACCTTCATCCTCGTTCAGAGTTGCTTTGCTGCTGTTGCCATTCTCCTTGTCGCTTACAACGAAATCCTTAATCAGTTCGTTGAAAAACTGCGTGGAAGATTCCTGCGGCTTCTTGGTAATGTCCGGTATCAACGTCAGGTCGGAGTAATCAATTCTAAATTTGGACAACAAACTGGCCATGGAACGCTGTTCATATTCCAACTCCGCTTGCTTGTTGGCCAGTGCATAGACCCTGGAGCAGTCAAAACAAAATTCATATATAAGCGAAATCCTTTTCGTTCTGTAAAAATGCAATCAATCTGATCACACAAACTGAATCCAATTTAAACAAAAATATTGCATCAAAAAAATTCCATCAGCGAGAAGTGATTGGCGCGCCTGGAAACTAATAAAATAAAATAATAACTTTGCAGAATTACGTTTCCGAACTGCGAAATACAGTATTACTCCCAATATAACCTAGCTTGGCTTAAGGTGAATTTCCAGGGTTTTACAATAGTAGCCTATAGAAAATATTCAGTGTCTCTCTTATTTTAAATGGCTATCGATTGAAATTTACTCTCAAAATAAATTACAATGTAAGATTAAAAATCAAAGTGTATTTATTTTTTGTACTATGCTAAATCGCACATTCTGTCAGTCAATAACTCCACTCAACTTGTCGAACAGCGTATAAAGTGAATAAAGCAAGAAGTTGAATCACTCGCATCGCTTGCCATGCCCAATGTTATACTTAACGCGTCACTGCATCGTGAGATAGCGATAGGTTACTGCTTTCAGAGTGTTTGTCAGTTTCTGCGGAAGGCAGGCTGGTTTTTTTATTTTTATTTTTATTTATTTTTTTTTAGAATTGACAGCTACTCTGAGCTACTCTGAGGAATGACCTGCTTATTGTCTGCCAGCCTGACATCCGTATCTCTCTCTCTCTCTCTCTTTTCTCTCTTCCCTCTCCTTATATCTGCCTCTTTCTCAATTATTGCTTCCGTCAGTCAGTCGAATTGGCAGCTGCCTTAGGCCATGCCTACCACTTAGCGAGTCCTGCCGCTGACGATGCCTGGTTTGTCCGTCTGCCAAGGAATTGAAGCTAAAAAGTATCTGCTGTCATGAGGGGGTGTCGAAGCCACGCGATGGCATATTTAATTCAAATTCAATTCAAGCCAAATAAATCCGCACACGTATATCAACGTACTTTTTTAAACACCTTCGGTTGCGGGCCATTTGGGTTGCAGGGAGTGAGACCTTTTTTAGCCTGGCTTGGCATCGTGCTTACCTCAATTTACATGATTGCCAGGTGCGTCGAGTGCTTATGATGTAAGGCAGCAACAATGTGAGCCCGCCGTCGTCGTATAACCACCAGACATCGATTACGGCGTGGCTGCGCTTACGCGTAAATTGCGTCAAGTCAGCCAACACATTCTTAGGCAGCTCGGCGCCACCAGGACCACGGTAAAGTGAAACAGGATCGTCGTGCTTCTGTTTCGATTTCCTCAGTGTATTTGGCTGTTTGTTGTATGGGAGTATATGTGGCGGCAAATTGAGCACAATATATATTTCAAGCTAATCAGGCTACCTTACCTGCTCATTGACGGTCTTGGCGTCAAGGGGATCGGGCAACCCTGACACATCCTTCACCTGATTGGCTGCTATGAAGGATAAGTCGCTGGTGCTGGAAGCTGTGTATTGGTTGTGACAGAAATAAATGATAAGTACTCTTGCTAGCTGTTTTATGAGCATACGAGCAGACCATAAATAATTGAATACAATGCATGACAAAAGGCGAGCGCAAAATTATGAGCAATTCAAATGGTTTAAGTCAAGCAATCATTAGTTCATTAAATACCATAAACAAGGCAATCTTATGCAATTTGCTGGGTATTGCCTCCATTCTTAAATTTTTGCAAATATTCACAATTTGTTTTCAAATTGGGAAATGTATGCAAAACAAAAGCTTAAACATGCACGTGCTGAGCCACCTTCCTTGGTCCCATTTGGACGAAATGGAGGAACCCTTGGACTTACGGCCCCACATGTAGTCCGCAACAAAATTCGGAGTTTCATGCTTTTAAGGGACATTGTATAAATTTAAATTCAAATTTACGGGAATTTCTTAATTTGGGGTCGCTACAAATTGCCAAAAGGGTTGCGCAACAGCTGCCTCAAAGCCCCTCAAGAGAATCGCCTTCAACATTGGTTTACCACTTGATTTAGTGGCCACTCAGGCACTTCCTCAATCTTGGCCCACATGAAGTTTTCAACAGTTAGTATTCGAATTAGTTGCATGCGTCAATAGAGTTTAATTTAGCAAAGAAAAACGACTCAATTAGAGGCAACATTATGGCATTATGCGAGGACGCATGCAGTGTGCAGAGTGTGGGAGGGGAGAAAAGATTATAAACTTTAGGGAAGGTTTCTTCACGCCGATCAAACATATTTACCTACTGGCCGTAACCCTAACTTCACTTCACATTCCATTCAATTACCTTACGACACGTAAAATTGATCTTACACTCAACTCCACCTGGCCAAGAGCGTATTCTACATAGGCCTTGCTTGAAACGCACTATGAAAAAGAGAACGGAAACAGAAATGGAAAACGGAAACTCAAACGCACACATAGAACTCAAAATCAAAGTAATCACAGCAAAACGCTTATGCCCAAATTTCACATCATTGTTATACTTACTTTTCACAAAATTCAATCCATTATCTGTGCGAGCCAATTTGCTGGCGGCATCTAAAACTTTTGGGTTTACAGTTGTGGTGCAGATGTTAAATTGTGGTATTTTTTGCAATAGGTGTTTAAATTTGATGTTTGTTTTTTGTGCACAGGTGCGCAATTTGGTTCCATGCAAAAATAGTTAAAAAAGGTCGAAATTAATAAGCAGCTCACCTGCAGTCAGAATTGTCAACTAACCTTGAGATACATTTCGGCTCAAAGAATCCATGCTGCCACTAAGGCCATGCCGTGCGCTATTATCGGCTGCCTGCAGATCGTTGGAGCTCTCATTTGGTTGTAAAGTGCGTGGCACCTCCAAACTGCAGTTGGCGGTAGTCCAGCTATTATCCGGCGACCCGAGCAGTTGTGAGCAGTCCAGGCCGTTCGGCACACGCAATATGGCCACAGAGAGATACATATCAAGAGCCTGAAAATATATAGAATAATTACATAAGCAAAGCGCTTCCAATATAGAAAATTATCCAAAATAAAGATTAACCATTTCTGATTTGCTAAGAGCGCTTACCTTATGCATGACATTGAAATATTGGACTAGTTCTTTTCTGTCGCACGTCTGCCAATCGGTCTTGTAGCCCATGAGTATGATATTGGGCTTGAGCTTGCCAATGCCCGTGGCCTGCATTAGAGCGCGTGTACCTGCCTCAAAGTCCTCGCCATCAATGAGTGCATAGAAGCCCTTGACGCGATGCTTCTGGAACCAGTTGGAGGCACGCTCTTTGAGGTAGTTGCGGTACTTCTGCGAACCGGGACCGCGCAGCACATGTCCGCAAACCAGGAGCGAAAGATTCTTTGTCAGCATGTAGGCAAGATCAACTAAAACAGGTCGTGTATTGGGCAGACCAGAGAGGACAAGTATCTGCGGTCGATAGTTCTTCACATGATCCTCCACATTGTTGAGCTGCTGCACGGACATCAATGCGTTCTTGTACGTCTGTGCCTGTGTGGTGGAGCCCCAGTTGACATCCGGTTTGCGATAGGCAACAATTAAGTACAGTGCCAGCACCACGCAAAAGGTGATGAGGGCTGTGGCCCACGATATCAGAAACATGACTGCCACACAGAGTATGGAACCCATAAGGCTCAACCACATATTATAATACTGCGCAAGGAAAACAATTTAAAAAAACTCTGTGGCAATATAATTGTAACCTACCTTAAAAGTTGGTCGCCAGCCAACTGGCTTGGCCAGGCTAGCATGGAATGTGCTAAAATTAATTAACATATAGGCGGCTAAGAAAAAGTTCGAGATGAGCGGTGCAATCGAGTTGAGGTCCCCAACAAGAATAAAGCTAAGAAATGCACATATGATTTATGCAATGTACCATTACAAATTTATAAATGACATCTTACTTACATCATTGATATGACAAATGTCAACACATAGCCCCGCACTGGCTCATTGTTCTTGCCATAGCCTTTGGCAAACCAAATTATTTTCGGATACAACTCATCCCGACACAGAGCCTGTGAACGCATGCAGAATGACGAAATAATTTATTGGCCCTAAAGCATGGAATTTTGGCATCCTCTTACCTGAAAGACCTTTGGCGCCGAAACCAGGCTGGCCAATGCCGATGACAATGTAGCGGCAAAACAACCAGCATAAATAAGCGGCCCAAAAGCAGATACTAATTCAATTACTTGGACCGAATTCTGCAAGCCATAGAGACATGTACCGGTGGTGGCTAAGTGAAAACGTAATTATTGAAAAGTTGAATGAACAGCAAAGGGGGAAGGTGCGTTGCCTACTTGTCGAGCAATTTAGAAATGCGAATGAACCATTGACGGTGTCTACCACGTAGCCAGTGGCATCACGAGCCACAGTGCTGCCACAGATCAGGACCATTATCAAATAGGTAGCCGTTGTGATAGCAATGGCCAGGATAGTGCCCTTGGGTATAGACTTTTGTGGATCCTAAAATACAAATACGCAATGGTGTCAGTCGTAAATTATTTTGAGAGCGAAACATTTTAAAAATGCTGTTGTGACGCACCTTTAAGTCGCCGGAAATGTTGGCGCCAGCCAAAATGCCTGTGGCCGCGGGAAAGAAGATGGCGAATACTGAGAAGAAGTCGTGACTGACGTAACCCTGATGACGGTAGTCCGCAAACAGATTTGATTGGAATACCGTGGCTGCCAAATTAACTTGATTAAAAGCCTGTTCAATGACGCCCTTTTCACCAACAGTCAAACTTACCATTATATCCGATAAAGCCCTTGGCCTTCTCGCCATCATTTTTGGGACCAATGAGGCTGCCGATGACGAAATCGAGGATGGCAGCCAGCAGAATGATGAGCAGCCCTATTTGTGCCTACGAGCGAGAAATATTTATGAAGTATTTATTATAATGGCAAAAATTAATCATACGCACCTTGGCCTCCCACTCCATGCCGACGACAACGATAATGAGAAGCAACAGTATGGTGGTGCTTCCCACAATGCGCACATCTGTAACACCACCATCAACGATTTCCACACCCATAGCAGTCAGCATGGCCTGCAATGACTCACAGAAGCCCACCACATACATGGCGCATGCAACAACATTTGCCAGCGAGAAAATCAACCCAATGGAGCCACCAAACTCGGGTCCCAGCGACCGTGATATCATATAATAGGTGCCACCTAAGCAAGCATATTTAAAACCATTTAAAACAACAACTAAGCAACAAAGTACTCACCTCCTTTGATGACACCGTTAGTGCTTATCGCCGACATTGACAACGCCGTTATGGTGGTAACAGCGGTCGTTGTCAGTATTAATACAAAACCCTCGATGATGCCCGCCTGCCCCACCACCCAGCTGAGGCGCAAAAAGAGCATCACACCCCATATGTTTAGGAGGCAGCGAACGAACACACCTTTGATCCAACCAAATTTGAGTACACCATTTGTGTTGCCCGACTCCAAGTCCTGATTGCGTTGCAGGCTGTGCGTGTTCTGTGAAGTGAAAATCCAAAAGTCATATTCAATCGAGCCTGTCGACTTGTGATAGATGATGCCACATGACTTATACACGACATCGCCTGTGCTTGACAAAAAAAGTGCCCCTTAAGGGCTGATTTAATAGATAAGATATAACATTGGTTTCATTTAATGGCAGTCAGCTTAGCAGGGCCACTGCCCTGCCAACATGTCGTTACTTCGTGACCTGATAATCTTATTAATCACAAGCAACCGCGACCGCAACAGAATGTGCCGCCAAATTTAACTTTTCATCTATCTCATTAACAAAATCCAAGAGTTTTTGACGGTGTCAAATTTCAAATACCCTTGCAGACAAACGATGTATTTTTCATGTTATCCTAGTCGGTGCTCCATAAAGTTTCGTTAAGTTTGGTATTTATATTTTTCAAAGAAATTAAGAGATATCGTTTTATGAAAAGCAATCTTATTATATATATTTCCCCCAAGACATTGCTGATATAAATGACAATTACCAAATAATTGCAAAAATTTCCGACTGTCTTCTTTTTTATTTATTTTTATTTCAATTGACGCCCAGCAGGCACATCGCAAATGCGCAAAATAGAATTTTCGAAAGTTCAAAATCAATTAGTGGCAATTGATTGCCTTAGAAAATTGTATTTGCGATGCGCCCACACAAAATGGAAAACCCATAGGCTCAACGCGCAAAAGTCAATTGAAAAGTCAGCGGCCTAAAAAAGTCACTTTCAATGTGGGTGCGAAAAGTTTGGAAAAGTATTGTCTCACTTGCCGGTCTCATGACGAGAATACATAATTTGGATTGCACTCAATTATAGTCAAAATCTAGCTGCACTTGCCACTTGCTGAGGTTTCAGTGGTTAAAGTGACTGCCTTTCGTTAATTTTCAGCTGTGAACACGCGCTCCAGCTGAACGCACCACGAACTTTGTGAACGGTAATGACCTCTGACGATGAAGTTGGTTGGTGTCAACGAAAATGGTTCACGCGAAGTCAGTGTAAGAAGAAAGGAACACTTGCCAGGAAGAAACTTGCCAGCTTCAATTTTTCATTGTGAAGTGCACGAGCTGGCAATGGCTGTACACTTTTTTCAACTGAACTCAAGGACATTGCCTGCTCTTGGATTTTTTTTCAGTTGCTATAAATTTAAATTTGTGCATGAGCACATTAAACCTGGAATCTTATTTATTGCAAGGCACTGGCAATAAATATGGTTCTGACCCTTAGGTATTTGGGGTCGAACTTAGTTTGAACTTGAGTCTACTCACTTTGCCCACCAGCGTTGCATTATGCAGCTCGTCGAGCGTTGGACGGTAGGCGGCCTGTATGGACATCATATTACGATAATTATCCAGGCGTGGCAGCGCCTCACGAGTAAAATGCCTGTGCAATTAATCAGTATTAGATGCATTCTAGAATTTATCGATTTGGTAAAATTACCGAAAACTTTTGCCATATTTGGTATCATATTCATTCTCCAGAAGGTCACGTTCCTCTTGCGAATCATTTGACGAGTCCGACTCCCCATTTTGCGGATCGACTTGAAAACGCGTTGTTGTTTGAAAATCCTTAAAGCGGGATGGCTTATCCTTGTCGCGAAAACTACTCTTGATGGATTGCCTGCAAATAAAAAATAATAATAAGTGTGGATAAAAAACATTTAAGAAAGGCCTCTTTGTCTATGTTCACTGTGCCATGACAAATGTATTTTTTTTTTGGTGCCCAAATTCTCTAAACTGCTGGGATATAATACAGAAAAGAATAATAATCATAATGAAAAGCAGAAAACACTGAGCTGTGAATTGCCCTAGGCGTTACAAAAAAGTTGGGTACATAACAAACATATACACTTAAAAAGTACACGTTACTCATTCCAAATCGGAAATGTGAAATTAAATTCAACTGGACACGGTGTTTTGGCCTTTATGGGTTTTCAGATTTTGTTTCATTTGCCGAGCATTGTCCAAGTAAATTATGTTACACTCCATTTGAACTCTCTCTAGACAAAATGCCAATTTCTGATTGTTGTCTTATTCTGTGCTGAGGTGCATGCCACACACACACACACACATACATGTATAACCATTCCAGCAATTGCAACCCGGCGACTGGATTGGTTCATTATTGTACTTGTTGCTGCAACTTTTGCTATTGCAGACATTTTTTTTGTTGAATATAATGAGATGCATGGCTGAGTGAATCCCTGCTGATTTTCGGGCATTCACACGGCTTGAACGATTCACTTTTAGAATGGAGAGCTACTCTGAATGCGAATCAGACCAACACATTTCAAAATGCTACTATATTTTTACGAAAAAAAATGCTATAATATATTCACTCGTAAATACAAATATCTGCAATTTGAATGATAAACAAATTCTAACGACTTTGTAGAAAATTCCACTTAACTCAGGTTTTGCCATTGAAATTTGGTTTTGTGATTCCACGAATTAATTAACCAGTTAAGCAGTTTATTCGCAATAAGCTCTGGCCGTAATAAGGGCTTATATGATTTAAATGTAAGATTAATACATATTTCAACTTTTAAAGATAATTTATACTTATACAGAAATAAATTAAAGAAATAATGTTGGTACTCATGCAAATTCATTCGAACATAAAGTTGGCAATGAATAATACAGAATGGGGGAAGTAGCCTCATTTTATGGCTTACGGTTATATTTGATAATTTATCGCCCACGCAGCAAACCAAGACGAGACCAATAAAAGGTCAATGTCTCCACTCTCCACTCTCGCCTATGATTAACGGTCGTGAACTTGGTTAAAGGTCCCGAAGGAACTCAAAACAGACTATCCACTATGACTATGCAAATGTTGCTTTCAGTTTATGTTGGGATCGACTGCATCCGTTGAATACACAAACAGTAAATCATTACTTCTCTAGCTGTGATTGTTTGTAATGTTGCCTAGTGCTGTAGTTGCTGTTGCAACATGGCTCCATTTGACCTTTTCTAGAATTTTGAGCAAAACAATGCTTCTGTTTGTCGAACTTGGGGGCAGCGACATAGGTTGATATAGTAACGTGATATATGAATAAAATTAAAATTGAAACCACCCCAGACGATAGACAATTTTCAAATTAAATTACGCCAAGAATATAATACAACAACAAAAATCCAAATATTTTATTTAAAATGTCAAGTATTCTATTTCAAGCACCTAAATAAACTTTCAAGGACAAAAATTCTAAAAAAAACAAATGTTGTGGAAATTTCAACTAGTCATACAAAACTAACTGCGTGTCCCTCCTTCAATTTCCACAGCCTTGTGAAAAATTTTAACCTATATATCTGAGGCCATAAATATGTCAGCATCTGTCATGCATACAGGTAGATACCTAACCAAAACAATTTTTGAATGGCATTGATAAAAGGATCACGAAAAAAAAGAAAGGAAATAACAATACCAATGATGAATTAGGGGAAAAAACAGTACCACAGTAAAGTGAAAGTTGAACATTTTAAAAAAGTTTGTACTCATTTACAAGTTATTTAAAGTGGTCGAAATCAAGTGCAAGCCGAAGAAACGTACCTCTGGTGTCTGGGCTGCTGTTTGTTCAGCAATTGTGTCGCATCGAAAGTGTCGTCCTCGAGCAGGTCTCCCTCGATGTTGGTCAGGCGGCGGTAGACCTCTTCGCCGGGAGGTGGATGTGATTTGCGGTCTCCATTGCCATTGTCATTGTTGTTTTTGTGATGGTTTACAGGATTCACTTGGAAGCGGTTGGGTCGATCGACCGAGCCCATTTCAAACGATGTTGTGTCCGACATGTTTCTCCGCCTCTCTGTCTTTGTGTGTGCCTCTGAGTGTGCGGTGGGCTCGTGTGGGTCTGGGCTTTCAAAAGTTTTAAGAGCTTCGGTTGGGTTTCTGCGGTTGGGCTAATGCACACAAGTTACTGGGTATTCTGCTTCAAAACCCATGAACTCCTCTTCACCGTGTTGGAAGTCAGCTGTATTAATTGCCTTATCTATTTTCTTTGTATTCACCCACTTCATATACAGATGTTGTTCAGCTGTACCACAAATATATTGCTGCAAATATAGTACAAAAAATACGGTAAATAAAAAGGATTTGTAGGTGAGTTCGGTGTGAAATGGCATTGGATATTTTAAATATATTGTGAAGCAGAACCAATAAAACACTTAATTAAATATTTTATTCCCAAATATTGGAATATCATGGAAAACTACAAAGTTACAGGTAAATATTTAACACAGTCAAGCGAACTGCCAAATAAAGACTTTAATATTGCCTGGTTACTTTATTTATAGTTCCCTTGTCTATTAGCAGTAGACTTTGTACGTCTACCAGTACGGTGGCATGCGAATGTTTGCACAAATCGGTTTGCTAAATATAGCTCGAGCAAATTGATGCAAATTAATCATGATTAGCGGTCTCTCTGATCCCACGGGAGACTACATGCCATGTGAGTCAAGAGTGCGTACGTACACCTAAGTTTCCCCATGACACATCTGGCGTATGTGTTATGAGTATAGAAGAAGGATACGTAACGCGCGTAAGCCAAGAAGGAATTACAGCAACTGATTGCACAGCGGCAATAATTTGTCACGGTTCTGAGACTCTCCTGCAGCAGTTGGCATTTATGGGTCAAGTTGAGAGTGCCACAAAACGAAAACGAGCAATTAGCGTCGAATGGAAGAGTCAAATAGGAAAAAAGAAACAAGCAAAAAACACGCAGAGGCCTTTGAATGAAAGCGCGAGATAATTATGCCAATTATGCATTTTTTTTTTCTTTGTGTGGAATACACATATGTGGGAACTTTGCACTCGGGCTACGTGAAATTTGCACAAATTTATTGAGGCAATTAAGCTCTTAATTTAATGAGACCAGTTGTAAACACACGACAACAGGGGGAAGAAGGGTATCAGCGGACAATCGACAGCTGGCAGGTTGGCATTTGAGGGTTTGAGGACCAAAACTTTGTGAACGCTTATCGGTCAGGTGGCAGGCACACGTTGAGAAGCCGTCACTTGACCTATGTACTTCAAAGCAGCCCCAGGTGTCCTTGATAAGCATCGAGCCGTTGGGCTTAAAGTTATAACAGACTTAGCTTAAATAGGAGGGGGAGATAGAGAGAGAGAGAATTGAATTGAAACCAGGGGTGTTCAAGAGGGATTCATATTTGTTTGAAGGCTCAAGCGATTAATTGATTAATTGCGCCATAAACAAATTCATTTGCATTCCTTCAACGCGGCAAACATGACGATCGAGTTGATGTGCGACTTTTATTTAACTTCACGTCGAAAACGATTGAAATGACTTGACAGCTGCTAAAGCGCATGGCGAAAAACAACGAGAAAAAGTTGTATAAGAAACTTATCTGAATAATTGCTGTTGCCATTGTCCGAGCCAAGAAGTGAGCGACGGGCCCCCTCTTTAAATGGTCCCACAATGGGCCAATTGCTCTCGATGGTGATTTCGTGTTGCCCTGTTATGCTTGCGATTGTGTTATTGCTATTGCCATTGTTGTTGCTTTTCTCAAGCTTTTAATTTTTTTTGTTTCTTTTTTTGCCTTTTTTCTTGGCAATGCCTATGCGAGTATGCGTATTTAAGCATTTGCTCCGCTTTCTTCTTTTGATTGCTCAATTCAACGGCCATTCGCATTTCAATTGCCACAATAAAATAACATTTTTACAACTTTCGGTGGTGGCCCATATAAAGCTTACTTCAACGCCCTTTACTATATGGCCAAATTAAATGTGTGCCCTTGAGCTAGTAGCTCCCATGCTTAATGGCCATGAGATAAATTTAACTTTGTGACGTGCTCGTAAAGAGTTGAGATTCAGAAATTAGGATAGCCAACGGATACGCCTTGCATTTCTAACAAATTAAAGTCCTTAAAATGTAAAGTGTTTGTAGCAGCAACTTTACACCATCAAAAATAACTCAACTCAAGCTGTTAAATTGCTAGAACAAACGACCACCTTGACCATTGAGATTATACACATATATGAATGTAATATAACACAAATAACATTTATTACATGACCTCAATTACAGGACAATACGGAAGCAAGCGGCAATAAAATATGTTGACGCCAAAGTTAAGACCGGCTACTGCTGCTGATGTAGCAGGTCTTAATGACAAAACATCAACACAATGGCATAACATGGTCTATGTGCGATGGGATCATGTATTGTGATGACCGTTGGAACGTGCCGTCACGGTATGGAATCATGGTCATAGTTGATGACCTAATATTGATATCAATCGTTTTTATTCTAGATGAGAAGCGATACATGTTCGAATGGTAATCAGTAAAACGGCAGACAACAAAAAAAAAAAAAAGAAAGAAGAAACTTTTCGACAGGCATCATTGGTGTCCGCAACTTGTTCTCGAAAAAGCCACACGACCCGACATGACATGGCCCCGCCCATCCGCCTACGTTGATGTCGTTCATCAGCACATGTGGCCGTATACAGGAAGCTGTGCTTGAGAATAGGGAGATACACATCAAAGCTGATTAACAAGCCAAGTTGCCGAAGCAACGATAGCCCTAGCCAACGATAGGCAGGATGACAACAAAAAGTGTCAAAAACATACAACAACAGTTAAACAAGTCAAGCGTGTACAAATTCACAAGGGCGTAGTCCAATAAACCTAATGCTTAAAGCTATAAATGGAAAACGATATTGCATACAAACATCTAGCAGATTTAGACACAAATCCTCTCATATTTCTTAAGCAAGTCAGTCAAAGTTCAGGGATTACAAAGCAGAATCCTTTGACAATTTAGCTGATTTACGACATCTTTTTTTTTTTTTGATTTTTGTTCGAGCATTAAAGTGTTATCTTTAAACGTTGCCAATTATAGCCGTTAAATTAGGCCGTAACAAGTTATGGCACGTAATTAATATTTATTAAAGCTTACAGTGACAATGTAGCTTTGACGCGTTGTCTAATTAATTAATAAGCTGAACGTTTTAAAATATTTAAAGATTTATTCCATTCCATACACATTTGGTGAAAAATGCAATTATTTATTCAAGCTTGACGTGCACGCTTAAGTGTGATTAAAAAATGAATGCAGACATTCCAGTTTTTCTGAGTGTATATAATTTATTCAGCAACTTATTGTTTGGCAAAAACATCTTCTTAATTAGAGCCAAAATGACGAATATTAATTGCTGACTCCCATAAATTGATAAATTGTCTGGAGCGACAGAGTCTTCCGGTTGAAAATTAAGACATGCTCAAAAAGAACTGAGCTCTATTTAACCATAATACATACATATATATATATAAATCTGTCTGTTCAGTTTTAATCAAAATATAATTATTCCATTTTCCAAATTCTCTCTCCTCTATTCGGATTAATTTTAGTATGTCGAATAGAGGCAGTCACACTAAAAGAAAGCAACCGATAGAAGAACCGAAGAAAGATTAATTATAACCAGTTCATTAAGCCTGAAACAATTATTATTTAGCTTTATGCTTCATTTACTTTTCATCTTTATCTGTTTATTATGCTGCCAATTAAACGCATCGCAATGAATAAAGATGAGTGGAGATTTATCTACAATAAAAAGAATCTTAAATAAAACAGGTTTCGATCAGAACAATAAATGTTAATTGCGCAGCACATAGCAACATTAACAGTTGCTCTGTCAAATTTTACTTTGAAATTAATAATTTATGTATGTAGCCAGGGGCGAGTTACCTCACCGCCCTCCTTACACCTTTTTATGTAACTCCATTCGTTTATCTACCAACATCATTTTAAATTTATCCATCAACATTTCTGGTTTGACAGGTCCAACACAATAACCAAATAAAAGCAGAGGACAGCACAACGAAAAGGTTTATTTTTGTTTGATATTTTGTATTTCTAAGAATAACTTAAGCTGAAAAATTCCATTGAGCACAAAAATGATTTTAGATTTTGAATTCTTGTTTGAAAGCCAAAACCACTTTTAAACATGAATTCAAGAATTAAATTTTTTTCTGGAGAGCTACAAAATCGAATCAGCAAATAGTGAGATTAAAACACGTGGTTTAAAAGTGTGACTAGATATTTTTGTGAGAACTGCAGCATCAAACTAAAAAGACAAACGAAATTAAAAAAATATATATGTTTGAAGCGTAACATAAATTTTACCCCATTCACCACCCGCAAAACCATCAAAGCATGGAAAATTTGAGCGGTAGTCTATTCAGTTGCCACAATGTCGAAGAACTTTCTGTGCTTTATTATGCGACACATTTGGTTGTATAAGTGCAAGAGTATTTATATTATTTTTTGGCTGTAAATTTGTATTATAAAACGTACCATAAATATTATTTCGTGAGTTTTTATGTTGCAAACAGGAAACCTGTGAACAACTCGAACTGAAAGGCAGCCACAAGCAAGTCGCCTGTGAGTTGACAAATATGTTTAGGTATTGGGCAGGTCTTTCGGGGAAAGCTGGATTCCAATAAGCAATGTTTTTTTTATGATTTAAAGTCGTAAATTTGTGGCAGCATATATTTACGACGCAGAAATGGAATGCCATTCGATAAGTACCCGGGAGGCGTCCACGGATTCCCGAATTCGGAAACACAGTCTCCACCAGTCTGTAGCTGCGTGGGAATTTTGGGGTGTTTAGGTATGTGTGTGTGTACTTTGACTGCGGCTTTTATTTGCTTCATTTGCGGCAGCATAAATTAAGTGCAAAAATCTACAAAAACAAATAAATCCATATAAGTATGAAGAGAGAAAGGCAGAACAAAGAAATGCCAGCCAGCGTTATAAGGTCAATAAAAAAAGTATTACGAGCATAAGGTAAATTGTTTTGACGAAATCAATGCTCCTTTTATGTTCACTTTCAATGCTTCGCAATAAATAAAGTTGCTTAGCCAAAAATCATTTTAACGAAATTTATTCCACAAGTCATAAAAATGAACAAAGCCAGCGATTAAGGGTACTTTGGATAAATTACGAAACTAAAATCGTTTCTCATAAGCCAGCATCGAGAATAAATTGACAACTTTAACTTATTGCTCATACCACACGTGTGACATTTGAAATTCGTGTTAATTTACTTAATACTTCACATGAATACAACCAATTGTTTCAGCAGTAGTAAATGCTATAGTCGACATTTTTTTCAATGCATAATTTCCATATTGTGAGAGTCTCACCGTTTGTGTGCTCAAAAATTCATTTGCGGCGCAAAAGCACTGCTCAAACAGATGCTAATAAAAGTATTTCAAAAAGCATTTACACGTATCGCATTTTATCAGCATTTTTTCATGTACCGTAAAGAAGTGTTCAAATTATTTAATCGTATTTATTTAATTGATTTTTCCAAAGTGAATTAAATCATGTACACAAGAAATAAGCTTATTAAAGACGAATTTTCGTGTTTACATGTTAAATTGTAAGTAAGCATTATATACATATTAGTTGATAAATACTTTGGCCAACTCGTTTTGACCAGTAATGGTGTATGCGAACTGCACCGAAACACGCAAAGCAAACATAATTCGTGGAGCATGCAACATGTTAAGAACCTATTCAGAATCATGCATAAACCAAAGGTTAGTTAGGTCATTCACACGCGCATTGAATGCGATGTGAGCCACTTTAATAAATTGGACAAAAATCACAGCCGTGTATTGAGCCATCTAATCAACGACTTTGAGACAAGCCACCGAGTGAATAATGAAAATTACTTAATGTAAATCACATGCCGACAGCAGCTGCCACCTAAAATAAGCCATTAGTATTACATCGAAATAATGGGCACACAATTTCAAATAATGTATTAGAAGCTTAAAAAAAAAACATTTAACGAATTCAACAAAGCTTAAAGTACCTCAACCCACAACAGCTTTATGAGCTATGCACATACATTCATTACAGGTAGTAGCTGGCAGCTAATTATGAGCTCATGTTTGTGGGCCTTGCTTACTGAAGGGAGTCTTTCTCATATAGTTCACATAATTTTACGTCTCAGTGCTCAATTTATAAAAATATGTTAGGTACCTAGAAATAAATCCCAAAGACTGGGTTGACTGCACAAAGTTCGTCATAAATTTTAAGTGCTCACATTTCAAATACTTATGAAACCAAAATTTTAAATTTAAATTAATATACAAACATTTCTAGGGTTATTTTAATTTACAATTTGTGGCGGCAGCTGCAGAGAATTTAGAGAGATTGACCTGCCTTAAAAAACTTGCTCACCAATTTTGACCCGCAGAATATCAAAAAACACACATCAAAGCACCGAAATTCTAATCTTCGAGAGGCCTGCACAATCGCTGAGGTCAGGTTTTGGTTTTGGGTTGCCGCGTTTTGACCGTTATACTCGCTTATTTCGCGTGTTTTAATTAACGTCGTATTCAATTAATCGCCGCTACCAGAAGATGTTGTTTATGAGTCCCGAGCAAGACGACCGAGGCAGCGCTTTGATTGGCGCAATGTGAGCTCAGCTTTTGCCGTTTCTTTCGTTCTGCAGTGGGGCCCCACCTAAAAGCCCCAAGTGCCCACGATTGCTGGTTCTGTCGTTTCGTCAATTGCCATAAATCTTGATTAAAAGCGGAAAATGTGGCGAAAAGGTGAAAATTGTTCGCGTTTCAGTCAGAGACGATTGCTATCTTCGTTGCTTTCGAGAAGGTTTTTGCATATTGCTCAAGTCGCATTTCCGTTGTGACCCAACCCCTGCGCCACCCACATCCACACATCAACCCACCTCAGTTATCGGCGGTTGTAGTCTGTTGTTTGTTTTTATTTCGCTTTATAGCAGACTAGTCGTGTCTATTCTCTTTGTCAAGGTTCGCAAGGTCAATGATTTAATAGTTTATTTGTCAGCTTTGCATTGCCGTCCCCCAGAGTAAACATTCCTATGACTTTTCTTTGTGTTTTCTTTGGTGACAGTGTCATATTTTCATTATTTATTGTCTGTCGCTGACATGAAAAGTCTTTGCCTCTAGCGCCACTTGTCACAGAATGTCCAGCTCTGTCTGCCTCCGCTCTCGGCAGCGGACACTCAATGAAAAGTCAAAAGTCAGATGCTGTTAGACCATAAGTTGCATTTGAATTGCTTCTGTCGATAGGTCGATGAATGCACTTTGGAACAGATTCCGCTCGTCTAGCGATTGTTTATCTAGCGAATGTGACAGTTGAGTTTTTCACGCCACGCGTCGCGATTTCGTACAGTGGCACAGATTACGCATCTCACTTCCATTAAGTGCAACTTACAATAAATCACTTGTGTATTTTGTTATGACAGAATTGAGCCACTCAATTCATTATCTAGATTCAATCTGCACTTGCTAACGACTTTTTATTTTTTAATTAAACTTTGGCCTTATAGCCCACAGTGCAGCAGCGAATATCTATTGACATGAGTAGGGTACAGCGCTCGAATGCCACCCCTTAAGAAACTCGAACATTCGGCTGCCTTTTTGATGAATACTCAAGGGTTGGTCGAGTAAACAGCGCCTGCGCAGCTTGGTAAAAAGCAGCTGTAGTCAGGAAAGTTGATAGTCTGGAATCAAAAATTTTGTGTTCTCCTAAAGCAGGTGCACATACTCTAAGCGCCATCTGACATACACTCGGAGAAGTTAGTGGTGTGTTTGACACTTTCATATAAAATGAAAAAAGTACTGTTAGTGAAGTTCAGATGCAATCGGTTTGTTTATATGCTTACACAGAACCTAAATATACATTTAAAATACAACAAAACTGTTTATCAAATTGAGATATTTATCATCTTGCACAACTTACATTATCTGGGCCACTTGTCGTTTGATTTCGATGACATTTTTTTTTTATCTAGAAACATTTGTTATCTACCTGTCATTGCTCTCATAAAAAAAAACAATGCGAGATCGGCAGTAAACTGACTTTGTTGTTGAAAGTAAACAAGGTCAGAATTTAAAAGAATTTTAAGGCCCCTAATGACTTCAACAATAATAAAACGCTATGCATTAATGATATGAGATACTTTCTTCGGTTAGCGATGAAATGTAACTGGATATGTGACGGCATGTTTCTGATCACATTGCATTTCAAAGTGCACATATGTACTCGTCTGTATAAGTGCAAGTAGAGGCTAGAACATACTAGATATATGCATATAGTTATATACCAAGTGACCGTAAAGTGTGCACCGAAAGCTCAGTTTATTCTACACACATCACGAGCACTTAAATTCACCCCGATTAGGAAATACTCTGACGTGACCGAAGAGAACACCACGGTCACTCACTGCAATGATAAGTGCCAGACATTTGGAAACTAGCCTAATGAAACGATCTCGGGCTAAAAGTGCAAAACGACTAAGGAAAACTTAAACGAGCACCAAAAAGCTGGCGTCACACATTTACTATGTATATTTTATTTATGTGTACGGCTTTGTAGATCCGTATGAGAACAAATACAGCTTTCAAGTTCAAGTGCATTTAAACTAAGCGACACTTGAAGCTAAATAAATATTATATGTACATAAGCATACATATGTACATACATATATATGTGTGCATACATGTATACATATATAGCATATGGACAGTCTTAAGCGCAGACTTTCTTTTAAATGCTGCTCACAGCAATATTTACCCACTGAGTGTTGTTTTCATTAACGCTGAGCCATGCTCAGTTTTTCGGGTCGGGGTCAGAAACCAATTTAGAGGTTCTTTTTTTTCGTTATGTACTTGTGAAGGAGTATATAAAGACTTAGACCTGTTATGTGACTGACTTCTAGCGTGCCCGAAGGAGGAGAACGAACAGAACGAACAGAATGAAGAATGAAGAAATAGATTAACAAAAAGACATACAATCTTAGGCGGAATCTGCCACATTTCGAGAAAAAGTTGCTATTAAGCGAACAAAATTGGGTAGGGTCCAAAATTCTTGGAAGATGCCGATGACTCAAGAAAAATACAAATTAGACAGACATGCCAGCACAGTGTATGATTAGTGTGTCAATTGTCTGTTGACTTCGAAGCACGATGCAAAAAAGTAAACATCAACTTTTATTTGTTCGATTTGCATGCCCATTTTAAAAGATTTTAAACATTCATTGAAAATAAAATGGGCAATATTAGTTTACACCGGATGTTTTTCCAAATGAAATCAATGCAATTAAAAATCAAACAAACAAATGGAAAAATTTGAAAAAGTAATTCCCTAATATCATTAAATATTTTAGGTTTTATTTGGCAACTTACCAAAGTATGTTGATTGAATTGAAATCCTATTAAGAACGAGCTTTTTGTGTGGATATTCGTGGACGGTTCTTCATTAATTATTTATACCTCTTCTGTACAGGTCTTAGATGCGGAATTATGCCACTGATACAGTAAATAAAGTTATACAAACAATGGTGCCGACAATTTATTCTCGGCGAACGAATTATCTACACCACAAAACAATATGCAAAAATCTGTAGACGAAAAACAACAAAATTCAATTCCAAACAAATGCCTTTTATCAGCAAACACACCCATGGAAAAATATAGGTACTTTTCACAATTCGAATGCGTGAATACGAAAAAATACATATAAACAAATTATACAAGAATGTGACGGTACATAATAAGTTTGTGGCACACGTGTATGTTTGAAATACAAAACTCGAAAATCGAATGTAAAAAGAAACACAATTAACTTCAAACAAATTTCTCATTTGGTTGAGACTGTGTTCTCGTCTTCGCGGCACTACACTACACACTTTTAGGTATATGCCCCCTTTGGCACTAATTGCGAGACTTCTCAAGATAGCACTTGAGAGGCACACTCGAAACATAGACACACAAATCGCCAGCCTGTGAGTCTCAGTTCAAAAAATAAAATGCTATGCATATCTGTAGTTGATTGTCTTCGTTTTATTCATTTCGATTTTGTTTTTATCTTTTTGAGTATGTGTATAAATAGCTATTATTTAAGTCAGCAGTCCAAGAATAGATCACTTATATGTTTATGTTGTATCTTATCTTCACTGGAAGAAATGTAATTTAGAAAGTACTTCAACTGTGGAGCACCGAATTGAGGATCACGCAAGTACCGAATTGGTGGCAAGCGCGACGAAGCCAATTCAACATAAAAAGCCACCGCACGTGCAGAGAGCCAAAGAGTAACTGAAACGAAGAAAAGAACGGCTCGCGCGATCAGCACAAAATATACTGAAAGCAGCAACCGACTGACGGAACCGACACAGCCGACGCAGCCGACGCAGCCGACCCAATCGTTGGAACCGACGGCAAAAAGCCCCGAACCAAAATCGCTGTTACAGCGCGACATTTCAACTTGGGCCCACAAAGCTGTGACGTGATCGATGACAAATCGCTGGGACGTGCAACTTTCTAAAAAATTCCACTCAATGAACATGGAGTTATGCTTGAGTGACAAACTATAGTTCTACATTGGCAAATGCATACAATATGTCTGTGAGTTTCTTCTCTCATGTGTGTGTGTACGCTGTGTGTGTGTGTGTGTGTGTGTGTGTGTGTGTACTCTCTGTGTGTGTGTGTGTGTGTGTACTCTCTCTGTGTGTGTGTGTGTGTGTACTCTGTTTGTTTGCTGTGCCGGTTTTAAAGGCGCCGCATCCGTTGCAGACGACTTTGTCTACGGCTCTGTTTGCCACAACATTGATAGGATTTTTTGTTGTTGTCCTTTTTCCTGTGCTAATGGGGTGGTTAGTTTTTATACCCCCGGCAACAAGGGACTCGCTGCAACGTAACTTGAACGAATGTAAATAGCAACTCAAATACATAAGGCTAAATATACACATAAATATGTATGAATGTAATTCGAATTTTCTACATATTTCCAAAAATATTCCTTAAAGGGTTTTTTTTTTAGCATTTGGCTTTCTGCTGTGCCAAAGCATAAAATTTAAAATTTAAATTGTGAAGTTTTTTAATTCAGACAGCGCTCCTAGCAATTTTAATAATATTTTCTATCGAAAAAAACGTTGAGCCTAGCAAATATTTGGCAAACTCATTGCCGATAAGGCTAACACTATTTCATTAAATAAAAATAATTATGCAATACTATTTGAATGTATTATGAAAAAAAGATCATTATCATTATTTGCATTTTGTACTCAAATCGTGAAGTGGCCTAAAGTTTGCTCATTACACAGATAACGCAATCTGCTTGCTCAGACTTATTATTTATACTTAAATAATATATCACATGTCTGCTGTACTCACTAAAAGCTTAATTTAAAACAAACGCACATAGTTTTAGGGAATGTGATAAAAATAGACGTCCTGCTGATTATTCAATCAGCCGCAATGCAAGTTGCAGGTGACTTTAGCATGTGTTTATCAGTATTCCATAAGCCCTTAAGCTATGTCAAAGGTTCTGCAACGCAAATCTGCAAATGAATATAAAATGTAAATGAATTGAACATTTTTAAAATTAAGATTACTCACAATTCGCATCCTTCTCATCCTTCATCAGCTGTTAGAGCAAATTTTTTACTTTTTAAGCACATCCACATAAAATTCCTAATAAATCACATGCATATGCAGATAGATTGCTGAGCACAAGAAACAACTTGTGCTCGAGCCCCCTTTATAAAGACACTGTACATGTCAAACGCAAAGAGATATGCGAATTCATCCATCATATCAGACAAAAAAAAAAAAAAGAAAAGAGAGAAATTCTGGCATGCCTTCATAAATTTCAGTAATATCATTTTCAAAGCTCCTGAGGTCGTTTTGCAATTCACAGAGTCACACACAGAAGCACATATGCGAACATCCTTCCTTCATACGGTTTTGTGTGAAGGTGTTTGTTGTGTGTGTGTGTGAGTGTGTGTGTGTGGATTACACCCACTTGCATATGAAAGGAACACACTCTCACGTGTCAATGGAAACGAGGTCGCGTTGACGTCAATTTTATAAAATGATAATTAAATGTTAATGGCCTTGGGCACAGCTTAAATACGTATTTATTTTTGGGCACCTTAAATTTAGCACAATATGTGATTTACTTCCACCCATAATTAACGTAAATCATTTAATGCGCATATTGCTCAAACGCTGCATGCCACTCCACAGATCTTTTGACTTCGCATTTGACTGTGAGTCGGTGGGTAAGTGGGTATGTGGGTCTGTGGGTGAGCACTCACTACAAATACAAACGACAAATAATTTAATTAGCTGGTGGCCTTTCAATTGCGTTCATTATAATTACATATATGTTTTTATCAGTAGTCGTTGCTCATGTACGCCAGTTGGCGTTTGTCAATAAGTCAAGTGATGTTAATTAATTGAGGGTGATACTGGAATTTGTCTGCAGCAGGCAACGTGCTACAAACAGTTAACAGTTGAGGCGCAACCAATTAAAACTGACATCTATGTGTATATGTCTATACAGATGTATTTATATATATCTCCACGTACAACTCGACTCTTAAACAATAATGCATTAATTCCACTCAAGCGTGTAATTGAATGTGAACCCACGGCCCTGGACTGCATAAAACATTGAGTGCGTGTTTTTAATCCATGTTATCTCTGTCGTAGCATGCCCTTGGCCTTTCCTGCGGGAGCAGGCCAACCTCGTTTTGCCAGGCAAAGGAAATATTAATTACATAATTAAATATGTTGTATTATTATGTAACTTACTGGCTATATCACGGCAACAAAGTTAGCCCCAGGAGACGTTTCTTAAAGTTACATTAAAATAATTTAGTTTTTTGTACTGCTTGCGAGTTGTTGAAATGATGCCTGGCAATTGTATAGGCAATGCTGCCAGGACGCACCAGTTGTCGCTGCAGTGCATCTCCATAGAGTTTAACCAGCGAGGGTTCATCCTCAACGGGCTCTAGATAAGCGTCCAAGCCACCAATCAACTGTAATATATAAATTAGCTTTAAATGGTGGTAAACACAATATACTCAGATTATTATCAGATTACGGCGCATACCAATTTCTCGTCACAGTTCAAAAAGCGCACTGCCTGCACGTGCTCAGACCAGATGCGACGACGCCACTTGTTATCATATTTCTGAGCCAGTGGGAGCAGCACAAGTGAGCTAAACAGCTCATCTCCATAGCTGGCTGCCTCGAAGTGATTCACAAACAGATAGTAGAGCGGCTCAAAGTTGGCCTTGTCCTCGAACGTGGCCTCAAAGTCAAAATTGTACGTTAAATTCTGCGTGTAGAAATCGAGCAGTTGAGCATGGAGCAGTTTATGTAGCTCTGGCTCCAGAAACTGACTATCGGGACCCATAAACGCAATCATCAGATACATTAACTTTTCAATTGGGCTAACAATTTGTAGTCCCTGCTGCTCCAGCTGCTGCACAAAGGTGAATGTCATGCGCACCACCTGATTCTCTGTGGAACGACTTTGCTTGAAAGCGAATACAAAAATGGCAAACCTCAAATTACGAATTACCTGAATATATTACCGACGGCGTCTGCTGCTCATTTTGCAAATAGCTGTTAAGTATAAGGCGTAGCTCAAAGTAAGGCCAATCAGGCATAAGAACTGGCGCCTGAGTGTAACAAAGTGTCAACGTCGGATCCTTGTTGTCCTGCAAAAGAATAAGTAAGTATTAAGTACAGCATTTACAAAGAATAAACTTCTACTTACGGCTATAAAATGGGAGTAGACAATTTCCATGCAGGTTTGTTGCAGCAACTGCAAAGATTTTGCATCCAGCTCAACATACTTGCCACTAAATATAAACCGATCGAATATGCTCTTCATTTGCTTGGCCTGTGCGGTGGTCAGGCAGCACAGATAATTATAGACGAGCTGCAGCAGCTGGGTGCGTGTCAAATAGGTTTCCAGGCCATCGGTGGTCAGCAGTTGATGAACAAACTTCAGTTCGCTGCGTGCAAAGAAATTACTGGCCAACACTCGATTTAGACGAGTGCTCAACTGCCTGAGGTATTCAGCTAAGGGTTCCAGCACCGCCGGCTGCAGCAGAGCCTTAATCAGTGGTTTCAGGTCATCCTCCATTGGCGGTTCGAGCAGTGCCCAGAGATTACTCAATAAATGTACTGGATACGTATCGCTAACAATTAGCTGCGGCCCATAATCGTTCATCAAGACAGCTCCCACATTTGGGAGCGGTGCATGCACATTGCGCCGGTCCGTAAAGTGGCGCAAAATTATAGAGCCCCGTCTATGGTCGGAGAGGTAGTCATTAAAGCCGATTAAACGATCAAAAGGCCATCAATCAAAAGTGACAACTCACTTTAACTGCTCAACGCATGCAATGAACCCAGCGGAGCATACAAATTCAGGCAATACCTTAGTCAGGCACTGTTGAAAGGATGCGGTGCCCAGATAGCCATGCCGTGAGAACCAATCCACGGCGTAGACAGATGTGCTCAAGAGTGTCAACTGTGTGTACTGCAATCAGAATTAGGGAGACGTGATATGAGAAAAGTATTCAGCGGTATTTGTAGTAATTAACTCACATCCTTCAGGCTTGCAGCACGTGTCGCCTTGTGCAGCCAACTGCAGCAACAGTTATGCAATGGCTCGAGCAATAGTTGCTGCGCCTCCAAATCACATACGCCACACTCGCCGCTTGCCACAATCGCGGAAAGTAAGGCAGCTGCGTGCTGACGTATAAGTGCCGGACCGCCCACATCGAAAACGCAATGAGTATTGTGCCAATCAAGCAGTTGTCGCATCGCAGGCAGGAATTGTCTGTCACAATAAACAATTGTATATTCAGAATAATAGCAAATTATTTCCGGTTTTCCATCAACACCGTTTGCTATATAAATAGACATCGCTCCAGGCAGCGTTTAGTATTAGTTCACAGCGTTAATAACACGTTTAAAGTTGGCATATCAAACCGTGTCTTACAATGTCATCCAAAATTTGGGGATTTACTTTAGCGCTGCTGGTTTTGTGCTTTGTCATAAAGCCGCAACAAGCTGTACGTTTTTTAAGATTCGTCTTTTGTTTTTTGCTAATTCAAAACTTGCACACAGCTGGATATACCTGATGTGGTGAAGAAGCAGGTGAAAAAGATGCATGCACGCTGCATGAGTACCACTGGACTCTCTGAAGGTATTGCAACGATCTAATAAAGAATTCGCTTTAAGGAATTTACACAATTACAGAGTTAATGAACGAGGTGCACAAGGGCAAAATGCCAAGCGATCCGACTTTCAAGTGCTTTCTGCACTGCATGTTTGATATGTTTGGACTCGTACGTAGAGCCACAAATCTATTATAAATGTGTATTAAATATTTTGCAAACAGGTAGACCAAAATAACGTTATGCACTTGGACGCTTTGCTTGAAGTTTTGCCACCGGAAATTCATCCCAATATTAAGAAATTGGCGAATGCATGTGACATGAAAAGTAAGTAGAGCAATTAAAGCTCAACTAATTAAAGCCTTAAACTTTTAACTCTTCATTCTACGCACTTGCAGAGGGTGCTGATAGCTGCGACACTGTCTACCAAGCGGTGCTGTGTTACTTGGAAACGGATGGTGCGTTCATAGCAGACGCGATGAACGAAATTCTCGGCTGAAGGTAAAACTCACTTGAACAATTCCCGATCTGCGATTCCAAGCAGCAGCAGGCAGCGGAGAATGCGTAGTGCTTCAATCTGTACCCGGATTATTTTGGCCTATATTTTAAAAATTAATAAGTGTTTATAAATTAGCAAATTATACAATCATTCGTACCTTCATTTCATCACGATAGAATAAAAAGTATTTCAGACGCTCAATGAATGCTTCATTTGCCAGCTGTTGAGCTATTTCCAAATGCTGACAGATCAACACACGCATCAACTTAAGGCACAGATGCTGAGGATGACCGTAGAACGAAGTCTGTGTCGAGCTGTTGCCAGCTGCTGGTTTTGGGATTTAGATTATTGTTAGTAATGGTTATTTGAGTTGGTTACTCGACCACTTACTATCCTGCGGTATTTTGCACATAAAGTTAGTCAAAATCACATTCATAAGTTCTCTTTCCTGAGATAATTGTTTAGCCACATTCACATTTGTGCGTGCTATGCGTATAAGCAGCTTCAAACAGGACTCGACTGTGCTGTTCTCCGGACGCACAGAGTTGAATATAAAACTGTAGACAGATAAACGAACATTAAACTCAAGTTTTACCTACAGAAATGAGCAGCAAACATACTTGATACGTTGCAAGATATTCGATCGCAGCAGGCAATTAATCAGATCGGTTTCCGCCAGCTGAAAGTCATCCATGGACATCTTGCTATCGCTATTTCCCCGATCCTCATCAAAATCAGCGCTGACAGCTTTTGTATTCGTGCGCAACAGCTTCATATAACGCTGCAGAAAGGCAACCGATGTGGCATCGTTGGAATCATCGCCTTCTGTGAGCACCTGCAGCGTTGGCTGCCATTGGCAATAGGCATTCTCATGCACATGATCGAGGAGAACTTCGTCCGTCTCGTTGTAGCAGAGGCGAGCCAATGCTCTGCTTACCACTTCAAGCTGTGCCGGCGTGTTGTCGTCCAGCCCAAAGCGCAGCAGAAAGAATATCTTCGAAATGGGCAACGTGAGAACCTGATCGTAGAAGCCCTGATTGTATATACTGAAAATGCCAGCAATCGCTCCAAATGCTGAGATGCGCTGCTGCAACACCGTCGAACTGCAAACAGAGACTCTTATTTCAAGGAGTTTTAGCTTAATTATTGAATGCTTCATTTACCGCGCTAGGCGAAACAGCTCTTGCAGCGTATATCCTGGACGATCGGGCTCTTCACCATGCAAATACAATTCGCGCTCATCGACGTTTTGTGGCAACTCCTGCAGCGTGTGTGGCAAGAGGACACCCTTCCAATCGAAGCGTGCATTGAACTGATGTCCTGGCTTTAGCTGTGACATCTGTGCGGGTATATCACGCATCCAGGCCAATTTGTGATCCTCAACCAAATTGAAATTAAGCCAGTTGCCCTCATCGCTTTGCTGCAGCAGCTCATGGGCGGGATTCGAATCCGACAAAGTTGTTATTGGGGGTAAAAGTTGGGGCTCGATGGGAGTAGTTGAATTATCCTTTGGCTTGGGCGTAACCTTTTTGCTTTCACGCTTTTTGGTGAGCAGCTCAATCAGAGCGGGATCTAATCATAGAGATAACGTTTATTTATTTTATAAGCTTCATTTTATGTATTTATTTACCCAAGGAGCTTAGCAGCTTCTGACGCTCCGCCAGGATGTCTTCTTCCCTCATTTGTTTCAGTATAGACGCATTTTCGGCATGGATTTCATTCGATAGATTTTCGTCTTGAATCATAGCGCTAGTTTCGGATTGCTCCATAACAATCTTATTATCATCCTTATCCTTTTGACTGCAGCTCGCATTCGATGCTTTGAATTTTTGCGCAAAAATACTTGACTTGTTGGGTTTGTGCTTTAAGAAAGACAATACTTAATTAAATATTAGTTAATTGGTTGCTTTAACTAAGGCTTACTTGATTTCGCTGGTGATTCCTTGAGGTGAGTCCTTGCACTCTTCCATCTCTTCTTTCCACGATTTCACCTACCACATTGTTTATAAGATTATAATTTATTTTGCTTCCTCGCACATCGCCCAACATATTTTCGTGGATTTCATCGAGCAAAACTTGGTTGTTTCTCAGATCAGCCCCATTTTCATTATTATCAGCTTTGCCATCGGGTATTGGCTTCTTTGCAGTTTCTTTATCAACAGTTAAGGAACCTTTAAGTCTATTCTGCTCTCGCTTCTGAGCAAACAATGATTTTTCTGGAGCTTTTGTTTAAGAAAATTTTGAAAAAATTAATTTTATAGGCAGTTTATTCCACTCACGTTTGTCCATGCGTACAACTGTGGCAGCTGGCTGAAAATTGGGATTTTTCTGACGCTCTGCATTAAATTCGGCTGCCATTCGCAGCACATCCTCTTCACTTTCGCCAGGTTTAAGTTTTTTCATCATTTTGCTACTGTTATTTGGACAAACCACAAATTAAATGCCGAATGCCAAAAAAGCCGGCAACAAACACACTGCAATAGAGATGAGCGATAACAATAACGATAAGAAGTGACTGACCATTACAGTGTGACCTAATCAAAGGTAACGAGTCGAAGTAGCAGGTACATTAATCACAGGCAGTGCTAGATGTGTCATTTACAGATACTATTAAGAAAATACTTTAAGAAATATAATAATGATAATTATTAATTAGGAACTGTCGCAAATAACACGATGGCTAGCTTAATATCGTTTACATCGATATATCAAATACTTGACTAAGGAATTAATCGGCGCATACCATTTTTCAAACGTTTTTCAATACTGCCACTCTCTTTCGCGCTCAGTAAACAAAACAGTTTTGTGAATTCCAGTAAACAAAACAGTTTTGTGAATTAATTTATTTATCTATAATATCTTGTAAAAAACTTAGTTACTGCCCCTCAAGACACATTTTAAATAAAGAATTTATTACAAAAAACACACAATAGATTAAAGATTACTTTTTGAATGTGGAACCCGTGTTGGCCAAACATTTCAGCAACGCCTGCTGGGCAATTAATGTGTCCTTGTGTGGCAGAGCAGCTATCTGGAAGAATGTATCGATGCCCTCCTTGAAGAGATCAATTGCCTCATTCGTCTTTTGGGCCTGCATCGCCTCAGCAGCCTCGCGATAAAGTTCCTCGATTTTAATGAGCTTCGCGACGCTTTCCTTCAGCGAGATGTTCTTGCGGCAACGAGGACAACGCACATCCTTGGCCAAATCTTTGGGGAACTTGAGCAAATTCACACAATTCGCCGAGGTGCACCTGAAAGGAGCAAATCAACATAAATGTATAGAATTATAAATAGAAAAGCTGCCTTACCAAAATCTGACTTGTTTGTCGATCTTCTGCAAAAGGGGCCAGTTCTCCTGGCAGGTCATACAATTGCAGCTGAAGGCGTAGCGACCACGCAGGGATCGCTGACGCTCCTTTAGATTCATCTTGGAGAAGATGGGCCCGTAATTGACTGCGACAATCTCGTTGGGTCGATGTGGCTTCGTGGCTGCCATTACCAACCTTTTGCCCACATAATAGCCCGCTGTGCTCGGCCAGCATTCGTGATTGAAGTAGGAACCGGTGCCATATAGACCAGCACCCAAATAAATCACCTTGCAGCCCTCAAAACAATGCTCATCTGTCACCATCGTATGATAGATTTCATGGGCATTGTACTGCAGAACTTGCAGTAATCCGAGCAGGGATGTTGCCACCTGCAACTCGACAGCAGTGGGATTAACGCCTTCGGTCTTGCGACGTCCAAAATATTGAGCCTTCTGCAGAATACGCATAAGGAAACCCGCCATGAGGGACCTCTGCAGATAGTCATCCGGCTGGCGCACATCCTGATGGGAGACGAGGTGCTCAAAAAGCAAATTCGACGTTTGCAGACCATCCTCCAGACTGGCTGCCTGTGTAAAGATTCGCAATGCAATATAACAGAGTATGGACATCCCCGAGCCAATAAACAGATCCATAAACTGGCACTCGAAGCGATGATAAGTCTCGCAAGCCTCTCCCATGCACTGGGCGGAGCAGAAGGCAATCCCCGAGCAATGCAAACAGGGAACAGGTGTGTGCAGCCTAAAGGAAAGATCTTAGTTAGACCATATATAGACATATATTTAGCTGCATAACTCACCTCTTGAAGCAATGATGACAATTGGTGCCAAAGAAGTTGGGCAGCAGACAGGCAGCCACAGGATTCTCGCTAAGCACCACGTCGCCCGTCTTCAAGCCCTCATTGGCCACCACAAAGCGCCCCTTGTCCTTCGTCTCGACCAGCTTAACCACATTGGCAGCACCGCTCAGCGCGGGATTCTCGCCATGTGCCAAAGCCGGCGCCAACTCTTTTTGGGACGGCTCACGCTTGACCGCTTTGAGCCCTGCAATATCCTTGCGACAGGCTGCAATTATGGCTGTCTCAGCGCCAGCCAATTTCTCGGCAATCTTTAGCGAGATTTCAGCACGTGCACTCTCCGCCATGACTACAAAATAAAATGATTGAAGCTTTTAAATGAAGTAAATATTTATTAAAACAAGTACTTGCCCGCATATGCCTTGGCCATTTTGCAGTAGTAGTCGACGCTCTGCTTGGACTCCATGCCGAAATTGGTGGCCAGCTTGAGGTCACTCAACGCCGCCTCTCCCTCGCCCAGGCCAATGAGGATGGAGGCACGTGTGCGATAGGCCAATGCCAGCGACAAACCACTATCCACACTCATGTCCAGCTGCGGAGCAGGTGCTCGCATCACGGCGAGATTGGCATGCATCAGCGCCTGCTTCAGCAACTCTTTGCGATCCTCTTCCAGCTCCGCATTGCTGCTCATCAGCTGGAACTTGTCGGCCTGTGCCCGACGCTGCGACGAGACGAGCACGTCCTTCTCCTTGTAGACTGGCTGCACATGCTCCAAGACGCCGAGCACCGGATCACAGATCTCGCGATCACTGAAGATGGACAAGATGCGTGCCGCATTGGATTTGAGTTTGCCAAAATAGTTTTGCAGCCACTTGTCGCCACATGCCTCCTTCACGTCCAGGTAGAACTCGTTGAAGAAACCCTTCTTATCCGATTGCACGGTGCGCGTCGAGCAGATCTGCTGATAACTCGGATCGTATTCCATGTTCCTTGCAACTTTAATTATGTAAAATGGAAAAATATATGAAATGCAATTGGATTTTTCGTTTCTTTCGTCACGTCTCGTTTTCCGTTTGGTTGCGCTGAGTATTGGAAACAGCTGGCGGGCGGATACCCTCCAAAAATAGCACCCGATTTTTCAGTTCACCGCGTTAAAAATAATTGCGCCGGATTCGATTTGTGAACCGGTCTGCGGTTCATTTCATATCTTGTTTGAATACTTTATTTCAAATTACACCCAGTTCGCCGCTAGAGTGCGCCACAGTGCACGTTAAGCATACGCCTCCCAAATCTTAAGTTTAATGGAATAGTTCAAGAATACGTATACGAATAGTGGTATGCTTTGCATTTATTATATCGTTTTTATATATTTATGTATATATATTATTTAACTTGAGTAGGGCATACAAATCACATTAAATAATGTATTTAAAAATTAGCTAAACGTACAAAAATATAACAATATATATACCATATATGCAGTTATATATTCGTATATTAAATAGTTTAAGTTGAATTCCTTTTTTTATTTTCGAAACATTCAATTCAGTAATTTAATGGAATATTTATTTATAGTATATATATATATATCGGCAACTACGTATTGGGAAAGAGGCTTCAAAGGGCATCTTATTTGGGAAGTTTGTGACTAATGCATATTTGCTATCTAGGGAAATAAATCGGGTTTTGGAGAACAACTCTAAGATTATATTTCTTAAGAAAGGGCAGAATCTTTGTTCTATGACTAGAATTAAGCATTGTATGTATGAGTTAATCAATAAAAAATCAGAAAAAATATACATAATTTGTAGTTTGAAGAGTTTGTATTTATTTGTATGTTTTAAATAATGCATATGATCTTGTCTTTGATTTCCAAGTGTGAGGTGTTAATTAAATAGGTGATAATGTTTTCCTTCTTTTTTTTTTTTGATTTGTTTTCCTTCCTGAATAATGATGTTCCAGTTACAAACATTTTACAAAAATGCGCAAGTAATTATTAATAGAGAATTCACAATATAGTTTTTTTCATTTGCATGTAGAACTATTTTCACTAAAAATTGTACAAACAAAAAATTCATTGACTAATTAAGTGTATGTTATAAAATAATAAGACATACATATGTAGATAACTTTCACAATTCGTTCAGCTCGTTTTACATTTGCTTTTCAAGAATTTCAAAAGTCCAACTAAATTTGACGTACATGTGTAAATGGTATATTTATATAAAAAAATAAATAATTTATAATTTTGTTTGTTTGCTTTAGTCACACATAATCTCGTTGGCTTCAACTTGGTACAATCTATGCAATAAATTGTCACTAAACTTAACAAATAAAATGCTACAAAATTTCAGCCTCGCCGTCGAACCAAAAACTGCAACTGTTTTTTTTTCCAGAAGCGCATCATAGGTCGGTATTATTATGTATGTATGTATTTGTGTGTGAGTGTGTGTGTGTATGTATGTACGTATATTATAAACTATTATCATCACATTTCAAACGTTAAGTGTTAATTGGTATTTCTGTAATTTTATGCTAAACAAATACGAGTAGTTTATGTCTTTTTGTGTACAAGCTTAAAACGCTCCTAAGTATTCATATTCATTCATATTCATTTCTTTTTTCGATTATCCCACTCAGTTTTATTGTTATAACGCTTGGCCCAGCTTTAAGCACTTGGACTCGGTAAAACCTTGTAGCCTATTTTAGTTGTCTAAGTTGCTCTATATAGTTCAAAGAGTTAACGACGTTAACTTAACACATTTTTTGTTATTCTGTTTGTTTACGGTTCTCGTTTAGTTTACTTCGACAGCATTGTCAGTTGCTTAAATCAAGTTTGTTTTTGCTTCTGTTTTTGGTATATATATTTAAGTTTAGCTCTGCGATCGTGTGACTATTCTAAGCACTCTACAATGCTGTCTTATCTGACGTAACCTGCATATGTGTCTTGTCTTGTTGTTTAAATAAATTAGCACTTAATAGTTACAACTGCTTGAGCCTACTGCGATTGTAGGATTAGTTAAAGAAACTTGGGACTTGTTTTATCGCTATCTTCTCCCCTCTCTCTCTCTCTCTCTCTCTATCTCTCACTCTCTCCGCATCTCACATATTTCATATTTTTATAAATAAATTAGCCATAGTATCACTTATTTTGTATTTTTAGAAAGTAACCAAAAACTAATTTAACTATAAATTATAAAGAAATATACACGAAGAGCATGGAAGAGGCTTTTTGTTGTTGTTGTTTTTGCTACACTTAAGGAAAGCATCTAAATCAAAGCATCTAAATCATCAACCATCATCATTATGTTTGACTTATAGTAGAAGAAGAGTCTGTCTGTCTATCTGTCTGCCTGTCATCATCATCATTGCAGTTGAGAGCAAATGGCGTTAACACGGTACACCTAGCACTGCCACAACTACCACAACTACTATACAAATTGGAGCACAGCACAGCATTGCATAAAGCACACATCCGAACGATCCGCACTGTAGACGGCGGCGGCAGCGGCAAGTAATCCTCCACAGATAAACAGATCACGACATTTTGATGCCCAGTGCTCGACTTGAATATTCGTAGACCACATAGCTAATGGAAACGGCGGGCAGCACCTTCAGGAAATTGGGCGTTATGCCACGATATAAGCCTGTGAGGCCCTCCTGCCGGACGATCTTGCGAAACAGTCCCGTCATTGTCTCCTGCCCGCTGTTCGCATCGCTGCTCTTCAATGGAATCTGTACTTTTCGCGACTGGCTCGAAATCGTCGCATCAGCGGCTAAAGAAATTGAAATAATTTACAATTAATATAGATGAACAAATTTGAGGGTTACAAATATAAACGCACCTTGTGCCTGAAGCCGCGTGCGCACCAAGGCCAGTGGATACGAGCAGAGTTGTCCGAGTGCGCTCGATGTGCTGCCGCAGGCGAGGAGCACCAGGAAACTGGGCTGCTCATTATTATCGTGGCTGGCAATATAGCGACGCTTGAGCGTCTCATAAACGGCCAGATCGATGCCTGCGTAGGGCAAGATGCCCAATATATTGGGCACATAGCCGCGATAGAAACTCCGTGCGCCCTCGTTCTTATAGATCTTTGCCGCCGCATCGGCGATGCCCGCGTATTGTCCCGTCTTGCGCAAGGCCAGACGCGTCTTTAATACTTCCATGGGATAGATGATGGTCTGTGAGATGCCACCGGCTGCGGCGCCGGCATAGAAACGTTCCACAATAGTCATCTGCCGCGTTGTATCATTGCCACGTATCAAGCGCTTCATTTGCTCGTAAGCAGCAAATTTAAGCGCTGTTTCCGGTGCAATTTTGACCACATTGATGCCATTGCCGCGCCACATGCTGCGGAAACCGCCCTCCTTAAGCAAGATCTTCATACACTCTGAGATTCCCATTCGACATGTTTGCACCTAGTGAGACAAGGGATTAGTTGGCTTGCTAAAATTATATAGAATTACTATTAGTTTACCTGTAGGAAGACCTTGACTCTGTCCAGGGGAGCTGTGCATGTGCGTGAAACTCCGCCGGCGATGCCACCGGCCACAAGATGGCGCCACCAGAGGCCCGTCTGCATTTCCTTTTGTGTGAAGTCATCAGGTACATTCATATCCTCGCCAATATCGAGGTACTGTAAAAAGGTAACAAAATACAGGGAAATTATTAGTAAAAACCAAAGCTGGCAAATGAATAAATATCATGCTTAAGCTATAGCACATAAATACATATTTCTTGGATGCTTTATGAGAGAGAGAGAGAGACAGACAGAGAGGGTGGGTAGTTAGTATATATACTGAATAGCTACAGCATAGCACAAGCACAGATCAACTAGATAGATGGATGGATAGATATTCAGGTCAGACCAATTCCTTTTTGGTGTTCACTGCTGCACTTATGCCCCACATCAGCACCACGCACATCAGCCATTCTTGAACCAACGCCTGTAAGTATTCCATTAGTTTTAAATGCGGATCGCAAGCGAGGCAATTTTCGTTCGATTCCAGTTGAGCAGCAGGAATAGCAACAAAACAGCAACTACAGACAGGTGTAAAAAGCAACAAGAGATAATCCAAATAAGCTGTTTACCCGCACACTGTTCACCCTGTCCCTGCCGCTGCCCCTGCCCCTGCTCCGACTACAGTCGAAACAAATGCATGAAAGAAACACAAAACACAATGCGGAAGAGCAAACTGAGAATACACGCAACTAGTTCTAAAAATAGACCAATTTGCAAAAGCAGCAAACTACGCAAAAAAAAAGCCAGACACGCTTGCCAAATACACTTGGCTCCCCCCGCCCAACCCTCTAACCAACAACTGTGCGTTTTGCCAACAATTATATCATGTGTGTGTTGCATGGTTTAAATACAAATTTGCTGTGTTTTCTATTTCGTCCCCCAGACGTGCCCCCCCTGTTACGTTACATTACGTTACGAACTGGCGTTGCGTAATTAGCCAATTTGGTCTTGTGCCCAACAACAAACATAACAATTTAATAGTTTAAAGCTCGCCCGTTTTGAGCATTTCTTTTTCGAAATTTATTACGCTGAAATATGTGCAAATTGTGTTTTTTTTAATGCTATAAATGATAACATTTTGACTGATAAGCCGCTTAAGTTGAACAAAATGTCAGCAAAGCCGTCTGAAGGCGATAAAGACAAATACCACATCAAGTCTTGTGATTTTAAGAGCTTTTCACAAGCAAAAGGAAAAACCCAATAAATATTTGACTGCAACGCAGCTGAGCTACAAATATGCACAAATATTAACATCTATACAAAAAAAAAAAAAACAAATAACTCGGTTCAAGGTGAACACAATTTGGGCAGCAACTCAATTTATATATTCAAAGTTCATTTGCCTTTCAAACAAGACGGATGACTTTCAATGAGATCTAAACGCGACTGCAAATACCATAAAAGCGAAAAGGCCAAAACAAACAAGCACTCAAAAATGTGATCTGCACTAAAGTACAATGCCATATTATTCATAACTATCATGTGTATATAATTTAACTTGTTTTTCTGTTTTTTTTTTTCTGTATGTACGCTTAGTTATTATATATATGCGAACGAATGCGACTTCCAAACAAAGGCGCGTGGTATGAAATTCAAATTATTATTTTTATTATTATTATTATTTGTCATGTTTAACACATTCGCACCACACACTTTGGGGAAAAGTTTTATAAAATGTTGTGATTTTTATTTGCATTTGTCATTTGTAGAAAGCATTAAGAGCGAAAATATTGCGATCTCATCTAAGATAAAGAAAATAAAAAATTGAAAAATGCCTGAAATGTGGACATTGACTTGTTGAGTTTCCTGCTCAAAAATATTTGCATTTATTTATCATTTTTGATACGTCTTTACTTATTTTTAATAATGGCCCGCTAACGGAACCAAACATATATATATATATATATATATATATATAAACACATACATATATCGATTGAGCACATGACAGGGAAAAGCTTTCGCCAAATTGTTCTATTTATAATAATCAGTGCCAAAAATGTTTATCGCTATTGAACGTGGAAGTCTTCAAAGTAAAGTAAAAATAACAAAAGAAATTTTATATTTGAAAAGTTGCTGAATGGAGCCAATTAATATTAGTTAATGAATACAAATAGTTGGCCCCGAGGCGCTTTACCAGTTTACAGCTCAACACATTCAGTAGTCAATAAAATAAAAAAAAAAACCCCCCAAGGCAAGGCTAAAAACCCATTCAAGCCCGATTCAAAGTAACTTATGCAAGCCATGAAGGCAAACTAGGCCAACAGAGTGCAGAAGGTGCAGTTCCCAAACTGGATAAATAACTTGCTCTCGCGATCCGTTGAAGAGTTGATCACTCGACTCACAGAGTGATTTTTGCTGAAATGTGTTCAGCGATTCGCGGGTAATTCCATGAAGCAGGCTCAATGACGCACCAAGCATTCGCTGCAGAAAAGGAGACGTCAGCAAAATGTGACGTAAACAGCGAAATAAAATAATAATGCAAGCGAATGGAGCTGATCAACATGTTTACACGAGCAGCACAACATTGTTTATGGAGCATTTGACGTCATTATGAGTTAAGGGGGCGCCCACTCCAGTCCAGCCCAGCCTCCTTCTCGCCCACACACACACACATACATACAGTCAGCGATAGCCGTGACTCAGTCTCCATAACTGGGTAAAGTTGGCCAAGAGCAAATGAGCATAATGACGTCGCCCAATCACTTGGCAACAGCAACAGCAACCGTAATGAAACCCCACAAGGCGAATGCTAGACAAGTGAGAGAGAACGAGGGAGCGAGCGAACGAGAGAGAGAGCCAAAAAGAGAGACGCAAATTAGACACGAGTGCGTGAGGCCCTGTGTAAAGCATGTCAGTGTGTGTGTGTAAGTATGTCGTCGACATTATTTAACGATCGACAAAGTCGAAGACGAAGACGAAGACGTGGCGAAGACGTAGACATAGAAGCCAAATGTTAAATGTGTGGAGCACCACAAGTGGGTAGATGCGGGGAGGGCCGAGAGGGCATCAACCGGTTTCGTATCAGTTTTTGCGCTTTGCGCTTTTCACAACGTCGCAGTTTTCGAATGTTTGCCGCTGTTGCCATGCGACCTCTCCCGAATCGGAACTCGCAACTCTACGTAACAATGGGAAGCCAATTCGAGTTCGAAAATACGTTTCGATTTCAAGTGAGGCAGCAGCAGCAAGTGCAGGCAGCGACGATTGCAACAGTTGCTGCCGCGGATACAGTGAGAAGAACCTAGAAAGTGGCAGAGTAAAGCAGAAATTTGAATCGACATTTTTTGTCATGACCAGTATAAAATCTTGCAAAGTTTTCTAACACTGTTGAATGGAATGTGCAATTTTAGCATTTGCTTGTAGTTTTTGGTTTTTGCGCACAGAAATTCACTGGAAACGATAAGATTAACATTAAGCAGAACACAGAATTGAATTGCAAGGGTGAGTCAGCGTCAGACACCAGACTTGAAATTGTATTGATGGCAATTAGCGGGAAACACAATAAATGATTCATAAAACGAGGGGATTTACATGGCTCGTATCAGAGTTGATATCTTAAACTTTAAAAAGTGTTGCAAGTATATTAATAATAAAACCTACCCGTCCCATCATGTCACGGAATATGACAACGAAGTCCTCCATCATGTCGCCAGCGACTGCCATTTGTTGTATATTATGGTAGTCAACTGGCAAATTGCATTGATATGTTGCATTGCGGAACATATTGGTTTTTTTTTATATATATATTTCTGTATATCACACAAATTGAGTATTGACACGAATAAGACTCTTGCTTGTTGTTGCCAATATTCCACACTTCCGCTTGAAATGAGCGTTGAGGATGGATATTTGTACGTATTTGAACTGGTGCAGCTTTCACTAAATTTGTGTTGCAATGCGTGTTGCAAAAACTTTCACTGTTAATTATTATTTATTACGTTGTGTGTTGAGTATAGCAGAACTGAGGCTTTGTTCGATTAACTCACAGAACACGCGACACAGAATTAAAAATTCACGTTTTCTGCTTGCAACGAACACGAAGGAAGGCAAAGCCGTCTCCACTTGAGTATGATTACATAAAGTCGCTGGATGAGAGCGGATTGAATTCGTAATTTAACGCGCGCACAACCTACGCGTGAGCCAGCTGCCACAAGACTGAGAGCTTTCGTCTCTCACAACGGCAACTCAGGCGACGATCGTTGTCGTCGACGTCGACGGCGCTGCTTGCTTTTGCACTTTGGGCTCAACGCTTCGCTGCGTTTTTTCATTCTTTTTGCTCTTACTATTATTAAACTGCTGTGGCGCGTGGTTCTCGCTCTCGCCCCACGCTCCCTCTGCCTTACACTCCACTTACGACATCCGCCCGCCCTCTCCCAGCAACTATCGTCAATAAATAGCTTAACAAAGAGTCTGTAACTGTTTTAACAGAATGATGTTAAATTGCAACTTCATTGACGGAAACCGGAGACTGTCTCCAGACATTTATTGTCATCTTTATGGGTTTCTTTTTCTGTTTTCTTTATCATTTACTAATTTTTATTCGCATGTTCAACCGGTTCGCACCGATTTCACACTAAATCAAGGGCGCAGACGCTTGCGTCAAATGCTAAGGGGGCGTGAAGGGGACAGGCGGTCGGGAATATTTTTGTTGATAGCCGCACAAGCACGAGCAGAGCTTATGACAACCCGGACGGACTACTACGTCGCAGAGTCTCAGCTGAATTTAGCTCGCCCGCGCCTTATGCCAAGTGCCATGGAAATTTTATGGAATTGCATACGTCACTGTAAATTGGCTTCAAAGGAAGCCTTGTACACACAAGTTAATTGAGCATTGCGAAGTGCCGTTAAAACGTTCAAAGAGATCATTTTTATGAGCAGCTCAGGTAAAGTATTCAAACAACTAGAATAAATGCAGTTCCAAGCCCAAAAACCTACGAACGTGTTATGGGCAACACGGGAAAATTAGCAAATCGCACTTATTTTTAATTGCTTTTTACTTCGACAAACACGCTGCAGTTGATGTAATGCGAATCTAGTGGAACCTTGATAAGGTTGCATATTGAAATCAATACAAATACAAATAAAAATAAAAAGAAAGACACTGACACACCCATTTTATTGTGACAGCCATTAATCAGTCGAGTTTGCCACACACACACACACACACACAAGAACTTAAATGGACGTATTTTAAACCGCAATAAAAAGCAATTGCAATGCTGATATGAAGAAACACAGCCATATACAACAATCGTTCAATTAACAGGTCTACAAAAAGATCAAGTAACGTGGATACTAAATACAAATATACAGCTGGCTTTTTAAATACTTTTAACTAAGAAATTCCCTATAAAATTAGCAAGTGTGTTTTGTGCACTCTTTAAAGAAAACCAAAAACATCAACAAAATTGGGTTATCGCTAATTTTCAATAAAAATCTCCAATTCCAGTCAAGTCGATGAGACTTCTAGGATATGGACTTTAATCTGGAATACTTTTCCAAGATTATTTGCCGTAAACACAATTCAACAGCGTAAATAATTTTCAACAAAAACTAACAACAGGCAAATAAATATGTTTATCAGCCAGCGAAATACTGCCAATTTAGCAGTCGAGTATGTCATATTCGAAATCTAATTAATTCCTGACGGTACTCGGGCAAAATTATATGTTTCAAGATAAGCCAAATTCTGGTTTCGAGCAAAAAGACGGCGTAGCAACGAAGAACTCGACTGGAATGCATGCAAAGAAGACGAAGCTGTTGCTATCGCTCGAATCGCATCCATTTGTCAGTTTTCAGAGGGGTAGCAACAAAAGAGCAGCCTGTTTCGAGAGAACCTGTTGACCTTAAGATTGAACAATAATTGGTTGGCAACAAACAAGCAAAGCGACTCAACAAATCAAGAGGATCGTCATGTTTCTTGTACATTCACTGTTATGCACTTGTTGAAACGAACCAAATGAACCCAGCCCAGCAAAATATCATAAACAATTGAATTAAGTCATTTATGTATTCTCGTAAATATGTATATTAAATATATATATATGTGTATAAAAAAGAAATAAAACAATAACCGAGTGACAACAATAACAAACAGTTGAAAATATGTAAACAAAATGATTATGCAGACAACAACGCCAATGAAATGGAACTGTTAGTTGTCACTGTCCCTCCCATCTGCCTGACCCATCTCTATGCACTGATAAGCGCATGATAAAAGATCAGTTGACAGAGTCCAGCCTAGGTGCAAACATTAAAAGCTTCGCTAAGCAAACTGATGAAATAAAACGCGCCGACTTACGTCAGCCCAAAGAGACTGCTGAAGAGAAAGGCGCATTGGGTGCCAAAGAGCTTTCAAAGCTTTGGTGGTTCTCTTAAATGTGTTGGCCCCCAAAAAAAAGAAAAGTGCTTACTGGGTCATCCCATGGAACGATTAGGGAAATATGGACATGACTGGGGGAATTTGAATGTGAAGTGATTGCTGGAGCTGATAAGATTTGAATGCATGTGTGGGAGTGATTTAGCAAATGTGGCAGAGGCAAATATATATATATGTACGTGGTAAATGAGATATACACATATGTATCTATGTATCTATATATGTGCCCTGTACAACGACTACAACAATAATTTGATGATAATTGTAATTAGACGGATATGTACCTTCAAATCATCCTCAGTTAGTCAGGAGTTATGCAGGTACTACACAACATAAGCATTATAGTACGCGGATATAAATAGGATTGTCAATTTGTGTATGCGAAACGAGAAACGAAGAAGGGTAGGGTGGAGGGGTGGAAGTAAAAAGGTTTAACAATTAGTTATCAAATGCGATACGGATACGATAATAAACGAAACTAAACTAAGCTAGACGGAAACGAACGCGCAACAAAGTACAAATTCGAATTGGCTGCAAATGGAAATGGAGCCACAAAGTTTACACAGGCTCCGCTTACAATAAGGCAAACAAAGGCGGGCGGCAGGCAGCTGCCTGGGCAAACTTCTCGTTTCCAAGCCAAGCCAAGCCAAATCCAAATCCATATATACAAAGCGTCTAAACAAATGCTTATCTTACACTATTGAATTACTGGCAGCTAATATATACAAGGCTGTAGCAGCCTCGACTTACAGTAGAGTGCCGCCAAAATTTGATTAGATCGTGAATGTCCGTTGAGGGTGCCATTAGCATAAAGTCGCGCCACTCATTAAAGCTGATGTTGAGGCTGCCATCCTTGTCCATTCTGTGTGGCAAGCAAAAAAAAATTCAATCAATTAATAGACTCTAAACCTGTAAAAGCAGCAACAACAACCTGCTAAGCAGTTTTCTAGCCTCCTCGAGGTCAACGTCCAGTCCCAGATCCGCGAATGCCGATATTAGCTCCTCCAAGTCCACTTTGCCTATTCGATACGGCATTAGTATAAATGTATATATTTAGAATAAGTCTGAACCAACTCACCATCACGATTTTTGTCCAAATGCGAGAACTGCAGACACAAATTCTTCTCATGCTCGCGTACATAGTGAAGGAACTCGGCGAAGCCAACGTTGCCACTTTGATTGGTGTCCGACTGCTGCAAGAATCTCTGTGCAAAATAAAACAATAATTCAAATTATTACATTATTCACATACGGCTGCCAAATGCTGAGCACGTGGCTGACCCAGACACTATGCTATGGCCAACCTTGGCCCCCCAACAAGCTATTGTTACCAAAAATAACAGCGCAGCACCCATTTGCCAAAATCAATAGCCGCAAACAATGTGCGGATCAGCAGCATGAAACCTTAAAAACCAAAGGCCAATTATGCAAAAATGTAAATGCACAACAGATATGCTTGCTTTTGACATGCCAAACAGACAGCGAGGTGTGCATCAGATCACACATTGGTGGCATACAGCAAAGCCCCAATGATGAATATATATCTGTGGCAAGCAAGTAGACAAATCAGTGGCAAAAACTAAATGACTAGCAGCTGCCTAGCCACTAGTCTACTTGTGGCACATCTATATACATCTCTATATCTATATATATGTATATATATAGTTGCAAGTTCACACTTACCACCGCATAGACACTGGACATGCCAAATTCGTGTAGGGCCGCCGACAGATCGTGTATGTCGATTTTGCCATCGCCGTCTCGATCCAATTGATTGAAGATGCGTTCCAGTCGCTCTTCGTCCTCGGCAGGAATCTCGGTCGGCACGATGGCGAGTGGCACACCCGATGCGACGATATTCTGTGGCGGCATCGTGTGAAAATTGTGTGGCATTGTGTCGAGATGCGCATGTTGCAGCTGCACCTCCTGCTTATGGTGCGGCTCATAGCTGGTCGTTGTCGTGGTGCTGCTGCTCAGTGGTGCATAAATCGCATTTGCCTGGCGTGCGAAATTAAAATCAATATTTGGAGCCTGCTGCTGATTTTGATCCGGCGTCAAATCGATGTCGATGCGTTGTTGTTGTGGTTCTTGATGATGATGAGGATGTTGTGGTTGTTGTTGCTGCTCCTGCTGCTTCTCCTGCTTCTGCTGCTGCTGCTGCTGACTTATTACTAAGGACGCGTTGTTTTCAAATTCGACTTGCTTTTTAACCATTCTCCAGACTAGTTTGAACGTTGTTTTCAAGTATTACTTGCTTTCCGTATGCTCTCTGCTCAAAATGCTTTATCTTTTATATCTGTTGTTGTTTGGCTTGTGAGTCCCGCACAAATGCGAAAGCAATCAGCGCAGGTTGTTCCTAATAATTTCAGTGCCCGTTCCGATATAAATATATATAATTGTATATATGTTGTTGTATGTTGGCCGCTCTTTTTATGGCTGACACATTTTGAATTCGGGGCTCGGTTACTTTTTGCTTGCTAAACTAAACTGAATTGAATTGAATTGATCGGGAACGTGGAATGGAGGATCTCAGCGGCGTCTTCGTCACTCTCTCTCACTCTCTTTCTCTGTGCCTGTCTCTATGAGATCTATAAATAAAGAAATTGTTGCTGTTTATTCTCATGTTATATACACACACCCAAACACACACACACACACACATACACACACACTATACACCTATATATTTGTATGAATCTCTATATCAAATGGCATTGTTTAAAATGTTTTGTATAAAGTAAACAAAAACAAAAAAGGTATGTATAAAAATATATAAAATGGGCGTTGCTGTTTCGTTTAATATTTATTTGAATTTCGGCATGCCCCTCTTCTAACCGAAAAACTGACTACGCCCTTGACATATTTGACAGAATTACGGTGGCTTAACGAACTTTAAATACCCTCACAGAAATAGTGCAAATTGTATCTCAATTATTACTCAAAATATCTAATAAGATGTAGGTGTGCGTATACGGATACATATCATGATTCACCAGGATGACAAAGTTGGATTAACTAATAGATGGTATATATACTTAAGTAATTATGACGTGACAACGTCGAAATACCCTCGGAAAGAGTGTGAACATAATACCACTAAAGCAGCCAGGCGTAAATTCATTTGCTTTATGGCTAATTCCCTCGAGCAGACCAAGAGGCGAATCAGCTGCTTGCCCAAACGCCGCGACGCCGTCGTGAAAATGAAGTCATTCGCAAGCGCACTTTCACTACATTTTTTTTTTTTTCGTTACATTTTTTTCAAAATATTTTTCAAGCTGCCAGCTGGGCAGAGTAGAAGAGAGAGCGAAGTAGTGGCGAGTGCGAATGATTCATTGATTTTTTAATTGATTCAAAGGTTAGCTGCTTGCTCTGTGTGTGTCTCGCAGGAGGCTGCTGAAGCCTTGAAAATTAACACGACTCACGCACGCACGCACTCAAGAAGAGGAGAGTGGAGGGTGTGTGTGGGTGCAGGACGATACTGGAACCTTCTTTCGATTAGGAGTTCGTTTTAATGAAAGTCTTTGCGCTGACTGCTGTATGTCCATTTAATTATCTTTATTGTGCAAATGTTTCGGTCTCAGGTTTCACTTTTTGTACATTTTTCTTTCTTGCCAAATTGGCAAAATTAAATTTCTGCGTACGCGTTTTTGTGCACACACACACACACACTCGAGCAGAGGCACTCACACACACTGAAGCAAATACAAATGGATACGAAAAAGAGAGTTGCAATGACCAACACAGCGGGACGCGTGTTCATTACCTACTTCTTGTTAACTGTTCTAGTTGACCTGTTTGAATCAGTAAATATCTATTAACTGTCAATTTTAATTCACTCTGTATCCTAATTAAACGAATAAACTGCGCGCACTGCCAACTCGAATGTCACGAAAACGATAAAAATCGCGTCCACACAGTTTGTTCAAAAGAAAATGAATGAAAGAACAGAGAAAACACTGCAGAAAGTTTCGTGCAGTATCGATACATCGATAGTTTTAAGCAATATGATATATATATCTAACTTGCGTGTTACCGAAGTTATCGATGTATTTTTATATTTTATTTTTTTAAAATTTCTATGGATTTTTCTGATTGAGATTAGATTTGAATACCCTGTCCTCAAGTTATAGTTTCCTATATCCGTTATTAGTAGAAAAGTTGTGATCGGTGATATAATGCAAGGAATTCTTTACATTCATATATATATTTCTGTTTAATAATTTGCTTTGTATCATTTCTATTTAAAATTGGTCTAACCTGTTAAAATAATATGGAAAAAGAGAATGTTCATTCGTTGAAAGTTCGGTACATGCATACATAGATTTAAACATCTATCCGTTAATTACATTAAATGCGAAATACGAATAAATTGTAGTTTTTTCTTTAACAAAATGACAATAACAAAAACATAATGCAAAACAAATCAAGTTAACCGTCAAAATACACATTTGTTGTATGCTTTCTTGTTGTCGTTAGTTCATTAACAAATCCCATGCATCATCCTCGGCACTTGGTTTGCCACTTGTCGCAGTTGCGGAGGGTTTCACGTTTTTCACATCGAGATTGTCGAATCCTTCGCTCAGCTTCTGCGATGTTTCCTGTAATTTCATGTTCCGCCGGACACTCTGACCACCCGAAGGCGTGTTCTGATACGATGTCTCCGCATTCTGATAGCTCGCCGCATCGAAGCCGGACCAATCATCGTCATGGGTTAGCCCGGTTGCACTGGTTGTACCGCCGATAGTATTGCTGCTCAGTTGATTCTGGTAGGAGCTGGAGCTGGTCAGGTGTGTCTTATTGTTAGCATTGTCCTGCCAGCCACCCCAATCACTATCGCTAACGCCGCTCTGTTGGCCCAGGCCGCCTGCCAGGTTGCCGCCCACCGAATGCGAACGCTGATAGGCATTGTCATCCATGCTAGGATCGCTGTAACCACTCTGGGATGTCGCTGTATTGCTACCCGACAAGTTATTCCAGCCACGTTTGCCAATATCCGAGACCTAAGGGAGTATATAGACAGGAACTCTGTGAATATATATGTAAAGTGAGGTTATGCGTGAGTTTTTACCGACCTTGGAGGCCGCTTCTGTAACACCACTCTGAACGGATTCTAACAGAGTTCCATCTTTAATCTACAACGTAAACGAAAAAAGCAAATAATAACGCATACAAAATTAAACATATAAAAAATAATATCAACAAGCAAGAACAGCTTTTAAAAGAAAAATGTGTAAGATATAAAAATAAGTTATATAAGATATAAGTTAAATGATACTTCTAAAAATATATATAAATCTACAAGTGAAAATAAATTTAAGAAATAGGTATGTGCATATATAAAACTATATTTTTCTGGCAATTATATTTCCAAGCAACCACTGTAATACAAATAAAAAAACAACTGCTTTTAAAAGTATTACCTTAGTGGAAGCCAAATTAACCGTGGTAACAGCTTTCTCCTTGGCAGTGTTAGCCAACTTGGAAGCATTTGAAGAGAACAGACTCCAGCCGGATGCCAGAGTGGTCAGCGTGGAGTCGATTAACTCCTGAGATTGTGTTTTCGGTGGCGGTTCGCGTGTGAAACCAAATCCAGCATATTTACCGCCCTGATTTGGTGGCAAGTTTCTGTAAATATGAAAAGTTTGAATACCAATTTATAGCATCATTTTATAAGGAAGGAACCTACGCGGGTCGCGAGGCGTTCTCCACTTGGCGACGACTAAAGAACTCTTCCTTCTGGTCCTTGAACTCCTGTGTCTGGAATTGCTGATAGCCAGCAGACTCATTGTAGGCGCCACCGCCATTCTGATAGCCTCCGCCGCCGGTGGATCCCCCATAACCTGTTGCATTCTCGCGGGGCTGCGAACTGTTGTTGCCGCCGCCTGCTGCAGAGTTGCTTCCATAACTATTGGAACTATAGGAATTGCTGTTGTTCAAACGTGATTCGGCATCCTTTTGAGTCCAGGTTTTGCCCTGGGCCAGCGTTGAAATCTTATCGCGATATAAAGCGGCTGCTTTGGAATTATAACGTTGTGTGATGGGCGCACGCTCATTCCAATCCGGCTGATCCTCTAGAAATTCACGAGCATTGCGATTCCCACCCGCCTTCATCTTCTCCAGCTCAATGTCCTTCCATTTATCCATGGTCACGGAGCGCACAAACGAGAGATGTACGCCCAGACTGCGATGCTTGCCCGAGCATTCCAGACATATCCAGATTCCATAGGTAACCGACACCCATTGGGGATTGTGGGTGCCACACTCAAAACATTTCTGGGCGTGCATAAAAAACATGATTTTAAGACGCGTTTTGTCGATGTTTGCGCTATATTTGCATTGCAATTGAATCTCAACTTACCGAATTATCATCCTGTGGCTTTAGTTCTTGCAGCACTCGACGTGTCCTGGGACTGGCCATAATTAACTAGTATTATGTAGCGTCTATAAACTTAATTTTCACACTTCAAAGTAGATATCAAAGTTTTTGCTGACGTTGGCGTTGCTTGCAATCGGGTAAATCACAGTCGCACGACATTCAAATAAAAGAGCCCAACTTGCTGTTTAACGATGATTTCTCGCCACTAAATTAACACATTGAACTAGTTTGTGCACTTGTTTCCTTCACCTTATACGTTAGTCATTAGTAGTTATTCGCTACAAAAAAAAAAGATTTGTTAAAAGCGAGTTCCACTTGGAATGGTCATATTTAGTGTGACCGAATCGGGCAATGGCAAAAATGCACGGGACTATACGGGTTTGCTAACAAGCCAAATACTAAAATACCAAAATCATACTTTTGTATCATGTTTGGTTCCACTTTTTATGGAACTAGCTCGCAAATCAGTGTGAAGCCATTTCGATAGACTCCGTTTCCACTACATTTTGAATTTGCATCCAGTTAACGAATCATATTTAGCGAAATAATTATGTGCATACAGATTGTTATAATCTTTTTTAAAGATTTCCCATATCTTTGTGAATTTAGCAGAATATGCATTATTTTCTCTTCTGAAGGATGCACCTTAAGGGGACCAGATTACTAATTTTTTAATTTACCAAATTTTCTAAGTTTAGAATTCGAAATTGAAATAATGTGGATGACAAACATTATATGAATTCGAACATATGATTATCAATTAATTTCACTCTATTGTTGATTTTCTCAAAATATAAAAATTACTTTACATTTATTTAAATATAATTGTGTTTTGAAAAACAATAATTAAGTGGATGAACTTTTACATTCCCACTCTGAGAGCACTCGAACAAATTTAATTAATTAATTTTTGTATTTGGGTATTTGTAAAGGTTGCGTTATCGATGACGCGTCTTACAAATTATAACTAATCATGCTGATCTGATTTTCATATTAATTTCATTCATGTTCTTCCGACCGACGAACGCACATTTCTGCACCGTCATGCCGAAAGTTAATAAAAACAGAGATTTATCACACTCTTTACAGTAATCAATCCAAACTGTCGGTGAATCTAAGACGCAGAAATTAGGGAATTACATGACCGATTCCAGCACAAACAGACTGCGTGTGGTCCCATCAAGTTTCGAGTCCGACTGGCGCCGGGAGCCCAACTTCCTTTCATATTAAATACAGATGCTTCCATTCAAACACATTTTATATGCCATATATTTTTACGCGTTTTTTCAATGGGTTCAGGGAGTTGTTATTGCTGCAGCGAGTGATATAACAGAGGACGATCCAGCTGCTGAAAGTCGTCCCCGACTTTGACAAGAATTAAAAGGCAATTATTGTTTTGGCGTGGGTGTCAAGTATTTAATGCACAATTTAAGTTGCACATTCTTTATTTAAATATAAATATGAAAATATTCAAATTAAATATGTTATTTTTTAACATTGTTTTTGTGTGCTAAGAAAAATGTAAGTGGCAAAGTAAAAAATGATTTGTTGCTGCTGCATCGATGGCAAATAACTAATGAGAGGATTATTATTATTAAAATAAAATTAGTGCCAGTGAGTGAAATATTTCTTAGTTTAACATTCATTAATTTAATAAGACTATTCCATCATATTCAATATTGTAAAGTAGTTGAAAGCCTATTCAAAATGCAAATTGCCTCAAAGATAACCTTTTTTCTTACTGAATGTGCCAAGTTCAGAGCAATTCACTTCATATATATTTATCTATATGTATATATATATTTGAATGTAGGTAGCAATAAATCAGTAAATATTTCAATGTGAACATTAGCGTATAATTATGCATAATATTTTTGCAACTCAGCGAGATGGGAATCAGCGGGGTCCACGACTGCCCACAGTTAATTCCTTTTCAATTTTCAAACTCGCGCATTTATTTAAGTCAGTCGCATTGCTATAATTTGCGTCCAAATGTCCACACGCCCCCTTTGGAGCGAGGGGGGCGTGGTCAAGGTATAGCCAAACGATTATAATTGGGCAGGCGACGCAAGCGAACCAAAGGATGTGTTGAATTGAAATGCCTGCCGGGTAATCCGATCGAGAGCAACTCCAACTCCAACTCCGATTCCGACTCCGAGTCCAAGTCCAATTGCAATCCCAACACTGAGTTATGACGCATGGAGAACTAAGTGAGCCTGGTTTTTTGGCGGGGTTTTCTCGCTGGTCAATCGACGCTTTCAACAACTACTGCTGCAGCCGCATCCAGTGTGGAGTGGAGTGGACTGGAGTCGAGTGGCGCGGAGGATGCCTTTGGTGGTGGTCTTATCAGAAGCTGTTGTGCACTCCCCAAAGCTGCCAAAAATGGCATTGCTGCGCATTCATTATTCGCTTTTTCTGTCACTGCTCTTCTGTGCGGTGCTCTGTGGTTCTGTGTGTGGTGCTGTGGATACGCCCTGCACCACCACAGCAGCGCCACTGGGCATTTTGCACCAGCCGGTGAGTTATTGTGTGGATATGATCAAATTATAGGCTTAGCTTTGCATTAAACTCGCATAGAAGTCGCTGGTTTCGCTTTCCTGCTTGCCTGCTGAGCATCCCAGTTGGATTGTATATATATCCATATAAATATATATATATATATATATATATATATATATATAGTCTAGAGGATGTGCCTCTGACGTTAACTGCTCTGGGTGAGCATGTGCAAGTTGTGTGCTGGCCAGTGTGCATCCGGTCGAATGACATTAAGAATAATGCCTCATTCCGGCATTTGTCAGCAGCTGTGCGAATGACAAATGTTGCAAGAACTAATTGCGTTTGATTTGAGTTAGTTGTGGAAATTCGAAATGAATAAAGCTGAAAAATTATGCATTTAAATGTATTATTTGTTTCACTCGTTGAATATTCCACGATCTGTAGCATATATAAATAAATATATATATATATATAGAGACGCACACAATTGTATTTATTTTGCCACATGATGTTATGTAAATGAGGCGCGTTTTGTTCGCACGCCGCTGCCACAAAGTCTGCGCAGGTTGCACAGTGATCTACCCCAAAAACTCGACACACATGCAAATAAAACAAAATCGTTGAAAATTGCACCAATTAAGTGGCAATGTATATTCAAGGCAACACTCTGATCGATCCAAGGGGATAGGGGGCAGTAGGGGGGAGGGGTAGATGCTTGGGTTGCGTATTTATCAGCGATATTAAAGCGTTAAGTGAATTACTTATTCTCAGTGGCACCAAAGCAGCAGCAGCAATGCGTTACCTTTCATGTCTACCTGTCCAGGGCGATTCCGTGTCGTTGTCGCTCTGCATCGTGCTACATAAACACATATGCATATACACACATGTATATATATATATATGTTTATGTATAAATGTGTGCCGATAGCAGCGATGTTGCATGCGACAATTATAAGCGCTGAGCGAGCGACGCCAGTTTGGCTCCCGCTCCCATGGCTACCAATAAACGCTAGACGTTGGATGGGGCACATTTGAAGCTGCCGCACAAAACCAAAGGATGATATTTACACTTACAGCACACACTGGCTCAGACACCAGCACTGCGCCACTGCTACTGCTTGCCACTTGCTCTTGCACTCGAAAAAACAAATGATTTTCAACTAGACAAAATGCTCTCTGTGCACGAGTTGAAAGAGTGTCTAGGATATTTAGCTATATATATATATATATATATATATATATATAGTCTATGCCGTGGCCTAAATAAATTAATTTCTCACAAATATAAAAATAAAATACAATTTCGTGAATATTTTTTTACTCATTAAACCGAACCCTATTTGTCTTTCCCGGAGTAGACCCCTCACACAGCGCTTGATCTCTCAGTAGTTGTGCCCATCTGTATATATTGTGTATATTATATATACGATATTCCAGGAGATGTGTGCAAAGTGCACATAAGAAATCTATTATAAGATTATAAACTTTATCTAAACAGTCCACAATTAGTCGGGCAGCTTTTTAACTTAACACTATTTCAATGACTTCTTCGCCGATAGCGAGTTGGGAATTGCAGGTGTTTATAGTTATTGGTCTGGCAAACAGGTGTTATCTGTTTATCGTTGTCAAGATGAGATATGTATGTGCATGTGAGTGCAAACAGATAATGATTGCTGCTGTGTAATTTAGGTGATAAGATAACGCGAATTGCTGGCCCATCTTGATCAATCAAAAGAAGATAATTTTGACTTAAATCGAGCAATTCTCTTTATTGAGAAATTTAGTTCGGAACACTTAAGAATTTTTGCTAAAAAAAAAAAGGTTACTTCAACTTTACTGACTGCTGCCTCTTTTTTGGCGAGTGTTGACCACTTCCATTGCATTTTGCCGATCGTTTGCTGATCGATTCTCAATCGATCGGCAGCATCATGCAACCGCGCACAGCCTCAGTTGCCTCTAGTCTCCAGTCTCCAGTCTCTCCAGTCTGCAGTCTGCAGTCTGCAGTCGCTCTGTGCAACGTCAGCGACGAATGCAGCTCCTTAGTTCAACAAATCGTGCCAAATAACACAACATAATGACAACAAAGACGACGACGACAACAGCGACGAAGACGACGACGACGTGGTCCTCCACTTGTCTGGTTAGCTCTGCAACTGAGAGGCAAGTCGGTGATTGCCATTTCAAGATTTTGCCACTCACACACTCGCAAACACAGACACACACACACACACAGAGAACATTGGGGCTGGCAAAAATTAAGAGATATTTATAATAAGCACGAAAACCACTTAATACTAACGCCTTTGGCAATTAAGAGCCACAGCTATGGCAAGGATGCGAGTTAAGACATTCCAGTCAACTGTAGCAGTCCAGTTGAGACACTTTCCACACACACACACACACACAGTACAGTATTCACTCACCAATAAGCGATTGTTTGAGTGAAAGTTATAGTTTTCTATACACATAAAAAGGGGATCTATGCAAATCACTTGAAAAAGCCGTCGGTTTTACAATTTGAATAACATTTTAGATTTCAATGTGAGCCAAGTGCGAGAAGTATTTATTTCGGGGCGACTACTGTACAATGTATATATATATATCTATATATATATGTATATATGTACATTTCAACGCCTCCTTGGCTCCGTTATTGATTGGTGTTGGTGGCTCAAGCAGCGGCATTTACATAGCGCCACATGCAGCAGCAGCAGCAACAGCAGCAGCAGCACCGTGACTAAATGAAGCCACGTCAGCCACAGTTTCGCTTTGTAGTAAACCGTATACTCCATATCCATATATCCATATATCCACATATATATAAATATATTCATGTGTGTTTAAATGATATTGTAGCATGTACTTGGCAGCACAATGCCTTTTGAGCGACTCATCAAAAAGCCGCAGGTATGTAAATTTCATGGCATTAATTGTTTTCATATTGCTCGGGTGCTGAGGCTTCTTTCTATTCATTGCTTTTCTTTGGCTTTCATCATTGTTGCTGCTGAGGTTGTTTTTTTTTTTTTGGTTTAGATGATGTTGACGCCTTCGGTGGCTCATTACAATCAATAATAAAAGCAGCTGGCGCTGCTGCTGCCGTTCAATTGATTCTTTCAACCAAATGAATAACTGTTTCGGCTGCCAGAGGAGCTCTTGCTCCGTCTGAGTCTCTGAGTCTGGCTTAAGCGAACGATTATACAAGTGGTTTTCTGATTTGACAGGCGTTAAATTAAAATTTAATTCGGCCATCTATATAATTATAGTGATCCATTCGAGCATACACATTGACGACGACAACGAGGACGCTGACGACTCCACGACTTCTCAGCGCATGTAATTAAAGCCACATTAATCATCCAGGGCCAGAGCCACAGTCAGAGTCAGAACCAGGCACAGGCACAGGCACTGAGAACTTGGCCCAAACGCGAACCGAGCCCAGTCAGGCAAGCCACTTCAACTCTGAGTCGATGCCTCTGCATGTTTTCTTGTTGTTGTTGCTGTTGTTGCTGTTGTTGCTGTTGTTGCTGTTGTTGCTGTTGTTGCTGTTGTATCTGTGTCTGTGGTAGCCACAAAATTGTCAGATTTGTCCACTTGAGTTATTTTTGAATGCGCGTCGAGGAGCTCCCTGCTCCCTCCGAGCCCCTACTCCCCTCACCGGCCGAGGTGTCAACACTGCTGAATTCCCGACCAATTATACGAAACCCGTGAGAATTTATCGAAATTCCTCCATATGTATTGTCTTAAAAACATATATACACATACATATAAATATATATTCATATATGTATATAGATTCGTTCTTTATTTGTACTCAGCACGTGTTAAGTTTTAGTTAGAAACTGCATAAATTAAGTAAGTAAAAATTGCACTAAATTCTGGATTTAAAGCGATAGGAAAAATTGACAAATTCACAAAACTTGCACATTTTATATAGTTTTTCTTTTCTTTTTTTTCTTTTCTTTTAGATATTTTCTAGCTATAAGATTTAAAGCTACACTTGGAAGATGTGCCATAAAAGCGTCCTGGAATTGGAATGAATATTTCTTAAATTCAGAAAGAAAGTAAATTTTGTAAATATGTTGCAAAATGCAAAGAAAATCTAAATTAAAAGTTTTAGAGAGTCAATTTAAAAACTTGGTGGCTCAGAAATGTAAAATGAACTTTCTAGATTTTAGGGCACATTCTTTTTTGCAAGTGTAGCTACTGGAAATACAGCATTTGTTGATTGCACTGTTTTTAGTTAGCCTCCGATTCCGTTTCTGGATCCTCCGCATCCACATTGATCTCATCCACATCCAGCTCCGTTTTGGCATCAGCATAGTTCTCTTTCTGTGGCACGGCCATGTGTCGCCACAGATATTGGCGAGCAAAGTTGAGCGCAAAAGCAGCCGCTGAGGCTGAGGCTGAGGCGGAGACGGAGGGCATGGTCGCATGAAAGGCGCTACGCTCACCGCCCATTAATAATGGAACTGATGCTGTGATTGAGGCAGGCGGCGCTGTTGCTGTTGTTGTTGCTATCACTGGCACGGGATTGTGATCGGGCATGGCCATGGGCATGAGGTGGTGGCCTTGGGCCATAGGGCTTCTGTTGGTGCTGCCGGTGGCTGGGGTGCTCAACTCCTGCGGAACTGTAGTAGTAGCTCCTGCTGGCCTCTGTGAGTCCGATGCCGAGTCGCGTTGCTTCAGCTGATTGACCCGTTGGTGGCGTCGCCATTTCGCTCGTCTGTTGGAAAACCAAACCTAATTCAATCAATCGATGGAGAGACAATTTGTTAGTCATTAAAAAAAAGAGAAGCGGAATCTTTTTTTTTCTTTTTTCGATTGTTTTCTTTCTTTTTTTTTTTTTGGTTAGTAATAAAAAAGCGGAATTTGTGGGGGATGCCGTGAAATATAAATAGAGTCCAGACTCAACTCTTAACTCACCTGCACCCGCGCCTCGCTGAGCATTGTGCGCGATGCCAGCTTCTCCCGCGTCCCAACGCACGGATAATGACTCTTGTCGAACTCCTTCTCCAGCTCGTCCAGCTGCTCCGGACTGAATGTTGTGCGATTGCGTCGAAATTTGGGCTGATCACTGTCCTCCGTGTCGCTGTCCTCACCCTCAATATCTGGCAGAATGCGTATGATATATATATATATGTATATATATATATATGATGTCGATATATAGTAGCAGTCTCTCTCCACTCACCTATCATTTGATTGGCATCCACATCCGGCGAATGGCAGCTGTCCCGGCTGCCCGACTCTGGCGACAGAGCTGGCAAGGATAGGCGTCCGCTGCCAGCGCTGCTGCCGCCGCAGGCACTCGTACAGTTGTTGTTGTTGTTGTTGATATTTGAATTGCAGTTGCCGTCGCTGTTGTTGTTGTTGTTGAAGCTGCTACCCGGTGGCAACGAGCTACTCGCGGGCATCGGCACAGTGCCCCAGAGTGGATGATGGCCGGGCAGACTGGCCGGCCAGGTGGGAAAACTTGTGTAGGGATGTGAATGCGGATGCGTTGGATGCAAAGCGTAGCCATAGCTGGCGGCCCGAGCAAATTCCGCGGCGGCTCGCTCGGCGGCACGATTGCGCAGTATGCGATTGATGCTGCTCACAGATGGAGCCGTGGCATTCGTGCAGACACCTAACGCGGGCAAACATGGAGATTGAAACGATTAGAATATCAACTAAGCCCAAAGAGCGTTCGACTAGGAGGTGCCCCGAGATGCGCAGCTGTTATTTCCGTTGATCAATAAATGTACATTACTTTTAAAGCTAAACTTTTGATTGATCTGCATTTGATTGACTGAAACTAATATTCCCAATTATAGTTCTTATAGTCTCTGTTGATCATGATTAAGAATATATATACTTAATGGGATCGGAGGTATTTCTTTCTGTTTGTTATATATTTTAATATACCTGAACTTTCAAGCTCTTTCGACTTGAGCCTTCTTGATTGATTTATTCCTATGCCAAATACTAAAAAAATTGATTGGTTGATAATGTCTTCAATTTATAAATGAATATTAGAAAACTGAGTTAAGTTGGGAATTTTACTCCAAGTTGAAAAAGCAATCAAACTGGCAGGTTTACTTAACAAATATCTGCTGAATTTGATGTAGTAGATAAAATCGACATGTATCTGAGGTGAAATCGTCAACTGTCTTAAAATGCAGTTGCATTTGCAATATTGTTGTTTGAAAGCAGTAGCAGTGGCTAAACGGATACTGGCGCCGGATGCAGTGCGTCGTGACCTGCTCATGAACCCCAAAGCTCGACTGACGCAAATTAGATTGACTGTAATGAGCAGACCAGTTGCGATTGTGATCTACATTTGGCCAAGCTCAGACTCAGCCACAGCCACAGAGGCACAGCCAGAGTCAGACTCAGAGTCAGAGCCACATTCAGAGACTCGCAATGACTCGGACTATGGTCTTTGTGTGTGTTCGAACGTCTCATGTGAGAGATGGCAATCGGACGATTCATCGCACAGCTCGATTGAGTGGATTGCAGCGGGGTGCAGTGTTTGTGTGTGTCTGTGTTTGGGGGGGAATGCCACAGTGAGTGACACAAATGTGAGCACATTTACATATCAATCGAGTGGAGCCAAGGAGCGGATGTTCATAAATTAGCCAATCGATAAATCTACCACAGAGCGAAACAATATATATATATATAAATGTATATATATATTTATATGTATATATTTATATATTTGTAGCATGTACAAATGTAACATTAAATGAGGCAAGGCAACGCAGTTCCCTGGACATGGATCAGGGCTAATTCGTTTTACGAGTACGATGCCGAGTACCATAAACACATCAAGTCCCGATGCTGTCAAGCTGTTGCTCAAGGAGCAGCAGCAGGAGCTGGAGCAGCAGTTGGACTTCAACTTGGAGCTGGATGCTGAATGTTACGCGTAACCCTAAGTATGCCCGCCCAGACGCAATTCAATTGATTGTTTGCAGTTGACGTTTTGCAGTTGCTTCAGTTTCGAGCTTGTCACTGGTTCTGTGCAATTTGGCTTTTGGGAGTTCCCATCAGTTGACTTTAATTAGCTACTGTGGCTACTTGCATTGTGTCCCTTGCTCTTACTTCTTATTCGAGATGAGATGCTTGTTCTCATTGTTCCGCTCACTCACCTTCGCTAATCAGTCTCTCGCGTATTTCCCACGCGAATATCGTTGGGTTCTCGCGTTTGTATTGCTCTATCTTGGAGACGACGGTTGGCGTGGCCACCTTTGGCTTCGAGCCGCCAATCAATCCAGGTGGACGCAGTGTGCCTGAAATGAAATAAATATAGAAGTCAATAAGTGCAATTTCTTCTTAGTTTTAAGCAGTTGTGATTTGAGAGAGGTTTAAATATACTTATAATAATCAGAGATTTTATCTTTATAAATATAACACAACAAATTTGCGAGCACGGAAACGAACGATTTTTGTTAAAGGCGGAAAGATTTTGCTTTAATTGGAGCACGCCTCATTTGTCTTATTTTAGGAACTGAACTTGTGAATTTGGTCTGAAATTCCAGCTAATCACATTGGAACAGAATTGAAGTACATATATAAAAAATAATATAAATATATAGTAAAATTATCGTACGAGTATCTTATGCTTTTTCAGTACATTTCTCGCTTGACACACACAACTGCTTTAACACCATTTGACCTCTGGCCCAGAGAGCAGCCTCATTCAGCTGTAGACACATGCAGCTGCCTTGAGGGCTGGTCGCATAATTTTCGCATTATCAATCACTGCTCCCGGGTACGACACAAATACAACACACAACACACAACAGACAACACACAAACAGAGACAGTATCCGCACCCGTGGGCCGTGTGGGCGTTTCAAACAAATCAAAAGCCCGCTGGCTACCCACGGCGAGCTACCTGCTAACTGCTATCTGCTATCTGCTAACTGCTACCTGCTGCCAACTAACTAACTAACTAACTCACCAACTAGACAATTGAAGTCGCGTTCCGGCATTCAATGGAGCGCTCATTTGAATATTTGGCAGCGACACATTCATGCAACAACAACAACAACAAAAACAATGCCCCAGCAACAGCAACAGCAGCATCAGCCTCAGCCTCAGCGCAGCTCCGATGATAATTTGTCGGAAGCGAGTGACAGGCGCATGCTGTTTATCTTGTGAATTAGTTGCGAGAGATCGGCTACAGGCAGAAAAAACTAACATTAAAAGATTGAAGATTTACGGCACAAATATTATGGATTATAGCCAGTATTAACTTTAATTATTATTGATGATGAATAAGATCAGATATCAAACGACAATATCTATCTATCTGTGGCATATCGCCTTAACTCTCCATATCATTGAGAATGATTAAGATTAAGTTTTTATACGATAAGAAATAAAATTGAATACGATTGAATACAACTAATATTAATTAATATATGTTTATATCGCAATCCATTCAGAATACAATTAAGTTGACTATGGAATATAATCAGTATTAATTGCATATATCTTTGAGATTGAACAAGATAAGAAATTATGCGACACAAATTTTATTTGTAATACAATTCAATTAGCTGTAGAATATATTCAGTGTTAAATTTGAATATCAGTGAGAAAGAGCGACTTATCTTTTACGACATAAATGGTATTTATAACACAATTAAATTAACTATGGATAATACTAGACTTATATAACAATATTGATGCTTGCACGGCATTTATAGCAACTTTAAATTGTATTAATTTGAAATATCTTTGAGAATGAATAAAATAAGATCTCGAGTGACAAGAATTGCATTTTTAGTACAGCTAAATTGACTATGATAAGTAGCTTATCTTATGTGACAATGTACTTATAACATAATTAACTTGACTTGGAATGTATCCATTCATTTTATGAGGGTGCGGAACTTATCTTAAATGACAACAATTTATGATCTATTAAATTGACTGTTAAATGTTACTTGAGCTAAAATACACATTTATAACACAAATTGCCTATTATATCACTTTGATTTTTCTCAGTGTATATCACAGTTACTTCTATAAAGGCATCGGTGCCAACTATTCAATGTTTGAACTTATGCAAATTTGACGTTGCGAAAAACGGAAATTACTTACACATTTACACTGTTTTAAATGAGCTAGCGACAAGGCGCTCTCCGCACACCTCGCCTCTGCACTGCAACAAACGTCAATTAAAGTAGTGTGAATGAATTATTGTCGCAACGGCTGCGTACTGATCAGATAATATATGTGAGTATGATTCAAAGATAGCTCACTGAAAGCTTGTAGTGAACGAATTGAGTCGTGCTCAACAATAAACTGCACTTGTTTAACCGACTGTTGGTGGGATCAAGGTAGGTCAAAATGCAAAACGCTTCTACTGGCATAGCTTTAATAAATACATGTTTGTGTATCTCTAACAAGAACTTTAGTAGTTGGTTTCTATGTACATGTTTGAGAATTAAACACAATCGAAATGAACCGTATCTAAAATATTTTTCTTTGAGCCATCAGTCCCATTATATCAAAGACAGTAGCGATGAATATATCTCTGTGGTCTTTGGTTATATCAGACGACAATGATTAGACACCCGCTTCAGTGCCCCCTTGGAATTGGTAGACTTTGTTCGCTAGGTGCGCAGAATTGCAATTTGGAGCACGAAAACAACAACGAAAAACAACAACAAAAATGAAATAAGAGTCGCAACAGGTGTGCAGCCAGCAGTATTGTGGCCAGGTGGGCAGATTGGGCATGGTAAGGTGCAATCGATTTGTCGTGTTTACGTGGCCCCCAACACAATCTGGAACTTACAGTCGCGCAAATCGATTACGGACGCTTGAGCCCCTAATTCAGTGGGACACACGACAATTGCATTTGGAGCGCGTGTTATGCAAGCGCGATGATTACATTCGTCAGGCTGAACTTGCACCCTTAAAGACGCCAACCGGCCAACCGGCCAACCGACACCAATTTATCCCCTACTTCGACTTACCCAGCAGCTTGGATACCGCCCCCTGTTGCGACAGCATATGTTGTGCCAAATCATAGCCACGCAGTCCAAAACGTGACAGCTCCAAAAGTCGATGCTGGGAGGCCAAAGCGCTGAGATTTGTTGCCGCTGCCGAGCCTTGAGCTCCACTGCCAAAGAGGGAGGACGCTGCCGAGGGGCAGTGATTGTGCGTAAGCGCTGCAAGGAAGAAAGACAATAAAACAGTTAGAAAGAGCCTACACTGAGACAAAATATTGGGCGTAAATAAGATAATTAAGCTGAAGAACAAACAGAGTTTTTGCATTAGTTTCTAAATTAACAAATCAAATTTCTCAGAAATAGAAACGCTGTTAAAAAACAATCCACAAAATATTGAAAAACATTTGCTGGGAAGTAGGAAAGTATCCATAACGCCTTTAAAGGAATGTGCAAAAGTGTGTAAAGAGTTTAATAGTTTACTAATAGCATTAAAAACTGAATTCTAAACACAATTCTTATCCAGATACCATCGATCTACTCATAATATTGATTATTCTATTTGTCATCAATCAGTGATTTAGCGTAGATCATTTACGAAGTTAGCGTTTATTAAATTATATCATATTGTTTTCTGAGTGTAGAAAAAAGAGTGCGCGAAAAATCATTAAATGTCAATTGGAATTTAAACGAAGCTGCTGCCAGAATTCCGCGCATGGCAGCCAAACACCAAGAAATTTGTAGCACAGAATGGGACAACCATCGGATTGAAGGAGGTGGATGGGGAGAGGGAAGATCGGAGGAGGCTAACAGATGATTGGACAAATTTCGGTCTGTTTTTGATCGAGCACGTCAAAGTGTAAAGACACAAGACACACAGACTCAGAGTCGGACTCAGAGTCGGAGTCAGAGTCAGAGTCAGAGCCTCGTCTCAGTCTCCGTCGCAGACGAAGACATTGGCAGAAAGTGACGAGCGCTGCAGTCGCTGGCGGAAGTGTCAACGTTTATGGTCATAATGGCGTGTCAAGTGGACGTGGTGTGGTCCATTACCTGGTCGAGCCTGGCCAGCGCGATCGACTGCCAGCCAGCACAGTCCCGATACTGCTAATTTGAGTTGGAATTTATGAAATTCCTGATGTCTCCGTTGCAGTCCCTGGCAATTTGTTGGGTTCAGTTTTGTTTTGTGCTTTTGGTATATACGTGTATTGTTCTCTCCTTGCCGCACGCACCATGCTGTGGCAGCGATTAGCAATTCCTCAGATGTAGAAGCTTTTATGTTCATTTTGACATTTTATCTGATCGCGAGAACTGCACACATTTTAACACCTCGCCTTTTTGCGCTACTGTTGTGTGTGGCATTCAGCTGTGGTCAGTTGTTGTTGGCAGGATGCATTGGTATGCTCTTCAAGTGGGGCGATCTCTCTCCATCTCTGAACTCGATCTGACCCTCAGATACACGCTGAGAAAAATGCGACCTACAACTGAGCTCACCTACTTTTTAAATACTCTGCTTAAAACTACAAAGTATTTCTTCAAAGTGGAAATAAATAAATATTGATTGAAGTATTTTATAAATGCTTATAAATAAAAGTATTTCCGAAAAGTAGAACTATATTTATTGGGCTATCGTTTAAGATCAAGCATTTGCACTTGCAATAAACTTATTTCTTCTAGCATTTTTTCTCAGTGTACGTGCACATTTTGTGCTAATTAAAAGTGATGCGTACACAAATGCTGTGCAATTTGTTGCAGCCGCGTGTTGCGGCAATTGCTGTGGTCGCGTTTATATGGTTATGGTTATGCCTGATTTATATGCCGCGCTCCAAACAATTGACGACCAGACCAGACCAAACCACAGCAGCCAGGAGCCGCAAGTCACATGAAGTACTCAGCCGCACTCGCACCGTAGACCAGCGCTTATGCCACGGATGTCAACTCTCTCACACAGCGACTGCGGCAACCTGGCCACACCGATGATTTACTAGCCGATGTTGAGGGGGCAATGCGACAGCTTGGGCTGCCTCGACGCGCCTCAGTCAATTGCAAAATCGGCTTAAAAATCGCACGACTTGGCGCACAAACTTATAACAAGAAGCGACGCCAGAGCCAAGAGTGTGGCACATCCAGATCCACATCCAGATCGCGATCGAGCCAACTGCGAATGTGCGTCGCCAATAAACAGCAGCAGCCGCAGCAGCAGCAGCCGCAGCAGCAGCAGCAGCAGCCGCAGCAGCATCAGCACAAGTGATGATCGCCTCGGAATTCAATTGATAGTTTGATTTATTGCTACCGGTAAACTTTTTGCCGCACCGCATTGCATATAAATTAAAGTTGAAAGCATTTTTTTTTAAGCACTTCAGCCCCATTCTATAGTCAACCCCTCCAACTGTTTCTCTCTCTCTCTCTCTCTCCCACTCTCTCGCTGTTTTTCTCTCGCTCTCTCACACTACTCAGATGTGCTGTTGTCCCGCCTTGTGGCTCAGTTGCTGCTCGCTGATCTTGTTTGTCGCGCGCAGCACATTACGCGTTGTCTGCGAATCTAGGAGCTTCTGGTTTTATTTTCTTCCATAAAGTAATGCGTCATATTGTGATCTTCGCACATTTAGCTCTCTCGGTTCCACAGCGAGCTGATCGCATTTGCAGTGCGCAAGTTGCCCAGCAAATCTGGATTAATTAAGGCGTATTTATACCCTTTCGGAGAATGTTTTAATTTGGTTTTTAAATGTACAAAGCATTGAAAGTGACATCCATAGGGTAAGTATACTATTGATCAGCAGCACCAGGCGGGTCCATGTAGCCAGGTTCGTCTGTAGTTTCAAAGCATTCCTGACGAAACTCGATATATGTCTGGATCTGATGACTATAAGACGTATCTGCCATCGAAAGATTAATCTTAAACGTGACTAAGACTCTGTTTTACTAATAGAACAAATCACTGAATTCTGTTTTGTGTATAAATGAAATAAATGCAAATATCTCCGAAATGATTGAAAAATTGTGAAGTAGGTTTTAATTTAATCGCTCATTTTTACATTTTTACGAACATAATCGCTTTGCTGCTTGTATTTATTTTACAATAATTGTCTGAAATTTATTTTTATTATTGATATTAAATTCTTAAGAATTTAAAACACTTGCGTTGTCAAGGCAATGCCCATAAATTTGATAAATAAAGGCATACACAACATGCTTAATGGGAAAGAGGCACATCCAACCTTGTAAATTACTTATCTATTTGATCAGCACGAAAATGTAAGCCAAGTGGTCTGATCTGGTTCATCATTCTGGCAGTTAAGCTCTCATTTGATATAACTGCATTATCAAGTCGACTTAAGAATAAATTTTTCTTAATGCGAAGATATGGAATGGAGTTGAGTGACAATCATTTACACAGATCTATGAACAGTGTATACCCAAATTAGATCACATCCAACTAGAGCATTTACCCATTCCCTCAAAATGCACTTGAGACATGGCCAAAAGCGGAAGGAGATGCTCCAACAAATTTCCGGTCAAGTGACTTATGCCTGATAGAAGCTGCATGCCGGGTGACATAAATAGCATAGGCATCATAAAGGTACAATGTGGAGGACTCAAATGTGGAGCATAATGTGAGCATTAGTATGAAAACCAGATCGAGGTAACCAGCTACGTCAATGTACACTCGAAAAATCATTGTGCACACCTTTTATACGGTCGGCTTTCTAAGAATAATGCGAATACACGCATCACGTAACCCGAAACCCTTAAGTATGGTTTCTGCGCAGTGCTTAAACATCAATGTATGCCATGTACCCAGCTCTGAGATGGTCTGTGTCGAGTGTGTGTAGAGTAGAGTGTGTGTGTGTGTTGAGTGTGTGCCTTTTGCTGGTTTAGCCATTCTCTGCGCTTTTTTATAATTATTTATTTATTGTGCAACTTCCAACACCTTTTAGAGACAAGTCAAAGCTTTTGCACGCTGCAACCGCATTGGGCCTCGCCTCTACGCCGCACCCCGCCTCGTCTACGCGCCCTCCCCTCTGTGCACCCCGTTGTGGCAGTTGTAGTCGCATCTCGACGTGGCCAACTCGATGGCCGACGACATGAACTAATTTTATTTGACAACCCATACTTGTGCAAAACAAATTGCCACTGATGTGCGAAAGACCAAAACAGTTGGCAGCTCAACTCGGCGTTGCAGTCAGCTCTTTTTTAGCCATCGCTCTTGTTGTTGTTGCTGGTGTTTGCTCTTGTTGCTGTTGTGAAATTTCCAAATCATTGCGCTTTTCCAATGGGTTGTCATCAGGCAGCCGCTGCGGCTCGGTCAGAAATTTAATTTTGAGTCTGGGCTTTTAGCTTTTCGGCGGCCAGTGGCACCAGTTTCAAACACACATGCAACATGCTTGCCTTGCTTTTTGGGTTAGCGTAGTCTCTTAAGTTTTTATCCTCTTTTTGCCAACCTATATCCTTCACATTTCAAGGAATTCCTGTATGTTTAGACTTGCAAGGTGCTGAGCTGGGTAACTTTAGTGGGAAGCAGTTGGATACACTCAGACAAGCAAATGACAGGCCACCTCGGGTGTTTTTCCCTTGTAAAATTACAGAGAATCTAGCGAATCTTCTTTCATCTTGCCACAATTGACGTTTGAGATGTGTTCATATTGAATCTTTACTGCTTTACTTGAGGTATCATTCAAAATATCTAAATTGTATTGAATGAATGTATTGAAAATATATTCCTTCTGCAGGATTTTTTATTTATTTTCAGTGTAGACGTTTTCAAATTCTTTTCCCGAAAACCAAATTTTATTCTTATTGCCAAACAGTTTTTGTATCCCATTTTCCAAAACCAAACATTTTTGTTAAGTTATCCACAACAGTACAATCGAAAATGATATATTACAAATATACATTGACACACGGATTTATTACAACTAAATTTCTTTAAGAAGAATTTTCTCTATCAATTAATTTTCTTTGATTGAAGAAACCATTTACTTTTAATCACGAAAAATCAAATTTACTTCGGTTTTAGTTAGAAACTTTTTCCTTTTATAATTTTCGTAATTATTTGTAGAATTTTGTTTAGTTTTTTTTTGAGTGTAGCTGCAGCCAACGCAGAAGCGGGTATCTAACTGATTTTGCTTAGAAGAGTCTTAAATAATTTTCAAATATAAATTGGATTGACTAACCTGTGGGTGGTGTGGGTGAAGCGGCGGCTGTCAGATTTGTTGGACTCGTTGTTGCCGTCGGCTGTGCACCGCTTTTGGCCGCACTGCTGTCCAAGCCACCCAGCAACTGGTGCAGATGGGGAGGCATGGGCACGGCAGCCAGGCCCACGGGCAAACCTGGAGCAACGCCTACAATGGGCATGACTGCAGCTGCTGCGGCTGCTGATGCTGCTGATGATGTTGTGACTACTGTACAGGTGGGCGTGGCAGTTGGATAATTGACGGCAAGCGTAGTGCTGCTGTTCGTGGAGGTCCTTGTTGGAGCTGCTGATGTCGCTGTTGTTGTAGCCATGCCACGCACAACAAAAACACACACACAACTCGCGACTATCGATAAGTTATGGGATAAATTATGAAAATCTTGTTGAAAAACAACAATAAATAAAAAGCGCGTGCGGTTTCTCAAAACTAACTAATTGGGCACGTGAAATATTTGGCAGAGCGACTCTTTAGCATTAACCGTCGGCCTTTTGAGCTCGTCTTTCGGCATTCACACACACAAACACACGTACACACACACACACATACACACACGTACAAATATACCACTCGAGAGACAGCGAACGGGAAACGTTCCCGTTCGACGCGCACTCACTCACGCTGTTGGCTGACGCCGACTGTGACTGAGAAACTGAGACAGAAACTGACTCGCCTCGTTTGCCTGGTCTCTCTGCCGGCTAGCAGTCAGCAGTCGCAGCAGCGCAGCTGATCTGAGCTTTGCTCTGTTACCGTTTTACTGCGTTTGCTTCTGCTTCTACTTCGTCCCCTTCTACGTTGTCTGCTTCGCCTTGTCTTTCTCTTTTGTTCGTGCAATGCTTGTTTTACTCGTTTTCGAGTGTGTGTGTGTGTGTTTGTTCGTGTGTGTGTGTGTGTGTGAGTGAGCCGTCGCACAATTGAGCGCTTCGTTGAGTTTCTGTTTTCAAACAGTAGTAAAAGTTCAATAATTAATTGACTGCCTAAGCAGTCATCGTTCGCTGCCTTTTGTTCAGCTCAACAAAAAACAAACTTTCGGTCACATTTTAATTGATGAGTGATTTTGTTTTGTAATACGGGGCGTATGTGTGACTTCAAAAAGTTCTGTATTCGATTTATTTTTGTTGAAGCTAGCAAAATGGCAGCAGAGCAGAGGATGCAAATCGGAAGCACATCGCACACTTTGATTATGATGTATGGAGGCATTCCATGCTGCTACTGCTTAGTCGTCTTCTTTTTCTTCTTCTTCTTGCTGTTCTTGCTCTTCTTTGTGGACGCCCGCTGTGAACGGAGCCCGGCAAAATGCAGCGGCTAAAAAAACGCATTAGCAAAAACCAGGCAAAAAAGCTCAAGAATTTGCCGACTTGAGGCTAGCCAGTAACAGTAACCGATTAAGCTTATGAACCAACCCCAAATGCAATGCGAGTGCGACAGAGATAGCGCTAAATCAAGTCCACCCCGCTCCTGCTGCTGTGACTAGTGCTGCTGCGCGTGTCGTGCAAGTGCAAGCGAGACGCACTTATGCAGGGGTCACCACACACGGCACAGTGGGCAAAGCGAAGCGCCTAATTGATTTATATGCCCATTCTTGATTCACATACATACATATATATATATATATATTTGTGTATATGTATTTGTGTGTGTGTGTGTGTCTAAAATGGTCGTTCGTCGCTGGTTGGCTTTGCTTTTTCCCTTATTTGCGGTGGGCAGCTTGGGGCAGAAATTCGGAGCAAAAGTTTTGTTTTTTTTTTATAATGGCTGCGATATTAGCTTTCATTTTCTTATGCTCTCCATGCTGATTATAGCATTGGAGCGCAGTGCAACATGCGTGACTCTGTGCAGGCTTTTCACACACACACACACACACATAAATACACTTGTGTGTGAGTACTGCATTGTTGCAAGTTGTAGGCGTCTGTTTGAAACGCAACAAAAGTGTCGCTAAAATAGCCGGCTCTTTTTTAAATAATTACAGCAATCAGGCGATATGTCAATTTTTTTGCACAAATTATAGTATATTAGAACTTTGGGATATTTATTCGACAATGATTGCTGATGAGTCCCCGACCGCCTCTCACCCATGAAAAATAATCAATTTTAATGGGCTATAATTTGCTACCGCAAAGCAACAATAATTCAAATTAAAAGGCAAACTTTAACCGGCAAAATGCCACCACACAAAAAAAAAAAACACACACACACACCACGTCTAATAGTTAATAGTTTGTTTATTTTTATTATAGATAAAAGACTACGCAAAGTTTTTATTTTTCAAGCGAGAGAGAGAGAGAGGGGGCGAGAGACAGAGAGAGTGAGAGAGAGAGAGAGAGAGAGTGAGAGAGAGAGAGAGTGAGTGAGAGAGCAGCACACACACAAAAAGTGTCTGTTAAATTGTCTTTTGTCGCGACTCATTTTAACACCGTCTCTCAATACTTACTTATATAATCGAGAAATGCCGATGTCATAATTATGCGCTCAGTTTTCTGAGTTGCACTCACAATTTGAGTGGGAATGTTGCGCTCTGCTTGTGACAGAGGCGTGTCAGTCGCACCAATGCTGCTTTAGCTACCGACACAGCCGACATCTCTTTTCAACGCAAGCAACGGCTGCATGTGTCCAACAGCCAATCAAATGCGCCGAACGATTTGTATGCTCTCAATTGGAATGTAATCGCTTCCGACTGAGTATAGAGATGTACAAGTGTGTGTGCATATGTGTGCATGTGTGTGAGTATAGAAAATCATTATTGCTGCTGCTTGTTTCTCACTGCAGTCGATTGCCGCAGATTGGCTAATGGCGCTCGGTCGTCGGCCTCCCCCCTTCCTGGCTCTCTTTCACACACCGCGAAAGCCCCTTGATGATTGATTTTCATTTTGTTTTTGGGCCAGCATGATTGATTACGTTAATTACGCGCCTAATTAGGCATTTATCACTGTGTATCTAATGGGCACATAAAGTCCACAGCCCAGAGTCTTTTTATATAAGCCATTTGCATGCCAATTGTCTCGCTGTTGGCGTCGCTGCCAGCCTCGACGTCGACGTCGACGGCGCTAACAAATTATGCTTGCGTCTAATTGCGTTTCGTGCGCCCTTTTTTTCGAGGGTTTGTCTATGGAGAGGTGGTTTGGGGAGAGGGTGGTGGTGGTGGCGGTGGCTTTAATTATGGCCGCCGCCTGACAGCCAGCCGTCGCCATTATTTTTAACATTATTTGACTATTATTTTTTTGTATTTTTATTATTACTTTTTGGGCAGAAGGCAGTCGAGTGTTCCTAGGCAGATAGGCATCTAGTATCTACATGCAAGTGGCAGCCAATGCCCAATGCCCAAACTGAAGACCAGGCCAAAACTCACAGAGGCAAAGTCAAAGCCCTGCTGCGCGCAGACCGCGCATATTTGTGGTAGCCACGCTTCCTGTTTTTGTTTGTTTTGCCGTGGCCCCTGTCCGTCCGTCCGTCCGTCTGTCCGTCTGTCTGTCTGTCTGTCTGTCTGCCTGTCTGTCCGGGCAAAGTACATGTTTCAGGCAAACAACATAGACACAAGAAGTTGCACTGTTGTGGGCTTTTTTGTGGCCACGGTTAGCGGCGCGGTGATGTTTACCCATATGTAGGCATATGCATATGCTGATTACGATTGCGGGCAGCGGGTCGACGGGGCAACGGGGGCGGGCGGTGTGGGGTGTGTTTTTAGAGTCTATACGAATCAGTATTCATAAGTGCCTAGCCCCCGACTATAGTCTCTAGGCAATAACACAATGGCCACGGAACTCTGTGAACCGTAAAAATGAAATTTTTGCCGCCGCTGATGAACAGCATTTTTTTCTTCTCTTTTTTCCTTCTTCATTTGCTGATTAAGAAAAATGCTCAATAATTAAAAATGGTTAGTGCAGGAACGGAGACTTTGATTAGATGCAGGGTTTGGCCATATATTGTCTATTGCAGTTGTCACAGCAGTTCTCTTGGCGCATTTTGGCCTCGTCACTTGGCAAGGTTCTGCAATCCATTTGCCAGCGGAAATGAGTTTGGGCTTCTCTCTTTTTGTTTGCGCCGCTTCGACAATGGCCGCCATCTGAGGAAGTGCTTAGCGCCTGACCAGAATTATAAAGTTCCGCCTTTTGTCTGAAACGGACAGAGGTGTCCAAAGCCTTTGGACTTGAATATGAACTAATCGATTGTTTTCACTGTGTCTCTGTTTCTGTTATTTACCTTAAAATGGAACTTTGCACGGGAGATACAAAAAAGAGAAGGGAAAGCAAAAACTTAAATAATAATGTATAAATATACTGACATATTTTGTATATTATTTACATAGATACATTTATCTATCGCGAAAATATCTCGTTGTACTAAAACTGAGATATATTAAAAAATATGAATTAAATTTCATGTTTTCTTAAAAATAAATATATTTCATATTATTGTTATTATTATAGCTCTTCCATCAGCCCCAGATCCCGTACAAATGCTAGGATCGTTGTTGAGTTGAGGTCTTCTATGTCTCCAAAGTTCAAGCCGGGATGCGTGTCTGTGGATCTAGGATGCTGCATCTTCTACTGGCTAGTGCGAAAGCTGGCTTGCCGTAGTCCTACTGCCTCCGATCGCTTTTGTGCATATATATTTATATGTGTATATAAAATATATCCATTGCTGAAATATGTTTATTGCAACTAGTTAACATTTTAAAAGTTTCTATTTTGCAATACAAATGTTTGCCGAGTTTCCATTTAACTAAACAACTAAATGAGGTTTTCTTTAGAGTTTTCTTTATGCTACAAACACACATTTTCCTTTAAAAAACAAAAGCGACTATTCGATATTGATTTGCATAAAAGAACATACATTAAATACAAGGTCTGTTCTGGCAGTTCTGAGTGCGAGGACGAACCGACTTGTTGCTGGTTACTTCTGATCAGATTTATAGATTAAACAGTTCAAGGAATATGCATTTCTGATAATTACAGACATATTAATACGACTGATACGTCTGTCATAATAATATGAATAATGTAGACTTTAGAAGCGCATTGGCATCGGTGCCACGTTGAAGGTGTGTGCAATTGTTGCAGGTTGTGGATTCATGTTCATCATCTTCATCTCTCTCCACATTGTATGCACGCACTGGACGAGATGACCCCCGCCCGCTGGCTGGCGGCGACTGGGGAATTGTAATGATTAACTCCTCGTCGTCGCTAAATTAAGTGAGTTTTTTGCTAAACAACACAACAGCGATGAGGGTGGGGTGGGTTGAGGAGGCGAGGAGAGGAGAGGGAGTTAAGGCGACGATGCGGGCAAGTTGTTAATGCTGTTGCTCCTGCGACAAGCTAATTCTGCTGGCACATTGCGTGTCTGGGTGCAGAAATGATTTCCACATACCACAGCAGTTAAAGCCCTTAAGTCAGGGAGAAAATCCAATTAAATTCGGTAGCGAAAGAAATAAGTCCGAACTGTCGGTAAAATGATTCTACATACACGTATTTGCGTCAACATTGATTTTGACCGGGACGCGGAGATGCGAGTTGGGAGCTGAAAGACAGAAGCGGAGAGGGAGAGGGAGACGTAGACGGAGACAGACTAAAGTAGTTCATGTGCATGGCGTGATTGAGGACGAACCCAAAGCTGAGGACAGCAGCAACTGCAACAGCAACAGCAGCAACAACAGCAACAGCAGCAACAACAGCAACAGCAGCAACAACAGCAGCAACATCAACTTCAGCAGCAGTTTGGCTGAGGCGTGATCCGAGTTTTGTTGACTGTTGGCATCAGCATCAGAGTCGCATTCGGTAGATGGTTCTTTGGCAGCGGCAGCCGCAAAACCGTCCAAAAGTTGCGTGCCCATAGGTCTTCTGTGTAATTGCGCAACAATTGTCAGTTGGGGCCCCAGTTTCGCTCCTCGCAGTCAGCGTCTCAGTCTCAGTTGCAGTCTGCGTCTCTGTCAACGTCGCTGCTCTTAAGGGCGCATTGCAGCAACCGCAATCAAGACACGGACACGTCATGGACAACAATAAAAACAACAACAGCAAAAAAAACAAAACAAAAAAAACTCCTGCAGCTATTGACTACCTTCGTGTTTGCGTCAAACTTGCGGAAATCTGATTTTAAAATTATTAACAACATGCAATGGCTAAATAGTTTTGCATTCGATAACAAAAGGCGCTCCTGCACCCGGTCCCCATTCAGCTGAACTCAAAAACATGTTCGACTGTTTGACTGTTTGACTGTTCGACGTGTGTTTGGGTTACCGAGCATCCACTGTGGCACTGTGGCAACAACAGGAGCGCCGCTCGTCACGAACCAGCTACAAATTTTCAATTGCTCAAAGTAAAAACTCAAGTTTCGCCATCCAAGTTTTCCCATATCCAAAAGTCGTTTGAAATTAGAACTGCCAGAAATTAGTATTGCTTCAAAATTTAAATTGGCATTTCTCAGGCATTGAATAAACAATTGTATTTTATAAGAATGCCTTTTCAGCATGCAATCTTTAAATTAATTTGGTTAAACTTAATAATGTCATTAGAATAAACGATATAAATAATTGAATTTATTCCGCATTATTAACATTATTTGATTGAACCTGTTTCTCAAGGAATTTTGATATTCTTGGCAATTAATCAGAAAACTGCTTCTTAAAGAATTTTACAATTATTTCAAATCAATCGGAAAGCGGATTAGCATTGCTCATATGTAAATAAATAAACAAAACATTTAAATCAAAGTTAAAAGCAATCATTAATTTGCAATGCGATTTATGACTTGTTTTATTCTTATAGCCAAACATATAGTAAAAGTGGCTTAGGCTTTCCACGTAGTGATCGAGTTGGCGAGTGATTACTGTAAAAGTACATTCATCGTATATACAAAATATTCGCAATTTGCATTCACATTCAAAATCGACGTGGCGTTGAGCCGCGTTGTCCAGTGACCGCAACGTATAATTCACGAATTCAAATTCAAACGATCGAAAGGCACTTTTGGCTAGCGAACCGTTATAAGGTTAATTAAATGCAGCAACCGGAGAAGCAGCCAACTCCAACTACAGCTCCAGCCAACAACAGCCAGCAGCGAGCAGTTGGCCCCATCTTCACTCGCTCAGTTCCCAGCTGAGTGCGACTCTTTGGCTCCACTGCACGAAAAGTAGGTACAACTACGCTTTCATTTCCAGCCAAGTTTCTCCAATGCGGCCAGCAATTAGAAGTTGCACAAAAAGCGCAATAAGACCAACAGCAACAGCAACAACAACGATAACAACAACAACAACAGCAGCAACTGCAGGAAAAAACACAAAGCGAACATGCAAAAACAAAATGGCGATAAATAGCGCAATTTGCATATAAATGGACGGTAGAAACGTCTTTAGTCACCCGAATCTTGAGCAAACCATAAGACCGATTAACATTGTTGTCGACTTTGCCCCAACAACCGGCGATAGCTGGGCGTGGGAGGTGAGGGTGGGTGGCAAAAGTACACCCTAACAACAACAGCAACAACAGCAACAACAGCAACAACAGCAGCGACTTGTTACATTGTTACGAGTTACGAGTAGCAAAGCGCAATTGCCAGCCAGAGGAACGAGGAGCAAGGAATGCGTACTGAGGTCGACGCACAGTGGCTCAACAACGTTGTACTTCGAACGAACTGTGCAACAACTCTTAAACCCTTTCTTGAGGTTCAAAAGGATTTATATTGTGCAAAAATTACTTAGGTAGTCAAACTAGAATCTTACCTCGACAACTAAATCATAAATATAAAGTATGCAAAGTCTTTATATCCAGGGAATATTATTGCACAGAGAAGACTAAACAAAGAACTGTAGATTGGTTATCACTAAGAAGTATAAAAGATACAATATAGCTTAAAACAGTTGCCTCTTGCCTTAAACAACACAAACCATTCATCAAGTATTTTGCTGATAGTTTCATTTTTGTTATCTGTAAGAAATCTGTTCTCATTTTATATGATGTGAAGTATGTGAAAAGAATAAACATTCTCTAAACTTCAGTGAAAGCTTCAGAAAATGAATAGTTAATAATAATTAAAAATAAACAGCAAAAATGTTGCAACAAAGTTGAGCAAAATTATGAAACGGATAAGAGAAAGCATGAAGTATATAAAATCTTGATCAGCATCAACATTCCAATCGCTTAAGCCATTAATACATAATAATATTTTGGATGCATAAACTAATAACAAAATGTTATTTTATTCCAGGCGCTTTAGCCCTGAGCCACAGTGCGATGCAGCAAAATGGCGGCCTGAGCCGTCAGAGCGTGGCAACAACAGCAACACCAGGCGATGTTGTTGTTGTTGTTCTTCTTCTTCTTCTTCTTGTTGCTGTTATTGTTGGTGCCATCAAGCGTGTTAGGTTGGTGGGCAGCGCACATGGAATAAAGTTGGTGTTGGTGTTGGTGTTTTAGCTGGCGTTAGCTGCTGTTAGCTATATGCACGTAATTGCATTGGTTTTCTTCATTTTTTTTTTTGGTCCGAGCTGCAGAAAAGCAGCCGCTGCCGTCCATCCATCCATCCATCCATCCATCCGTCCATCCGCCCGTCCGCCCGTCCGTCTGGCTGCCGCCACCCGCCTTTGCAGAAAAGGGGCCGCCCTGCCTGGCTAACTGGCTGACTGACTGAGTGACTGGGCTAGCTGACTGGCTGGCTGGCTGGCTGGCTATTATGCAAATGGCATTCACAGGTAATTACCACCGCTGCACCGTTATAATTGCGCTCGAAGCCCAGCTACGAATCACGATTGCAGCTTGCCAGCCTACCGTTTGCCTCTTTTTGCCACTTTTTTGTGTGCCACCGTAAATCGAAACTGGCAACAAGACCTTTGCAACCAGGTGGCAGCGAAGTTGCCACAAAACTTTCCCATTGCGATTCCCGAGCGTAACACAAAAATGATTTCATCGCAAAACTTGTACTTAGTATTGAAATATTTATGCTTCTATACTCACCGTTTACACTTATCAGCAATTTATGGCTAATTACTTTTAATACCTCAACTCCAGAAACAGCTACGCTTAAATACAATACTTTCACAAACGAGTAGCTTTTTAGTTTTAAGCATGAACTGAATACTTTTTCTAGACTTCCAACTGCCAACTGCTCAAAACAGAACAGATTTGGTGAGGAAGTATTTATTTCTACTACAGATTTTCGATTTTCAAGTGCAATTCCTTTGTGATCATAGTTAGGAATCAATATCAAAATTACACTTAAATTGATAAACATGATTTTCGTTTCTTCTTTGAGTCGTTTGCAAGCTTCACACTTCCTTGGCTTCCACAATAAATAGCAGATTTTCAAGTGCAACACATTCATTTTGCATCTAGATGAATACTTAATTTAAATTTGAAAACCTGATTTTGGCTACCCCAAAATCATTCACATTGAATGACTCTCTTTACTGCCATAACTTCCCCAAAATAATCTCAATTTTTAATGGCAAATCCCTGCTTATTCCTGGCTTGGCATCTGCAATAAGACTTTATTTCAATTTAGAGTCACAATTTTGAAAGATTTCTCAATTTTCAATTCTGCAGTTCTTCAATTCTCGATAACTGCAGCCGCAGCCAAAAGAAGTAAAGGTTGGCCAGTCCAGAAGCGGCGGCTGCCACTGATGTCGATGACACCTTTTTTGCAGTCCCACAGGACAGACAGACAGGCAGACGGACAGACGGACAGACGGGCGAGGCGAGGCGAGGCGCTGGCAAATTAGAACAACTTAAAAACGCAGCAGCACGCATTAGCCCATTTACCTGCTGGCTCATCGCTGGCCCTTAGGGGGTGTTGTGGGGAGAGGGGGGAGTATCGGCAGGCACATCAGCATCAGCGAATCCTTTTCTTTTGCAGCCTGTTCTGGACGCACTATCAAAAAGTAATAAATCTGCGGCTGATCTGTCGTAAATCTTTGCGTTCCCTTCATGATTTACCCACATAAATCAAAATTATCGAAGCGAATGGGGCAACCAAAGGCAACGGTCAAAGCTGAACTTGTTAACCGCTGCAAAGTGTTAAATGCATTCAACCGCTGATTTGTCTGACTGCGGCAGTCAGCATGTCCTGTTCTGCCCTGGAAGTCGACTCTTGTCAACTGCAAATCCAAATTGAAGTAGATGGTTTGTGTGAAATGTTGAAAAATGCTGAAATATTTGCATGTTTTCATGTTTCATGTGTTAAATTGTCTCATTGTATTTTTTGGTCATTGCGTTTAGCGCTGCAATTATCGCCTTGCAGCTTGCTGCAGGATCAACACCACCACTGTGGCTGTTGCTGTTGCTGTTGCTGCTGCCTAAGCAATAGATTCCCAGCTGTCGGCTTTGAGGCAATCAAGTGGTTCACCCACCAGTAACCAGCTGGTCACGCACTTCTTTGTCCACGTATCTCTTCTTTTGGTTGGGGAGAATTCGTCACATGCAAAGTGAAATTACCTGGTCGGCTAATTTCATTTAATTTTCGGTCACTGCCAGTCAGCCAAATAAAAAAGAAGCGACCGCCACAATTATAGCATATTTTCCCCAATTAATAATTAATAATTTGTTTGGGTCACGAAACGCTCTCGTCTCGTCTCGTCTCGTTTCGTTTCGTTACATTTCGCCCCGAATCTCATTGTGTTTGTGAACTCCAAAGTTACTCATAGATACTTAGAAATTTACACACGCATACACTGAAAAAAATTGTGTAAAATTCTCTATGATTACATATGGATTGTGGTTAAAGACTTCTTTCACATTTCAAATATTCAGATAAGAACAGAAGACACTTTCAATTGCTAGTTGCTCATAGATATTTGCACACATTCAACAAAATAATATTGTGTAGAGTATTTTAAATATAATTATATGATTAAATATTTATTGATTTTCTTTTTTAGTTTTTTTTTTTATTTGTGATTTTTTAGGTTTTAATAAATTTTAAACTCTCCATTGAGACACAGATCCACCTGCTAAAGTTTCACCTATTATGCCATGAATTTTTTTCAGTGTGGTAGGAGTTACTCATAGTATAGTTTTTTGGCTATTTTTGTGGCTGAAAATAAAGAGGCAGACCAGGCCAGGGAGAAAGGCAAAAGACTCAGGTTGACTGAGACGGTTAATTGCTGTCACAGAGTTGAGGTTTGACTGCGAGTCTTGAGACTTGAGTTTTGAATTTGAGTTGAGGTCGAGATGAATGCGTGGTCTGCAATTGAAAATCTTTTGTAGCCAACGCTACGCGTAATATCATTAAGAGCACGAAACACGCAACTCCAGCCAGAGGTGCAGAACATATTTTGTGTGCAAGTGCCGCTTCCTTCCTGCCCCACCATGTCAGATGACTGATGCCTGCGTGCTCTGTTGCCTGCTGATGTTCCAGCTGCTGGGTTGGATTTTGTGTGCATTGAGCTGCCCTGATTTGATGTGCCATGTGTTCATCGCAGGAGTCTAGGAGTAGTCGGATGTAGTCGGGGGCAACGCCTGATGTCCTTCGGCTACAATTTGTGCGCGTAGTGCAGCGATAAATTAATTCAGCTACAGTCTGCCCCACTGATAAACATCTCTCCCCTCTCCCCTCTCACTACCTCTCTCTCTCTCGCTCGCCTTACCCCGCGCGCTTCATTTGCTGCAATTTGCGCTGAGCTTCTTTTTTATATGTTTTAGTCAATGCGCCAATAGAGACATCAAGCAAACCAGGCAAGACTCAGATGCAAGACTTAAGACTGGACCCTCAGTACTTACACAGATGCATGCCTGCCCCAGCGCGACCCTTGCCACACCGCACCACCACTTTCAACTTGAGTTATGTTTGTCGCGGCCTGTGAATGAAGCGATGTGCGACCAGGATTGGCTAATGTACGGTGCCGATTCCATTCCCTGCCCCAAACCCAACCAAAACCAAACCAAGCCAAACCAAACCCAAGCTGTGACTGCCACTGCCCACTCATGTTCGCCTGCTTTGCTGTTTGCCCCGCTGCCCGTGCCCCTCGTCCCCCGCTCGCCTGCTCGGTATCATCAAAATTGTCGTTGGCTCGCAGTTAAATTAAGTCATAAATTCAGTATTTATCTGTTGAATGTAGTTTGTTGTCCGGTCATCACTTCTGCCATTCTGCCCGTTCTGCCTTTTGTCGCCGCAGCCAAGGCTCCTCCTCTAACCCCCCCTCTCACTCCCTGCCATTTCGCTGTCTGCTTTAGCAGCTCTCAGTTAGCAGCCCCAACCCCGATCCAAGAAACGCCGCTGTTATCCACTGTTTGCTGTTGCTGCTTTTATGCCAGCAGATAGTTGTCCATGGATCAAGGGAGTGGCTGGCGGGGCAAGGACGGGAAAGACGAGGCACGTTGCGACGCATCGCTGTGGCAGTTGCAGCTCGCATGTGTCAACTGGCGCTCCCTTTGCTGCACTGAGCTGTACACAGCACCAAATGTTTGGCTTCAATTTAATAGCAATACCAGAGATTAAATGAAATTAAAACTAAAATTACAATTTAAAAAACAATTTAAGCGAAAACATCTCAATTTCGCACTTTTCACCGTTTTATTTTATTGCTTGTAGGGTATACAAAATTACTTTATTATTTTAGGGTATCCATCAAATTCACTGATACTTTTGATCTTCTTCTGTTTAAAGTTTATTAAACGCTAAAATGACTAATCAACTATCACTGCTAAGCCAAATGCCAGCAGTTAGTTTTCTTGATAAATTTATTGTGGCATTAATTATGTTATAAATATGACATCATTTGTAATTGATTATCGAAAGGAATTGAATTGCAAGTTATAATTATTTGCTGTGTAGCTGGTGTTGCAGTTAGTTTAGCCACACTTAGCCGCTGCTTTCGAGACGCCTCGTAATTGGCTTGCCTTTCTGTAGCACTCTCGCTAGTTGGCCAAAACAAGTTTCAATGGTTTGCGAGTTATGTGTGCCTGTTCGCATTGAAAACTGAACTTTGCCAGATTTATTATTGCACATCAATTAGCTGCCAGCTGATGGGCATGCATCGAACAACTCCCCCTCCCAGCTCAAATCGAATTCCAAAACCCAAACCCAACCCAATCCCATTCTCACTCTCACATTCAATGGCTGCAAGTGAAACACGTATTTGTACAAATCACTGATAATTCAGTTCAATATGGCAATGTTCTGTCCTGTCAATTAGTCAACTGTGACACGCTGCTCACGGAAATCTTTATCTTGACTGTTTACTATTGCAACATTGTCTTGCCGGCCATTTATTGAAACATAACGCATTTTTTATTGTCAGCTCAGACAGAAGCTAAAAGCTGTGGCTTAGATCTGCGCAGTCGCAGTCGCAGTCGCAGTCGCAGTCGCATCCCAAGCCACACTGGTTGGGAGTCACACAGTTGCAGGTAGCCGAGTGCCCACCGATTGTCTCTCTTCCCCTCCACATCTCCTCGCGCTTGCTGTCAACTCAACGCTGACAACGCCAACGCTGATGGGACGATGACATCGAGTACTGAGTACTGATTACTGCATTGCCTGCAGCGGCAGCAGTCGCCTCGAGTCCACCCCACCCCTTGCTCACGTGCGCAACCCCTCCACCTGTACCCCACCCTCTCCTCCCCAACTAAACTGAGCTGCTGCAAGCGTGAAATATTTTGACAAATCGCAGCCACTTAATCAAAAATCATCATCAAAAAGCGATCGATGTTTTGTGTTGAGGTAGCAAGCAGCAGGGTACAAAGGACAAGCCGGCAAACGTATCACTCTGTGTATTTACGTGTCTGTGTGTGTGTGTGTGTGTATGTGTGTGGGTTAAGCAAGGTGTAGCAAGAGATTTCCGCCAGAGCTGATAAAAAAAGAACAAGAAAAGAAGAAGGACAACCCGCTGTGTTGCCTGAAAATGGAATTAGTCGCTTTAAAGTGTTTGCCGCACTTGTCGCCTAGACGAAATACATGTGCTAGTGGGAGAGGGAGATAGAGAGAGACAGAGACAGAGACAGAGAGAGAGAGATGGAGACAGAGTTCGTTTGTTATATAATGACAATTCATTTATGTTAGCAAGTGATTAGGCCTCATATCAATCTTCATAATGCCGCTGCTTATGAGCTATGTACGTGACACATATGCATGTATTGATACTATACACACACACACACACATACACACACACTCACTCACTCATACGTAAATAGACGTGTGTGTTAACTAACCGATTGACGTTGATTACCGATGGGTCGCGCGACTCTGACTACCTTTGCCGCTCCCATCCAGAGTCTCGGCTGCAGAGCTCCAGTCTGTTGGCCTATCTGCCATAAATTGACAGGCATTAATCATTTACTAGCAGACGTGACGAATTAACAATATAAACAGCCTAATAAATGTGTGGTAAATAAATATGTACGCCAGCAGCACATTAATAAAATAAAGTACATAACTTGATGAGTTGTTTAGTGTAGCCTCGATGCATTGTTATTTACAGGAAATTAATAAATTATGTTTATTGCGGAGCAACAATATCTTTATTACTGCCAAGAAAACAGAATAGGACCCGCACAGCTAAACAACTACGGGCAATTATTAAGTGAGTAATTCCAATTAAATTGTTTTTCACCTGCTTTAAAATTAACTTACAAAAATAATTGCTTTCAAAGCGAAATGAATCAAATAATTTCATTTTCATTTCAGACTCGTCCAGATTGAATTTTGTATGGCTTCTGAAGAAGCAATTAAATACCTTTAACATAAATATAGGAACAATCGAGTGAATATAAAAGAGAGTTAAGTAGATGATGCGAAGACAGCTGTTGCTTCCCATCTTCCCTTGACTCGTTCCCCATTTCACTGCTATTACTCATTTTAATGACAGCAGGGCATTAAAAGCTCAAATACATAAACAATTGTACGACTTGCCAAAGTGGAATCTCATCAGCCAGATGAGTTTGCCGTTCATTGAATTCAATTTCAATACCCAACTCCATCGGCATCTGTATCTGAATCTGCATGTGCGTCTTAACACTGCAGATGCCTGCAATTACAAAGCGCCAGGCGAGAGCAACCCGTAATTAAAGTGTTTCAGGAAACAAATGCTTAAATCACGCAATGCACAGAATACAAAAATACGAATAACAAAATAACAACAAATAATTTCCAGGCGAGAGCAACAAAGGTCGATTGCTTCATCCGACAGGCAGGCAGGTGATGAGCCGTCATGCAAGGCCGGTATAGATAGGTTATTAGAGCAAGGTGATTGGGATTGGACGCCGAAGCTAACTGAGGGCCACACGTTAGTTAGTTTGGCGGCTGCTGCCGATGCTGCTGCTACTGTTACTGCTGCTGCTGCTGCTGCTGCTGCTCAAGTCACACTCTGGCGGCAGAGTTCGGGGCACGCGATTGCAGCCGTGGGGCAGCAGCACATGCTCGGGATTCAGGATACGCATCACACTAAACACTGTGCTGGTTTTTGTGCGTCGCGCGTCTAAAACTCACCTGTCTGTCGCAGCATTTCCGCCGGCTACAAAAAACAAAACCTCAAATGTTGCGTCATTATCAAAAACACAACTTGATGGTTTCTTTCATTTTTTTTTTGTTTTACTTAGTTGCTCATCGGAAATTTATGCCATATTGACCTCATACACATTGCTCTAATTTTTTCCGTTGGTTATCGTCCTTTTTGTTTTAATCAGCAGGTCCTGCAGCAGTGCCGCTTCACCCCTTGCATGTTTTTTTTTTTGATGAATTGATGATGGGGTCTGCATTCTGCATCGGCATCGGCATCTAGAACTGCATCTAGAGCATGTGTGTGTGTGAGCATGTGGAAAATGCTTTCACGGAACCCTTTTGCTTGAAGTTTTTCTTAATTTGGAATTTATTTAAATCTACAAAGGGCTTCTGTTCCTGCTCCTGCCACTCGGACTGACTGTCAGTCAGTCACTCTTTTGGTTGTGGGGGGATGAGTCTTGGGGTTCGTCGCCTTCGTTATTGGCAGGTGCTTTGGCTCGCTGCTAATGCATAAATAACACGGGTTCGCCTTCCACTTTTGAGTTCGTAGCTCTTTTTTTCTGTCTTGAATTGTCCGGTGTCCATCGCATTTTAAAAGGCGTTTAGCTTGTTACCTTTTTAATAATACCATTTAATTTCCAACGCTCGTTTTGCTGCCGGTTTTTTTTTCGGCTTTGCGCTGCGTAGGTGCGCAATCATCAATCAGCTTGAAAGTGATGTACACACAACACAACACAACACAACACAACAGCACCTTTTAAAGTGCAATTCATAAGTCATTTTTAGGTTTTTTGCGGATCATTTCGTGTTCATTTTTTATGCCAGCACTAGAGCATAGACAGCTAGAGATAGCATCGCTTCAGGATGCGAAGAGTTCGTAAGTTTTCAGCTCTACCCAATAAAAAAACAGAATATCTTTTTGCCGAATTTGGAATATATATCACTCTCTTGTAGACTATGCTTAAGTTTAGCACTTTTCCACTCGAGAAATAGGTTTTGTCCTTAATGTCACTTCCTCATTACAATAAAAACCATTTTTAAAATACCAAAAATTTAATGGCTTTCAAGTATCAAAATTAGTGTAAATATGTTCACATATCTTTGCATTTTTGGAAATTTGTCCCTTTATCAGTGAATTATGTTGGCGAATGATGTATTGAATGCAGCTCCAGTTGCGGAGTGACCACTTAGGGTGGACTCGGTGGACAAAGGCAAATGGCTGACGCATTCAAATGGCCGGCACACAGCCCAACCCGCATCCCCCGAAATGAGGGTGTGTGTGGGAGTGGTAGTGTTAGCTACTGTTATTACTGGCCGGTCGAAAGCAGACAGACTGACAGCCAGACAGACAGACTTTCAGTCAACCCAGGGGTGTGTGTGTATTGGCGCTGGCATGACACGGCTGCCTTGGCCAGCTGGCTGCAACATTTACAAATAAATAATGGCCTCAACCGAGAGTGAAGTGAGATGGGGAGTGGGTGGGCGGATCAGATACTTAGATACTTCCGCTGGCATAACAATCCAGCATTTGGCAGTGAAAGGCGCCGTGTGAGCATCAAGCCTACTGAAAAATTGAAACATGCCGCAAATCCAAACGAATTGCGTACTCGAAGAGGGCAAACCAAAGTCGCAAATTGCTGGTTAGCGCGCGGAAAACCAACTCTCGATAAGCAAAAAATAAAAGAAAAGAAGAAAAAAAAAAGACAAGAGAACCGAGACGAAGACAATTGGCCAGATTGAGCCAGGAGCCTGCCTGGCAGCCAGCTCTGATCTGCTCTGCTCTGCTCTGATCTGCTCTGCTCTGCTCTGTGTGTGCTGTGTGTTTATGAAGTTGTGTATTTTTCGTCGGGTTTCGATTTTCAAGCTGACTGCAATTACAAGCCGTAAATTTGTCAAGGCGCGATAAATGACTGCAGCAGTGGGGCAGGAGTGCGACGAGGAGTGAGGGGCGTGAGTGGTGGCAGCCTAATGCATGTAATCTGCCACTCAACACCCTGTCAGATGGTCCAAGACCTCGTCCGGCTGGCTTGTTAAGGTTAAGCAATTTGGCACGGGGGTTACACATATTTGGAGCTGAACTGCCGTCCAAACATGGCCAAAAGCGCAATGTTTGCGGCCCATAACCACAATCAGCCACAAACCGACTAGAAGACCAGCTCAAGAATGACAGCGGCTTTGGGTATTGGCATTGGTGAATTGTGCGCGCCTGGCGCGGCCAATTCATGCTCACATTTTGGGGCTGGTTAATTAAATACGGATCTCCTTTTAATGGTCGATAAAACTTGATGAGATACTTTAATGGCCGATGCTGGTGGAGCCCAAGGCGGAGGCGTCCGCTCTCTGGAGTGCTAAATCACCGTTAAAGCGATAAGATTAAGTTGGCCAACTAGCCGCAAACTTTGGCAATGGACAACAGCAACCAGCCAGCCAATAACAACAACCAACAACCAACAACAGGCAACAGGCGAGCATAATCTGCTTTTTACGAGCCAATTGGCAACACAATCTGTGCCTCCTCCTTTTGCTCAGACTATTACATTGTTGCCGAGGCGCACAAAATTAATTGCTGATGAATGTCAATTTCACCAGACACGGATACGTCGCCGACCCATCGACAAATCTGCCTCCTACACAAGAAAAAAAAACCCAGTAGCATCCAATTGAAATCAATATGAAACTTCCGCACCCCGATTTGTGCTCAGTAATTAAATGAATTCTGTTTAGATTTTATTATTGATACTTTTAGACAGAATGCTTTTTCTTGTCTAATATTTAAGCTAAGCAGTCTTGTTTTTCCGGGTGCAGCTGGCAATCATCGTTGAAGGCCCAATGGCAAATGGAGCGTTGAGACGTCGACTCAAAGTCAGTGGCAAAAATATTGTAATCCTATTGGCAGTCACTTCAAAGACGACATGCAACAGCAACAGCAACAGCGACCGCATTTGCCGATTGCTTAACGCTGTCTGCCCCAACCACTCCCCTCCCTTCGCAACCCCCTGTTGCCCCCCTTTCGCATCCACTTTTTGACCGCTTTCGTTAGCGGCTTACAAGTTGCCCCTCCGGGCGCTCGGGCAGCCATAACCGTTCGCCATGCAGGGCATAAAATTAAAATGTTGCACTATAACAACCCTAACCCCGCAGCCGCCCCTCGCACAAGGGGGCCCCCAACTCGTAGAAGAGGCGCACTCATTAAAAACGCCATAAATGCAATAAAACGTAGAGCAAACATCGATTAAACAATATTTATGGGGCTTCACTTGCACATTGTTCGTTGGCTCTGCGCCGAACACGTCCGTGAATCCACGCCCGACTCAAACCAATGACCACCCCCCTCCCCAATTCCCTCATCCTTATGCCCCCTTTAGCTGCATTTGCTTTGGCTGTGTCCGCTTTTCGCTGCCATTGCTGTTGACCTCTTCGATTTCATGCGAACGGTTGCCAAAAGCTTACAGCTAAAACGATTTTACATACGCTTTTTGGGATTAGAACGAGATGGTAAACGAAAGAATTTGTGTAATCTTCAAATGCGATTTAAAACATTGATTTTTGAATATTTGAGCTATATTTGAGCAAAGAAAGTCTACAAATGGGTTTCCATTTGTTTGCTATTTAAAAGCAAAATAAGATCCTCAAAATATGACTTGTCCCTTGTGATGATCACAAAATGAGATACTTAATAGATTATCTGCCTCTTGTGAGGCACGTTATTATTATAATATTAATATTATAATTGCAAACAAATGATCAAAGATAATTCTGCCTATTTCCTCAACATTTTTGACATGTAAAATGTATTTGTAAATAGCAAACTATAACAACAATGCTGTAACGAAATTGAGGACCATATGATAAATATTTCAACCATACGGCCAACCTTGCCAAATTACAATTCATTTATTGTAATTATTGATAATTTAAAATAATTACGCTGCAGATACATTTATAGCTTTATTCACTGCTGCTTTTTGGATCAACTTGCTTGGCTCATGTAAACAGTTAAAAAATTCAATAAATATCGCCTCGCATCTCGATTGGGCGAACATTTCAATTTAGTTCGGCATCGCCGGAGACAGCCAGAGATGCGGCAATTTGGCAGACTTTGCGGTTTTCAACATTAGCCAAAAGGCAGCTGTTTGGGGTACGGCCCAAGTGTTGAGACAATAGTAGAGCGCGCCGCTCAATGAATAACGATTACAGCTATTAATCTTGGTCCAAACTGGCGGTCCGGCCTCGGGTTGCCTTGCGGTTAGCTGGTTCTGCTCCTGGTTCGCGTATTCTTATTTATTTATTTATTATTATTTTTTTTTTGTTTTTGAGCACCGGCAATTTTCGGCCCATTTATTTATTTGCTAAGTGGCCGTAAAAACGGCAAAAAACGGCACTTGGCCGCGTCTCTGTCACCTTTTTTCTCTCCTTCATACGTGTTTTTGTTGTTGTTGTTTTTTTCCAACATTTTTAAATTTACATTGTATAAGTAATAATTGTGCGGAAAACGGAAACAATGGAGGTTGTGTAATGCGTCAGGGGAGTTGCCCGAGCTGCCCGAGCTGCCCGAGTTGGTCGAGAGGCCGTGTTGGCCATCTGGCGTTTGGACAAGTTAACTCAAACAGCCTGTGGCTTTGCGCATGGAAAGGAGTGAAAATTGCACGTAATTACCCAAACACACACACACACATAAACTGAGACAACCGCATAGAAGCACATGCGCCATTGGTGAATATAAGTGGTAAATGTGTGGTCATTATATATATATACCGCCACGATTACGACCACTAACCGGCGCAAAACGCCTTCGTATATGTATTTTGTACATAAAATGCACCTTCAAACCGAGCTGAACTGCACCCAATCGCCCAGAGTTCAATCCGCCATTCTAGCTACGCGTGTGTGTGTTGGTGTGTGTGTCGGTGTGAGTTATAATAGCCGGGCACAGGAAGCACTCGCGATGGCGATCAGCGCACTTACGAGCACAACTACTGCTTACGGCCATAAGTAGCTAAAGCTAAGACCATAGCTAAACTGCAACTGCAACTGCCACTGCCACTGCCACTGCAGTAGCCGTAATCATCGTTGTTATATGTGTATACCCTGTATACCCTTGCAAATTGAAAGAAGAGGCATGCTCACCAGTACTCTAAGGTATAAATGTGCCTGATCAGGCTGTCTTTCTGTGTGTCAAACTCTCTATTGGAACTCATCGATTTTGGAGATTAGAGTGCTGAGATATGGTAAAGCGCAAGTAGCAGAATCATACTAGCAAATATTATTCAAGGATATTTGCTAGCCTCTACTGAAAGCTGGACTGTGATAAGTCTAAGTTATGACTGTTGTGGTTGCTTCAAGTGTAATCATGCGCCAGTTATTTATTATGGAATTTCAGTACACACATAACTTTTGGCAAATATTATGCAGGATTGCGGCAATCAACTCCCAACGGCTGCCATGTGAGTTAAGTCAAAGAGTTTTTGGAGGCAGACACACCCACCGCGGCGGCCAAGAAAAGGGAGCCCCTTCATTTTTGAGCCAATTATGATTATGTATGCCAGTGAAGCGCAACCACTTTTGGGTTACGGGTTTGGGTTTGGGTTTGGTTTGAGACTGTTTCTCATTGAGCTGCATGAAAATTCGAGAGGTGTTGCCAATGAGTCGTCGGCAGTCCGGTTGACCGAAGGGGTTGACAGACTTCTGACCGAGTTCCGACCACTCAAGCACTAACAGAAAACCGCCCCCTAAAAACGCAGACCGACCGTATAATTGAGGCGAAACCCAAATGGAAATTCGAAATGTAAATGGAAATGGAAACATAGTTTACCCCAGAGCAGCATTTAGCCTGACCGCAAAGTATGAGAGACGAATTCAGTTTAGGCGATTTGCTTGGTTTCATTTCATTTCGGGCCTCAACCACACTGAGTTTACCACAATTTAAACTTAATGATTATTTGCATTTCCAAAATTCAATAATTTGCATTTTCGAAATCAGAAAAGCGCTTTTTTTTTTCTTCGACTGTGTGGAGAACAGAACGAATTGCGTTTATTTTTGGGGCCAGGCAAAAGCCACAAATTATATAGTACAGTAGTTACTTAGGTATGTACAATTGTACAAATGCTACGCAAATTGCGGGTTATTAGGCACCGCCGAGGGATACACTCAACTGGCTTTCGCCTTTTGGAGTGTGGAAGTGACTTTGGTTGTGGCTCTTATTTATGCTTAAGGTCGAATGCAACTAACATTTGGACAAGACTTAAATATTGATGGTTTATACTTAATTATATATGTATACGTAGCTCTTCCCTAACTCCAAGTGACTCGTTTCAGTTATGTGAGTCACTGGTCGCCATATGTTCCGAGGCCGGATAAACGTTTTCCCATGGATATCATTATTACGCCGAAGTCAACAGTGAATCTCATAGATTTCGACATCGTCGTCGATTCGCTCAAATGAGCAAATGGGCTCAAATGAGACACTTCTGAGTAAAACTTCAATGGCGGGACGCACCGGAGCCCAACCAGAGACTTGGCGCAGCATCTCCCGTGCCACATAAAACAACAAACATGATTCGCATAACAAACAAAAGGAAAATCGAAACTCAACGTTTTGATTTCGATTTTGATGTTGATGTTGTTTTCGGTTTCATTGGATTCACTTAATCCAATTAGGCTAGGTTGTCCAGTGGATAAAGGGTTGCGGCATCATTGGAGAGTTATGGGAAATCTTTTGTCGGTACACTAAAAAAAAAAAGGATTGTTTGCAATTTGGAAAACAACCGACGGTTATTCGGAGAGTATAGATTTTGTCGTAGCTCGAACTTATTAAAATTCAAATTAAAGATTATATTCTTTACAAATCTGTTATGTAAAATGTCATTGTGTTTTTTCCAAGTGTACCTGATCCGATTTTGATCTAAAATCGGAATCGGGCTGCTCGCTGGCCAGCCTGGAGAGCTTATCAGCTGCAAGTCGTTGTCGCAACTGCGGCACATATTTAATAAGCGTCAAGCTAAACATGAGCACTCATCATTCAGGTACGAGCTGGTCATTCATCAGCGCACACATTGAAGAAGACATCACAGAAGCGTAGTTGCTTTGGGGTCAGCTGGGTCAGCTGTCGTTTATTGATCCCGCTCCCGTTCCAGGCTCTTTCCACTGAACAACAGCTACTTCTGCTGTTGGTTAACTGGTTAACAACTGGCGGGCCATTTGAGGAATTGCAGCACAGTACGCATTTAATTGAATTAAATTCCAATTCCTGTTCCACGCTCTCTCTCTCTCCCTCTCTCTCTCTCTGTCTTAAGGGAAAACGGTCAGTTGAGACTGTTGTTTTTATTGTTGTTGCTCTTGGCCGTCCTATCGCTTTGATCAGTCAATCCAATTATTTGCAAAATTTTGTCACATAAATAACTAGGCGAGCTCGCGCACCACTGACCAAAGCGGCGCCCCTAGAACCACAGAGCCACCATTCACCATTCACTGATGTGCTGCGTTTCCTTTCATGTTTCACCTGTCTGCCGGGGGGGGAACCAATGTCTTCCTGGTGGCCACTAAAGCGGACGTGGCGTTGGCGTGCCGATTACCCCAATAGCTCTCTTTCTCTCCCGCGTAAGGCCTAAGTTTTGAGTACACTCAGAAAATAGGATGATCTAAAGCGTCTAACTCTGTGCAACAGATTGGTCATTGTAGAGTTTATAATAATTGTTTGCATTTCTTTTTTTTATTTGTTCGCATTAAAACTTACAGAAATCTGTACAAACATTTATTTTACCTTCCAAAATACTTTTTCTGTTTCAGTGCGCTCGCCTGCAGACTGGGTCAATTATTTATGCAAGTGTAGAGCCGACAAGGGTGACGAAAGGCATGGAGAAGGAGACCTGCGTGCCACCGCCACCACCAACACCACCGCGCACAGCATTCAAAAGTTCGTAGACATTTTATGTTTTATGCTAAGGTGTTAATTGAATTCGTTTTGCATAAGTGGACGAGGGCGAGCAAGGAACTGGGAACAGGAGCAGGAGTAGTAGCCACAGGAGCTGCAAAGTGGACCACCTGCACACCGGAGCAGTGACAACAGGCAGTTTGAGAGAGGCAACCCTTTTTGCTTAGCCAGGGCATTGTGTGTTAATTGTTGCAACAATAATACAAAAACGGGGCCAAAACAAAGCCAACGACCAATTGTCAACATGACAGCAACAGACAACAGTTAGCAGCGATCATTGTTGCTGTTGTTGTTGCTGCTGCTGCTGTTGCTGTTGCTTTAGTTGTTGCTGATGTTGCCGCTTTTGCTGTTTATTGTTTGTACGGCGTGATCTTTATCGGCGCATAGTATTTGCATATTCCGGGGCAGAGTGCTGCAAGGTAGTCATTGTATAGTTGCTGCTGCTGTCGTTGCTGCTGTTGTCGTCTTTATTATGTCATTGCATCATCAGCGCCTCTTTATCGCCATCCGTCATGCACATTGTGTAGAAATTAGCACATAACCCAAATGTGTAAAATACACGCGTGTCAATTAATTGCCAACAATTAGCAAGTGGCTTTATAGATAAACGAGGGTAAGGGTTTCTCACCTAGCGAAGACGATTGCCTATAATCTGTTTGGGTCTGGGTTTTGTGGGTATGCCACTAATAAAGTCACTGCAACAGCAGCAACATCAGCAGCCACCAGTCAACTTTGCCTTGAGTCGAAAGTCGCATCAGCAAATCTCACACAGGTGTCAAAGCGTTGGACAGCTGCGAGTGTGCAACAAACCTGACAGCAGAATGCCCTTTAATGTCGCATTGGCGACTCTTGCAACTTGCGAGTGGCGGCAACAAGCGGCAGCAGCAGCGATCCATGCAAATGTCCGCGTGTCGGCGATTGTCACAGCGCAAATAAAACATAAAACGAGCCGTCTCAGCTATAAATCATTTGGATTGCGTTGGCCGCTACACTCACCAAAAATAAGATCATTTTATAAATTTCACTAAAGTGGAAAAACTTGACCTCAATCGACACAGCCAAAAATATTTTATTTGCTTGCACTTTTTAGAAATACTCCAAAATTGTAGAGAACATTTTAGCTGCAGAGCTGAAAGGCAAACTTGTATTCGAAATTCGTAGAAATTTTGATTTATAAATTCCAAAAAAAATTTAAAAACAAAATTCTGAAATGTAGAATCAATTTCTTAAAGTGCACCATAACTGTTTACGATCAGTTCAGATTTTAAGGAACAAGAACATTTATTTAAAATTCGTAGAATCTTCTATTTAAATTCAGAAAAATACTAGAAGTGTGAATTTTGATTTGTACGTGAAGAATTTCTTAAAGTGTAGAAGTACTGTGTACTACACTGTTGTGATACTTTACAGCTTGTCCCATAGGCCTTTAGCATCGCTTACTGTCTGAATCTGAAACGGATTCCGCCAAACTGAATCTTGAGGTTGGTCACTGGGCACAGTCGTCGCATAAATTAACAATCTAATTACCACACCGATCTGACCCAGCCGACGCCAAATCTCAACGGAAAATCACGAAGCGCAACCGACACTGAGCACGAGCATTCACCATTTGTATGCAAATTACTTTGTCTCCGTTGCCGATGGCCAGCGATCGCCATTGAGGTGCAATCATAATCGACGTCATAATATCGTTACAGAGACGTATTTATCACCTGGCCCCGGTCAAAGGTACAACCTCAGTCTCAGTCTCAGTCTCAGTTTCAGCTAGAGCCAGCGAGCTATCAGCTGCACTGAAATAAATTTGCATATAAATTGCAGCAACTACGCTGCTTCAGTCGGTGCCACAGCCTTGCGGTTTCCATTTAAATCGATGCGCACCGTAAGCAATTTTTGAATTTATGTAAGCATTTCGTTCGCAGATTTAATTGACACGGTGAGCGGGCTAAAACCCTTTTGCAACTGGTAACTGGGAAATTGACTCTCTGTGGTCCTGACCACGTCCTTCATGTCCAGTAATCCAATTAGCCCCGTCGACGTTTCGTACAAGAAAAAGCACTTGTCGCTGAAACGATCCCAACTGCAGAAATCGGCAGGTCCATGCCAGGTCCATGCTCTGCTCTTATGTTCCATTTCCTAATGAAGATGTTCTCGGCTGGTATTTGGGCCTGAGGGTGCTGCATCTGCTCAATATCGACGTCACTCATGGCCAAGCATGGCAATAAAAAATGTATAAATTACGACATCATAAATAAAAGCTACACTTGCCTATATAGAGTACATCATAATAAACGAGTATTCATATGCAATTGTACAAATTGATATGGAAATGGGTTTGGTATTGGAACTGGATATGGGAATGTAGTTACCGTTGCCACGGTTCCACAGACTACGCTTTGTCTGTGTTGTTTGTGCGGCTATTTTCAAATTCAATTTAATTCACTTTGTTCGATGAGCATTATCTGGCGATAGCAGATAAATTGGGATCACTTCACGCTCTTAATGGCAACCTCAATCTGTGCAGCTGAAGCTGAACCCTACAGCGGCCTGAGGCTGACTCGAAACGATGGGACAGTGGCAAAAGTAGCCAAGCATTGACACGGCTACAGGTGACGCTGGACGGCCTCTGGCCTGAAACGAATGAGTGGTCAAAAAGGTGAGCACAAACGACATCGCATGCGCACAATCAGAGTACAACAGCAGCAGCAGCAGCAGCAGCAGCCACAACCAAAAGAGTGAGAGTGATGGGAATATAAGAGGAAGAGGGAGAACGTTGGGCAAGGTGTCGAGATGCGACCGAGAGACCAGAGCAACACTGCTTGTCCGTTTGCCCAAAGAGATATCACAATAAATTAGGAAACGAAATCTTTACTAAATAAAGACATAAATTACACTCCGAATCGCACTATGCCCCGACTCTCCAGTCCCAACTTCAAATAAAAAGCAACCAACTATGTCTGTTGAATGAAAAAATAAAAACACCAAATAAGAACAAGACAAAACAGTGCTGCAATGGAGACTGTGTGACTTGGAGATACCCTATGTGTGGCCGTTACGAGCTTAGTATTCCATTACAGAAATTGGATTTCAGTGCGTGAATATAACTGGTTTCTAGGTCACATTGGACGACTCAACTCTTAATGCTGATCAATAACATATGCATACATTTTACATAAGTGATGCATTGTCCTGCCTGTTACAAACAGATGAGCAGCAGCCTGGCACCCTTTTTCCCGCCTTTTAAAATGGGTACAGGGTATACATAAGACGCTGGCGCACACAAAAAGCGAACAACGGCGAGCCACAATGGCGACAACAAGAACGACATGACAGCAAAGTGGAAGGCTTATAAAAAGCGAGAGAAATACAAATAATCAAACGAAATGTATTTTATAGGGTGATAAGAATCAATGAAGCCACTGAAATCCTATAGAGACATATTGTATGCATTATGAGGCATCATCACCGATCCCAACCACATTTAAATGGAGATTTAGCCAACGGCAGCACGAATGCCGATCGCCAAGTGTCGCTCGATGCACAAACTTTTCAAACAGACACACAAACACAAACCCAATCCAAACCCAAACCCGAATCCAAATCGGTGCTGAGACTGTTGGCTGCTGCTTATCAGTAGGATGGTTTGGTTTTTGGTTTCCGTGTCGTTGTCGCTGGGTCAATTAGTGGGCGAAGAAGGCGCATGAATACCTTAAATGTAAACGTTAATGTTAATGTCAATGCTATGGTTAATGTTGGCTGTTGGCTGTTGGCCGTTGGCGACTTCATTTATGCGTGATTTGCTGGAACGTGATCGGCTGCATCTTAACTGTCTTTGCAGGGCCTTTGTTTGGTTTGATTTAACCGCATCTTGAGCGGCAGCAACGGGTCTCTGTGATTTTGGGGACGAGCAATAAATCTTGTGTCAAAGCAACCTAAAAATGCCATTTAACATTTTTGGTTGGTAGTCGTCGCGCTTAAAGACTGTCACCAAAAAGCTAGAGAGAACAATAGATCGTAGTTTAAGGGCCCATTTCAGCGGAGGAGCGGGAATGCATTTTAATTACGCACATCGACATAACTTTTGGTTAATTGCACAGCACAAAGACCCAATCCCATTCCAAACCCACTCCAAACCCACTCCAAACCCTTCAAATGCCGAAGTTTATGCGCGAGCTAAGTGGTTCGAAATGGAGCAGCTGCCGCATCAGCCTTTGATTGGACATTGTTTGACTGACTTAATCCAGCCAATAACTCATGCGTTGTCGTACTTTTGTTCCCTTTCACTCTCCCTTCCCTCTCTTTTACGACATTCTCTAGATAACGTGCACAATACCGCAAAATCAGTATACGAAACAAAAAGTTCTTTTATAATACAAGTCCCCAAATCAATTCATAATAATTGATCATAATTCGGTAGCCGTACGCTAATTGGATGCTTTACCATACAACAACAGATATAACAGCATAGAAGACGAGCCTAAAGCTGATTAAACAAAATACTAACGCAAATTTATCAAATGCAAATTAATAATGGTGAAATTCCATAGATCGAATTCAAATACGAAAGTACCAATAGTTAATGAGATGCGTTGAGATGCTTAAGCTCATGATTTGATTTATTTATCTTTCTTAACTTTTTCTATAGATTTTCAAAAGGCAAACAATATGAATAGGAAATTATGGAAATTAGAATAAGCAGCGATGATAGATTAGAACAAAGATGAGCGATAAGATTTCGTATCCCATAAAAAAAAAACATGAAAGCTCGAAATATTATTAAATAAACAAAGATGAGACTAATTTAATAAATAATTTTTGAATTTTATTAGCGATACTAAGATAAGAACCTACAATTTCTTAAAGTAGCAGCTAGCCCTAATAAAAGTAGTTATAAAATGCGAATAATTTCAATGATGATACCTTTGATCTGTGTCAGTTTAAAAATGTCATCTTAAAGTCGAAGTTCTGCTGGTGTTGCTTATGAGCATGTGATTATTATATTCTGACTGTTGCCGTTGCTATTCTTAATTAACGTACGAGAATGCATAAAATGTCTTTTTGGCTTTGGGGCACTATCAACACCTCATTACTCTTTTGATCACACTCCTCGTTAATGAAGATGTCAGGCAGCTGCCGCCACAACGCAATGAAACACAAGACACACACAACACACACAACACAACACACAAGAAACAAAACAAAACAAAACAAAACAAAACCATTTTGAATTCAAAATCAAAATCAATGCTTAGCATTCCAATTTTGTGGTGGATGTAGCTTGTTGCTCCAAAGCGACAAAGATTAAATATATAACTCTTTTTTGGTCGACCGCTCGAACTTTTCTTGCCGCTTTCTTGATACTGTCGTAGACTCTTATCGTTTCAATGATACCCTATAGTTTGTATGTATTGTCGGTTGTTAAGTGGTGCTGATATGCCCTTTGCGTGGCAGCGTATGTGAGATGGAAACCTGTATCTGCATAAAGTTATAAACAAAGAAAACAAATTTGTCTTATCGCCCGATTCCTAATGAGATGACAACGAGACAAAATCACTCGGTCGCAACGCGTTGAAAGCGCGAGCTCATTTAAGGAGCGGACAAATACAAATGCACACATTTTAATCACTTTGCTCATTAACAGCAGCTCAGCTCCGATCTCTGAGCTGAAACAGAGACCTTAGCGGGGGCTGCATCAAACATTTGTTTGTCAGCATGAGCTAGAAGTATTACTATTGTTGCCAATACAAAAGGCGGTCCCTTCTAAGGCCTGGAACTGTTTGAATTACCCACGCAGAAAATCTAGAAGTCACACAGCTCCCGGACTAATATAGAAAATATGTAGATAGCTCAATATTACTAATCATTTGATTCTTAACATTTAATTGATAGCAATTTTCATAACTTCCCCAATGCATTTTTGACCTTACATAATTGGGCTTAAAAGCAGGTCTAAATTTTTCAAAGCCCTAACTTTGAAAAAATGGAACTTTAAATGGTTATCCTCTAGTTGAAGACTACATTTGCAGTTGGAAATACAAAAGAATAACCGATTTTTAAAAAACCATGGCATTTTAATCATGACATGATCTCTAGATTAAAGTACATTTCAAGTTGGAAACAATTTACATGTTTTCAGAACTCAACCGAAGCATCTTCATTTTATTTACAAATCCCTTTTTCACTCAGATGACAAGCTTATTTCCAGGATAAATGAAAATAAGTTGTAGATATTTTTTATTTGATGAAATTAGTAACTATAAATGACTATATGCAAGTGCATGAACATTTCCACTTCCACTTATAGTTTGCTCATCAAGAATTCTATGATCTAGTGAGGTCGATGGTCAGCTTAGGCAAGGTGACTGTCTGGTCTGGCAGTGAGGCAAGCTGGCAGGCAGGCAGGCTGCTAGGGCGATCAGTTTGCAACATTGTTGCTGTACACATTAGTTAACGTAACTAACTTTAGTTATTGCGCGTGTTGTGATTTCGCGCTTTTATGGTCCATTTAAGACTATGAGATGGAAATGTTGTGTCGGCGTTCCCAACAGATTTATCACCGGGCCCCTGGTGCGAGAGAGGACCCTCGAGAAGCGCTGGGGGTAAGGCAACAGGATAGCGAGGGGGGCGGGTAGGAAGAGGTGGAACTCGCCAGAGCCTGAGTAAAGTTCATCGATTTCAGCCAACCCAAGCGATAAAAACTGTGCGCAGTGATCAACAGAAGAATTTGCGAAAAGATCTCCCAACATTGTTGCCCAGCTCTGAGCAATTTTACTGTAAAACCCAAAACAGCAAAACAACTGGCAACTAGCAAAAGGCAACAGGCAACCGGCAACACCAACAAACAAACACAACACATATCCTGAAACTGACGATCGCAGCTGCGATCGTAAAAATGTTTGACTGCGATTATATGGCGCTCATGAGAGCGCCACTTTGTCAGAGTCTGTGGGTTCGCCTGATGTTGATGGACTGGTCTCGCAACGTAGTCAGGGGCGTGCCAGGACTTGACCAGGAAGGGGGGCAAGCATGGATACATAGTAGGAGTGTATTGTTATGTCGCAAGTCTTGAAATGCTTGCGGCCCAACTAATTGGAAATCAACAAGCAGACACCCCGAGGAACTGCCTGCTAAAATACTTATGTATATATAAATATATCAATACAAACAAATACACACACACACACACACACACACGCTCTCAATTGTACATGTATAATGTAGGTATAATTTATGGCGAGAGAGGTGAAAATATTTTCAATAGAAGGTGATTTAAATTTATTAAAGGAATGCTCAGCGACCAGCCCCAGCACTAAATTAGAATAAGTCAAGAGTTGGAGCTGAAGACGAAGCCGGAGTTCAGGCGGGGGAAACAGAGGCTCATAAAGACGCAAGCAAATTGAAACTGAATGTGTGTATGTGTGTGTGTGTGTGATTGGGCGCACGCTTGCATGGCTCAGATTGGGCATCAGAAATGGGACCATCATCAGCAACATCATACAAGATCCCATCCGAGCGTCATCTAAGGTATCGACAACGACGCAAAGTGAGCGCTCTCTTATCAGATCCGAAGTGCACAACATACTCCAAGCGACTCATTTAAATCTCCGGCCGAAGTCAGAACTAAGAAACTTAACCAGTCCAACAGTCTCCCAACGCTTGGTGTTCCGAACGCGCCGAGTTGCCTTTTGTTAACACCATAATTTACATTGATTTATGTGCTTAGTTGACTCTGCATTTTTAATCGGTTAGCCCTGGGACACTCACCGTCACCGTCGCCGTCACCGTCCCCATTCCCATTCCCATTCCTATGCCCCCCCTAACCACCCCTTCCCATCCACGGTTGACGGTCTCTATGCATGTATGGCTTTGTATGTGTGTGCGCGGCTTCATTTGGTTATAATTAAAATGTCGATGTTATCAACCCGATTTGGACATATTGGCCATTACACACGAAATTTAAGCGATTTCTATGCGCGTATTTTGATATTTTGAATTTCGATTTCGTTTGCATCTCTTTAACCATTTCGTTTCTGTGTTTATGTTGCTGTTTCAGTCGCTGTCGCACAATGAATATTGATTAAATTAATATTTAATAACGTTTTTAAGAAGCTTTTGAGTGTTAAATGTTTATTTATGCTCATTGGCTGTGCTTTTTGTCGCTGTCAAATGTATCTCTTTCCCCTCCATTCAAATTGGGTGTGCGTGTGTGTATCGCTGATTGTTGGAAATTGTGTATAACAATATAAATATCGATTTTTATGCACGGCTCTTGTTAACCTGTGAATAAGTGTAATAGACCAATGGAATAATAATTTTAGTTATCTATAAAGAAAAAGAGGCCGACTCTGTGAACAGTAAAGCCAACCACTTAGTTATCAACATTAATAGGGACGGTGAAAAGTTTCAAGAACTAAACCGCAGCCAGCTTCTTTTCCCTGTTGTACTTTGAAAATGTTCACAGATCTGGACACACCATAAAAAAGTTGTTAAAATGTTTGAAAACAATTTTGTTGCTTAATTTTAATGAACAAAGGTTTACAAAAATTGTGATTTTTTTTTATAGTTTAATCACTGATTTTTTAAACTAGCTGTTTGTAGGTATGTTTGAAACGTAATCCATAGACGAATAGTTGTGCACGAATAATGAATACTTTTATATTTTATGTCTTATATTTTATGATGGATAATTATTAGTAGCAAACACATTATTGCTTATTTAAGAAAACAAACAACTTTCCATATTTTTTTCAACAGTTTATTATCGCGTCTCTGGCTTTGTCGAAGAGACTATTCAGTTACTTTGAGCCATCGCACATATTGATGACTTTAGTTCAGTTAACGCTATATCAGATTGTGTATCAATATCAGTTCAAACGCAACCGAATACAATACGTAAGTGCTTATATATAATGTAGTAGTACCTATGTAGACATTGACAGTCACGCGGCACGAATATCTCGCACTTAATGAGCATACATGGCTAAGCTTAAGCCTAGGCTAGGGCTAAGTTACAGATAAATATTGCATACGCTATAGCCTTAAATGGTGATGAGGTAAGCCGGCAGCTAGCGACCAACGGCCCGGCATTAAATAAATAAAATTCTATTTCGAGTCAAGAGTGCTATTATAATAGTATTTAGTTGGAGTCGTAGTTGCAGCTAAAAAAAAAAGTGAGTGAACAAAGTGGGGCAAGTAATGCGCCTCTTCTACCATGTAGTGGTAAGTATTAGTTACAATTTGTGTTTAATTGTAGGCATGCACTCCCCATACATACACAGAAACAAGTTGCAGTTGCCGCAATCGCAATTACAGCTTGCAGCACTTACAACGTAATACAGCTCGCTGCTGCCGCGCTACACTCAGAAAAAAAATACGTGAGAGCATTTAGAAAATCGCTAAAAATGTAATTTGTATTTTTATTTCATTTTTGTTTATCTTTTCGTTTTTGGAAATAGTTTGGAAATAGTTTCTATTAGCGTATAAATTCAATAAAATTAGAAATTGTTGTTGTTTCTATCGAAAAGGACCATCTGATTAATTAATCAATTTTTTTTCTAAGTGTACGATCCGCAGCCAAGTGGGTGAGCAGCATTTTAACTTTGGTTTTCGATTTGTTGTTTTTTTCTATTCATTTTTTTTATGCCTACAATGTCGCAGTGGCTGTCGCAGTCACCGTCGCCGTCGCCGTCGCCGCGTCTCAAGTTACAGAGCGCAACACAAATGTCGCCGCCCCCAACCGCCCCACCCCTCCCTTATGAGAGGGGACTCTGTTGCTGTCAATCACATGCGCGCACACAACTCAAGTTTTTAATTAGAAGCTACATAGTAGTATAGTAGTAGCGGTGCCCCTACCGGTCATGCTTTAGGAGCTGCAACGTTGTCGTCGTCGGTGCATCAGAGGATGACATGCGTCCCACCTTTGCCGCCACTGGCGACTCAATTTCAGCATCGGAATCGTCGTGCACATTGATTTCCTCATCCGAATCTGACGAGGAGTTGTCCACATTCACAGTGCCACCACCCGACGCTGCACACTCCCCGGCGTAGTGGAGACGGGAGCGTTGCTCCTCCGCAACAGTCAGCGAGGCGGCGACGGCATATTGACGCGCCAGGCCCAGAGCGAAGGCAGCCGCAGAGGGCGAGCCCACCAGGCTGCGAAAGGCGCTACGCTCCCCGCCCATCGAAAGTCCAGACGTTGGACTACCACAGACGCCACCCGACGTAGGCGAATGTTGTTGTTGTTGTTGCTGCTGCTGCTGTTGTTGCTGCTGTTGCTGATGATAGTGACTGAAGAGCTGCAGCGCTGCTGGATGTGTGGGCAAATGATGATGGTGTCCTGGTGGGCCCGGGGGGAGCGCGTGCAGTGGATGCATCATAACGGAAGGCGGCGTTTGAGCCGCTGCTAATTGCGAATCCGCACAATGAACCGATGGATGAGCATGTGGGGTGGTTGGTGCTGAAGCGTTGCTGTGACTGCTGGGCGTAGGAGAACTGGTGACCGGTCCGTCATTCGACTGCTGCGAGTGCAGGGGATTGGCGGGACTGGAACGCTGTCGCTTGAGCAGATTCATGCGCTGATGACGACGCCATTTCGCTCGTCGGTTGGAGAACCACACCTACGGAGAGAGATAACAGATGGGAGGATTTAATTATAAGTTGGGGTTGGATAAAAGTTTGTTATTATTTTCCCGGAAAAGGTTATATCGAAAGGAAAATCATTAGTGGGATACTTGACAAGTGAAAGGAAGAAGAGATGAGCTGAACCTACCTGAACGCGTGCCTCGCTGAGACTGGTGCGACTGGAGAGTCTCTCCCGCGTGCTTACGCACGGATAATGACTCTTGTCGAACTCCTTCTCCAGCTCCTCCAACTGTTCGGGACTGAAGGTGGTGCGATTGCGTCGAAACTTGGGCTCATCATCATCGTCCAGATAATCGGAATCGATTTGACGATTCTCATCCGTCGATTCCAGAGTTTCGTGGCTGCCTGAACCTGGTGAGATAGCCCTATTCATTGCAGGAGCTCCACTGCTCAGCAGGTTTGCTGAGCTCAAGCTCAGACTGCTTGGATTGGCGCTGCCTGCGCTTGGAGGCAGATTGGCCAACGTGGGCGCAGCAACGGACCAGAGGGCGGAGGGAGGCGGCGGCACTGGTGAGCCTCCAGGCACATTGGCCGGATGCCAGGTGAAACTGCCGTAGGGATGCGGTGGCGGTGGATACAAACCATAGGCAGCAGTGCGTGCGAATTCGGTGGCCACCCGCTCGGCGGCGCGATTGCGCAGGATGCGATTAATGCTGCTT